>CM066566.1:23124750-23768500 GCA_033816785.1 Picus viridis
GTTATAGTACTGAATCACTGGAAATGAAAGCCTGATCCACTGATGTCACTACCATTTGCACTGAATTCCATAAGGCCAGTTTTCTATTTACTTTGCAAGCTAGACTAGTTAATAGTCACAGGATATCTTTCCAGCCACAGGTTATTTGTGCTTTGGCAGAACAAAGCTATGTCTGAGCCTGTCAGCAGCAGCCTAACATGATTTTTCTAGAAGTTATGTTGTTGATTTTCTAGGCAAGAGTTGTTGTGTTGTTTGGTTAGCTGCTGTTTGTTTGTTTTTAACAGATATCTGGTAATATGTTGTCATAGGAATCATATGATTCTAAACCAGGAAAATTATGGGCAGGGGAGGAAAAGTCATCCCCATCAGCAAAACCAAATTCTACCAGTTCTAGAAATGTTCTAGATTTGCTGCTTCCTTTGTCATTTTCAAGCTGAAGGCATCAAAGATACTCAAAATATCCAAGAACCAAAACCAATCAAACAAAATAAAAAGCAGGAATTTAGCTTCCACTAAAGCTTACTACTAATCATCTATCATATTTTGTATCAAAATTCTGAGCTGTGCAATGGGATGGCATTCAACAAGTCCAAGTGCTGGGTGCTGCACTTTGGCCACAACAACCCCATGCAGAGCTACAGGCTGGGGTCAGAGTGGCTGGAGAGCTCCCAAACAGAGAGGGACCTGGGGGTGCTGATCGACAGCTGCCTGAACATGAGTCAGCAGTGTGCCCAGGTGGCCAAGAAGGCCAATGGCATCCTGGCCTGCATTAGGAATAGTGTGGCCAGCAGGAGCAGAAAAGTCATTGTGCCCCTGTACTCTGCATTGGTTAGGCCACACCTTGAGTCCTGTGTCCAGTTCTGGGCTCCTCAGTTTAAGAAGGACATCGAGACACTTGAATGTGTCCAGAGAAGGGCAACAAGGTTGGTGAGAGGCCTTGAGCACAAGCCCTATGAGGAGAGGCTGAGGGAGCTGGGGTTGTTTAGCCTGGAGAAGAGAAGGACCAGGGGTGACCTCATTGCCCTCTGCAACTACCTGAAGGGTGGTTGTGGACAGGAGGGGGTTGGTCTCTTCTCCCAGGCAACCAGCACCAGAACAAGGGGACACAGTCTCAAGCTGTGCCAGGGGAGGTTTAGACTCGAGGTGAGGAGGAAGTTCTTCACTGAGAGAGTCATTCGTCACTGGAATGGGCTGCCTGGGGAGGTGGTGGAGTCGCCGTCCCTGGAGGTGTTCAAGAGGAGACTGGACATGGCACTTGGTGCCGTGGTCTAGTTGTGAGGTCTGTTGGGACGGGTTGGACTTGATGATCCTTGGGGTCTCTTCCAACCTTGGTTATACTGTGATACTGTGATACTGTGATAAACCGGTCACAGGCCTCCAGCTGGAGGTGGCATCATTGACCACCACTCTCTGGGCCCAGACCTCCAGCCAGTTCCTAACCCAGTACAGAGTGTTGCTGTCCAAGCCACGAGCTGACAGCTGTTACATCCTGTTAAATTAGGACCTAAAGACCATCTAACCTTAGCTGCTTTATCTGTGTTCCGTACGAATATTCATGGCTGCAAGAATCGATTAGAGAGAGACAAACGTCTTTTTGTTATTATTATTTTTAATTTAATTTGTGTGCTTGGATGAATCTCAAAGATGCTTCTTAAAATCTGTTATTTCTCAGAGCCAGGAATATAAAGGGCAGAGGAATTCCTGAAGGTTCACTGCACAGATGTTTTCTCGGATGAATAAAGAGAAAATGTAGCATAAAAGTTGAATGGTAATAAAATGATGCAGCCCATAACTTCAGAGAAATGCCATCAATGAAATAAGTGGAAGTTAAACTGTGAGAAATGTCAGCAGGCAGTTTTTTCTCTTATCTCAGTAGAGGGACTGTTCTCTCTGGTGAGTAACAATGGTCAACACTCAAGTTATGCTATATTTATCCTACTAAATCAAATGGACTGTAAATGTAATGTAGAAACGCATTTATCTCTTCTGTTCTGTTAACTTCTCCCTAGAAATTAATCTGAAGATCTGTAGGTGAGAAGAGATTAATCAATTCAGACTCACCAAATGAATAAATGTTTTCAGAAATAAAAGAATCAAAACCAGCAGAAAGCTGGTGATAGATATAGAATAAGGCAACTTCTGACAAGGACCTAGCTTTTGAATTTAATCCTTTAATAATGAAATTAGGACCCAGTACAGTGAGGAAAGTTAAGCACGTGTAAAGCTTCAGACAAATATATTGATGATGTTTAAGAGTTTTCCTCTATCTGGTCCTTACTTCAGGGTTCTGAAAAAGAAAAAAAAAAAAAAAAAAACACTTTAAACAAAGAGGAGATCAATACACAGAAAGCAGAGAACCTCCCTTGAAATAGATCATTGCTAGATTCTGAATAAAATAATTCATTACACTAATTAAAAACAAACAAACCCTCAAAACCCAAAAGCAAAACCTTGCTGATTCATTCAAGGAAAAGCAGTCACAGCAGCTCTGAAAAACACAGAATCAGATCCAACACGGTGTAAAGTATCAGTTAAAGGGTTTGCAACGATTGCTTTAATTTATTGGAACAATTCCTAGTTCAATTTATGTGCAAGGACACTGTATTCCTGCAAAGGCAAAAGGCCCAACCATCTAGGAGCATGCATGTGTAGTGCAGATTGGCAAGTGCCTTCTGCACCCATGTGCTCCTGTTCACTTTCTCTGTTACTAGCCTGAAATTTAAGGCACAGTTATGAAATATAAAAATAATGTTTATGAAAATAAAAAATAATGCTGGAAATCTGCAGAATCCAATAGGAAATGAAATATCAACTAGAGCTTCAAAACATATATTGAATTAAAGTATTATATCACTAAAATGTCATAGTGTGATTCAGAGACAAGAAGGAATGACACAGTATCACAGTATTACCAAGGTTGGAAGAGACCTCAAAGATCATCGAGTCCAACCTGTAACCACAAACCTCACGACTAGACCATGGCACCTAGTGCCACATCCAGTCCCCTCTTGAACGCCTCCAGGGACGGCGACTCAACCACCTCCCCGGGCAGCCCATTCCAATGACAAATCACTCTCTCGTTCTCCTCACCTCGAGCCTAAACCTTCCCTGTTGCAGCTTGAGACTGTGTCCCCTCGTTCTGGTGCTGGTTGCTAGGGAGAAGAGGCCAAGAATGCCATAATAATAAGTGTCTCAATGTCCTTCTTAAACTGAGGGGCCCAGAACTGGACACAGTACTCAAGGTGTGGCCTAACCAATGCAGAGTACAGGGGCACAATGACCTCCCTGCTCCTGCTGGCCACACTATTCCTAATGCAGGCCAGGATGCCACTGGCCTTCTTGGCCACCTGGGCACACTGCTGACTCATGTTTAGGCGGCTGTCGATCAGCACCCCCAGGTCCCTCTCTGTTTGGCCGCTCTCCAGCCACTCTGACCCCAGCCTGCAACTCTGCATGGGGTTGTTGTGGCCAAAGTGCAGCACCCGGCACTTGGACTTGTTGAATGCCATCCCATTGGACTCCGCCCATCTGTCCAGCCGGTCGAGGTCCCTCTGCAGAGCCCTTCAACCCTCTAACTGACTGACATCTGCTCCTAACTTGGTGTCATCTGCAAATTTGCTGATGACTGTCTCAATCCCCTCATCCAGATCGTCAATGAAGACATTGAAGAGGATGGGGCCCAGCACTGATCCCTGGGGGACGCCACTGGTGACTGGCCTCCAGCTGGAGGTGGCACCATTCACCACCACTCGCTGGGCCCGGGCCTCCAGCCAATAATCAAAGCCCAAGCTGCTTCAAGATTAGGAATCTTCTGGAGATGTGGTAGACAAAGTAAAAATGAATCAACTGACAAATCCATAAGGCCTTTGAGACATTTTGGCAATCCCAAACATAGATGAAATTGTCCGAGCTAACATTATGAGTACAGGTAACCGACTTCCACATAAATCCATTCCTCTAAATTATAGAACTCCTTCACTGAATCTCAACTGCAGTCCACAGTTTGAGTGTATAATAAATTCCATTTCAAACATTCCTGGCACAAGATGGAAAAGGAAATACTGAAGTCACAAGACACAAAGATTTGATTCATGAAATCTGTGCTACTTACTCAAATTTGTTCAAAAAAGAGTTAACCAAGGAACTCAACCTTCCAGGATTAGGTATGTTCTATGTTTTGCTGCAGCTAATGTAAAACAAGCATAAAGGCATAAAATTGTTCTGAACTCTGGTCAGTTTGGTAAGAATGAAGGTTTGTGCTCACGTCTGACCTGGCCTCTGTCTTTCTGACGACACCTACATTTCATACTTGAAATACTCTTTAAGACCCCAGGAAAATATAAATCAAGACTCAAAAGCTATACAGCTCCTTCTTCCTCAGCTGCTGTGTCTCCAGTCAGAGAAACATTGGAGGTGTAAGATGGAAGGCTTGGCACAATTCATCATTATTTCTATGTGGAGTGTCAAAGGACCAATGTCCCAGCATGTACCCAGGCAATACTGATTTAAAACAGAATAGAATAGAATAGAATAGAATAGAATAGAATAGAATAGAATAGAATAGAATAGAATAGAATAGAATAGAATAGACCAGACCAGACCAGACCAGGTTGGAAGAGACCTTCAAGATCATAGTGTCTAACCCATCATCCAACACCATCCAATCAACTAAACCATGGCACCAAGCACCCCATCAAGTCTCCTTCTAAACATCTCCAATGATGGTGACTCCACCACCTCTCCAGGCAGCCCATTCCAATGAAATCTCACTTAAAAGCAATAACATAAGGACAGATGAAGTAAAGATTAAAAATGTATCAGCTCTGGTTATGACAATAAGATACATATTAATATTGCATGCATTTGCTGTCCCAAATGTACTTCTATAAGGAGAATGTGGGGGAAATGTTGTTGTTCTGCCATGGGATATTTTTGTCTTTGTATTCTTTTAAAAGTTGTGGATAAGACTAGTACAAATGCTTTCATCTTGTTACACACAGCTGCAACTTGCTTAGCAGACAGGAACATAATAATAAGCATAGTAATATGAGCAGTATCCATGAGTTTGACAGGCCAGAACAGTGTAAAACGTGAACAATTTCATATTCAAAGCACCTATTAGACTATGATGGTAACACTACCCAAGGAAACACAATAAATACATTCTATCCACTAAAGACATATAAAATAAATAGTCTCTTCTGAAAGTGAACTATCATATCACCTAATTTTATCTCATGTATATCACTTTATGTAATGTAATTCATTTGGTCACATAATAATCCCAGTGACTCATGTCTGATAAAATTATGTCTGCAGGAAGGCATAGCATCCTTGTTGGAAGGTATGCAGTTGGAAAGATGCAGAATTCACCACTTCCCTATATAATTTGTTTTAAAGCTTAATTATTGTTGTGGATGTATTGTTCTGTTTGTAATTCAAATTCATTTACATTCAACTTCTGTCTAGGCCTTGTCACGAGGTCTTGGGTGACAGGTTGGGCTTGATGATATTTGAGGTCTCTTCCAACCTTATTGATTCTATGATTCTATAGGATTATTCTGATGTAAGAGTTAATAGCCAGTATTTTTCTCTGTGAAGTTACTTATACCTGTAATTAGGTTAATTTTGATTGTTTCATTTAATACCTTCAACAGATTAAGTTCTGATAAGAGTTTATTTGCTTTCATTGATTCATTTCTTGGGTATCCTGTTTTATAACTAGCCTTGTAAATGTGGACACCAGAACACTTATAAACACAATGTTTGCTTCCTCTTTCCTAGTCATTGCTGTTTTGTAAATACAAATTAATCTTTACTTTTTCACATTAGTGTGTTGATTCAAATCAGGAGTCTGTGTTTGAAACTAATCTCCCATTTCCCCCTTATTTACTACCCTCTGATTTGCATCGCAGTGTAGTTGTAGATTGCCTGGGCAGGATTCCTTTTGAATTAAACCAGCCCGGAACATTAAAGCATTTGAAAGCAACTGGAAGCAGTTCTAGGGGTGCACCTAATGAATCTCAGGTACAAATGGATTAGGTCTTTTGGGACAAGGTTAGAGCTAGTTTGAATTCAGGAAGGTAAGGGGGAAGGAAATAATGGGGAAAAAATATATAGAGTATGGATGTCAGATCCTCAGCATCAGCTATATAATCTCATAGATCCATTTGTATTGGTCCACCATACTTGCTAGATACAGCTATAAGCCTAGGGTCTTTCTCAGAGTCCTTACAGTTTAGTAGAAAACATCTCTTCCAACACTATGTTGCAGATGGGAAAACAGAATGTATGTACAGGTTGGACTCGATGATCTTCAAGGTCTCTTCCAACCTTAGTGATACTGTGATACATGTCTGAAGTACCCTAAAGTAGCACATGATTCCAGCTGTGTGTAATGCAGCTTCCTGGTTTCCGCAATACTTCCCACCCAGAAACAATGTCACCCTTATCAATGACAAAAATGTACCTCAGGGAGAAACTGAGTGTTTTTAGGGACTCTGTCCGCTGAGAGCTCATATAAACATACTTCAAAGAGCATCCATCTGTTAAGGGCCACGAGGATGATTAGAGGGCTGGAGCACCTCTCCTATGAGGACAGACTGAGGGAGTTGGGACTATTCAGTCTGGAGAAGAGAATGCTCTGAGGAGATCTAATTGTGGCCTTCCAGTATCTTCAGGGGGCCTACATCATTTTGGGAAAGATGTTGACTTGTTGGAACATGTCCAGAGAAGGGCAACGAAGTTGGTGAGGGGGTTGGAACACAAGCCCTATGAAGAGAGGCTGAGGGAGCTGGGGTTGCTTAGCCTGGAGAAGAGGCGGCTCAGGGAGACCTTATTGCTCTCTACAACTACCTGAAGGGAGGTTGTAGCCAGGTGGGGGCTGGTCACTTCTCCCAGGCAACCAGCACCAGAACTGGAGGACACAGTCTCAAGCTGCGCCAGGGGAGGTTTAGACTGGATGTTAGGAAGAAATTCTACACAGAGAGAGTGATTGCCCATTGGAATGGGCTGCCCAGGGAGGTGCTGGAGTCACCATCATTGGAGGTGTTTATGAGGAGACTTGATAGGGTGCTTGGTTGCATGGTTTAGTTGATTAGGTGGTGTTGGATGATGGGTTGGATGTGATGATCTTGAAGGTCTCTTCCAACCTGGTCTATTCTATTCTATTCTATTCTATTCTATTCTATTCTATTCTATTCTATTCTATTCTATTCTATTCTATTCTATACATGAAGGCTGAGGAGGGACTGTTTAGGGTGTCAGGTAGTGATAGGACTAGGGGGAATGGAGCAAAACAAGAAGTGTGTAGATTCAGATTGGATGTTAGGAAGAAGTTCTTCACCATGAGGGTGGTGAGACACTAGAACAGGTATCCCAGGGAGGTGGTGGAAGCCTCATCCCAGGAGGTTTTTAAGGCCAGGCTGGATGTGGCTCTGAGCAACCTGATCTAGTGTGAGGTGTCCCTGCTCATGGCAGGGGGGTTGGAACTAGATGATCCTTGAGTTCCCTTCCAACCTTGACAATTCTATGATTCTATGATTCTATTAGCTATTTGATACTTACTAGGAGGAACAGACATTATTATAAAATGAAGGACAAGATACAAAGTGATGATTAGCCAGTTCAAGGAAGGTGGTCCACAATTAAGGGCAGAATTCAAAGGTGTAGCTATGAACGCAACACTGTAGAGAAACACGGCAATGAGGTTGGGAAGCTTATTATCACATTATTTAAGTCACAAGAAGAAAAAATAAATTCCCAACAGGCACAGTTGCCATAGTAGATATTTAAAGAACAGCAATTAGCAAAAATTAAGCAGAGCAGGTCAGCCTTACTATCATTAAATTATTTGCTGTGACAGATTCCCCATTTGTCACATTAAAGGCTTCATTATAGAGAAATTAACTCCAGGGTTGTTTATTGAGCTGTATAAAAGTATTTTAAATTGAAATGCAAATTGTCAAAACCATAATCTTTTTCATTTTTCTCTACTGCATATTCAACCAATTTAACCTATACCAATATTCTGGGATGCTTTTTCACTGTTCATGCAATATATAATAGGTCTTGGTCACATAGCAGTTTATAAACATTATTTAAGCTAGTTCGTGCAATATATAATAGGGTTTGGTCACATAACAGTTTATAAACATTATTTAAGCTAGGAATTGTGCTGTAGTGTGGGGTTCTTTTTGGAAACAAATACTAGACAGTCCATGACTGAACACCTATATAATCATTATTTGAAGTTGTAGGTTTGTGTAATCTGCCTTTTCACATCTAGTCCATTTTTTTCCTTATAATATCCATGGGATTCTGTTGAAGATCTACATATGAAACTACTGTGTAATATCTCAAGTCTATAGTAGCATAAGAATTGCAAACTGGGTCACACAACTGTCCCTATTTCTCATGATTCTTTATCCAAGAGGAGCCAAAAATGCATAAGGAGAAGCATAAAACCAGCACAAATATACAGTGTGTCCAAAATAACTTCTGAGATTTGCCATTGAAGTTCTGAGATTAGTTTGAACATTATGGAAAAACTGACTGAACCACAGTGTGTCATTGATAGTTTTCTGGTCTTCTCTGGTCTCCATACATAGACATTTACTCTGCACAAGACAATTCAACCCACCTATTTTAAACACTTTTACATTTGACAATTTACATTCAATGAGTGTAAATAAATAAAAAGGGCAAATGGATAATCAATATAAGCCAAACACAGCATTTTGATGGCTAAAATTAGATTTTTCCCTATGTTAGTACCTAAAGATTTGCTCCCACTTATTCCTAGGAAAAGAACCAAGAGTGATGAAAAAATATTACAGGAGTTGGGGCTATTCAGTCTGGAGAAGAGAAGGCTCCCATGAAACCTAACTGTGGCCTTCCAGTATCTGAAGGGGGCCTACAAGAAAGCTGGGGAGGGACTTTTAGGGTGTCGGGTAATGATAGGACCAGGGAGGATGGAATAAAATTAGAAATGGGTAGATTCAGATTGAATGTTAGGAAGAAGTTCTTCACCATGAGGGTGGTGAGACACAGGAACAGGTTGCCCAGGGAGGTGGCAGGAGCCCCATCCCTGGAGGTTTTTAAGGCCAGGCTGGATGTGGCTCTGAGCAACCTGATCTAGTGTGAGGTGTCCCCGCCCATGGCAAGGGGGTTGGAACTAGATGATCCCTGAGGTTTCTTCCAACTCTAACAATTCTGATTCTATATATGACTTTTCACTTCATTAATAATAAAAGAAATAAATTAAAGAATGTTAACAGATGGTCACCTCTCTGAAGCTTTCTCTTACTTTTTCATCCTGAATTGATCATGATTTGGTCATCAAAGATCATGTTAATTTTCGGTTCATGTTGTGAAGAGAGAAAAATCTGTGGGATTGTTGCCTTCTTAACACACAAGAGACTTTTTAAAAGTATTTTGAAACTACATGGTGCAACAGCAGGAGTGTCTGTAACTCCCAAGTGTTCTGGTGCTTCAGCACAAAATTTGGGGAAAAAACAACCAAACACAAAATGTAACAGTTAAATAACCTTCTCTTCTCCTTCCTTTCTTCTTTTCCATTTTGGTGTTTCCTTTCCATTCTGGTGTTTCCTTTCCTTTTTTCTTTTCTCCTTTTCCTTTTCCTTTCTTTTTTTCCCCCTTTTTCCGTTTCTTATTCCCTTCCCCTCCTCTCTCATCATTTAGCCGTTTGCTTTTAAACAGTTCACATGTTCTTGTAAACAATTAGCTGATCACAATCCAGTGTCTCCCATAGCTCATGAACATGAAGGGAGATTTCATGTCAGTGTTTATGTTCATGCAATATTTGAGTGTTCTATTCACACCAAAAAATCAAACAGAAATACAAATCTGCCATGTGTAAGACACGAGAGAGAAGTTGGGAGAACCATGGTTAGATTCAGTTCTCTCAAAAGAAGATGGAAAGCTGTTAGTTCTTTTATGCACCACTGTTTGGCTTCTGAAAGTAACAACAGATGTTTCCACTTCTTTAGCTTTGTCACATGAATGTCTTTCATGAGATCTTATTATTTTTCCTACTTATTCCAGATCACTCTTTCTGTAATATAAAGTACATATTCCATCTTTTTGACAGGAAATAGAATAGAATAGAATAGAATAGAATAGAATAGAATAGAATAGAATAGAATAGAATAGAATAGAATAGAATAGAATAGACCAGGTTGGAAGAGACCGTCAAGATCATCGCATCCAACCTATCAACCAATCCAACCCACCTAAACAACTAAACCATGCAACCAAGCACCCTATCAAGTCTCCTCATAAACACCTCCAATGATGGTGACTCCAGCACCTCCCCAGGCAGCCCATTCCAATGGGCAATCACTCTCTCTGTATAGAATTTCTTCCTAACATCTAGCCTAAACCTCCCCTGGCGCAGCTTGAGACTGTGTCCTCCCGTTCTGGTGCTGGTTGCCTGGGAGAAGTGACCAACCTCCACCTGTCCACAACCTCCCTTCAGGTAGTTGTAGAGAGCAATAAGGTCACCCCTCAGTCTCCTCTTCAGGCTAAGCAACCCCAGCTCCCTCAGCCTCTCCTCACAGGGCTTGTGTTCCAAACCCCTCACCAACTTCGTTGCCCTTCTCTGGACACATTCCAGCAAGTCAACATCCTTCCTAAACTGAGGGGCCCAGAACTGGACACAGGACTCAAGGTGTGGCCTAACCAGTGCAGCGTACAGGGGCAAAACGACCTCCCTGCTCCTGCTGGCCACACTGTTCCTGATGCAGGCCAGGATGCCATTTGCCTTGTTTGCCACCTGGGCACACTGCAGGCTCATGTACAGCCTACCATCAACCAGCACCCCCAGGTCCCTCTCTGCCTGGCCGCTCTCCAGCCACTGTGACCCCAGCCTGTAGCACTGCATGGGGTTGTTGTGGCCAATGTGCAGAACCCGGCACTTGGATGTGTTAAATCTCATGCCCTTGGACTCTGCCCATCTGTCCAGCCTGTCAAGGTCCCACTGCAAAGCCTCTCTACTCTCCAGCAGATCAACTCCTGCTCCCAGCTTGGGAATTACTAATCTACTTTCTGTAAATCAGGCCTGGTTCCTATTAAATAGAAAATTACTTTGCTACCGTATCTCTTTTTGCGGTACATTAAATTCCACTGAATCTGTAAATAGCTGTTAAAAATATTGACTGGAATGCCATCAAATTTACAAGGCATCTCTCATTGTCACTCCCCTGAATGCACACAATACATTGTGTAATGGGCAGCAGGCTGCAGCCATGCAGCTGCACACGCAGGAACGTTCCAGGTTTACAGAACAGAATTAAAGGAATTCTTAAAAATATATATGTATATGTATTTGTTCTATAACATGTAATTGCTACAATCTTGATTTCCTTGTTAGTTTTCACATCCACAGTGAAAATGAGAGCAGACAAGGAGATTCTAAGTGTATCTCTTTGGAGAAAAGGCTGAGTGATCTCAGAGCTTCATTTAAATTGTGTTCCAAGTCTTAGAAGTTGTTCAAAAGCATTTATGTACACCTTCCATGGCAGTTCCTCTGTATCATAGAATCAATAAGGTTGGTAAAGACTTCAAAGATCATCAAGTCCAACCTGTCACCCAGGACCTCATGACTACTAAACCATGGCACCAAGTGCCACATCCAATCCCCTCTTGAACACTTCCAGGGATGGTGACTCCTCTACTACATTTATGCAAATATAAACCCTATTAGTTATCCTAGGCTGCAAAGCTGTCATCATAATTCAAACTTGCATGTGAGTTTCAGGCATCAGGTGAACTAATCTTTCTAATTTATGTCCCCTTGTTTGTGTATATCAATGGATGGTGTTTCTGAGGACTTGTAAGAGAAGGACTCCTCTTGCTAAATTTAACTAATTAATACATCATCATGTTGCTCTCCTTCAAACAGTTTTAGTCAAGGTTAGTCTTTGTATGGTGGTGTGGTAATATCATATGAAAGGAAAGGGGATGTAAGCGGAACACAAGTGGAAAGGGGAGATATTACAGGAAACAAGGTAGAAACAGACTAGAACAATTAAGGGTGAAGAGATTGTGGTGCAACAAGGTAAAAAACTGTCACAGATCATGTTTCTAGAAGCATTTCTCCTTTTAATAAAGTAATAATGATATGGAAATAACTGCTGGTCCCTATTCACCTGCCTTGGATAAAAATGGATATTTTCTGCTCCTTTGCCACTTTTGCAGGTGTACGGTTCTAAGCACAGCTAAGCCATTAAAAGGCAGCACAAGAACAAGCTTTCAATATTGATGCTGAAGCATGTTTCTAGAGTACAATTTGCTAAACAATCGTTTAGTTTCTTTGTGTTATGGTTTTGAAACTTTGGTCTGATGCTGTTTCAAGACAATTTCAAGTTCTCTAGCAAATCCTGAAGAAAGGGGTTTCTGTGACACTGAAGGTGCTTTCTGAAATTCATTGTGAGGAGAAATACTGTTCTGTGAATGCAAGTATCACTGGAAAAAAATGGAGTGAGAATCATTTCAGGAGCAGAGGACCTACAATAATAAAAGGTGAAACGTTTACAGGAGGATACAGATTCAGCCACAGAAAAGTATGGCCATTGGTAACTTTCTATCAAGAAATCTTATATGGGGCACCAGGACTGAGACCTGCTGCTTTAGTGAAGAAATTCCTTAAGCAAGAAAGATTTTAATCTGTCTTCTTGGATGTGAATTTCCACTATCCCTAAAAGCCCTTTGGAAGGCTTCTTTCAGAACGATCCCAGCAGCTTCAGGTCTCTGTAGCATGATGTTTCCCCTTTGCAGTTGAGGGACAGTTGGGTTCCAAGGAAGCCAGGATACAGAGGACATTAAATGGCCAAAAGACTTAGATAATCTGTCACAGAACTTCCATCAGTGACACAGTATTAGATGAAATGCATTCCCCAAACCAGACATTGTGGGTTTGGAAGATTTTTCTACTATTATTCAATTGAAGCTACTAGGTTCAATACAACCTAATTGGACTATTTGCCTTCCATTGGTTTCTTATGCAGAAGGTCATATATTTCAAAAACAGAGAAAGAAATATCTTTTTAAACTGTTCTTAATGATGCTACTGAGACAGCAATACAACTGGAAACACTACTCTAATATTCTAGTTCAATTTTTAAAAGTGAAAAAAAGATATTATGATAAGAATAGAATAGAATAGAATAGAATAGAATAGAATAGAATAGAATAGAATAGAATAGAATAGAATAGAATAGACCTGGTTGGAAGAGACCTTCAAGATCATCGTGTCCAACCCATCATCCAACACCATCTAACCAACTAAACCATGCAACCAAGCACCCTATCAAGTCTCCTCCTAAACACCTCCAGTGATGGCAACTCCACTACCTCCCCAGAGAGGTAAAGAGTTTTCTTTAAACAATAAATATATAACAATCACAGGAAAAGTTCACAAGGGCAAGGAACAAGGATGGATGGCAGGGGACCAAAAAAAAAAAAGAAATAATACAAAACCAGTCTTTCTCTGAAGAGGCACAGAGGCAGCAGGGAGAAGCATCAGGCCCAACCACATGGGAGAAGAGCAGGAAAGCAGCCACAGTAGCTCTCATCCAGGAGAGGCAGGTGCCAAAAGGAGAGCCAACAGCTGCAATGCCCTGCGTTTTATACCCTAGCTGGGTAGGGAGGGGGAGTGGAACAGACTCAGCTTCCCAGGGGGAAAATGCCCTGCAGAGAGTGCAAAATACCTGCAAGCCCTCCACCCTGCTTTGTTTTTCATTTTCAGAAAGGGTGTTAACCCACCACACTGTGAAATGCCACTGGTGTTCACCTATAGAAAATGCAGTATTGCTGAAATCTAAATTTTTTTTAACATCTAAGGATAGGCACCTCTTTCAGAATGTGGAAGGTCACAAAAGTTCATCATATACTTTCCATTCAGACTTTTTCCACTTTCTCCCTTCCAGCATTAATTCCTTTATGAACAATTGCGTGAGGAAATAGTGCTTTTAAAAGTAAGTAATACAGCCTCTTCCGTTTTGAGTTGAAAGGCAAACATCTTTAACAAATACTTTCTTATGGTTTGGTATTTTATTATTAATCATTAATCACAGTATCACCAAGGTTGGATGAGACCTCAAAGATCATCAAGTCCAACCCGTCACCACAGACCTCATGACTAAACCATGGCACCAAGTGCCACGTCCAAGTTTAATTTAGTCTTCTCTATGTTTTTTTTTCCCCTTATGCTTTGAAAATATGCTTAGAAGCCAGACCACCTAGGCATTCTATTCATCTCTGTTTATCTCTATCTCTTCATTTATTTTGAACAGAGAAATATTTATCTTGAACAGAGAAATTCCAGGGAGAGAGGAACGGTTTCCAACAACATTACTGGAAAAAGAGATAACTGCATCTCAAAATGCATTTTATGAACATGAATTCCATCCTTTATGTAACACACTACTGGAAAACTATATGAATATTTTACAAAAGAAAAAAATATCTCTGGAATCCATGAATGATCAAGTTTTGTCTGGTTTTGGTTTTGTTTGGTTGTTTGGGGTTGGGGGGAATTTGTTTGCTTGGTTTTGGTTTGGTTTGGGGTTTTTGTGGGTTTGCCTTTTTTTCTCTCTTTTCCTTTGAAATTTAGAAATGTTGCCATAGAATAGAATAGAATAGAATAGAATAGAATAGAATAGAATAGAATAGAATAGAATAGAATAGAATAGACCAGGTTGGAATATACCTTCGAGATCATCAAATCCAACCTATCACCCAACACCATCTAATCAACTAAACCATGGAAACAAGCACCCCATCCAGTCTCTTCTTAAACACCTCCAATGATGGTGACTAGGCATCATCCCTCTGGCCATATTCTCTGTCTCTAGAGTGCCTGACATATACCCTTGGATGTATTACTATGATATTCCTGCCTCCTGACTTACCTGCATACTGTAGGATAGACAAGAACTGAGAAAAAGTTTTCCTCCAGATAGCTACAGCAAACGCATCAAACCATATTTATCCCTGCAGAGGGCAGGGTGGGAAAGACACTGAAAGATTACAGGGATTGAGTGACATTTCCCCATATCCTCTCCCAGGAGAAGGTCTGATTTGAAGGTATTTGCTTGGCAATTAAGCTTAAAGATCTCCAGAATTTGTCAGCACTTTTTCCTGGTGTGGTAGTTTTAGGCTGATGCCTGGAAAATTTTTCACAGAATCAGAGAATATCAGGGGCTGGAAGGGACCTCAAGAGATTATCTAGTCCAACCCCAGTGCCAGAGCAGGATCACCTGTACCGGGTCACACAGGAGCTCTTGAATATCTCCAGGGAGGGAAACACCTGTACCGGGTCACACAGGAGCTTTTGAATATCTCCAGGGAGGGAAACTCCACAATCACCCTGGGCAGCTTGTTCTAGTGTTCTGTCACCCTCAGAGTGAAATAATTCTTCCTCCTGTTTCTATGGAAGTTCCTATGCCTCAACTTCCACCCATTGCCCCTTGTCCTGTCATTGGGCATCACCAAGAACAGCCTGGCTCCATCCTCTAGGCACTCACCCTTAGTCCTTTCTTGCTCCCTATGCTCTGGCTAAGCCAACTACATGAGCTAACTCTTGACAATAGAACATGAAACCAAGGGCTGACCTGAGTTTCTCTGAAGGTTTCTAAAAAGTCATGTTTTGGTTTTGAAAACATGGAACACACTACATACAGTCACTAGTCTTCCCCAAACCCAGAATCTTATGGCAGAAAAGGAATTCTCTACAATGTGTTCAGCAAAAGAGTAAGAAGTTACAACTTTGACGTGTTGTTCCTTCAAGGTAAGACAGAGTCCTTGTTTTGTGTTGTTCTGAGGCTGTGCCTGGTAGCCACCAGAAGATCAAAAAAGCTATTAAGACCATGTGGAGTAAAGCAGAGAGATTACATGGAAATTACTTTGATGTTGCTAAGCAAATTAGCATTATAAAGTTCAGTGCAGCAAAGATGGCCCCAGGCCCCCTTTCTCTGGGTTCATCTGCTTTTTATTTGTTGTACAGTTCTGTTTCTCACTATGTTAATTGACTTTGAACTTACTGGTATGGAAATAAATCTGTTGCCTCCATTTGCTGCATGCAACCATTTGTCTTTATGGGAAATTCTTCTGTTTGTAGAGTTAAAAATGAGGGTGATTTCTTTCTTGCTTGCCTCCTTTTTCTGTTCAATAATTCATTAATATTTTTTTTTTTTTTAGAAAAGATCAAAAGCTTCCTCAGCCTCCTGAAATAAACTGATGGGCACTGTCAAAACACACATGAAATTACATATTTTTTCACCTGAGCAAAAAAGGAGCTCATTGTGTCAAAATACGGAGAAATTCAGATCTGCCAATTACTGCAAGCTAATTCATCTTGCAATTGTCTGTTTTTAATAGCTGAAGAGCATAAAATGCTGCTCTACAGATGTAATACTGTGAACAATGAAACTGGAAGTAGAGTGTCCAAGACATTTGATGAAAAATACAAAATAAATCTTTTTGGATATGACTTCAGGAATTATTTAGTAACTGCATGGCTAGACTCTTAAAGGAAAGAGAAATGAAGGTTACTACATGCATCCTGTGGGTCTATTATGCATAGATTAACTTCTTTGACTCTCCTGTCATTGTCTTAACTGTACAGTACACATCACCCAGAGTGATTTTGATTTTAGGGACACATTATCCCTTTTTAACTAGTCATGAGAAGAAGTGAAGTGGCACAGCCAAAATTTAGCTGGATGCAATGATCTTGAAGGTCTCTTCCAACCTGGTTTATTCCATTCCATTCCATTCCATTCCATTCCATTCCATTCCATTCCATTCCATTCCATTCCATTCCATTCCATTCTATAGTTTGCATCCCTGCTACTAACAGGAGGCTCAGTTTCTAATCAACAGAAAGAGAGCTTGTAAGACGCTGTTCATTTGTGTTGCCTATATGTGTACTTCAGCTACCTGCCATGCCAGTAGACAGCTCTCTGCTTTCAGTGAACCTGCCACCACACAGACAGCCTTACCAAAAGCAGTAAGAATATGGGAAGAGCAATAAGCTGCAATAAGCAGCTAGTCTTTGAGGGTTGTCAGTCAGATATAAATTTTGAACACCTTTCCACAGCCACAGGTAGCCACACGATTGCTAATATTCAGCTATCTGCCAACACTTCGAAGAAAACGCTCCAAATTTGCTCTTAAGTAGCATATGTGTTGTAGGGAAAAATATTGTCTTTTATTACACTGAGTTATATCAGGAATTGAACAGACCAGCTTTCAGACAAGCAAGGCCTGTCTTCAGTCTTCACGTACAAGAAACATATTACAAGTAAATTGTAAGTGGGAAAAAATAATAGCTCTTCATTACGTCAAATCTGTATTCATATTTTAGCACTTGAGCAAGCATTTGACAGATTGTCAGATTGTAGGTGAGTGCACAGGAGGCTGAGAAACAGGTATTACCTTCAAATATGTTAGCAGGAGAGCTGAGAAAATTCGCAGTCAAAAGAGCGTTAAGGGTCCCACTACACGGACGTATGGTGTAAAGTAGCTTTTGATTTGCTCTGCATGTCAAATTCAGCTAGACTCAGCTGCCAAGCTCAGATCAGAGTAGGGATTACAAATTTTAACATCTGAGTAAGAGGGTACTTGAACCTGGGCTCAGATTTTGAACAGTGACAACAGCAAGTGCATTAAGGCTTCAGCCTAGGCTTCTCATAAACATCAAGTCACCAAACATGAGACCTGGCTCCCAGCAGCAGCAGAACAGAACAGAACAGAACAGATAGAATAGAATAGAATAGAATAGAATAGAATAGAATAGAATAGAATAGAATAGAATAGAATAGAATAAAGCAATAAAGTTGGAAAATACCTCGAAGATCAAGTCCAACCTGTCACCTAAGACCGCATGACTACTAAACCATGGCACCAAGTGTCACATCCAATCCCCTCTGGAACACCTCCAGGGATGGTGACTCCACCACCTCCCTGGGCAGCCCATTCCAGTGGCAAACAACTCTCTCAGTGAAGAACTTTCTCCTCACCTCAAGCCTAAACTTCCCCTGGCACATCTTGAGACTGTGTCCTCTTGTTCTGGTGCTGCTTGCTAGAGAGAAGAGACCAACCCCTTCCTGGCTGCAACCACCTTTCAGGTAGTTGTAGACAGCAATAAGGTCTCCCCTGAGCCTCCTCTTCTCCAGGCTAAACAGCCCCAGCTCCCTCAGCCTCTCCTCATAGGACTTTTGCTCAAGGCCTCTCACCAGCCTCATTGCCCTTCTCTGGACACGTTCAAGTGTCTCAATGTCCTTCTTAATCTGAGGGGCCCAGAACTGGACACAGTACTCAAGGTGTGGCCTAACCAATGCAGAGTACAGAGGCACAATGTCCTCCCTGCTCCTGCTGGCCACACTATTCTTAATACAGGCCAGGATGCCATTGGCCGTCTTGGCCACCTGGGCACACTGCTGGCTCATGTTTAGGCGGGTGTCGTCAGCACCCCCAGGTCCCTCTCTGTTTGGCAGCTCTCCAGCCACTCTGATCCCAGCCTGTAGCTCTGCATGGGGTTGCTGTGGCCAAAGTGCAGCACCCGGCACTTGGACTTGTTGAATGTCATCCCATTGGACTCCGCCCATCTGTCCAGCCGGTCGAGGTCCCTCTGCAGAGCCTTTCTACCCTCTGACTAACATCTATTCCCAACTTGGTGTCATCTGCAAACTTGCTGATGACTGACTCAATTCCCTCATCCATATCATCAATGAAGATGTTAAAGAGGATGGGGCCCAGCACTGATCCCTGGGGGACACCACTGGTGACTGGCCGCCAGCTGGATGTGGCACCATTCACCACCACTCTCTGGGCTCGGCCCTCCAGCCAGTTCCTAACCCAGCGCAGTGTTACTGTCCAAACCATGAGCTGACAACTTAGCCAGCAGTTTACTGTGGGGACGGTGTCAAAGGCCTTGCTGAAGTCCAGGTAGACCACATCCACAGGCCTCCCCACGTCCACCAGACGGGTCACCTGATCATAGAAGGAGATCAGGTTGGAGAGGCAGGACCTGCCCTTCCTAAATCCATGTTGGCTGGACTTGAGCCCTTGGCCATCCTGCAGGTGTGCAGTTATTGCCGCCAGGATAATCTGTTCCATCACTTTCCCTGGCACTGAGGTCAGGCTGACTGGCCTGTAGTTTCCGGGTTCCTCCATCCGTCCCTTCTTGTGGATGGGGACCACATTGGCCAGTTTCCAGTCATCTGGGACCTCTCCAGTGAGCCAGCTTGAGACTGTGTCCTCCTGTTCTGGTGCTGGTTGCCTGGGAGAAGAGACCAACCCCTACCTGGCTACAACCTCCCTTCAGAAGCTGTAGAGAGCAATGAAGTCTCCCCTCAACCTCCTCTTCTCCAGGCTAAACAACCCCAGCTCCCTCAGCCTCTCCTCATAGGGCTTGTGTTCCAAACCCCTCGCCAGCTTTGTTGCCCTCCTCTGGACACGTTCCAGCAACTCAACATCTTTCCTAAGCTGGGGGGCCCAGAACTGGACACAGGACTCAAGGTGTGGCCTAACCAGTGCTGAGTACAGGGGCAGAATGACCTCCCTGCTCCTGCTGGCCACACTGTTCCTGATGCATGCCAGGATGCCATTTGCCTTGTTTGCCACCTGGGCACACTGCTGGCTCATGTTCAGCCAGCTGTCAAATAGTACTACTCGGTCCGTTTCTGCCTGGCTGCTCTCCAGCCACTCTGACCCCAGCCTGCAGTGCTGAATAAAGCTGTTGTGTAGAACCTGGCACTTAGATGTGTTCAATCTCATGTCATTGGACTTTGCCCATCTGCCCAGCCTGTCAAGGTCACTCTGCAGAGCTCTCCTACCCAGTAACAGACCAACACCTGCCCCCAGCTTGGTGTCATCTTCAAATTTACTGATGATGGACTCAGTGCCCTCATCCAAATCATCAATAAAGATATTGAACAGGATGGGGCCCAGCACTGATCCTTGGGGGACTCCACTAGTGTCTGGCTGCCAGCTGGATGTGGCACCATTCACCACCACTCTCTGGGCTCAGCCCTCCAGCCAGTTCCTGACCCAACACAGAGTGCTGCTGTCCAAGCCATGGGCTGACAACTTGGCCAGCGAGTTTGCTGTGGGGGACGGTGTCAAAGGCCTTGCTGAAGTCCAGGTAGACTACATCCACAGGCCTCCCCTGTGACCGGTTTAGGCTGTGCCTTTAAGAGAAGGGACACTTTCTGAACACTCTGGCTGAATATTTTGGTATATAAATGAAAACAACGATATGCTAATCCAATTTCATTGGTGGAACCCAGCTGTAGATTCTTGTTTAGTCTTTCAGTCGGGGGAGCAGTCAGTCGTCTTCTTCTTCCCCCTGTACTGTGAGCTGGCCTGCTTTTCTCTCTGAAGCAACAGCCTGCTACGCAGGAATGATTCTTGCTAACCAGATAAGAAAACTAACTTTGCATTCGCTTTGAGCTTTAACAAAGTTTTCACCCTTTTAATTACCTTCCTTTCTCTCTCTCTCTAACCCTTTTGGGAAAAAGGGGAGGTAGGGAGGGAGAAGGGAGGGAAAGGCCGAACCCCCTGGCCGCAGGGGGCGTTGGTGAAAGGTTTCCTGTATTACATACTTTGCTGTATATTTCTGTATATATTGTAAATATTGTATGTTTTTGTACATATTCATTGCATTCCATTTCTGCTTGTAGAATACAGCTTTCATCTGCTTCTCCAGCTGAGTTAGCTGTGGAATTCTTTTGTGTGTGGGGGGGGAACCTTCCTACTCCACCACATATTTTTAATTGGCGGTCCAACGTGCGGCTTGTGGATAATTGCTGTCCAGAAGCTGGGCTAAAAGGTTGCTTGATTTATTGCCTGCTCAAGTCGGAGTTGCAAACATGAAAGTGTTTTGGCTTTTAGAGCGTTTGGTCTTTTCAGTTTGTTCGGTACTGGTCTACAAGTACTTCATGGGAATGATTTTCGATCGCTTAGGCAGATACTTGATGTATAGATTGTATTTATGGTTTAAGTATAAGATTCCGCTTCTTTACGACCGGTGCCTGGGATTCTTTTGGCTTAACAGATACGGGAATGTGACCTCCAGCACTCTGCCCATAGAGATAAAGGAGTTTAAGATCCCGGTAGGCGAAAAGGTTGTTTTAAGTGATGGCTGGGATCCAAAGGTGATTTATTTGATGTGTTTAAATCTGCTGCTGGTGATGGTGATTGCGTACTTGTTATATGCTCTGTATCGGAAGGAAAAAGTGTCGAAAGCGTGCTTTGTAATTAAGCGTAGATCGAAACGCAGAAAGCGCAGCTCTAACTCTACCCCAGAAGTATCTAGTGATGAGGAGAATGCAGAATTTGTATCAGTTAACGACAAGGCTAAAAAGTCCATCGGAAAGGCTGCTCTGAACGGTGCTGTTGGTGGCTCTGGCAATCAGCCAGCGGCAGCAGCAGCTCCTAACATGGCTTCCACGCCCTCGGCAGCCATTAATGGGGCAAAGCCATTTCCTCCTTCTTCTTCAGCAGGACCGGAAGTGTCCTCCACAGCAGCTGATTCGTCTCAAAACCTGTCAGCTTCTATTAAGCCAGCTGTAAATCCAAATACAGCTCCAGTTAAGCAGGTAGCTGTTCTAAGTACGAGAAGTGGAAAGGGCAAAGCTGATCCAGATGCTGATGGGGGAGAGCAGCAGGATCCTGGTGAGGGAACTTCTGCTCAAAGAGACCCTGCTGAGATGGAGGAAAAGGTTTGTCTTAAAGATATAGCTGAGTTATTGAGATCATCACTGGATGGAGATGCAGGGCAAATTGCTGATAGCAGAACAACTAAAGGTGGTACTCCTGACCTTAAGCAGATTCTTAGGAGAGTGACAGTAAGATTATTGGGACAAGAACTTCAGGAAGATGAGGCAGAGGAGGAGTCAGATGACATAGACAGCTGTTCGTCACCGAGGGAGGAATTGAGGAATGTGCGTAAAGATTACATCAGAGCAGATAAGGAGCCAATCCTAGCTTGGCTTGGTAGATGCTATGATACAGGTGCTCCAGCTCTGGTAGTTGGAGACAAGTCAGCAGCCCAACTAGGAACTCTCTCAAAGGATAATGGAATAGATAGACATCTAGGCAGGACTCTCGGTAAGGTTACTCTGTGGATACGCCTTTTAATGGCAACTCTCATGAGATATCCTTCCCGAGATGATCTTCCATGGAATCCTAAACCCTGTACTACCATAGATGAGGGAATTAAGGGTCTGAGAGAATTTGCTGTTAGAGAGGTACTCTATGGTGGCCATGAGACTCTGAATCCTGATGAAATTCCTGTAGGAACTGGTCTTGCTAAAAAGCTCATCAAACTTGCTCCTCCTAATTATGCAAATATTCTGGCAAGCAGAATTGTGGCAAGAAATTATGGTGGTGCTTCTCCTACGGTTGGCCAATTCACTGATCAAATGAGACAATTGGAGGATAGCATGACATGTGTTTCTCTGGTTTCAGCCATTGAAACTCTGTCTGGAAAAATTGAGAATTGCATGAAAGAGCTGAAGGATGAATTTAAAAATACATTCTCCCAATTGGCACAAAGAGATAATTCCAATTCTTCCTCCAGATGGATACAGGTTTCCTCTGTGAGGAATAGACGTCCTCCAAGGATGTCATTCCAAAACAGGTCATTCCAAAACAGGTCATTCCAAAACAGATCCAACCAAAACAGACCACCAAGGCAATCACGTGCGAGTATTTGGATAACTCTGCGTGATCAGTTTGGTGAGAACATGAACAGATGGGATGGTCAACCAACTGCTAATCTTTTCAGGAGACTGAGGGAACTGCAAAGTGGCAGAACCCGAGGTAGCAATACCTGAAGGGTAGCTGTTACTTCCACAGTTCCCCAGGACAACTCTAATAGCTCCAACAGCGGCTCCAGTTCTAACACTGCACCATGTGCTCATTGCACATGTGGGCATGTTCCCCATAACTAGGGGTGCCCTGCCTCCCGCCAGGGGGAGGAGAGGGGTAACAGAGATAACAGAATCTATTGGGATGTGTACATCCAGTGGCCTGGCACTTCACAATTTCAGAAGTACAGGGCCTTGGTTGACACAGGGGCTCAGTGCACCATAATGCCATCAAATTATCAGGGATCAGAAGCTATAACTATTCTGGGAGTCACTGGTGGATCTCAAGAGTTAACTAAGGTGGAGGTTGATATAAGTTTAACTGGTAAACAGTGGAGAAAGCATACAGTTGTGACCGGACCTGACGCACCTTGTATTTTGGGAATTGATTTTCTGAGAGAAGGGCATTTCTAAGACCCTAGAGGTTACAAATGGGCTTTTGGAGTAGCATCTGTAGAAGCTGATGAACAAAAGCTGAAGCTGTCTGTTAGACCTGAGCTTTCTGATGAATCTGCAGTTGTGGGACAACACAAGATTCAGGACATTAAATTGCCGGTTGCTTCTCAGACTGTGCATCACAGACAATACAGAACCAACTGTGACTCTTTGTTGCCCATTCAGAATCTGATTCGTCAGTTGGAGAGTCAGAAAGTCATCAGCAAAACTCATTCACCTTTCAACAGTCCAGTGTGGCCTGTGCGAAAGCCGAATGGAGATTGGCGTCTGACAGTCGACTATCGAGCCCTGAATGAAGTAACTCCACCTATGAGTGCAGCAGTACCAGACATGATGGAACTGCAGTATGAGCTGGAATCCAAAGAGGCCAAATGGTATGCTACCATAGACATTGCTAATGCCTTCTTCTCTATTCCCATAGCAGAGGAATGCAGGCCTCAGTTTGCTTTCACCTGGAGAGGAATCCAGTACACTTTCAACAGATTGCCAATGGGCTGGATCCACAGCTCAAGCATCTGTCATGCAGTGATCCACGATGCTCTGGAGGAAGGTGGTGCTCCAGAACACATCCAGTTCATCGATGACATCATCGTCTGGGGTAAAACTGCTGAGGAAGTCTTTGAGAAAGGTAACAAAATCATTGACATTCTTCTGAATGCAGGTTTTGCCATCAAGCGAGACAAGGTGAAAGGACCTACCAGAGAGATCCAGTTTCTGGGAGTGCGGTGGCAGGATGGACGCCGACACATTCCAGTGGATGTGGTAAATAGAGTCTCTACCATGGCAAACCCCATGAACAAGCAAGAAACTCTACGTTTCTTGGGGATAGTGGGATTTTGGAGACTGCACATTCCTGGATACAGTCAGATTGTGAAACCTGTGTATGATGTGACTCGAAAGAGAAACCATTTCCACTGGGAACCTGAACAACAAGCAGCCTTTGACCAGATAAAGCAAGAGGTAGTGCAAGCAATGGGTCTGGGACCTGTCCGAGATGGTCCAGACATTAAGAACATTTTGTACACGGCTGCAAGTGACAATGGTCCAACCTGGTGCTTGTGGCAAAGAGCTCCAGGTGAGACACGTGTTCGACCTCTTGGTTTCTGGAGTCGAGGTTACAGAGGTTCAGAGGTTAATTATACTCCAACGGAGAAAGAGATTCTAGCTGCCTATGAAGGAGTAAAAGCAGCTTCTGAAGTGATTGGAACTGAATCACAACTCCTCTTAGCTCCCAGATTACCAGTTTTGAATTGGATGTTCAAAGGCAAAGGTTCCACACCACATCATGCAACAGATTCCACCTGGTCTAAGTGGATGGCTCTGATAACACAGAGAGCATGAATGGGAAATCTTGAAAGACCTGGTCTGGTGGAGGTGATCTCAAGTTGGCCTGAAGGTACCAACTGTACTAAACCTCCAGAGGAGAGAGTAACTCGTGCCAAGGAAGCTCCTCCTTACTATGACCTATCTGATGATGAAAAGAAATATGCTTTGTTCACAGACGGTTCCTGTCGTCTTGTCGGGAACAAGCGAAGGTGGAAGTCTGCAGTGTGGAGTCCAACACGCCGAGTTGCAGAGGCAAAGGATGGAGAAGGAGAATCCAGTCAATTCGCAGAGGTAAAAGCTGTCCAGCTAGCTCTCGACGTAGCTGAACGTGAGAGATGGCCAAAGCTTTATCTCTACACCGACTCATGGATGGTAGCCAATGCTCTGTGGGGTTGGCTAAAGAACTGGAAAAAGAATGGTTGGCAGAGAAAAGGAAAGCCTATTTGGGCAGCTGACCTATGGCAGGACATTGCTGATCGAATCGAGAGAATTCCAGTGAAGGTGAGACACATTGATGCTCACATTCCTAAGAGCAAAGCTACTGAGGAACAGCAACACAACCATCAGGCAGATCTAGCTGCAAGAGTTTCTCCAGTAGACATGGACTCTGATCTTGATCTCGACTGGAAACACCGAGGTGAGATATTCTTAGCTTGGTGGGCTCACGATTCGTTAGGACATCAAGGCAGAGATGCAACCTACCAGTGGGCTCGTGACAGATCCATAGACATTTCCATGGATGCTATCACACAAGTCATCCATGACTGTGACATTTGTGCTGCTATTAAGCAGGCAAAGCGACTTAAGCCCTTATGGTATGGTGACAGATGGTCCAAGTACAAGTATGGTGAAGCTTGGCAAGTTGACTACATCACTCTACCACGCTCTCGTTCTGGTAAGCAGTATGTGCTTACTATGGTAGAGGCGAATACTGGATGGTTGGAAACTTATCCAGTACCACATGCAACTGCGCGCAACACCATTCTCGGTCTGGAGAGACAAATCCTGTGGAGACACGGAACTCCAGAGAGGATTGAGTCAGACAACGGAACTCATTTCAAAAACAACCTTGTAAAGAGCTGGGCCAAAGAGCACGGCATCGAGTGGATATTCCACATCCCCTACTATGCACCAGCTGCAGGGAAGACTGAACGCTACAACGGTTTGTTGAAGACCACTCTTAAAGCCATGGGGGTGGATCTTTGAAAAACTGGGAAAAGCATTTAGCACAAGCAACCTGGCTGGTAAATAGTAGAGATTCAGTGAACCGAGCTGGACCTGCACACTCAGATCTGCTACAGAAAGTAGAAGGTGATAAAGTTCCCGTTGTTAGAGAAAAGAATCTGTTAGGTAAAACTGTTTGGGTATTTTCTCCCTCAGGAGAGGTTAAACCTGTCTGAGGGGTGGTTTCAGCTGAAGGTCCAGGTCACACTTATTGGGTAATGCAAGAAAATGGTGAAATTCAGTGTATTCCACAAAGAAACTTAACTTTAGCTGAAAGAGTTTAATTTCAGAGTGTTGTACAGCTACATCGCGCCCAAAGGAAGAATCCCTGAGGAATCTACAGTGCACAAACCCTGAGAACCCTGAGAGCCCTGAGTCAACTGAGAGTCCCTGTTTCCCTGTTTCCCTGTTTCCCTGTTTTCCCTTTTCTTCGCTTCGTCTGCGAAGAGACAAACTGTTTTCCATTTTTCTTGTTTCTTGGACTTCTCAATCATCTACACCTGAGGATAGCCGGAATGGACTATGAACTTTGCTTACAAACTGTAGATATTGTTTTAGATTGGATGGACAGTACAAATAGCCAATGAAATTGTTTAGCAGGGGTGGATTGTGACCGGTTTAGGCTGTGCCTTTAAGAGAAGGACACTTTCTGAACACTCTGGCTGAATATTTTGGTATATAAATGAAAACAACGATATGCTAATCCAATTTCATTGGTGGAACCCAGCTGTAGATTCTTGTTTAGTCTTTCAGTCGGGGGGAGCAGTCAGTCGTCTTCTTCTTCCCCCTGTACTGTGAGCTGGCCTGCTTTTCTCTCTGAAGCAACAGCCTGCTACACAGGAATGATTCTTGCTAACCAGATAAGAAAACTAACTTTGCATTTGCTTTGAGCTTTAACAAAGTTTTCACCCTTTTAATTACCTTCCTTTCTCTCTCTCTCTAACCCTTTTGGGAAAAAGGGGAGGTAGGGAGGGAGAAGGGAGGAAAGGCCGAACCCCCTGGCCACAGGGGGCGTTGGTGAAAGGTTTCCTGTATTACATACTTTGCTGTATATTTCTGTATATATTGTAAATATTGTATGTTTTTGTACATATTCATTGCATTCCATATCTGCTTGTAGAATACAGCTTTCATCTGCTTCTCCAGCTGAGTTAGCTGTGGAATTCTTTTGTGTGTGTGGGGGGGGAACCTTCCTACTCCACCACACCCCACATCCACCAGGCAGTCACCTGATCATAGAAGGAGATCAGGTTGGTCAGGCAGGACCTGCCCTTCCTAAATCCATGATGGTTGGACCTGACCCTTTGGCCATCCTGTAGGTGCTGTGTGATTGCACGACCTGTTCCATAATCTTGCCTGGCACTGAGGTCAGGCTGACAGACCTGCAAGAAGTACCTTATTATGTGTGTTTTCATGTATTCAAGTGAGCCCATATAATTCTTAGAATTCAATCACTCATGAGTGTAATCATAAATGCACAACTCCACAGCAGAAAGCATTAAAAAGACAAACAACTTTCCAAATAAGTGTTATGAGAGAGTGGAAGGAAGCCACAATATTCCTCATTGATACTGGAATGGGAAAGCTTTTAAGAAATGTAATTACCCCAGCACCGATCACATCTTCCTCATCGTGATGAAATTTCTGAAACATGCTCTTCAAGGTTATTTGTCATCTTAGAAAAACAGGCAGCAGCATTCAGAATGGATTGCACTGAAAACTAATAGCTTAGGTGTAATACATTAAATCAAAGAATAATACATTCCTCTGTTCGGCACTAATGAACATTCACCATAACTGAAGCTATTGGTAAGCTCAAAAATAATGATCTAGCTTGCATATCTTGAGTAACTGTCACTGAGAAATAAACCATACCTCTGCTTTTATGATTAATTTCTTTTCAAAGATTTCAGCTGAGCAGGAATGGTGGAGAACAATGTGAGGCCTTAGAAATGATCAAGAGTACGTGGCCTAGAAATTCTTTGATGCCATACTTATAGGCTCGGTGCAAATACACACTATCAGGTAGCTGCTTCTCTGTAAAAAAAAATTAATTAAAAATAAAAGCAAGAAAGGAGATTGTGTGATAGAAAAGATTCAAGCTGCTCATGAGAGATGTGTCCAAATACACTGTCAGTTTCAAATTTCACACAATCACAGAATCACCAAGGTTGGAAGATTCCTCGAAGATCATCAAGTCCAACCTGTCACCGCAGACCTCATGACTAAACCATAGTACCAAGTGCCACATCCAATCCCCTCTGGAACACCTCCAGGGATGGTGACTCCACCACCTCCCTGGGCAGCCCATTCCAATGGCGAATGACTCTCTCAGTGAAGAACTTTCTCCTCACCTCCAGCCTAAACTTCCCCTGGTGCAGCTTGAGACTGTGTCCTCTTGTTCTGGTCCTGGTTGCCTGGGAGAAGAGACCAACCCCTTCCTGGCTGCAACCACCTTTCAGGTAGTTGTGGACAGCAATAAGGTCTCTCCTGAGCCTCCTCTTCTCCAGGCTAAACAGCCCCAGCTCCCTCAGCCTCTCCTCATAGGACTTTTGCTCAAGGCCTCTCACCAGCCTCATTGCCCTTCTCTGGACACATTCAAGTGTCTCGATGTCCTTCTTAATCTGAGGAGCCCAGAACTCGACACAGTACTCAAGGTGTGGCCTAACCAGTGCTGAGTACAGGGGCACAATGACTTCCCTGCTCCTGCTGGCCACACTATTCTTGATGCACATTTCTGTTTAGACCTGGTACTAAGTTTCTTTTATTCAATAATATGGTTCTTGTAACTGTTTGTCCATGATGCATTTTGAAAGATTATGCACTAAAGTAAAACACCTGTAACAACTCAAAGGTTTGGTTTGTGTTTTTTTTCACTTGCTGAACATCTTTCATGCTCCTTTCTTACCAGCAACCAAAGTAATGAATCTTCCTTGGACTGTCCAGCAAAGGGGTTGTAGAGTGGTTTCAAAAGCTCATGCTGTCATTGACATTATTTCATTAACAGAGTAAGTGCATTTTTATGGCTCATCTGAATTTGAGATTATGGCTTGCAGACAATGTCCGAGGAATCCTGTCCAGTCAGTAGCCTCCACATTCCCAGTAAGTGGGGGATTCATAAAGAAAATATATTACCACATATTAATGCTTCTTTTAAATGACTGCATCTTTGAGGTGAGCTTTTGACTGAGTTAACCATTAGCAGTCATAGAATAGCATAGCATAGCATAGCATAGCATAGCATAGCATAGAATAGAATAGAATAGAATAGAATAGAATAGAATAGAATAGAATAGAATAGAATAGACCAGGTTGGAAGAGACCTTAAGGATCATCACATCCAACCTATAAACCAATCCAACCCACCTAAACAACTAAACCATGGCACCAAGCACCCCATCAAGTCTCCTCCTGAACACCTCCAATGATGGTGACTCCACCACCTCCACGGGCAGCTCAGGGGACAGAGCACTGTAAAAGTCTCTATAGAGGAATTATAGTTCCTGTATGACCCCTAATACAGGAGCTGAGTATCCTGGAGGATGCAATGTCAGAGAGTCAAGACTCATAGGAGATAGATATAGATATAGATATAGATATAGATATAGATATAGATATAGATATAGATATAGATATAGATATATAAAAGGGACAGCAAAGGTATAGTAAAAGGATGAGGCAAAGACTCAGGATAATAGAGTTTCAGTGAAATTAAGATCAGTGTGACATCTGTCTCATTGTATTGCATAAACTCTAGAAGAGGCACAATCTCTATAGGTTCTTAGTTCACTTTTTAAAGTTGCACACATACTGAAACAGGCAGTGAATGAGCTGGTTTGCTTTAAAAAGATAATAAAATCAAACAGAGTGTTCCATGAGCATACAAAATCCAGTAGTCTGCATATGCAGAAGTGCAAGTGGGCGCACTGAGAGCTTGGACCAGCAGTGGATTGAAGAGAAAAAAAATGAACTGATCCTCAAATTCTGTATCACATCTTAAGGGAGCAATTTAAGCGAAAAGTGACAAACATCAGTTATCTCAGGCATTCAGTGATAAATTCTTCTGCCAAAAATGCTGCTAATTGTCCTTCAGCCATTGATACGCTCTGCCTAGGGACAGACTCAAGTGTCTCCACATCACTAACATTAGGAGATCAGTAGCTGCAGTGTGCACAATACTTCACTGTCACTGCATGTGAACACAGGACTCTGTGCACAATGCCTGAACTCACTACAGTTCTTAATTGCTTGCTTACCCTTCTATTATCTACCTTCTTCTACATTGCCTGAAAAGTTCATTCTCTAAAATGCAGCATGTGGAAACTTACAATGTTTGGCTTTTTTTGCTGTATTGAAAGGTAGGGAAAATGCCAAGAGCAAACTTAGAAGTTCCTTTCCTTTAGGGCCTCAAGTACTGAGACACTTCTGTGGCTTTCTGAGAATTTTAATTGGCAAAAGATTAATCTCAGTGATGATAAGTTCTAGAGATGATCAATCTCAGATCAAAGGTCAAGTTTAATATTTCAGTATTAACGTTCTCCTGGATTAAGAATACTGTGTTTCAGACACAATGCTGATTTTCTCTCTTACTATTGATAGTGACTCAGAAGTTAAAATTTGATTGCTGTCCCAGTCTAAGGCAGATCCTCCCTTGCCTCACACCAGGGCAGAAAAATGAGACTCAGACAAATGGATTGCAGAAGCGATGGAAAGCTTAAATGGAAAAGCAGTGAGTGTTTTACAGAGAAACTACAAGCACAGTGACAAAGGAGATCCCAAAGCATGCCCAGAAGCCTCCCAGCACTTCCCTTCTCCCTACGTGAGGGTATACCCAAAACCCTCAGGGCTCTTTCTTCCACCGCCCCCCCTACCCTTCCACTGTTAGGCTAATCTCAGCTGATCAGATCTGAGATTGCCTTTTCCCTTTCTCCTCTTGGCATTAGAGATAAGAGGCCTTGAGATGACTCCCCCTTACATTACCAGATAGGGAGCATCTCCCATGGGAGTGAATGAGGGAAGAAAGAGGAAGTGTGAGACCTTGCAGATGGATTTATAGGGAGCAGGACATTATGGGTGTGAAATGTGCAGCTTCCTGTGTCCACCCACTGGGCTGGACACCCGGGCACCAGAGGTGCACCCCGTATGGCAGCAGCAGGACACTCCCAGCCCAAACTGCCACAATTGCCAAAGGCATGTTACTTAGTTTCCTCCTCTTCATTGCTTGTACATGTATTGCTAAGCCACATTTGGCATAGATATGATTCTACATGTCCCTTGTTCACTTAAAACTATGTTGGTCTTCCTTCATCCATGGGAAAATAAGCTTCCTGAGTAACACAATTGAAGAGGTAAGATATTTTTCAGGAAACTTTTCTTGTCATATGGTAAAGAATTACATCTTTGATATGGACTTGAGATCATTGCTATGTACTGCTAGATTGTATTTCACATTTGTAGAAAGAAGGCTAGATCTGCTGCAGAATGATTGCAAAATCATATGTCTTGTATATTGTCTTTGCAGCCCGATTAAAATGTCATTTTCTTTCTTGCTATGAATCATCTGGGACTACAGTTTATCATTTGCTGTATTTATCACTCCATGAATTGCTTTGTTGCTCAAATTTAAAGATGAAAAAGATCTCTGAGTTTGGTTCATACTGTATTTATAAAACTTTGTGTATTTGGCCACAAAATGTACATATTTCTTGGAAGAATGAGATAATTCTCCACAATGTGAACAAAGTTTTTTTTCTCCAGCTGCCATGGATAAAATGAGTTAGGTGTCACCCTATGTCCACCAGGCGGGTCACCTGATCACAGAAGAAGATCAGGTTGGTCAGGCAGGACCTGCCCTTCCTAAATCCATGCTGGCTGGGCCTGATCCCTTGGCCATCCTGCAGGTGTGCTGTGATTACCCCCAAGATGATCTGTTCCATAATCTTGCCTGGAACCGAGGTCAGGCTGACAGACCTGTAGTTTGCAGGTTCCTCCATCTGGCCCTTCTTATGGAGGGGCATCACATTGGCCAGTTTCCAGTCATCTGGGACCTCTCCGGTGAGCCAGGACTGGAGGAAAATGATGGAGAGCCGCTTGGCCAGCTCATCTGCCAGCTCTCTCAGGACTCTAGGATGGATCCCATCTGGTCCCATGGACTTGTGAGTAGCCAAGTAGCTCAGCAAGTCCCTAACTACTTCCTCATGGATTTCAGGGAGATTATACTGCTCCCTGACCCCATCTACCAGTTCAGGAGGCCAGTTATCCCGAAGTCCTCCTGCCTTACTGTTGAAAATGGAGGCAAAGAAGGTATTTAGTAACCTCAGCCTTTTCCTCATCTTTAATTACAGTGTTCCCCTCCAGGTCCAATAAAGAGTGGAGGTTCTTCTTGCCCCTCTTTTCAGCATTAATATATTTATTAAAATGCTTTGTATTGTCTTTCACAGCAGTGTGCAGCTTAAGTTCTAACTGGGCTTTTGCCTCTCTGATTTTTCTCCTATACAATCTAACAACATCCTTAAATGTATCATGAGTTGCCTCCCCCCTTTCCAAAGGTGATACACCCTCTTTTTTCCCTTAATTCCTTCAGGAGCTGCCTGCCCCTCCATGCCAGTCAACTTCCCTGCCCGCTCTTCTTTTGGCACATGGGCACAGCCTGTTCCTGTGCCTTCAAGAGCTCCTGTTTGAAGTAGATCCAACCATCCTGGACCCCTTTGTTCTTAAGGGCTGCTACCCAGGGTACTCTCTGAATTAGTTGCTTAAATAAGCTGGAGTTTGCCCTCCAGAAGTCCAAAGTGAGGGTTCTGTTATTGCTCCTCCTTATTTCCCTGCATATTGAAAACTCTGCTATCTCATGGTCACTGCACCTAGACAGCCTCCCACCATTACGTCTCCCACCAGCCCTTCTCTATTTGAGAACAGCAGGTCAAGCAGGGCCTGACCCCTGGTAGGCTCACTTAACAGCTGCATCAAGAAGCTGTCTTCCGTACACTCTAAGAACCACCTGGACTGCCTCCTCTCTGCTGAGTTAAGTTCCCAGCAGATGTCTGGCAGGCTAAAGTTGCCCACAAGGACAAGGTATGGTGATCTTGAGGGAGCCTCCAGTTGCTTATAGAATATTTCATCAACCTCTTCATCCTGGTTGGGTGGTCTATAACAGACTCTCCAACCAGGATGTCAGTTCTGTTAGCCCTCCCTCTGATTTTAACCCACAGGCACTCAATCCTTTCATCCTCTACCTCAAGTTCTGTGGTATAAGCTGCTTAGATTGCAAATAATTGTGCAATAAATGACATAAATGACTGTTTAATAAATTGCATCACAATCAAATATTTTTTAAATTGCATAAAATTTTCCTCTGAGACACAACCTTGGACAATGACTTTTCCTCCAGCTTTCTTGAGCTGCAAGTCTACTGCAATATTACAAAGTTTTCATTCTTAAAGAATGAATTCACAGGATCATAGAATCACAGAATGAACTGAGTTGGATGGGACCCTCAAAGGTCATCTTATGCAACCCTCCTGCATTGTTAAGGACCTCAGGAAAGAGCCTAAACCTGAACATTTCTCTTTGTCACCAACCTTCCACGATAAATAAGGATGTCTTTGAGCCTCTGGGACCAAGGCTAAGCCATAAACAGGAGATGGCTTTAAATGACTTGATTTCCTTCTGACATTAAGTTTTAGTCAACATTAAGCAGACACTAGTCAAAGAAGGCATAGTGTTGCATTATCTTGGGTTGTCTGCAGTTCTCAAAAGGTCATCTGAGAGCTGGGATTATGCACTGGTTACATCTGGGATTGAGTTAAATATCTTTGTTGTGCCTTGAATGAAGAAGCAATGCTCTGGGTTTGTGGCAAGGGCAGTGATGATGGTAGTGGGATGTTCAGAGTGATGGTGTTTGTCATATCAAGCAATCATTACATGTGGTGGAGCCCTGGCTGAACTGGAGATGCTCCTTACAAAGCAATAATATCAAATTTGGACCCATTTTTATGTCCCTGGAATAATGCAAACAGCTTTACAGATTCAAACATCCCACGCTGTCATCATGACAGAGCCCAGGATGAATCTCATTCAGACTACAGATGAGTCAGTTCTCATCAGTGCCCAGTTTTTTGAATGCCAGAAGTCACTTTTTCTGAAAATATGCTATAAGCATGGAATTTCTTTGATTTCTTGTACACTCACCTTCTAAATAAGATGGAGAAATACCAATTGCAGATTTTGGGTGGTATTTCAGTGGATTTTATTTCTTTGATTTACTGCATTACTAGGAAATTTGGAGAATGTGGATATCTGTTAGCAGAACAAGGTTTGATCTGCAAAATCATGACTAGTTTGTGCTTGGATGAAAATGTAGCCTTGAATTATTTTTTAAGTAGGAAGTTCCCTTGAACAGAAACTGCTCAGTAACTCACAAATTGAATGACTATATGAAGAGGCACTCAGTGTTGGGTTAGAAACTGGCTGGAGGGCCAAGCCTAGAGAGTGGTGGTGAATGGTGCCACATCCAGCTGACAGCAGGTCACCAGTGGTGTCCCCAAGGGACCAGTGCTGGGCCCCATCCTGTTCAATATCTTTATTGATGATCTGGATGAGGGGATTGAGCCCATCATCAGTAAATTTGCAGATGACACCAAGCTGGAGGCAGGTGTTGATCTGTTAGAGGGTAGAAGGGCTTGACAGGGACCTTGACCGGCTGGACAGATGGGCAGAGTCCAATGGCATGAGATTGAACACATCTAAGTGCTGGGTTCTACACAACAACTGGCCACAACAACCCCAAGCAGTGCTACAGGCTGGGGTCAGAGTGGCTGGAGAGCGGCCAGGCAGAAAGGGACCTGGCGGGTACTGGTTGATTGTAGGCTCAACATGAGCCAGCAGTGTGTCCAGGTGGCAAACAAGGCCAATAGCATCCTGGCTTGTATCAGGAACAGTGTGGTCAGCAGGAGCAAGGAGGTCATTCTGCCCCTGGACTCAGCACTGGTTAGGCCATACCTTGAGTCCTGTGTCCAGTTCTGGGCCCCTCAGTTTAGGAAAGATGTTGAGTTGCTGGAATGTGTCCAGAAGAGGGCAACAAAGCTGGTGAGGGGTTGGAACACAAGCCCTATGAGGAGAGGCTGAGGGAGCTGGGGTTGTTTAGCCTGGAGAAGAGGAGGCTGAGGGGACACCTTATTGCTCTCTACAACTCCCTGAAGGGAGGTTGTAGCCAGGTGGGTGTTGGTCTCTTCGCCCAGGCAACCAGCACCAGAACAAGAGGACACAGTCTCAAGCTGCACCAGGGGAAGTTTAGGCTGGATGTTAGGAAGAAATTCTTCAGAGAGTGATTGCCCATTGGAATGGGCTGCCTGGGGAGGTGGTGGAGTCGCCATCACTGGAGATGTTTAGGAAAAGACTGGATGGGGTGCTAGGTGCCATGGTTTAGTTGATTAGATGGTGTTGGATGATGGGTTGGACGCGATGATCTCGAAGGTCTCTTCCAACCTGGTTTATTCTATTCTATTCTATTCTATTCTAATAACGAAATGCCTACTTTAAAACTTATTTGCCTATATTAAAAAATTACATTGACACTGATCTTTATCTTTCACAAAATGCAAGCATAAATAAATAATTAAAAGATAACTTCTCCTAAAGCAAATGGACAATTCCAAAGAATCTTGTGTTGTGAGTCAGGTTTTAATCTCATTCCATGGTACAAACAACTGTGAGGTGCCTAGGTTAGACTTTATTTTGGTAAGTTATTCTGTAAATTATAGAACAGCAGTCAAATTTAGGATGTAGATAGTGATACAGCAACACTTGCTATGCTGTATTTAAAGAGCCTGTCACAGTGTACTCTATCCTAAGAACATAGTAGTGAATGTCAGATACCTTGACTTCAGTAAGGCTTTTGATACTGTTTCCCATAATGTCCTCCTAGAAAAGCTCAGGAAATCGGGCATGGAAGGCTGGTCAGTGAGGTGGATTGAAAACTGGCTTGACAACAGAGTTCAGAGGGTTGTCATCAGTGGCACAGAGTCAACTTGGAGGCCTGTTGGCCAGCAGTACTCCCCAAGGATCAGTACCGTGTCCAGTTTTGTTCCACATCTTTATCAACGACCTGAATAAGCGTATTGAGAGTACCCTCAGCAAGTTCATAGAATCATAGAATCAGTCAGGGTTGGAAGGGACCACAAGGATCATCTAGTTCCAACCCCTGCCATGGGCAGGGACACCCTACACTAGATCAGGCTGGCCAGAGCCTCGTCCAGCCTGGTCTTAAACACCTCCAGGGACTGGGCCTCAACCACCTCCCTGGACAACCCATTCCAGGGCTTCACCACTCTCATGGTGAAGAACTTCTTCCTCACATCTAGCCTGAATCTCCCCATTTCCAGCTTCATTCCATTCCCCCTAGTCCTATCACTACCTGAGATCCTGAGAAGTCCCTCCCCAGCCTTCCTGTAGGCCCCCTTCAGATACTGGAAGGCCACAATCAGGTCACCTCAGTACATATTCATTGCATTCACAGTATCACCAAGGTTGGAAAAGACCTTGAAGATCATCCAGTCCAACCTGTCACCACAGACCCCATGACTAGACCATGGCACCAAGTCCAATCCCCTCTTGAGGAGGGAGGACATTGCTGCCCAGAGAAAACTCTCCTGCCCACTGCAGGCTTGAACTCATGACCTCGGAGCCTTCTCTTCTCCAGACTGAACAGCCCCAACTCCTTCAGTCTGTCCTCATAGGAGAGGTGCTCCAGCCCTCTGATCATCCTCGTGGCCCTTCTCTGGACACGCTCCAGCACGTCCACATCCCTCCTGTAATAGGGGCTCCAGAACTGGACACAGTACTCCAGGTGGGGTCTCACCAGAGCTGAGTAGAGGGGGAGAAGCACCTCCCTTGACCTGCTGGTCACACTTCTCCTGATGCAGCCCAGGATCTGATTGGCTTTCCGGGCTGCAAGCGCACATTGAGAGCTCATGTTGAGCTTCTCGTCCACCAGCACCCCCAAGTCTCTCTCCTCAGGGCTGCTCTCCAGCCAGTCACTGCCCAGTAAAAGGGGTCCACAAAAAAATAAGAAAAATTAAAACCCAGAGTTATCGACGATGCTTTGTCCTTTTCCACCGAGATTCGGAGACCTCTGCAGCAAATAGAAAAGTTTTATGGTTTAGTTAAGAGTAGGCAAAGAAGAACAAAAATAAGTTTTAAAAGAGCATAAGATTTTAAATACTTGCCTGAGTCATTCCCCATGCTCTCCTCTTCCTTGGAGTCAAGTTAACTAGCAGGACTTCCTTCAGCTTGTATTTATACCATGATGATGTATCACTGATGATATATCACTGATGATATATCACTGATGATACAAAACTGAGCGGGGCTGACACCATGTCAGGCTGTGCTGCCATCCAATGAAATCTGGACAGGTTGGAGATCTGGCAAACCTCATGAAGTTCAATAAGGACAAGTGCAGGGTCCTGCAACTGGGGAGGAATAACAGCAGGTGCCAGTACAGGCTAGGGGCTGACCTACTGGAAAGCAGCTCCATGGAGAAAGACCTTGGAGTGCTGGTGGACAGCAAGTTCTCCATGGAACAACAATGTGCCCTTGTGGCCAAGAGAGACAAAGGTATCCTGGGGTGCATCAAGATAAGTGTGTCCAGCAGGTCTAGGGAGGTTCTGCTCTCGCTCTACTCTGCCCTGGTGAGACCACACCTGGAATAATGCATGCAGTTTTGGGCTCCCCAGTTCAAGAAAGACAGAGAACTGCTGGAGAGAATCTAACAGAGAGCCACAAGAATGATTAGGGGACTTGTGTGTCTCCCACATGAAGAGAGACTGAAATCCCTGGGGCTGTTTAGTTTTGAAGAGAAGACTGAGAGGGGATCTCATCAATGTGTATATATAAATATCTGAGGGGTGGGTGTCAAGTGGAGGGGGCCAATCATTTTTTTGGTGGTGCACACTAATAAGACAAGGAACACAGGTACAAGCTTGAACATAAAAGATTTCACCTCAACTTGAGGAGAAACTTCTGTGAGGGTGACGGAGCACTGGAACAGGCTGCCCAGGGAGGTTGTGGAGTCTCCTTCTCTGGAGACATTCAAAACCCACCTGGATTCATTCCTGTGCAGACTACCCTTAAGTGATCCTGCTTTGGAAGGGGTTTGGACTCAATGATCTCTTGAGGTCCCTTCCAGCCTCTAATGTATGTGATACTGTGATATTCCTTCTTTGTTGATTTTGCAGATGCACTTGACATATACAAACTGTATATTAGTTGAATCACAGACTCATAGAATGGTAGAGGTTGGAAGGGACCGCTGAAGATCATCTAGTCCAACCTTCCACTGCTAGAGCAGATTCACCTAGATTAAATCACACAGTAATGTGTCAGTAATGCAGACTCCACATTCACTCTTGAAGACTGTTTCAGTGCTCTTCCATTCCTGAAGTGAAAACTTTTTGCCTTTTATTTACATGGAACCTCCTGTGTTCCAGTTTGAGTCCACTGCCTCTTCTCCTGTCACTGGCCATCACTGACAAGAGTATGGTTCCATCCTTCTGACACTTGTTCCTTAGATGTTTGTAAACACTAATGATATCCCCCTTTAGTCTCCTTTTCTCCAAACTAAACAAATTTATCTCACTCAACCTTTCCTTGTAAGAGAGATGATAATTATATTAATTAAAACAGGGCCAGACTGATTCCTATGTGCCACCTTGTGGAAAATTAACAAAATATTCTTATCGAGCAGCAGACACATGAAATTCAACCCATGAAGAACACTTGGATGTTATAAAAATGCCTGTTAGAGCAAAGGAAAAAATTCTGCTGCAACAAGATATTATATTTGTATAGCATCTGTTAGCTACAACAAATAGCCACATGGAAAAGGACTGCATACTTCTGTCTGAGGCTTACTTCTGGCTTGTTTTCACCATTATTTTCACATGGTGGAGTAACCATCATTGGAGGTGTTCAGGAGGAGACCTGATGGGGTGCTTGGTGCCATGGTTCAGTTGTTTAGGTGGGTTGGATTGGTTGATGGGTTGGACATGATGATCTTGAAGGTCTCTTCCAACCTGGTCTATTCTATTCTATTCTATTCTATTCTATTCTATTCTATTCTATTCTATTCTATTCTATTCTATGCTTAATGTCTTCAAATGTGTCTAAAACACACCTCGAGGCTGAAAGAGTTAAAAACAATACAGAACACAGAATTAACCAGGTTGGAAAAGACCTTAGAGATTATCAAATCCAACCTAATCAACTAAAAAGTGTCATGCTTAACCAGTGGTTATAAAGGAAAACATGTTTATCCATGAGATACCACAGGAGATGGCTTTCAAGCAAAAAAAAAGCATTGAATACAGTATTTTAAAACATAATTACGGTTCCAGCTCTGATGTCACTCAGGTATCTTTTATGATATTTGTATAGTTCCTCTGCAATGTCTGGTTAGTCCTGGTTAAACATTGAACATCAGAGAGTAGTTTGTTTTCTTCTTTGCTTAGCTTAAGGCATGGAACTGAGGATAGAGATACTATCAGTTCCTAATTTTAAAGGGTCTATGGGATAACACTGACATTAAAAAAACTCTAGCAAAAACTAGGAAGGATTATTCTTCACATTTCAAAGAGGGTTTGATGAGAGACTTTAGAACTTTGTATTTCAAAAAACCTTTAAACTCTTCCTTGTTACAATAGTGATGGTATTGTTTGTCACACAGTTAATCACAAGCACCCTTGATGTCATCCCAGGCAAGAGTTAAGAAGACAGTAGCTAAGCTAATAAATGGACATATCGAAGGTCCTTTATAAGACACTAAGGCAAATTACATAGAGCATCATGGAAGTGACTCTGGCTGAAACAGGAAAATAATGTGCTACCACATCAACCAGCAAGTTCTTGTATTATACCACTGTGGTGGGTTGAAAATTCCGTCCCCCAACATTAAATTTTGCCAGACCAGCTCATCTGGAAGCAAATGAAAGCTGTATTTACAAGCAAAACTACAACCTACAATGGAATGCAATGAATATGTACAAAATGTACAGTAGTTACAATATTTATAGGTATATACAATTAATAAACAGCACAAGAATTCCCCTGGCCTTTGGCCAGGGGAAGCTAATAGCTTCTCCCTCCCTGTCCCCCCTTGCCCCCTTGTACACAAAAGAGACAAGAAAAAGGAGCAGAGAGAGATTTTGTTAGACTTAGCCAAAACAATGCAGACAAGGTTAAGCATAAGCAAGTTAGCATTTCTCAGCTTGAGGAAGCGAGAAGAGAGAGATATTGTTTTGTTCACCTAGTTTAACTTCTTTATCTCTTCCAGGCTGGCCAGAGCCTCGTCCAGCCTGGTCTTAAACACCTCCAGGGATGGGGCCTCAACCACTTCCCCAGACAACCCATTCCAGGGCTTCACCACTCTCATGGTGAAGAACTTCTTCCTCACATCTAGCCTGAATCTCCCTATTTCCAGCTTCATTCCGTTCCCCCTAGTCCTATCACTACCTGAGATCCTGAGAAGTCCCTCCCCAGCCTTCCTGTAGGCCCCCTTCAGATACTGGAAGGCCACAATAAGGTCATCTCGGAGCCTTCTCTTCTCCAGACTGAACAGCCCCATCTCTTCCAGGCTGTCCTCATAGGAGAGGTGCTCCAGCTCTCTGATCATCCTCATGGCCCTTCTCTGGACACATTCCAGCATGTCCATATCCCTCTTGTAGTAGGGGCTCCAGAACTGGACACAGTACCCCAGGTGAGGTCTCACCAGAGCTGAGTAGAGGGGCAGAATCACCTCCCATTTTACTTTTTACACCCAATAGTGGTTCATTTACATTTCACTACTTTCTGTTCAAGACCTGTACAAAAAAATTAAAGGCATAGCCTAAAACTACCACAACCACATAAGCCTTCAATGAAACTAATTGAAATAGTTTCATGATAAATCAGAAGAATGTACTGATTCAAATCATGTTTAATCCTTTCTAATTTTCCAACTACCTTTCAAACTGTAACCACATTATTTCTCACAAATATAAGTGCTTTCCTTCCTAATTACAAGTACTTAAAAAAAATTGTGCATGCCTTATGTCCTGAGTATCAAGTAGACAAATTATGATGAATTATGGGGTGATTTCTTATTTCTTCATGAAAATAATATAAATGTGGAGCAAAACATATTTGTTGTGCATGCAATTTTGCTCACTTCTTGGTATGCTCAGAGCAAAGATTTGAATTTCCCTATAGCCTCTGATTGCTGGGAAGGGGGCAGTTATGTAGGTTTTTGACTTGTAGCTTTCATAACAATATACTGCCAAAAATATTCCCATCTCTGAGGGGCTCTAATGAAAGGTCATGTGTAGGTTAATGGATTCCATTGAAAATGCAGCATGCTCAAATGTAAAAGAAGGGGATGTGTTTTTTCTCTTTCACTTTCTTCAGTCTTTTATTCTCTGGGAACCAAATGTCTCATTAATAGTTTTACAGTTCTCTCCTGCTGAAAACAACTGTAGCTTTAGCTGTGAAACAGCCCAACCTACTCCACAGACAGGCTGCCCTTCTCCCACCTCCTACACTTACCACCCTTTCCTTCCCAGCATCACACAACTAGCTGCACACAGAAGCCTGAAAGAGTCTGAGACCCTTTTTTTTTTTTGGCCTTCCTGGCTAGAAAGATAAGTAATAATCTACAGCCCACCCCAAAGTCTGAAAGCACAAGAAGAACAAGCCTTCCTCTCTTCAGTTTGCTCATGTTTCTTAGCACAGATGCAGGAAAAAGCCAAACCTCCTACAAGTCAGGAGAATTTCTGAGGAAACTGAGGAGGGAACAGATAGTATTTAAATGCCAATGAAATACAGACAAAGTCACAGAAATTCTTCTCAGGAGGACTAATGCACTGGCTCAAATGCATACAGATTGCCCAGGTCAGCTGCCAGATCTACTGCATAATTTCTGTACGAGTTGTTCTAAGTAGGTTCAGCCCCAATGCTCTGGAGGATTTTTGGTTGGTTGGTTGGTTTGGTTTGGTTCTTTTTAGGAGGTAGCTGAAATGATAAACTATAGAGAGTATATATTCCTAAAAGGATGTCTGAGAAATCTGGAAATCCATCCTTAAGATTTTATGCTGACTACACCTTGAAGATGGCCAGCAAGATTTGTCTGGAAAAAAACAGAAGGGTTAACATTTGAAAGACATATTCAATATCAATGCATACCAATAATCAAAGCACTAACTGTAAGATAAAGCAACCTTTATGTCTCTTCAGTAATATGTCCATTAAATAAAATAATTATTTTTCTTAGTTATGAGGAACCTTCAACCTAATTATCTGAAGTATCATGTACCTATTTATTTCTCATTCACTGTGGCTTCATGTCCGGAATTTACAACATTTGCTTGTGAAAAGAGAAACTAAATTGCCACAAACACCCACTCCAAACTTCTCCCTGGAAATCTCTTTAAACAGATTGACAAGTACAGTGCTTGTCTTCCAAAAGTTAGTTAAAACTGATCAACACCAAAATGCTTCTCAGTCAGCAGTTTCCTTTTTTTTGGTAATTTATTCTTCTCAGACAACCATCTGATGAAGAAACAGCTTGACCATGTCCTGGCCATATTCCTTTTTAAATGCAAGCTTTTTCAACAGGATATTGTGTACAGAGGACCTGTGATCAGATCTGAAAAAGGATAAGCATCCAAAAATATAATACCATCCAGACATTGACCTCCTTCCTAAGATCTGCTCAAATATTTGCCCTGAAGTTTTTTTCCCCTTGGAAAATCACACTATAACATAAAAAGATACACTTCATTATGAAAGGCATCACAGGTTTGTGAACAACAGCAAGCCAAAATGGTTTCAATAAATCCTCTGACAATCCTGGAGTTTTGGAAGTGGAAAATTTCAAAAGGCTGGAAACAGTATCTTTGAGATTAAAAAAAAAGGCAAATTATGCTTGGCTGCATGGATCTTGAAGGTCTCTTCCAACCTGGTGTATTGTATTTTATTGTATTGTATTGTATTGTATTGTGTTGCATTGTGTTGTATTGTGTTGTATTGTATTGTATATGGACAGTGTTGTATGTGTTGTATTGTATATGGACAGATATGAAATAGTAGCTAATATGTTATTCAGCTGCCCTCTCTTCTCCCCCAATCTCTTGCAAAGACATAAAATGTAGTTGAAAATTTTTTGAGTCTGAGCGTCTGTATTTAACACAGATACTGAACTGGCCACCAAAAATAGCTTAGTAAAGCACAGTCTACCTGCACATATTTGATCTGCTGAGTAATTAATTTGAAATTCCACTACCATATTTAACAGCAGCAGAAAAGACAGACATTAAATCACTTAAGCAAAGACACTGCTGGTCTTTTCACACAGGACTGTAAAAAAAGTGGATAATTAAAATGGGGGAGGGGGGGAAATGAGGTGTTGACACTTCAGGCTTGAAGACGAGTAGAGTGCTGCACTCTCCAATGAAATTCACTAATTTAGTTTGGCACTCTAGGATGACCCATACACATAGGTAAGCTTTCTGATTATCATTCGTAGTACTACAGGGAACCTAGCAGAATTGTTCAATACCACCAGATGTTATAGAGAGATCAGCTGAAATCTCAGCTATCATGTGAACAATAGGGCTATTTTTGCCCTGCTAATTGCATGATTACCATTCCCCTGCTCTTGTTTTCACATAAAATTCTTTTAATGTGATGATATCCAAGAAAACGGAGTGCTGGGGATTGGACAAGATGACCTTCAAGGGCGCTTTCCACCCCAATGCATTCTATGATTCCATGAAAATAAAACCAAATAAATCCAGGTTCCTTATATAGATGTATATGCAGTCTTGTATATATACATTCAAATGCAGTTTTATTGCACTATAAACAGTAATTTTGTAACAGTCATTCTGGGTGTTGTTATTCTTACTCTTAAATTTAGCTGCCTTAAACATTTTCACTTTCACCAGGGCAGACAGCTTCAGTGTCTGCTACTTAGGCAATGTTCCCCACAATATATTCAGAAGGGCTACATGACTTAACAAGTCCTGGGACTAACAAGTAAATTTGCTATCCCTTGATATGTGACTTCAGATGTGTTCCCTCAGTCTTTAATAACTTTGCCCATCCTACCTTCAGCAGTATGTTTTGGAAGATGGCATTTTAACAAAACAGTTTTGGGGGTGGGGGGGTTTAATTGATTCAGCCCTTTACAAAATTTCCCACTATGGTCTGGCTTTTTGAAACAAGTGATTGAAACCACCTGTCATAAAAAAATAGTCTTTTAAGTACTCAAAACTCACCGCTCCTTTGCTGCAGTGTAATGCTTCTCCCCTGAAAATCATGGCTGCTAAGATATGTCTGCCTGAAACGCACACACCCAAGCTATTCCCCTTAGTCTATATTCTTTACTGCAGCAGTTTCCAGGAAGCCTGACAGACTTTGAAGAACCCATTTTGCTGCACAGGCAATTTTATTTTCTTTATTCACTCTAATGCCCAAGTCTTTTATTCTCTCCTGCCATTCAGCTGTAATTCCAGTCTGCCTAATATGTGGTATGACATTTTGTTATTAAATGCACCACAGTGAATTTATCACAATGGATCTTACATTTTATTAAGATCTGCTAAATTTTCTTGATTATTTTTTTTTAGAAGAGGTTTTCTACTGCTCAGAGACCTAGTGTGAATTCCATGTGGAAAATAACCCTGATCTATTATTGCCACAGTTGATTCCTTGTGTTGTAACACCAATAGCAAAAAAAGAAACAGGCCTGTGGGTCTCTCTGTTGACATTTCTTCTTGACAACACGTTCATTTGTAACAAAATAAAACTCATGTTTGGAAGTTTTTGTCCTATGTAAACTTTTTCAAAGAGTTTGTCAGATAAAAGGCTTTGCCTGAAATTTCTCTGCTCCTTTGAACCGAGATTTTTTTTTTCCTGTTGTACTTAATGTGGGATAAATATAGTAGATTAGGTCAGAGAGAACTGGACCACATTAATTCTTGGCAATGATATAAACAGGATAATACCTTGGAGATGTTTAATAATAAAGAGAAGAAGGTTGAATTTCAGGCTGGAAGAAAGAGATGTGTATAAATGTTAGGTATGTTATTTTGACTACACTGTAAAAACAATAACCCATAGGAGCAACCAAAAAAGATATGGCAGATAAGCCAGTAACAAAACCTACACACTCAGCTTAGGCTTGGATAAATTGCTCCACATAATCACAGAACAGCTAAACTGGACAAGTCATACGGTACAAAGTCCATCACAGCCGTGTCAGCTAGCTCAACTCTCCACTGGACTTGCTCCAGTGGTCACTGTTTTTCTTGTTTATATGGAACCCAAAAGCAAAACACTGCCATCTCTTGCATGCTGAACAGAAGGGCATGATCACTCCCTTCAATCTGCTGGAGAAATTATTGCTCATACAATCCCAATATTTCCTCTGTGCCCTTTCCAGAAATTGTTTTAATGATTCTTCCTTTCCAAATTCCCCCCAAAATGTTCTGAGGAACAGCTGACTCACGAGTTTAAGAATAAGATATACGTTTACATTGCAATACTTGGGCATGGTAAGTGTCCATATGTGTCTGCAGAAAAAATGAGGTACTTATTAGCAATATTCAAATATTTGTGATGAGTTGCACATCTCAGAAAGTAAAACTCAAAAAAGAGAGAGAAGAAACAGAATGGAAGAAACCATGTATCAGAGCTGACATGTTAAAGATGGATTTGGACTTACCTTACCTTTTTGATATAAGAGGACGTAGTGGAGAAGTGTAACTGAGAGAATGCTAATGGATGAGGAGCTTTAGTGGATGGAATGCCAAATTGATGATCTTTCACTGTAATAATTTTGTAGTAGCACACAGTGGGAAAACAGAGTTCCAGCTGCAAAATCAAGTGAATCAGAAAAATATGCCAAGAACAGTATCCATGCTTATTCCTCCTAGGAACACGACTTTTAATGTAAAATAAGTTGTGAAATCGAGATACCTCAGAGAAAGGGGTTGCAAAACAAATTGTGGTTTCATTGCATTAGAGACAATGTGTCGATGTGCACTCTCCACAATGCAACAAAACTATAACCTGCATTATAATTGGTCATTCAGCCTGATTTGATAACACTTGACATATTCAGCCTGATCTGATACAATGCACCAGGTTGGAAGAGACCTTCAAGATCATCACGTCCAACCCATCAGCCAATCCAACCCACCCAACAACTAAGCCATGCAGCCAAGCACCCCATCAAGTCTTCTCCTGAACACCTCCAATGAAGGTGACTCCACCACCTCCACGGGTAGCCGATTCCAATGGGCAATCACTCTCTCTGTGTAGAACTTCTTCCTAACATCCAGCCTAAACCTGCCCTGGCACAGCCTGAGACTGTGTCCTCTTGTTCTGGTACTGGCTGCCTGGGAGAAGAGACCAACCTCTGCCTGGCTACAACCTCCCTTCAGGTAGTTGTAGAGAGCAAGAAGGTCACCCCTCAGTCTCCTCTTCTCCAGGCTAAGCAACCACAGCTCCCTCAGCCTTTCCTCATAGGGCTTGTGTTCCAAACCCCTCACCAGCTTTGTTGCCCTCTTCTGGACACGTTCCAGCAAGACAACATCCTTCCTAAACTGAGGGGCCCAGAACTGGACACAGGACTCAAGGTGTGGCCTAACCAGTGCAGTGTACAGGGGCACAATGACCTCCCTGCTCCTGCTGGCCACATTGTTCCTGATGCAGGCCAGGATGCCATTGGCCTTCTTGGCTGCCTGGGCACACTGCAGGCTCATGTTCAGCCTACAATCAACCAGTAGCCCCAGGTCCCCCTCTGCCTGGCTGCTCTCCAGCCACTCTGACCCCAGCTTGTAGCACTGCCTGGGGTTGTTGTGGCCAATGTGCAGAACCCAGCTCTTGGATGTGTTCAATCTCATGCCCTTGGACTCTGCCCACTTATCCAGCCTGTCGAGGTCCCTCTGCAGAGCCCTTCTACCCTCTAACAGATCAGCACCTGCCCCCAGCTTGGTGTCATCTGCAAATTTACTGATTATGGACTCAATGCCCTCATCCAGATCATCAATAAAGATGTTGAAGAGCATGGGGCCCAGCACTGATCCTTGGGGCACACCACTAGTGACTGGCCGCCAGCTGGATGTGGCACCATTCACCACCACTCTCTGGGCTCGGGCCTCCAGCCAGTTCCTAACCCAACGCAGTGTGCTCCTGTCCAAGCCATGTGGGGGACGGTGTCAAAGGCCTTGCTGAGGTCCAGGTAGACCACATCCACAGGCCTCCCCACATCCACCAGGCGGGTCACCTGATCATAGAAGGAGATCAGGTTGGTCAGGCAGGACCTGCCCTTCCTAAATCCATGCTGGCTAGGCCTGATCCTTTGGCCATCCTGATATTTGTGGACTTAAGTGAGCAAAGATACAATAGCAGTGTAAAGCGTTGCAACCAGCATAACCTATTCTAGCGACAAATTTAACTTTCTATATTCAGAAGCAGTTGCAAACCAAAATGGTATGCATTGTCTTATCTGTATGGCATGCAGTGTGTATTCTCTAGCATGACTAAATTAAAAATGCAGCATCCCATATGTAATTTCATGTGTGGTATCAACAAAATTAATAAGGCCATTTTAATCTTATAAGGGTAACACGTTACCTTTGTTCTGAGCTACTAACCCTCTTAATTGTTACTCATATGATGAATAAATAACACACCTCATTTGAGTGACCTCCAAATTGTATTCACTTACATCTCAACAAATGTTTCAACAGGAATCCAGGATTTTAACTGCAGTTAGATTAACAAAAATGCATTTATATTTAGTCACAACACTATATACAAGCAAACAAATGTCTTGCTTCAGGTTTGAAAGAAATCATAGACTCTGTTATGCAAATAACTTGGAAAAATAATCCACTGCAACAAAAAATGAGGCTTTTCATTTAGCTTAATAAATTCAACATGGCCAGTAGGAATGAAGAAATCAAAAATGAGCAAGCAGTCTCTTCAGTGTGCAAATGTGGAGACCTTGTAAAAAGTCTGTGCAGAGAATGATGTACCACTCGACCAGAGTTTTCCTTGCAGCTATCTACACTTCATGCATCTAGGTTAAAACAAGGCAAGGGAGAAAATCTGAGAAGCTCTTTTCTCACTTTTAGTACACTAGAACAGAGCCTGAAGGTCAGCAGTAGTAATTATCTGGACAACTCCAACTTTAAGTAAAGTTCAAGCATGGACAGACATGTTTAACTATCCAAATGTACTCTGCAGAGCTGCTGAATGGGCAGTACCCAGAGGCTGCAGGGGCTGAGCCCTCTCCAGCTCTGCATGTGCTTGGCTAGATCTGTATGTAAATTATCCTTTTGGCTTTGCACCACAGAATCCCACTCAAGAGCAGGGCAGCTGATACCTGGTCTTATGCTTCCTATGTCAATCTAGACTAAAAGGTTGAATTTTAAAGTGTTCCAAACCTGTCTGCCATCAAAAAAATAATGTTTAAAAGGCCATTCAAAATTGCTGGTTTAGGACAGCCAGTCTCAGCCTTTTGGAACAAATCTGTCTTGGCTTAGAGCAATTTTCTGATTCATATAATGAGCAGCTATGGTTTTGGTGTCAATGGTATTACTTAGGCATCTTTGCTTAGAATGACTGCAGATGTGAAAAATAACAAATAAATTTCAGTAAAACTAAGTCTTTCCTGTGGATATGTTATACTCCCCTGCCATATCTCAGCTTCTGTCCTCCAGCTCCACTCTGAATTAGTATTCCCCAGCTCAGGAAACCGTCACCAAAAGGATTATTTAATTAGTTGTAACAAAATGTCATATCTTGCTCTCTGTTTTGACATTTTCTTGATCGATATGATGTCAATGTACACCATGCATGCAAAGAAAGAATATGAGCCGTTACCAGAAGGCCAAGCAGAGAGACATAAAAGAAATAGCCCACGATTATGGAGAGCCTTGCTGAGATCAAATGGGATAGACAAGACAGAGATGCCACACATTTGTAAATGAAGCAAGAAAACAAGGATGAAAAAAAATGTTTTGATTGTCTAAGGACCTCTATGAATACCTGAAATACTTAGGGGTTTTTTCCTCTTACAATTCAAGATGTAATGAGAGAAGAGGCAGGTCTGGTCATACCACTGTAACAACTAATCTTTGATGTTTTCCTGCTTCTTTCGTGAGTTGTGCATACCCAAATTTCCAAAAGCTTTGGACACAGGCAAAACCACCTGCCTATTATCTACAGTGTTTTAAAAATAGAGATATCTGAAAATTAAAGGAAATATGTAGAAGGGAAGACCATTTTGATCCATGATCTAAACATCCTCTGGTGTGTCTTTGCTCACAGTCTCAGGCTGCGCCAAGGAAGGTTTAGGCTGGAGGTTAGAAAGAAGTTCTATACAGAGAGAGTGATTGCCCATTGGAATCGGCTGCCCGTGGAGGTGGTGGAGTCACCTTCATTGGGGGTGTTCAGGAGAAGACTTGATGGGATGCTTGGCTGCATGGTTTAGTTGTTGGGTGGGTTGGATTGGTTGATGGGTTGGACGCGATGATCTTGAAGGTCTCTTCCAACCTGGTGTATTGTATTGTATTGCTATTAGCATGATCAGGCAAAAGTCACAGAGAACAAGCTGATTTTCAGACACAGGGCATTAGAGCATTTTTCAGCCTCTTGCAAATCAGAATTTTAGGTTTGATCTTTAGAATTATGTTCTTGGCTACTTTAGATGTCAACAGTAAAATAAACCATGTGTGTGTGTGGCTCCAACAACCTGATGTTCCATTCCTTTGCAATTACAGAAATATTGCATCACACTCTCGCCAAGGTCAGTGAGTTCTTGGGAAAGTAGCCAGTGAAACAGGGCCTTGAGAGAGGGAGAGACTTTTCCAACTCCATCTACAGAATAAAAAAGTAGCAACAGAGCTCCTTTGTAACTTGTTCAGCAGTGTAGCTTACAATGAAAATCCTGTTTACACTTCTAAAATACAGTGTATTGTGGGAGTTTGCTTATTTTATCATTGAATAATTGCACTGTATCATTTTCCACTCCTGTCCCAAGATCTGGATGAGCCTTTTCCATTTCCATAGGGCATTGTAGATATAGGGTAATATGCATATGTCTAGTTTGTTCTAATTTTATTTAGATAAAATGCTGTTTTCCATGAGAAATTTTCAGGAAAGCAACATATTCAGTGTTCAAGCATAATTATTCCAAAAACATATTATTCCAACTAATTCAAATGGTCTGAGTGTTAAAACATGCATTGGTTAAATGATCCTTAGCAAGTGAGGGAAGATTGGGTTTGGAAATGCCCTGGGGGAATGAATTAGGCACAGACACAAACCTATGGTTTTTGTCTTCACTCTTACTTGTTTTCTGTTTCTAATAGAGTTGATGTGTTTCTTCACAGTATTTTCAGCTTCATTCCAATGTTCTGCTCCTTTGACCACTGGCAAAACCTGTGAATAAACTCCATATCACAAGGTACATATCTATTTTAGTGACTTTTCTACGTGCTGAGAATATCTGAAGGGTGCTGAATCCAATTTGGTTTAGTGTAAAATCAAGCTAATGAGAAACAATATTTTTCTCAGACTTTCCACGGAGAGAATGTAGGTTCTAAGAAAAAGAAAGAACACCTTTTAATTCAGAGTAGGATTACTACAATTAATAAAAACTACAGTACTTACATATATGTGTGTGTGTGTGTATATGTATATATGTATACCAGAATTTATTTGCCCATTAAGGAACTTACAAATCCTAAATAAAAATGGAGTATTTAGTTACATCTAGATCTTTAATGTTGTCTTATAAAGGACAAGAAAAGGTGGGAAACTGGTTTCTTTCATGCTTTTCTAGATTATGAATGTGGGTTTAGTTTTTAAATGCAGGTATCTTACACCCAGTTCTCTGGATCTAGAACTTTAATACTGAAGATTCAGATTCTTAATGTTTGGTATCTGAGGAAGAGCTTTTCAGTTTTCAGTTTCGTTACATCTTTTTCAGATTCCTGTATGTAGAGGGAAGGGCTGCTTTACTGAAACATCCACATTTACTTTCTTATTATGCTGTGCAATATCAATAACACCCAGAGAAGAATAATGCACACAAAATATGACTGGAGAGACAGAAACTGGAGAGGTAATATCAGTAGCCACAATTAGGGTGTGATAAGTAATCATAGCAAACCATCAAAATTATCAAAAATAATTGGAATGCTTTTTAATCTACCAACCATGTGGGTTGCAGTAAGACAATTAATTTGATGTATCATGCAAGCACAATTTGACAAGAAGATTCAATATTTTCTATGCCAAAATCTGTCTGCATTGTTAAATTGCACTGCTGAACCGTCAAACACAAATGGAGTGGAACACATGGAAATCAGACACAGAAACCTGCATATAGGATCCCTCAACAGTGAATAACAAAACCCAGACATTTCAGGGATGTAGCTTAAGGCAAACATTTCAAATAGTGCAGATGAATCTTACTTTAGAAGAATTGTCTTTTCTCTAATGGAAGTCTAGGGAGCCAGAGAGGGATTTAGTCAGAGGTTACAACCAGTTAAGCTGGTGGTTAAGCTATTGTTGTCTGCAGAAAAACAGACATTATGCCAGAGCCTAAAGAATGGTTCAGTCGTCCAGCCGCACCATACAGGATTCAGATGCACAATGCTGGCAGTTAGGGTCATGTTACCTGCCATTGGGTATCCTGGGTATCAGCCTGATAAGCAAGAAGGACAGGCAGAGGTTGGTCTCTTCTCCCAGGCAACCAGCACCAGAACAAGAGGACACAGTCTCAAGCTGCACCAGGGAAGGTTTAGGCAGGAGGTTAGGAGGAAGTTCTACACAGAGAGAGTGATTGCCCATTGGAATGGGCTGCCCAAGGAGGTGGTGGAGTCACCATCACTGGAGGTGTTGAGGAGGAGACTTGATAGGGTGCTTGGTGCCATGGTTTAGCTGATTAGGTGGTGTTGGATGATAGGTTGGACACGATGATCTTGAAGGTCTCTTCCAACCTGGTCCTATTCTATTCTATTCTATTCTATTCTATTCTATTCTATTCTATTCTATTCTATTCTATTCTATTCTATTCTATTCTATTCTATCCTATCCTATCCTATCCTATCCTATCCTATCCTATCCTATTCTATACTATATTGGCCAGCCCCCCACAGCTGGCTTAAATCAGCAAAGAGTGTTTCAAATGATACTAGCAAGTATACTTTCAGGAAATGGAATCTTGCCCCTGTGCACATGCCACTGTCCTGAAAGGATCTAATTACATTAACAAATGACATCGCAACAAAATCAGACTCTTCAGTGGTTCTCACACCCTTTCCACAGTGAGAAAGAAGTATGCATGCTGGATCATTCCAACCAAGTCTTTCAGACACTGTAAAAGAAGCCACTGCCACAAGAGACACTGTAGCTAAGAAATCTGGCTTTCCAAGCAGGATTTTCAGCAGTGGCTTTATACTGACTGATCACACAGACTTGAGATCCACAAGGCAGAAGTCCATGCAGACCTGAGATGGTATAAGATGGCATACATCATACTACTCCATGCTAAAAGACCCTTTGCCTCACTCTCCTTGACTAATTCCTCCTTGTTAGATAACAAAGCAGGACTGATTGCTTCCTAAAGAAAAATTGATGAGAAAGTCATACCATTGCTAATAGTTTTTTATGATACTGGGGTACAAAGTGAAGAAAAAATCCTCTAGGCTGATTAGGTAAGCATTATTACAGAGTAAAACAAGCAATTTTTCAACAAGGAAAGTAAGTATTAACAAACTGCTTCTTAACATGTGCTGCAGAGCTGAATTTTTTCAAAACCAAAAAACACCAAAGCCTAACTGAACTGTAGCCAACAGCAAAAAAACAACTCTCCTCAATGAAGAAATTTCCAAGTGTTAAATGTGGGATGTATTCATTTTCAGTTTCTGTTAAATAGACTGGATGAAGCGTCTAGTTACTCAAGCATAATAGTTCTAGGCCTTTTGATCTGAATCCACTATTTCATGTGGGTCAAAGCTAATCCTTTCCCTTTTCTAAGGGTTTGTAGAAGCATGTCTTATAGTTCAGTAAATATGACTAGTGAAGTATACATTTAGAAAATGTTTTTCTTCCTTTTCCTGGAAATTTATTGGCATCTAGCTTGAGTTTTAACAAAATTTTCACCACCTGCCACTGCCTTTGGCTCCCCCAACTGTCATTACAAACCAGTGAGAAAATTCTATGTCACTTACTTGATTTTTCCACTAATTTTCTGATCTTCCACTTCCACTGTCTATCACACTGATGTTCATTATACTGAGGCAATGAAGACATTCATGTCTCATTCAATTCCCTAGCACATCTTGCTGGACACTGCTTAATGCAATCTCTTTGCCTCGAATGAAACAATTTCAGTGTAGATTCACATATTTACAACTGCCCTAAAATGGCCAGTTTTCTCTTTCTTAAAGCAAGTGGTTTAGTGCTTAAATGTGTTTATACTTTTCATTGTGTGCATATAATTTGAACATCTGAGTGGACTCTGTATGTTTCAATACAATACAATACACCAGGTTGAAAGAGACCTTCAAGATCATCACGTCCAACCCATCAACCAATCCAACCCACCTAAATAAATCTGATCAAGTGCCTGCAACCACTAAGCCACTCCCAGGAGAAATTTCACTTTCAGACACCATCTCTTTTCATCACTTTCCTGCCTGCTACATGCAAAGTACACATTCTTGGTCAGAAGAATGTGTATTTTCTATGTTCCACGTTCAGAATTTGCATGAATGTAGTCACATGGATGGGTTAATATTGAGTCAATAGAACAATCTGTGTCAATCAAAAAATGGAAGGTCATCATGTTCCATTTTTTCACAGAATCTGAAATTACTTCATTGTCAGAAAAACCAACCAGCTTTGAATGCTCTAACTTTTCAAGCTTTGGGGTTTCCTTTAAATTACTATTCAAATTCATGCTAATGTTTCTCTCTAAATCTTTAGAACTATTTTCAACTATTTTTCTACACTCAATTCAAAAGCAAAGTATGTTACACATAAATATTGTAAGTGTAATTTTGGATCCATTGAAGCGAATTGCAAAACTCCCCCTCAGTTCAAAAAGTCCAGGGATCTAAGTTCTATTCTCATAAAAATCTTACCAATGGCTTGGAATTACTCTACATAAATATTAACCTATACGTTTCTCTCTTTATAGATATATGTATGCATGCAAGAAGTGTGAGAGAGAGGCAGAAATATGCATGCTAATGTACAATGTCTAAGACGGTGTAATTAAAAACCTCTGAGATAAAGATACTGCTGAGGGAACTGACCAGTATCACTGAGGAGGGTAAAGCAGGTATTTCTAGAGGTGCTTTCTATCTTGAACTGCCCCACAATTCTGCAAATAATGTAGGTAACAACATAAAAAAACCTTCAGAATGCCACAAAATTGCAAGAGTGCCTCTTTCCTATGGACATTCGTGTTCTGAAAACCATGCAAGCAGCTCTAACAGAATAATTGACTCTTGCCAATTTGGTTTCTTAGAAAATCTACTTCCACAACGGCAAAAGAGCACTTGATAAAACACACCTTCATGGGCTTTGAAACAGAGTTAACAAGAATCTCTCTGAAATCAAAAGGACTTGTTTAGTCTGACAAAAAAATCAATAGCAAGCGGGGCCATTTTGTATGTGACAGCAGCGCACTGAACAAACACAATCATGGTAAGTTCTACTTCAGAAGAGCATTACTCTTCTTCTTATCTAGGAAGTCAAAAGGAGCTTTAGCTAAAAAAAGGAAAAAAGAAGTCTACCTCATGTATTAATTTAACACAAACTGTGCAAGGAAACAGCAGGCAAAATAGATCGAATGCACTCTCCTCTGATTTTGGGTGGGTTTTTTGGCTAACAGAATGTAGAATGTAGCATGAACTTTGCTTATTACCTAAGAAAACTCCAAAACCTAAGCTTAACTAATATCTCTCTCATGCTCTCTGTGACCGGTTTAGGCTGTGCCTTTAAGAAATGGACACTTTCTGAACACTCTGGCTGAATGTATTGAAAACAAAGATATGCTAAACCAATTTAATTGGTGGATAGGTATAATGCAACTTTTAGTTTTGGGTTCAGTCTGTTTGGAGTCAGTCTGTTCTTCTCTGTCCTGTGAGCTGGTCTGTCTTCTCTCTTGCTGAAGCAACCGCTGCGGAGCAGAGTGACCTTGGATTAACAGAGCTAACCAGATAAGAAAACTAACTCTTGCATTCGCTTTGAGCTAACAGAATTTTCTCCTTAATTACCTTTCTCTCTCTCTCTCTAACCCTTTTTGGGAAAAAAGGGGAGGTAGGGAGGGAGAAGGGGATAGCAGCCGGGGGGGGCACCCCCTCGTCCAGCTGTGGGTCTCCTGTATTACATACATTGCTGTATATTTCTGTATATATTGTAAATATTATAGTAGTTGGAGACAAGTCAGCAGCTCAACTAGGAACTCTCTCAAAGAATAATGGAATAGATAGACATCTAGGCAGGACTCTCGGTAAGGTTACTCTCTGGTTACGCCTTTTAATGGCAACTCTCATGAGATATCCTTCCCGGGATGATCTTCCATGGAATCCTAAACCCTGGACTACCATAGATGAGGGAATCAAGCGTCTGAGAGAATTTGCTGTCAGAGAGGTACTCTGTGGTGGCCATGAGACCCTGAATCCTGATGAAATTCCTGTGGGAACTGGTCTTGCTAAAAAGCTCATCAAACTTGCTCCTCCTAATTATGCAAATATTCTGGCAAGCAGAATTGTGGCAAGAAATTATGGTGGAGCTTCTCCTACGGTTGGCCAATTCACTGATGAGCGTTTCTAATTAGAAATAAAATATTTTAAACATCAAAAGTAAACAAACAAACAAAAACTTCCCAAATTCCCTGAAACAATTATTTCCTGTAAAAGCGACAAGAATTTTTGGGCTGATAGCATTTCCTTGAACTATAACCAGAAGTTTTTTCCACAACAGTTATCTTGAAGATGATTTGCCCGTTTGTGATACAGAGACAATTTGCATTAAAAGCTATGGCAGAGATCTAGCAGAAGCAGTAAGTCCAACAAAAGAGTTTCATTTGTTTGTGAGGGGATTTGTCTTGCTCTCTTACTTATGCTATTATGATTTTGGAACCTACTAAATTATGAATGCCCAATTCTGCAAGAATTGAATTCTTGTTACAACTTGTGTACTGATTGGCTGTTATGTTATAATTAATGTCACACAGAATCACAGAATGGTCTGGGTTGGAAGGGACCTCCAAAAGTCATCTAGTCCAACCCCTCTGCAGTAAGCAGGAGCATCCTTAACTAGATCAGGTTGCCCAGAGCATCTCCAGGTATGGGGCCCCAACCACCTCCCTGGGCAACCTGTGCTGGTGTTCCACTACCTTCATAGTAAAGAACCTATTAATAACATCCAGTCTAAATCTGCTTTTCTCTAGTTTGAAGCCATTGCTCCTCATCCTATATTCACAGGCTGTTGTAAACAGTCTCTATTCATCCTTCTTGTATACCCCCTTCAGATACTGGAAAGCTGCAATCAGGTCTCCCTGGAGCCTCCTCTTCTCCCAGATGAACAACCCCAGCTCCCTCAGACTGTCTTCAGAGCAGGGGTGCTCCAACCCCTGATCATTTTCATGGCCCTCCTCTGGGCCTTCTCCATCAGATCCATGTCCTTCCTATATTGAGGGCTCCAGATCTGGATGCAGTACTTCAGGTGAAGTCTCACCAGAGCAAAGTGGCAGAATCTCCTCTCTGGATCTGCTGGCTATGCATCTTTTGATGCAGCCCAGGATGTGATTTGCCTTCTGAGCTGCAGGCACACACTGTCTGCTCATGTCCAGCTTCTCACCCATCAGCACCCCCAAGTCCTTTTCCACAGGGCTTCTTTCTATCACCTCATCCCCCAGTCTGTATTGATAGGATTGTTCTGGCCCCAGTGCAGAACCCTGCTCTTGCTCTTGTTGAACCTCATGAGGTTCACCTGGGCCCACCTCTCCACCTTGTCCAAGTCCATCTGGATGACATCCTGTTCCTCTGGCATATCAACAACACTACTCAGCTTGGTGTCATCCACAAACTTGCCAATGGCGCACTCGATCCCAGTACGGACCCCCAAGGGACACCATTTGTCACTGCTCTCCATCTGGACTTCAAGCCGTTGTGCACTACTCTCACTATTTTAGTTTCTGGAGTTTTTGAAAAAGCAGCATACACCATTATGCATCATAGAAAAAATAAGGTAATTTTTTTATTATGACCCATTTTATTATGTAATGCATAGGTTCCAATTTTTCCATGTGGTATTTTTAGAGTAGGTCTCCTGTGTTTGGAAATCTGCTGTTGCAGTAGGTCAAATGTGGTCTATTATAGAGGAAAGACACTAATCCTCTTTCTCTTCAACATTCCCATTTGTCCCTCCATATGGGTGATTAATTTGGAATATAGACGGAATCTGTGTCACTGATTACTCTGTATGGGAAAACAAACCAGACCCAGGAGCTTACTATCCACAACAGACAGCACATTTCCCATACTTTGATGTAATAGATAATATATATGTAACCCTATAACTTTAGGGTTACATAACAATATTGCAGCAGTCATGTTTTGGCTTACATATTAGGGGAAAACAGATGGAAGGTGAGAACTGGTAATTTGTGCAATACAAACCACATGACTGAGTACAAGGAGCACAGCATGAGGAAGGCTGAGAAAAATGTGCAGAGAGTGCAAATAAGGTAGAGATCAGCAAAAGAAACTGGAAAGCAAAGAGAAAATGTAAAAAGTTTTATATAGGATAAAAAAAACTGAACTTGGACTAGGAGAGGAATCAAAATACCCAACAGCATGATGCCAGAAGTTGGGTTTTTTCAGACTAGAACAATAAAAGTGTCCACATGGAAACAGTCCATGTGTAATTAAAAATGCAACTATGAAAAAAAAAACATTCTACTGAGTTTTTTTCTTCCATCATTTGAGCTTTGAGTAGATTGTGCAGGCTAACAATGTGTTTGATGTTATCTCATATTTGCCCATTTCATTTTTGCATTGCATTTTTCTGCTTCTCTGGGCAGTAGAGAGGTGATCCCCACAAATTTTCTATATTCATTTTCAGTGTACATTGTATTTCCTACCTTCATCATCACATTCCTGTACAGCTCATTTCCTCTGAATTAGGGTTTTGAACTAGGACAAGAAGAAATGAGCACTATCTCTAACACTGGAGATTCCTCCTGAATATCAGGAAACACTTTTTCACTGTGAAGGTGAAGCACTGACAGGCTGCCTAGGGAGGTAGTGGAGTCTCCATCCTTGGAAATACTCAGAAGACATCTGCTCACGATCCTGGGCTACCTGCTCTAGGTGACACTGCTGGAATGAACAACCTCCAGAAGATCCCTTCCCATGTCAATCATCCTGTGGTTCTGTGGTGTCTTCTTTCCAATGATTTTTTTTTCAATCTTCCTCCTGCCTTCTGGCTTTATATTCTCTATATCTCTCTGCCCTTCTAACTCATAATCCTGATTTCTCTCTGGGAGTGTTTCCAAAGTAGTTGCTGGAGGGAATAAATGCTTTGGAGCTTTCAGAAAAAGAGAATTGTCTGCTAGAGATGTATTAGCCCAAAATCACTCCACAAGGTGAGACAACTGATCCCATTATGAGTCATGAGGACTGCAGGATAGAGGGCATGAAGGACAGATATCTGAGTATTTAAAACACCATTAAAATAATTGGTTTAGGGTTGCGGGGTTTTTTTCCTCTTTTTCATAACAGGAAGACTTTAAGAGTCTAACTATGCAGGTTTTAGATAGATGGAAGATACCCTCTTCTGAGAAGACATCACATTAGCCTCAATTGATGTTGCTTCTGAAATGTGTAGTTATTCTTTTGCTCTTGCATAAGAATATTAATGATTACTCTATTTGTCTACTAAAATCGTATTTTCACTTCTGTCTTCTTCCAGATCTTAGTTTTATTTTACCCTCATGCATATATCATTATTAACTGAGGTTTCTTTTTAATTAAATATTTATATAATCTGTTATTTGTTCGAGCATTTTAACTTTAAGTACACTGTATAAAAAGAATATCCCTGAAATAATTTCCTTTTGGATCTAAAAAAGTCAGAACAACTCAAAAGAGCAATTCATACACTGGATGGTTTACTCTAATGAGAGAGCCATATAAAACTGAGTTGAGATCAACTGGTTGCTTAAGGTTATATGAAAGTAACAGTGTATCAGGAGCTCTGGATTATGAAGCTCTAGAACAGTATGAAGATATGAAGATGGGGTGAGATTCACCTCACCAGACCTTGTTGTTTGTGTAAATAAGGTGCCAATATGAAAGCTACTCAGCTTAGCTTCTCCCTTTGAGGGAACAGATCTTTTTAGGTATCTGCTTCAGAATGACACAAATTATGCCCTACAAGTACTTTCTTTGCTTTGAATCTAAAGGAAGACCAAGAGAACTAACTAGCTTGGGTATAGATATTTACAAAGTTGGCACCAACATTTGGGCAATTGAATCTTACTCTTTCTGTTTGACATGTTGGATCTGTATTTAAAATGTATTCCAACCAGAAGACTTTAAAGTATTCATACGTTCTCTTAAGTTTACTAGCATGTAGGAGGTGGCATGAAGATATCCTAAGGAGATAATACACTATATAAAAAAATAAACCCAGAAATTAAAATCAAGCAATAAGTTACTAGCAGGAACTACACATTACTCTGAAACTCAGTTAGCACAACTCAAGTGTTTACGTGCTATTTAAAAGTCATTTTCTGTTCTGTGCTTGCTTATTGATTATTTCTAACAGTGTTACACTGCAAAGCTTCAAAATCCTTTGCACCAATATAATTTTACACTCACTAAAATTAATTTTCCTAGATGGGTAATCATCCAGAAATAAGTTTCTCACCATGTCTAGCACAAAAGCATCTTAAAAGCTTAGAAAAATCTTCAGCATTGTGCTAAAGCAAGCACTGAACGAGGAGGCCTATTTCCCAGGTCAGAACAGTCCAGCTAAACCTCTGCTCTATTATGAAGCCCACAGAAAGGCAACGTGCAGAGAAATTCTTGGCTTTGTACCCAAAGAAATTAGAAGGGAAAGCCTGATAAAGAAAGTCAAGATTTGAAGGCTGGTGTTTAAACCACAGCAGGTTAGAAAGGCCTGTTCTAGATGAAGAAAATTAAAGGTCATGTTTGTCTTTTTCCCAACCAAAGCTTCAGCAATTTAAATGTCCAGACTTTGCAAACACAGCCTAAGTTTTTACTCCTCTTTCATTTCACAGAGATGAAGCACCACCTTTTGCCATCTCAGTAAATCTCTCTTCTAACCCATTCAACCACCAAAGTAGTGATCTGTGTAACTTCACCTCCATGTCAGTGAGAACTGTCCTCTTGAAGTAATGCTTGAGACCATGTAAGCTCTATTCTGGGCTTGCCATCAAAGAGAAAAAAAAAAGGAGAGTAGGGAAAATATGACAGGTATCCTCATACCAAATGACTGAATATATATATATATATATATATATATATACACACAAGATGACCTTGCTTAGTGAACTGTGAGGGATATCATAGTTGACATCTTGTACTAAGCCTGTCGGAATCACAACTTCCTGGACCACAAGTTAACCTCTTCTTTAGTCTCCTCCTCTTTGCCAGTGTTTCAAAAAGGGAAACACAGTTTGGCTTAACTTCTTTCTTCACTTCAACTAGAATGTGTGCAGATTTGCTAGTAAATGTTAACTGTGAAGTCACTAGAATAACCTGATTTATTTAAAGGTTTGGGTTTTTTTTTTCCAAAGTATCCCTCATTAAAAAAAAATTATTAGACTAGATGCTTGATGAATAATTACATTGCAGTAGGAGCTGAACCAGGATTTTTGCTGGGTTTTTTTATATGGCTGCACATTCAGGATGAAATTTTGGTCTCTCACTGAATTATCATGGATTTAGCTACAATTTAATTCTGCACATAAAGCACAGCCCACTTAAGATGTGAAACAGTGTAAGAAAGCTACCCTGGCTAGCATTGAAAAATCACATCAGTTGGATTTGCATTTAATCATAGAATCATAGAATCATGGAATCATTAAGGTTGGAAATGACCTCAGAGATCATCCAGTCCAACCTATCACCCAACACCTTGTGACTAACTAAACCATGGCTTCAAGTGCCACATCCAATGCTCATTTGACCACCTCTAGGGACAGTGACTCCACCACCTCAGCACTGATTAGCCTACACCTTGAGTCCTGTGTCCAGTTCTGGGCTCCTCAGTTTAGAAAAGATGTTGAGTTACTGGAACATGTCCAGAGAAGGGCAACAAAGCTGGTGAGGGGGTCTGGAGCACATGACCTATGAGGAGAGGCTGAAGGAGCTGGGATTGCTTAGCCTGGATAAGAGCAGGCTCAGAGGAGACCATATTGCTGTCTACAACTACCTGAAGGGAAGCTGCAGCCAGGTGGGGGTTGGTTTCTTCTCCCAGGCAACCAGCACCAGAACAAGAGTCTCAGGACACAGTCTCAAGATGCACCAAGGGAGATTTAGACTGGATGTTAGGAAAAATTTCTTCATAGAGAGAGTGATTGCCCATTGGAATGGGCTGCCCAGGGAGATGGTGGAGTCACCATCACTGGAAGTGTTTAGAAGGAGACTTGACGGGGTGCTTGATGTCATGGTTTAGTTGATTAGGTGGTGTTGGATGATGGGTTGGATATGATGATCTCGAAGGTCTCTTCCAACCTGGTCTATTCTATTCTATTCTATTCTGCTATTCTATTCTATTCTATTCTATTCTATTCTATTCTATTCTATTCTATTCTATTCTATTCTATTCTATTCTATTCTATTCTAACATACACACACAAGCTTCTAAAGCCTTAAGACCTAGCACTATGATTTCTATACAACTAATACATCTGCAGTCTTCTCATTTTGACAGATGATTTCTGTATAAATGTTTGTGGCACAAAAACTGTAATAGGTTTTCATTGTTATTTTGTTAAAAGATTATGAAGGTGTGTTAATTTGTGTGATTAACTTTGCATTGCATGACTAAAGTATTATAATCTTCTGTTGTGGCTTAAGCCCACTGAACCAGCAACAAAGCACCATGCGACTGCGTGCTTGCTCCTACCTCCCCTCCAGTAGGATAGATAGGGAGGAGAAAATACAAGAAAAGGATCACGGGTCAGGACAGAGGACAGTGAGGGCACAATCCAAGCAGGACTCTGGGCCAGCAAGTAAACATCCATGTCTTCTGCTGATTTAAATTGACTCCTGGGTGGATACACTAAGCAACAAAGCCACATTAAGAATTAGCAAACAGGCAGGAGGTCAGGAACAGAGTGGGGCAGAAGTGGAGAGGGAAGACAGGACTTCTCCTTTTTCATGGAGGTTAGCACTGCTCAATCAGTCTGGTGAAGCCATAGCCTCACAAAGAGCAGAAGGAGTTGGACTGTTAACAATCCATGTGCTTGGTACAGAAGTGGTTGGTTGGAGAAACACACTTTCTTTTGCCTCTCTTTTTGCCTGCTGTAACACGTTGCTTGGCAATGCAGGTTTTGTTTGATTCATTGTTTGGGAGCACAGAAGAAAAGTTTGCCGAGTGCCAAGATTTTCTGGGTCCTCACTAAAAGGCTTAACTGAAAGCTTCTTCAGCAAACATTCTTGGAAGTTAAATCTTCCTTATTCAGTCCAAAACAGGGCTAAAAAGCACATTTTGCAGATGGGAGCTATTTCACTGCATTTTCTTAACATTTCAGATTTGATACTTCCACGGAGGTCTTAGGATGGATGCTTCTCTGGTTACCTTCCTCCACATGGGCACTTGCTTTGTAGCAAAAAAAAAGCCCTGCTGCTCTTCAAATAGGATATGCACTCATGAATGTTAGGAATACACAGCGAGGTTAAATGATTTTAAGGCACACTGTGTACCTCAGAAGCAAAGGAGTAATCTTTCAAAACCACAAACGCTGCACTTAATTTTATGACTGGACTGATCTGTGGCCATGTTTACTTACTGCTGGATGAGCAGGAAATTGTGATTTCCAGGTCTGTATTGCTGAGCTGCTCTAACTAAATACTCACCAATGTACCCTGTCTAATAAAACCTACAACATTGCGAAATAGGCAGGCAAAAGGGGAGAAAAAAACACACCAGGATAAATAGGGTTGCTTTAAACACTGTTCTCCAGTATGATGTACATAGTGTACATTTTCCTTTCCTCCTTTGAAAGTGGGCAGAATATACCATAAAGGAGCACTTCCCCCCTCCCCCCATGTAGCATGTAATTATTCTGATACAAAATGTTTATTAGGAAATTGAATTCTGGCAATAAACATCTAGTAACTAAAACCTAACTACTTGAGAAACTGAACGCCTCCTTCCACCCCCACTGTGACTTTACATGTTCCATCTTTCTCTCAAGAAACAGCTGCTCTTAGAAAAATGTTACCCTTTGCTATCAAAAGCAATCGTCTTGCTTTAGCTTTAGTAGATTTCGGTACGGTAAGCGGGGGTGGGGGGTTGTCTTTTGGGGTGGTTGGGTTTTGGGGTTTTCTGTTTGTTTGTTGGGTGGTTTTGTTTGGGGGTTTTGTTTGTGTTCTTGTTTTGGTTGGGTTGGGTTGGGTTTTATCACTTTTTTTAATTCCACTCCCTTTCTTACTGTTCTGTTTCTTACCTCTCCCTGTGGCAATGGCAGCAATAAGTGGCGTGAGCAATCTGGGAGTATAGGCTTAGAGCCTGACATGGTGGTAGGCCATGCTCAGCATAAGTGCAGAAGTAGCTAGCAGTTTAGCAAAACAGTGCTGTGCTAGCAGCATGTAACTAAAGCAGGGCAGTGGTACCTATAAACACAGAAAGTGATCTGGGAATAACAGGATGCACACCTCCATCAACAACATTGCATGTTATTAGCAGTTTGACCAATGACCTGTAATAGTATGATGTGTGGTCACTAGTGGGGAACCAATGAAACTATGCCAACGATGCTCTCTGAGTCTATATAAGTTGTAGAAGTTCCCTTAATAAATGAACAATACTAGATCATATTGGTCATCTGTATTGACTCCATTCTTGAATTGGATTAATTCAGAAAAAAATAAAATAAAAGCCACTGACGCTTGATAAGCGGGATGATTAATTAAAAAAAAAAAAAAGAATTAATTTATCAATAACAAAATTTCCGCATCAAACGTTAATAAACTTATTTACAATTTATTTAGGTTCGGGTATCCGGTGGGGAATCACTTACACAAAATGTTGGTAATATTAATGATATAAACACTTTAGTTGGAGGAAGGATTTGATCTAGAGGAACTACGCTCTTGATATCAAACTCAAAGTTGAAGGGAGAGCGAGGAGCCGCAATTCCTGATCCAGTAACAAAGTGGGTTTCCTTTGCTCCCTGGTGGAGCAAAGGCAGAGGGTGAGAAGGAAATTAATGTCCAATATGCCTTATGAAATCGATAATCAGAATCACTTACGAAGCACTATTCAGTCCAGAGATTCTGAATCAGTCCAAGACGTGGTGTTGTGAGCAGCAGTCAGGAAAGTTTGTAATCCAGAACTCTGTTCTCGGTATAATTTGTAAAGCCAAAGAAAGGGAAAAGTAGGATCCAAGCACGTTGCCCAGCGCTCAAAGTGAAACTGAAGTACACGTGGTGGATGCTGGTGGAGGGGGATGGGCGAGTAGCACACACACCTCACTGGCTGGCGACTATCTCGAATCAAGAAAGAAAAGGGGCCGGGTCACTGAAGAACCCCTCTATTTAACTGGGGTTTTTTTTGAAACAAAACTGACCACTGGCAGAAAAATGATTTGTAACTTAGCCAGTCACCTTCTGGGCATCAGCACAGTGGTGAGTGGTCAGGATACCTGCCAAACAGGTTTGGCTGGCTTTTTACTGGTACATGTTTTCTTTTGTCTGTCTCCCCCTAACTTCTTAGGGCTCTTACTGAAGCCTGTTTTGGGCCTAATCATGCCCAACCAGGACAATTCTCCATCGCCAACATCTCTCAACCAAGAGTAGCTAGGTGGCCACCCTGTGCAACACAGGCATGCAGGATGACTATCTCCTACATATTGAAGTATTTTTCTCTCTTGCAACGGCATTTGCAACTGGAAGAATTTCCCTTAAGTGTTGTCAGAGGCATTTTAATTCACCTCAGTCACATCTTAGCATCCAGATAGATTTCTTTGTTATTTTCCAGTTTTGGTGGGGTTTGGGTTGGTTTGGGTTTTGTTGGAGCCTTTCTGTTTGGTTTTTCTTTTGCTTTGTTTTGTTAGTGGGGCTTTTTTTGTTGTTGGTTGGGTTTTTTTCCACGTTTTCCTGGCTTCAAAGCTTTCTGTTGTGCTCATGTGTTTACAAAATGCCAGACATCCCAATTGTTTTAATTCCTGAAATTGTCATTCCATTTGTCATCTACACAGCTAGAAAAGCCAAAGCTATGTCTCATTGCTATCACACAACATATTTAAGTGTCGGTAAGAGCTGCAGGGAAAACAAATTGAATAAAGAACTTCATTTTTTTCCCTCCCAGTTTCACTCAGGGGAAAAGAAGGGCAATTTTTATTTTATTTTTTTCAGAATGGACCATTTTTTCTGGAGCTGAGAATGTTGTTGTGTATAAACCCATTTGTGATATATAGTCACCTCTTATCCATCCTTGGCTTGTTTGTGGATGTGACATGTTAACTCTCCCAGCTGAACGAGAGAATATTCATTGTAAATTCAAAAAGAAAAAAAAAAAAGGGAAAAAAGGGGGAAAAAGGAAAAAAAAATTCTACTAGCTTTTGAAAAAGATTTTAGACAGATAGTAAAATGACACATTTCCAGCACTGGGAAGATCTAATGTAATGAAATCGCTTGGATTCCTGAATGTATATTCAAAAATCCTGACCCCTGCTATTGTGGTTTTGTGGCAAGGTGTGGACAGAGGGAGGGCTACAAGGCTGGACTCTGTGAGAGGCTGCTAAAAGCTCCTCTCATGTCTGACAGAGCCAGTGCCAGCTGGCTCTAAAATGGAACTACCATCAAACTCTTGATACATACTCAGAATATGGCTTCACAGCACCTTAACCTGACTTAAGGTGAAGCATGATATCACTGCCTGCCAGATATACTTCACGCCTTTCTTTGTTGCTGGTTCAGGAAGCTAACCAGATGCAAACTATACAAAAGGCAATTTATTTAACCAAGTAAATTTGGATCCAAGAAGCAGTCCAGCTTCAGCAGCAGAAATATTTGGGTGCACTTATTTCCTGCAGAGGCAAAGTCCTTAGAGCGAAATGCAAGAAATTAAGTTCTAGAATGATGTCTTTTATTTCAGATCTACATTAATAACTGTGGCACAGAAAATTGCAACATATTAACAGAGTTGTATAAATCAAACAGAATCAGAGAATGTTAGGGGCTGGAAGGGACCTCGAGAGATCATCTAGTCCAATCCCGCTTGCCAGAGCAGGATATCCTATACCAGGTCATACAGGAACTCATCCAGGCAGGTCTTGAATACCTCCAGAGAGGGTGACTCCACCACCTCTCTGGGCAGCCTGTTCCAGTGTTCCATCACCCTCAGAGTGAAATAATTCTTCCTCCTGTTTCCATGGAACTTCCTATGCCTCAACCTCCACCCATTGCCCCTTGCCTGGCTCCATCCTCTTAGCACTTACCCTTTATATATTTATAAACATTAATGAGGTCAACCCTCAGTCTCCTCTTCTCCAAGCTGAAAAGCCTCAGCTCCCTCAGTCTCTCCTCCTAAGGGAGATGTTCCACACCCTTAATAATTTTCATGACTCTGCACTGGACTCTTTCAAGCAGTTCCCTGAGGTCCTTCTTGAACTGAGGGGCCCAGAACTGGACACAATACTCCAGATGTGGCCTCACCAGGGCAGAGTAGAGGGGAAGGAGAAACTCTCTCAATCTACTGACCACAACCCTTCTAATACACCCCAGAATGGCACTGGCCTTCCTGGCCACAAGAGCACATTGCTGGGTCATAGTCAACCTTCTATCCACTAGGACCCCCAGGTCCTTTTCCCGTTCACTGCTCTCCAGCAGGTCAGTCCCCAACCTATACTGGTACATGGGGTTGCTCTTTCCCAGGTGCAAGACTCTACACTTGCCCTTGTAAAACTTCATTAATTTTTTTCCCTGCCCAACTCTCCAGACTGTCTAAGTCCTGCTGAATGGCAGCACAACCTTCTGGTGTCAGCCACTCCACCCAGTTTGGTGTCATCAGCAAACTTGCTGACAGTGCCCTCAACCAGGTTGTTGATGAATATATTGAACAGCACTAGTCCCAGCACTGACCCCTAAGGGAGTCCACTAGATACAGGCCTCCAACTAGACTCTGTCCCATTGACCACAACTCTCTGACCTCTTCCCTTCAACCAGTTCTCAATCCACCTCACTACCTGATCATCCAGACCACACTGCCTCAGCTTACCTGCAAGGATGCTGTGGGAGACAGTGTCAAACACTTTACTTAAATCAAGATAAAGAGGTTAACATCATACAAAAGTAATTCGTTTTGAAGAGGGCAAGAGTAAATATGGGATGACATTTAACTACATAAAATGCAAGGGTACATGCTCAGAGATGGCTATTATTTCTAACTCAAGGTGTAATGTCTCAGAAGGAGGGGGTGAAAAAGATGTGAAATCATTAATGGATTACAAAACGAGCACGAGCCACCAATGCGATACAGTTGTGAAAGGCAGACACAACACCACAAATGCAGGAATATTAATGCTGTTGTACAAGCTGCTAGTGAATTTCTTCCTGGTTTGTAAATATTTTTTTTTCATGCCCAAATAAGAGCAACACAGGGGTAAAAAGCTGAATTCCACAGCTGGGCACTAAGCCAGTCCTTAGGCAAGAAATTCATGACACCAATGTGTCAGCTGCCTTTTGTACATCTACCTTAATCCTAATGAGACCCCAGTTAAACAAAACACAACAAAACGTTTTGCCATGACCAGTGTGGCATGCAGCATGTGGTAACAAGCACCTCAGCCTGCAGTGAAAGCTGATCTTTCTGCAGACAGCAGAAACTGCTGAAAATATGCAAGCAGTTTGGCACTATAAAGTCACAGATAACACAACTGGGAACTGCTGGCTTTCTGCCATAAAAGTATCCGTCCCTATCCAAACAGAACTCGAACTCCAGCATCCCCCGTTGCAAGGAAGATGTGGATAATAAGGGGTGAGAACCCATGTGTATCTGCATCCGTCTTCCACCACGTAACTTCAACACCTGCCGAACATTTTTGAGAACGAGAGAGTGCCTGGAAACCTCAGGTAACCAAACCTAACGACGAACTACTGCCCACTCCTGCCGCATGACACACATGTTGGATACAGATATACACACACGTACCTCCGCAGTTACCTACAAGCCCTCATTTAAACTCAGAAACCCCTTGTTGGTATTTAACCAACAGAAGGGGGGCTCATCTTTGTTCAACAGCCTCACACCTCCGGCCCGCTGTGAGGCGCGCAGGCCGCTACCGGCCGTGTCCCTCAGCCACGCTCGGCCCGGGGCACGCTGCCCGACAAGTCCTCAGTAGTCCCGCTCGGTTCCGTCCGGCCCGGACCAACCACGCTCCCCCCAGTTCCCCTCCAGGGCCGCCCGGACGTCACTGCACAACGCCTACGGAAACGTGAGGGACTCAGTACCTGGGTCCTGCCTGAACACGAAACAGCCAAAGCCACTGCCTTATTAAAAATCCCCACTGCCGTTCTCTGGTGCGACTAGTGCACCCCTCAGCCTCTCCCCTCTCCACGCAAGAGTCGGGCGCGGTGACAAAATGCACTCACTCTCTCCTCCACAGTGATCGGCAGGGCATTTTAAGATTTCCTTTGCAGTCAGGCGCGACGCCGACAGCTCAATAGGCGGAAGGGGCAGCGAAGGCCCCATCGGGCGCCGGGTGGTGGTTGACGTGTCGCTGGGGAGCGGCGGCGCTCGGAAGCATCATGTGAGTGAACAATCTCACGTCCCTCTGCTCCCCGCTGCTCCCCTCTCGTTCCCTTCTCCCAGTACTAACCCGATGCTTTCCCCTCACTCTCCCTAGGTCGAAGGTCACCTTTAAAGTGACGCTTACCTCAGATCCGCGGCTGCCCTACAAAGTGTGAGTGCTGTGGCGGGCCGAGGATGCTGCGGTGTCTGCGTGACGCGAGAAGGCCGTGGAAACCGGCAGCAGCACCAACAGAGGGGCTCCTAAGTCGAGTGGCTTTTAATAGTCAGCGTGGCAGGGCTTTTGCACGAGGGGAAAAACCAGTTTGTCCCCTCGGTGTGAAACGAGAGGCGGGTTACTGTTCTTAACTCGCCTATCAGCGCTTTTTTTACTTGTTTTATTGCTATGTATTATCTTAGGCTTTGAACTAGACCTTAGGTATTACATGGCATGCACGCTCTTGGCATTTTAGTAGTTTAATAGTATATAGTGTTGCTTTTCAGGTTGTCAGTAGTCTCGTGCTTACCTGTGTTGTTATTTCAGGTTAAGTGTGCCTGAAAGTACCCCCTTCACAGCTGTCTTGAAGTTTGCTGCAGAAGAAGTAAGTAGGAAGTAATGACGTTTTTTAACTTTTTGAACATTCCTGAATGCTGAAGTTTGCCCACAGAATGCTCTCATTAGATATGTGTGGACACAAGCCTTAGTGTCAGTGGAGGTGTGCTAAAACTTGTCAGAATCCTAAACTCAGCAATTCTTGCACAATTTACACATTGAGAAGGGGTATTGATGCAATTCCTGTTCTTCTTTGCAATTTTTAGTATTAAACTGTTTTATATCATTTATGACACTGAGCATAACTAAAAGATGCTGCTACTGAATATTTAATGTTTCAGATTGCTTATGTAGAATATCCAGGAAAATCAGAATTGCTCAGGAAATCCTTAAACTCTTTTTGTATTCAGTTTCAGTAATCTCTTACTTGGGAGATGCACAGGTTTTGACTGTAGGAGTAACTGAGATTAGACATATGGGCTAGGTTGAAAAAAAACAAGACTTAAGTGAGTAGAACATGGATAAGGTGTTCTTGGACTTCTGGATGTTTGATCTTTCACATGGAATCCAAAACCAGTAGGTACCTAAATCATCTGTGTGATGTATTTGAAGAGGTGCATCCTGTTTGTTTCAGATTAAGAGATAATCATCTGGGTGTAAACAGTAAAATAAAGTGATAAAAATGTGGTGGCTTTTTTTTCTGTTGTTTTATCTAACTAGCAAGCAGATTCAGCTGAGAGTCCATTCTTGCAATTCCTTTTCTTTCTTTTTAGGAAAACTTTCAAAAGTTTTGGGTTACTTAAAGTTTCAGTTGTTAGAGCATTAGAATTGTAAGAAAATAAATAAATAGGAAGGATAATGGGGTTTGTGTCTTGAGTTCTTCTTATGTTGCTAGTGTTATATACCACTGCATGACAGATGTTCTTAGTGAAAACAGTTTATGAGAGAGGGATGCATGGATTTTTTTTTGTTTGGTGTAACTTTGCTTGAACAACACACAGAACAATAAATCTTGTTAAAGATACTTATTAATTTAATTGGGGTTTTTACTATACTTCTTCCCTGTTGTTTTTTTAATATCAACTAATGCAGATGTGCCCACAAAACCCATGCATAGACACCTAGACTGAAAAATCTAATAGACTGGAGTTGTTCCAGGAAATATTGGAGTGGGACTGAAGAGTTGGAGACACCAAGAGTAAGGGAGCCACTTCTGGTGGGAGGGTTGCCATCAAAGGTGTTAACTTGGCCGACTCATGGAAGCACAGTGTGAGTTGGTGGTAGGGTCTTCTGTGAAATAGATATAGAGAAGAATTCATTAGTTAAATATTCGCATTTACCAAACCATTCTTTTAGTTGATGGGGGTATTTTGAGCATCCATGGGAGTTTTGCTGTTTGGCCTCAGACCACTCTCCATCAGCACTGAGCTTTTTACATTTCTAGGTGACCAGGCAGAGCAAAATCCTTTGCAAACAGAGAGCAAAAAAAAGGCTGTTAGACTCTTGCCCAGGAATGGAGGCTCTTTTATCCTTTGTGAACTGAGATTGAAAAGAATGAGAGAGAGTATTTGTCATATATAAATATGTTGTTGTTTTGGGTTTTGTTGTGTTTGGTTTTTTTCCTTCTTGAACTGCACAGTGTAACATAAGCAGTGTGTTCAATTCGGGTACCAGCTTCACAGTACCTTCTATGAAACACAGAGGGAAAAGATCAGAATGTAGCCCCAGATTTTGGACAAAGTTGTCTGTTGATCTCCAGAGAAGTGCATTATGTTTTCAGTGACTAACATTCTTGAAGCAGAAAAGGATATAGGTTTCAGGTGTTTAGCCTTAGCAAGTATCTGTCGAGTTGCTATTCAGAGTCCTAGAAGTTTGGTCATGTAGTGATCAGAATTCCACCAGAACAGTAGATCTGCAGCATGGTATAGAATGGTCATCTTAAATATCAGATTTCAATCACAGTGCTTAGTCAAAGGTTACCATTCTTCCCAGTAAGGTTTTCTGAATTACTCTCCTTGCATGAAACAAAATGTTGGGGGGTTTTGTTTGCTTGTTTGTTTTTTCTTGGAAATAACACAAGTAGGTTAATTTTTTTATGTCATTTCTAGCACATAAGATAGGAAAGCTTATTTTACCCAATTCACAACTGGCAGAGCTGGAAGTGAAAGAAAACTGGATCATTAAGTAGGAAGGCTTCAGGAAGTCTTAATCATTTGTAGCAGTGTTAGCTCTTCCCAGTATTTAGCTTTGGCAGTGATAATTTAGGTAATTCAAATTTAACTCTCCTTAGTTTTGATTTTTTTTTCTGTTTGTCTTACAGACTGTATGTTAAAAATGTAAATTTAATGTAAAGTATTGCAAACACTTCTGTCTTAAGTTTTTATCTATCTGTAGTTCTTTCCATGAATGTCAAGGTTTATTGTGATGGTGATCATGTTTTCATTTGCAGTGTGTGATATCTGTCCCTCATGTGTTAGAGGTACTTATTCATAGATTCATAGAATGGTTTAGGTTGGAACAAGCCCTAAAAATTACCTAGTTCCAATGCCCCTGCCATGGGCAGGGACACCTTCCACTAGACCAGGTCACTCAAGGCCTCATCCAGCCTGACCTTGAACACCTCAAGGGAGTGGGCATTCCTGACCTCCCTGGGCAACCTGTGCCTCACCACCCTCACTGTAAAGAATTTCTTCCTAATATCCAGTCTAAATCTACCCTGCTCATGCTTAAATCCATTCCCTCTCATCCTATAACTACAAGCCCTTGTAAAAAGTCTCTTCCAGTCTTTCTTATAGGCTTCATCAGGTACTGGAAGGCCACTATAAGTTCTCCCCAGAGCTTTCTTTTCTCCAGGATAAACAGCCCCAGCTCTCAGCCTACTTGGTACATATCTCAGGTGTACAATACTTAGAAAAAACCCTCTCTTATATTTGTGGAAATACTACTGAAACAGTCTTCTAATTCCATTAAATAAATTTGATTCTTTCATAAATATGCATATTTTGGAAGCTATTCTCTTGTTGTTCTAAAGCTACTCTCAGTAAGATGAGCTTCAACAAGGCCAAATGCCAGGTCCTGCACTTGGGTCACAATAACCCCAAACAACGCTGGGGAAGTGTGGCTGGAGAGCTGTCTGGCAGAAAGGGACCTGGGGGTTCTAATCGACAAGCAGCAGAATATGAGCAAGCAGTGGGCCCAGGTGGCGAAGAAAGCCAATGGCATCCTGGCTTGTATTAGAGATGCTGTGTCCAGCAGGAGTAGGAAGATGATTGTCCCCTTGCACTCAGCTCTGGTGAGGCCACACCTCAAGTATTGTGTCCAGTTTTGGGCACCTCAATACAAGAGAGATGTGGAGGTGCTGGATCGAGTGCAGAGGAGGACAATGAAGCTGGTGAAGGGCCTGGAAAATAAATCTTATGAAGAGTGACTGAGGGAGCTGGGGCTGTTTAGTTTGGAAAAGAGGAGGCTGAGGGGGGACCTCATTGCTGTCTACAACTACCTGAAAGGATGTTATAGAGAGGCTGTGACTGGGTAGGTTTAAACTGGACATTAGGAAAAATATTTTCACGGAAAGAGTGTTCAGGGATTGGAATAGCTGACAGCTGTTGCTATCTGGCCCAGCATTTTGGGCTAAGGTGACAAATGCACTATGCAGCACTTGGCCTTCTTGAACCTCATACCACTGGCCTTGCCCCATTGATTCAGCTACTCCAGATTGCTTTGTAGAGCTTACTCATCCTCAAGCAGATCAATGCTTCCGCCTGTGAACTTACAAAGGGTGCACTCGATCCCCTCATCCAGATCATTGATAAAGATGTTAAGCAGAACTGGTCCCAGCATTGAGCTGTGGCAACACCGCTTGTGACAGGCCACCAACTGAATTTAACTCTCATTCACCAGCACTTTTCCATCCAGACAGTTTTTCCAAAGCAAAGATTAAATGTTCATTCAAACAGTGAGCAGCAAGTTCCTCCAGGAGAATGCCGTGGCAGAAATCTGTGGAGGGAGACAGATCGGATGCAGTGCAACTGTTAGTGCTTCCTTATGTAAGCAGGTGTTAGGGTGAAGTCTTCCAATAGTGCACTTGGAGAGCTCCCAGTAGAGCCAGAGAGAAAGCTAGGAGATCAGTCAAAATTAGCCAAGCCTAGCTCAAGATAATTCTTACTTAAATCCTGTTATATGTAACAAGTGGAATTCTTAGAAGTTCATTTCCATACTTCTTTTCAGGTATTTCCTCTATTTGGTATAACATTTCTTAACTTTGCAGATGCTTCACTTTTCTATTTTATCCAATAATAATAACTGGATTTGATGAGCTGTTTAGTACTGCTAAGTTTGCATTCTCTGTTGAGGTGTTGTATCAGCTTTGACTTTAAACCTTTATTTTGCTTTACCCATGAATCTGACAGGAAGCTTCTCATATTTTCTGTACCCGAACCAGCTAAAATTGTAATTGCTCTGCTTATTCTCCATATAATTTCTGCTTTAAATACACCTCATATGTTATTTTGTCCTTCTCTTGTTTCCTTTAGTTCAAAGTTCCTGCAGCAACAAGTGCCATTATAACAAATGGTAAGAGTATAGGTTTTTTAATACATATTTTAATAGTTCTTCTAGTGTAGTTTCAGTGAAGGAGTATTGATAAAAGCAAATGTGTCTATTTCACAACCTCTACAGACTGCAAGTTGAATTTGGTAATACCACAGCACTAGTTAAATTGCTTGTGTGTGGGATGAAAGTATTAAACCACTAATACTAATAATTTGGTTTTGTCCAGCTGTATAGTTTGGATTTTCTGTTCTTAGGGTTTCTTGTTAGCTCCTGTGATGAGACTGGTTTTGATTATAGGAAATAGCTGCATGGAGACCTGATGTAATAATTGTATCTTGTTGGTATATTTAATTTTTTGAGGTGCACATTTAGTGTAGCTAATACAGCTGTTTGATCTTCCCCTCTTTTTTTTTTTTTTTTTTTTTTTCCCTATTTTTTGTTTTTCTAGATGGTATAGGAATAAACCCTGCACAAACAGCAGGTAAGTTACTATTCGTGAAGCCCAGAATGAAAAACCTCAATTAAGTCTATTAAAGATGTATACTAAAAGTAATAATGTGGCTTACCTACTAAATCATCACACACATGTAAAGCCACATTTTCACATGACCACTGAAGAAGACTCAGGCAAAACTTGTGAAGTCAGCTGGCTAAGGTGTACTTGCACTGCTTCTCTTCCTCAAAAGGGTGCTTCCTTTTTGTATTATGTAGCTCAGATTGGTTCTGTGTTAATCTTGCAAAGTAAACATATTTAGGACTACTTGATACAATACAATACACCAGGTTGGAAGAGACCTTCAAGATCATCGCGTCCAACCCATCAACCAATCCAGCTCACCTAAACAACTAAACCATGGCACCGAGCACCCCATCAAGTCTCCTCCTGAACACCTCCAATGAAGGTGACTCCACCACCTCCACGGGTAGTCGATTCCAATGGACAATCACTCTCTCTGTATAGAACTTCTTCCTAACAGCCAGCCAAAACCTCCCCTGGCACAGCCTGAGACTGTGTCCTCTTGTTCTGGTACTGGCTGCCTGGAAGAAGAGACCAACCTCCACCTGTCTACAACCTCCCTTCAGGTAGTTGTAGAGAGCAATCAGGTCACCCCTGAGCCTCCTCCAGGCTAAGCACCCCCAGCTCCCTCAGCCTTTTCTCATAGGGCTTGTGTTCCAAACCCCTCACCAACTTCGTTGCCCTTCTCTGGACACATTCCAGCAGGACAGCATCCTTCCTAAACTGAGGACTCCCAGATGAAAGCATCCATATAGTAATTTGTCATGCTTGACGTTGTGTACGGTGAATTCACATCTCTTTCATTTTATAAGTGTTGAAGAATTGCTTAGCAGTGGTATGGCATAATCTCATAATCAAGGACCAGGTAAATCCAAGGCATCTGTATGCAAGATATTTTCATCACAGTCTTAATCTTACCTGAGGTGGTGGAGTCACCTTCATTGGAGGTGTTCAGGAGGAGACTTGATGGGGTGCTTGGTGCCATGGTTTAGTTGTTTAGGCGGGTTGGATTGGTTGATGGGTTGGACACGATGATCTAGAAGGTCTCTTTCAACCTGGTGTATTGTATTATAAAAAAAAATGTAAGATTAGGCACATGGATTGCACCTGGTATTTTTGAATATTTATTTGTTGGGTTTTTTTTTTTTCAGCATAGAAGGTACCATTGCCCTGAGAATACTGTGGTATTGCCCTTAGACTGAAAAAAAAACAAACCCCAAAACAAACACCACAGCAATCAAAAACCCACACCACCTCCTAAAAAACAAACAAAACCCAGTGACACAAAAGCAAACCAAAGAAACAAAACAATAATAAAAAAGCCCTGACCTAGACCAAACTCAAAGCCCTGATCAAAATCCATCCTTGGTTTACCAGTGAACATACATGATTATGATATAACCATGTGTTGGGCCTTATTAATTGGTATCTCAGAAACGTGGTAGTGTAAAACACACTTTTGGTTTTCCTTACATTGGTTTGGTGGTGTGGGGTGTTTTTTTTTTCCTTTATTAAAGTTCCTGTAGATTGAACAGTTACTGTAGTCTTCAAAAACTTCTCAGAATAAGGTGATCTGGGGAATGAAGTGTAGAATAATCTTTGGGGATTTCAGAGGTTTTATGTCGTTCCACTATTTCCCTACCTTTCTGAATAAAAGTACTCAAGTGTGACTTTCTCTGGTTCTTCCAATGTAATTCCATGGAGCAGGGGAAATGAAAACTGAAATAGCTGGGCTTAACACTTAATTCTTGTATTGATTTCTGTTTTAAATCCTCCATAGTTCAAGGAATAGTGTGTCATAGCTGTAATAAAACCACTGTGATATTAATGATGGAGGCAGGGGTGAGGTGAACTGCATGAAAGGCAGCTGTGGCCTGTTTTAAAATTTGGGGGGTTTATGATGGCCATTGCAGTACAGGCACTTTTCATTTACAGTAGCAAGTTTAGCTCTCTGGTTTGCTGCTGTGACAGATTGTGTTCAGTGGGTTTTTTAGACCTCTTCAGTATATGGTCTTGGCAGATCTCTAAATCTGGAAGGGGTTCTTCTAACACCTCCTTTTGAACTCATTTCCTGATCCACATGCTGGAAAAGTGAAGCTTGCAAAAGGCTGTCTTTGTTCCATGCACTAATTTAATGAACAATTGTTAAGTATCTTTATTTTATGAGAGCACTCTACATCCCTGCAATGGGGTGCTTGGGAGGGAAGTACAATTACTCTGGTTTCACAAGTCAATGCAAAGGCGAATAAGAATAGCTAGATGTTATTAAAAGGGGGTAATGCAGAATTATATGCAGACTGCTTTGTTTAGTAGCAGTATGGAGTAGAAAAGTTCCATATAGTAATTAAATAATCCATCACTTGTAGCAATGTGGTTTCATTTTCAAATGTTGCATTTAATAGAAGAAAATCACCAACCTGAATGACAACCCTGCATACAATACAGGAAATATTCTAGAGGGCTAAGTATTAGAAACTTGTAATTTTCATACTATGTCCTCTTGAAAAGACTATCATTATTAAGACTATACAGTAATAAATAGAAAAGTCAAGATTTTTTTTAATGCTAAAATGAGACTGACTTACACTTGGATATGTGAAGAGCCTTCCTACAAGAAAAGTACAGTTGAGGTTGTGAAGTTAGAAGCAGATAAGTACTGAGTCAAGGAGAGGATTAAAAATCAATACATGCATGAATGATCTCAAGATAAAAAAATAGAATTTTTATCTCCTGGTCCTAAAATTATTATGGTATGTAAGTGAAATCAGATATTCAAGTATAGAGATGCAAAGCCTGAAAGGCAATAGCTTGCAAGTTTTACTAGGTGACTTTGGGTCTGGTATTTTTACTTAAAAGCTCCTTGGGGTAAGAGTGACAAGATGAAATTCAATGGAAACAAAGTAGCACATTTCTGGTCTATTAAAGGAGTTACTACAAAGTTAGTTAAACATTGACTTAACATTATTGTCCTTTAAATGTCTGTGCCTGTTCAGGTAACATTTTAGCTGGTCCACTGGTAACATGTTCTGGTTTGTTTGTTTGTTTAGGAAATGTATTTCTAAAGCACGGTTCGGATCTACGGATCATTCCCAGGGATCGAGTTGGCAGTTCTTAACATTCCCTGAAGGCTTTGGAATAAGTGATAAATGCATCTTAAATAAAACAAAGGTCTATTTATTTTGGAACTCCAAGGTGCAACTGATAAATTGACCTTTCTTAAAGCTATCAAAAATGACTTCCCAGGTTTCAATTTCACGTTAAATCACGGACTGATTCTTCCCTGACTAGTAGAAGGATGGGCTGGTTGCACGTTATGTTCCTGAAAGACCATAGGACAAGAGTAAATACATAGCCACAATCCATAAATCTTCAAATTACTGGATATTTTTGAGCCTATTTTGTGGAAGGGGAACTGTGTTACAGTTTTGCTGCAAAGAATTTGTTCCTACTAAGTGCTAAAATTCTTTTTTCCTAAACTTAATTCTGTGTTAAGAGGAGCAGTTTTCACATGGTTCCAGTATTAAGCTCTAAGAGAAGGGAAATAGGAGTTTATTACTCAAATAGGTAAATAACTGCCATATGTTCCAAAGTCATTGTACAAGTTGTTGCAACTGTTTTAGGTAACAGACAGCAACCTGTGTTTTCTCCTTTAACAGTTTGACATATTGTGAAGTTAAATGCCGTTTCAGAGAATTCGAGAGCTGGTTTTCTCAGACGAAATACCGCTGTCTGAGAAGGATGCAGCATAATTTGGGAGTGTGTAGGAGGTGGTCAAGTGTGTCATTCCTTTTTCAGTAAACTTAACACTGGTTCTTTCTAAAAGTCTTGTTTTGTAATTGCGTGTTACATGGGAAACAACACAGAGTTCACCGAAATGTTTGTGTTCAGATTATGCTTCTTGTTTATAAATTGCCAGGGTTAACTGTCAGTTGTGTATTTGAATTGGAGAAATTGCTGTCTTTTTTATTGTTTTGAAGTGGCAATCTACTTTGTGATTGAATATATTTGGCAAAATCTTAACCCTATTGCTTTGTTTTCCTGTCCTGCTAAGTTTTAACAGAAAGAACAATGGGCAGTCCAGTGCTTGTTTAAATGAATATTGCCACAATACTGTCAAACTGTCCTGTACAATAATCATGCTCTGGAAAGATGTTCAGATAATGTGTCAGACAGTGCAGAAGTACAAAATGCCCTTCTGATGGTGTGCAAATTGAGTATAGACAAACACTCTTCTGAAAGTGATAGGTAACGATGAACATTTTCCGGCTCTAAGATGAATTGTAAAATTCTGGGGGGGGTTCTTTATTTTAATAAACAGATATATGCCAAAAAAAAGGTGCAAACTTTGTTCTTCTCTTATATTCTTAATCAAATTTTGACAACAATTAATAACACTGCCCTTCGTGTTTGTGACCAACATGCTTTGAGATTCATTTCAAGCCAAAAGCTGCTTCTTAGGAGGAATTCAAGAGAACGCTGCCCATAAAAGGCAGAGTGAGCAGTTTCTGTTAGTATATCACGACAATGTAATTAGGATGAGTCAAATTATTTAGGATGCCTGGTTTATGTTGCAAACACACTCTGTGAAGGGAAATCTTGGTGGAATCATAAATGCAAAAAGGCCCACCAACCTTTTAAAAGAGCAGTGATCATTCTGTAATATTGTTTGAACTGAGAGGAATCTTAATTTTCTCAAATTCTATGATTCTATGATTCTAAATCTATTGTTTGAATTCAAAGATAGTATGGAAAATTTTCAGGGGGAAAGGACAATGATTTGGTCAAGTACAGAAGAAATGGAAGATGTGGAAATGGTCCTGAGAATCACAAAAACATTCAGGTTGGAAAAGACCCTGAGGATCACCAAGTCCAATCCATAACCCCGCTCTACGAAGTTCACCCCTAAACCATAGCCCCAAGCACCACATCCAAAAATAGAATAGTTCTGTCAGTAGTGTTATGGCTTTCTTCCTTCTGCTCCTAAGTCTCAAAATCCAACTTTATTTTGTCTTTGAGAGTAAAAGACCATTTTCTCTCTTGTTGCTACTAAATAATAACAGTAAAAATTGTCGACCGCAGGTCTTAAAAGTTGAGAATTTTTCTTCTTTGTACTTAGGTTGATGGTGAAAACCCAGCTCCCCCTGCTGCTTCAGTGATACAATGAGTAGTTAGAGCAAGAGAAGAAGCTGTGCCAGTGCAACTGCAGAATGTTAGTGGGTTCTGAAGGTGCTGAGGGCACAGCGGTCTTTTGTATGGCAGCAAGCAGGTGGCCATCAAATGGAGCACTTTAATGGGACAGTGGAAAAAACTAAAGCCTGCAGTCATCCTGGTAGCTTTGTGGAGACTGTTCAGTGAGTATGGCAGGAATACTGAGCTCCAGCTGGGTAGAATTCAGTCCCTGTGCAATACAGATTTAAGTACAATATACTCAGCTATACATCTCGGTAGTGAATTTCAGCCTCTGTTCCTACTGGTGGAAGGTAAATAGCAGGGAATATTAACAAAGGCTAGTGCAATCTTTTTCGCACTAAGCTCTGCAGGCTGTTGCTGAAGTTGATGGAAGTGAGAGACCCCTAGAGAGATCCAGAGTAGCTCAATGAATCTTCAGTTCTGAATTGCCCTTTGGAGGAGCCTTTCTCTCTTTACTAATTAGAGAAAACCATTGAGGCATTAGCCTGCAGGGGCCGTGGTTAACGTTAGTGAATACCTTACCCAACAGGCACTTCTCTCTCCTGTCAATAGAATAAGACTAGACTAGACCAGGTTAGAAAAGACCTTCGAGGTCAAGTCCAACCTATCACCCAACACCATCTAATCAACTAAACCATGCAACCAAGCACCCTATCAATTCTCCTAAACACCCCCAATGGTTGTGACTCCACCACCTCCCAGGGCAGCACATTCCAATGGGCAATCACTCTGTGTAGAAATTCTTCCTAACATCCAGTTAGCACATTATACAATGCTTCCAAGGACTTGTTCAAATCCAAAATTACAAGAACCCATTTGCATGAAAACTAACCCACATTTGTATGTGATATAATTAGCTGAATGCCTTTGGAGTTTTGGGGGGTGTTTTGGTTTGGTTTGGTTTTACTGCAGCTTCAGCAGCCTTGTGGCAAATGTGGGAAAGGCTTGTTCTTCACAGGAGGCTTTGTCAGGTTAAAATTAGTTTGATACCAAGGTGTCCACCAAAGCCACTCTATCACTCCTCAGCTGGATAGGGGAGAGAATATACACAAAAGGCTTGTGGATCAAGATGAGGACAGGGAGAGATTGCACATCGATTACTATCATGGGAAAATCAGACTTGACTTGGGGAATTAATTTCATTTATTGCCAATTAATTTGGAGTAAGGTAAAAAACCCAAATATTAAACCCCTTCCCCCAATGCCTCCCTTCTTCCTGGGTTTCTGATTGCTCTACCTTCTTCTTCGCTAGCAGCACAGGGGGTTGGGGAACAGGGGTTGCAGTCAGTTCATCAAATACTGTCCCTGGCTCTCCTTCCTCCTCCCCCTCCTTCTTCACTGACCTTGGTGTCTGCAGAGTTGTTTCACATATCCTCACTCCTCTCTCCAAATGAAGCTGCTGGATTTCTTTCTCCCCTCTTCTTGAATATGTTGTCACAGAGTCACTACCGCTCTTGCTCTCGGGCTCGGCCTTTGCTAGCAGTGGGTCCATCTTAGAGCTGGCTGGCAATGCCTCTATCAGACATGGGGGAAGCAGCTTCTCACAGAAGCCACTCCTGTAGCTTCCCTAGTATCAACACCTTGCCATGCAAACCCAATACAGAATCACAGAATGCATCAGGTTGGAAGGGACCCTCAAAGGTCAACTTTTACAGCCCCCTCTAGTGAGCAGGAACATCAACTAGACCGGGATGCTCAGGGACCCATCATGTTTGACTTGAACATCTCCAGGGTTGGGATCTCGACCACACCTCTAGGAAACCTCTTCCAGTATTTCACCGCTCTCATTGTAAAGAGCTTCCTCCTAATGCCTAACCTATGCTACATGTCTACAAAGAAGAAAACCTGTGTACTGAAGAAGAAAACCAATTATACTACTTTGGGTTGTTGGGTGTTTTTTTTTCCAGAGTATAGAATTGTTCTCCTTTATGTCCCTGAAGAGTTTAAATGTTCCTGGAAAGCAGATTGTGAAGGGTTTGGAATGTATATGAATAGTCACTAATAGAAAGACCAGGTGCAGGTGTTCCTGTTTATTAGTATAAAGAAAATCCTGAGGCTGTGAACTGAAAGTGTCATTGTCTTTCCACTGATGAGAAATACCAGATGTTGTGTGTAAGAACTCCACCAAGCTTGGAGGCTTTTAATCTTTTTTAAGGGAGGAAAATAAATCTCTGTTTTTTTAATACAATAGGTTGAATTTGTCCTGTAATCGAGTTCTGTTTATAGACCTTGAAAGTAATCTTTGTGTAGTGGAAATGAGAAGATTACTATCCACAACCCCTTTCACTGTTTAAGAGACTTGGGAAGAAATAAGTCTGGGACAGTCTTGGCATTAAAAAAGGTTCATGATTTGTGGACTTGTACCTCACAGGTGAAGTGCCAGCTGAAAAGCACAATGTCTTTGTCTTCAGAAGGCTTGACTGTGATAAAGATTTGTTGCCCTCAGATGAAAAGTATTGTAGTTTTGGGGGTTTGGGGTTTTGGGTTTGGTTTTTGGGGGGGTTTAAGTGGAGGATATGCTTTGTCTTGCCTATTGTGGCACATGGTCATTCCAGACTCACACTGCATGTCCTCTCATAGGAAGAACCACAAGATTTCAGTACATAAGGGCTATTCTGTTTGCACTTCTAAGCATGTTAGTAATTCAGTTAAAGAGCTGTGGCTATTTATAAGATTGTAAATGTGAGGGGCAAATGTATCTGAAGCATATAATCCACATCCAGTGAGCATTCTTGCTGTAGATGATTGGAAATAGTTTGGTATTGGTACTGATTCATGCTTCAGGCATTACTTCGAACTGCTTTTCATGTATGCTTTTTTCTGAAGTGGTTCCCACCCGTGTGGTGGGTTGAAATTACACCCCACCCCCCAACATTAACTTTGCCAGACCAGCTCAGTATGAAGCAAATAGAAGCTGTATTTACAAGCAAAACTACACTCTACAATGGAATGCAATGAATATGTACAAAATATACAGCAGTTACAATATTATACAGATATTTACAATTAGCAAACAACACAAAAACACCCCTGGTGAAAAAGACCAGGGAATCTGTCCACTGCTCACCCCCTCACTCTCCTGTCCCAAAGGGAGAAAAGGAGCAGAGAGAAAGCAATGGTTAGACTTAACCAAAATAATGCAGCCAAGGTCAGACAGAAGCAGATTAATTTCTCCTGAGTGAAGCAAGCAGAGAAGGGATCAGAAAAGAGGGAGAATTGGTTTGGTACAGCCAATCTTATACTAGATATTTCCTCCAATGAAATGGTTTAGAATCATCTTTAGTTTTCCTTTTTACACTCAATAGTGATTTATTTATATTTTTCTGCTTTTCTGCTCAAAATCTGTAACAAAATTTTAAAGGCATAGCCTAAAACCACCACACACCAAACACATGCAGAGTCATAGAATTATTTTGTTTGGAAAAGACCTCTAAGATCATCAAACCCAACCATCAGCCTAACACCACCATGACCGTTAAACCACATGCTGAAGTGCCATGTCCACACATTTCTTGAACACCTCCAGAGACAGTGACTCCACCATCTCCTCGGGCAGTCTGTTCCAATGCCTGACCACTCTTTCCATAAAGAAATGTTTCCTAAGATCTGATCTGAACCTCCCCTGGCAGTTTCAGGCCATTTCCTCTTGTTCTATTACCTGATATTAGAGGGAGGAGACTGACCACCCCCTCACTATAGCCTCCTTTCAGCCTCCTTTCAGCCTCCTTCACCAGCTTTGTTGCACTTCCCGGGGCATGCTTCAACAACTCAATGCCCTTCTTGTAGTGAGGGGCCAAAAACTAAGTTCAAAGTGTGGCCTCACCAGTGCCAAGTATAAGGGCACAATCACTTCTCTACTCCACTGGGCACAGTATTCCTGATCTAGGCCAGGATGGTGTTGGCCTTGGCCACCCAGCATGATGCTAATTCATTTTCCATCATCTGACAACCAGCACCTCCAGGCCCTTTTCTGCCAGGCAACTTTCCAATCATGTTTGCAGAATGGAAATGTCTTATTAATTAAAAGGGAAAAAGTATTCATAGGGTGCTTGCACACTGGAACTAGTTGCTAATAGAATCTGTAGAGACTCCATCTTTAGTGATACTCAGAAGATGATTGGATAAGGCCCTGAGAAATGATGTAACTGCTCAAGGTCTGAGCAGGGCTTGACCCAAGTAAATCCCAGAGGTCCTTTCCAACCTAAGCTAATTCATGGATTTTTCTTTCCTTAATCCATCTCTCCTAGCTTTTCCTTGATAAAGTGATTCATCTTGCTTTGCCTTAGGTATCTGCCCAGACAGTGGAAACATCGTAGAGCGAGAGCCTTTCCTACTTGACCACTTTTTGCCCTCCACACGCCTGTACTTTCTCAGAATACCTATAAAGAGTTCCAGCTTTTTATTGCCTGCTGGATTGGCAGCAAAAGTATGACCGGAGGGAGCAGTCAAAATCTTGGTATCATCCACTCTTGGGTAGATGCTGTGATGCTGTGACAGCTGCATGAGAAGTTTGGAGTGGGATAGATGTAATATGAATGCGTGTCTATTCATTGTGATGTTAACATCAGTCATTTTGTAACTTACTTTTTCTATGTTTGAATCAAAAAGACAATGTAGCATGTAGCTAGTCAGCTAATGTTTACTGCAGTAGCTTTCTTAAATAACATTTTCCTCACAAGGGTGGGGAGGCCATGTAAATACTGTAATAAAATGCTGTCAGAGGATTCTTGTTGCTTGAAAAATTAACATCTTTCAATTAATTTTTACACTGACATTTCCAGTTAGCAGTAGTGATTTAGCAGTAGAGAGCCATTACCTTGTGACAGGGTTCTGTTCTACTGCTGTGGGCTCTTGAGTAGGATACAAATAATACTGGTTAACAATAACAACAGCCAGGCATCTTTACCCCCAGCATGAATAGTGTAAGATCATACAAGCACTCAATGTCAATAAGCAGCACCCATGCAGAGCAGATTATTAGTACATGAACAACAGCACAGCAAGTCTTGCCAACTGTACAGTAGTCAATGTTATCCACTAGGGGTGACAAATCAAAGTGGCCCAATTATTTATGTCAGATTCATTTAATTCCCACTTCTTGACTTTTCCAGATGAATGCATCTGTAGCAGAAAGTAAGAGCAGCAAAAGTGAGTTCAGGTACCAATTATTCTTATTTCATGGCTTTGTTTTGGACAACTCCAGCAGCCAAACCTCTTCCACAGGGGGTCTGCAGGATAGTCAGTGCCATGTGGCCTCAGGTCCTGGGATCTGTTGTTTGAAAGCTGGTCTCAAGTTTACACATTTCATATTTATTTCTAATCATGTGGCCATAGAAACTTAGGATGGAGATCTTCCATTGATCTTCAAACTTTAGGGGCAGGGGCTGCTGAAAATTTAGGCACCATGTCTAAACATCTTCAAATGAGAGAGGAAAGTGATTTTAACCATATGCTTTTGTGAATTACCCTCTGAATTGTAAATTTATTCTCTCCTACTGGAATACCAGAGGAATGCATAATGCCATAAAAATTTGCAGCCACAGAAAAAAGCTTATGGGGAATTAAAAAAAAAAAAAAGACATCTCTAGAGGATCTTCAAAGAGAGAGCAAGGACTGATGGGTCTTTGCTGCAGTTCTCTCCAAACTTTCATTGGTGAGCACTCCCCTGTGGTTGTTCTGTTGCTCTAATTCCAAACACTTCCAAATATGAACTGTAGATGTGATTGGTCCCCAGGCATCTCTTAAAAAATGCCATTTATTTCTTTCAGTTCTGACCTTCAAACACAGTCATCTGCCTGATATTAGTAATGCTTCCCTAAGAATCACAGAATCACAGAATCACCAAGGTTGGAAGAGACCTCAAAGATCATCAAGTCCAACCTGTCACCACAGACCTCATGACTAAACCATGGCACCAAGTTCCATGTCCAATCCCCTCTTGAACACCTCCAGGGGCACTGATTCCACCACCTCCCCGGGCAGCACATTCCAATGGCGAATGACTCTCTCAGTGAAGAACTTTCTCCTCACCTCGAGCCTAAACTTCCCCTGGCAAGTCATCAAGTATTTTGTCATCAAAGTACTGTAGACTTTTATCTCTAAATAAAGTAATGCAGTTTACACTGGGAAGCCCTCACAGCTAAGAAAACCATAGCAAACACATAAATTGTCTTAGATCCTTCTCTAAAAATATTTAATGCTATCAGTTACTTTTATCTCTGAAATAAAAGAAGAGACCCTGTAACTTTACCACTTTATACTCCAAGTGGCAGCTATCAATGTAAAATATGCATTCATTTTTGTTTTCAGTCTGGACATCGAGAACACCTGGAAAACAAAGCTTTGTTACCTTGCTGCTGTGATATGCTTACATTGCTTGATGACCTCAAATTAGAATGGCAAGGAAGTGCTGTAACAGCTTCCAGTGTTCATCACAAAATCAAGATGTTTACAAAGCTGTTTTAATTCAGGTCTTGTCTATTTAGTGGAAATTGTTTTAGTTAAACCCTTGATAGTTTTTTGGGGTTTGCTTGATTGGGTTTTGGTTGTTTGTTTTTTTCAAGATTTGATATTTGATGATACCAAAGACAATAAATTCCTGCTTATTAGTGCTCAAATACAAGTTTTAGTAATGCTTCCTTGAGATGAGTGAGGGTTATACCAGATTTTCACTGTACTGCAATTCATGTTCCAATATAAAAGCTAAGTGAAGACTAAGAATTTCTTCTGTTATCCAGAGATGGTGGACTGAAACATCACTTCTGTCTAAAAAAAACAACAAACAACAAACAACCCAAGGAGCTGTGAGATGGCAAGTAAGTAGCTATTATATCAATAATACATGTTGTAAGTAGAGTGGAGAACATCTGCAACTGAAATGCACTGCCTCAGCTTTTGGGTTGCCAGAAATTGTGTCAGCACTCTTCTGTTTGACTTAATGCAGAAGAATCAAAGAATCACAGAATAGTAGGGCTTGAAGAGTCCTCTGCAGATTATCTTGTTCAACTCCTCTGCAGCAGCGTTCACCTAGATAAGTTGCACAGGATTGTGTCCAGGTGAGTTTTGAGTATCTCCAGAGAAGAAGACTCCACCTCTCTGGACAGCCAGTTCTAGTTCTCTGTTGCCCTCATAGTAAAGAACTTTTTCCTCATGTTCAGATGGAACTCTAGTTCCCTAATCATCTTTGTAGCCCTTCACTGGACTCTCTCCTTGTTGCTATTGAAGTGGAGAGCTCAGAATTGGACACAACACTCCAGAGCTGGTCTCACTAGGGCAGAGTAGAGTGGGAGGAAAACCTCTCTCAACTTGCTGGTCACACTCTTCTTAATGCACCCCAAGAAACCATTGCCAATCTTGTCCACCAGGGCACATAGTGCTGGCTCGTGTTATCCACCAGGACTTCAGCAGCACTCCAGGTTGTTCCTCCCTAGGTGCAGGACTCCACAACTGCCATTACTGAACTTTATTAGGTTCCTCTCTGCCCAACTCTGCAGTCTGTCAAGGTGTCACTGAATGGCAGCACAACGTACTGGTGTGTCAGCAACATCTCCCAGTTTTATATCATCAGCAAACTTGCTCTGTTCCTTCATCCATTGTTCTAACCATTAGCCCTGAAATAGTTAAAGAATAAAGCAAGAATAAGTCAAACTTTGCTAGAAAGTCTTTCTGCAAGCATATTATAAGTACTGGTAAAAAAGGTGCTGCAGTCTTTGGAGGTTTTTAGTCCAGTGATTTGCTATACTTATATTTAGAAATGTTTTTCCCAATCTCCATTCCAATTTATGAAAATTAAGCCTTCTGCTTCTTCCTCTTTCCTCAGTGTATATTTAGAACAGCTGATGGGACCAATGACTGCGTGTGCCTATTTCTAGTACAGGAGAAGCCTCGTCAATAAATTTAGACTAAGTGGACAGGTAAGATGGATTCCAGTCAGGAGGAAACAAACATGTCCTTAGTGTATCTAATGAACAGTACAGATGTGGGAGAAGATGCTTCCTATTCTTTGCAGATCACTGGTTGTATTAGCTTCCTAGCTACCTGCAGTATTGCTGGTCATAGACTTAAGCAGCTTAAAAGCTGTTTGAAACTAAGATGAAAAAAACTCTGTAGACTCTGCTTTAATTGAACTCCTGTCAGAGGTGTTCAGGCAATAAGTTAATTTGGAGTCTTATAAATAGCTCTGTCATCATAGATCTAAAGATATTAATCTTTCTTAAGGTGACTTTTTTTTTCACTTTAATGCTTCCATTTTTGCACTTCATCTTTGTTTTATTTCCATAATTCTCTTCCCAGCTATCTTTTTATAATTTCTTTTTTTCCTTCTTTTAATCTAGTTCATTGTCTATCATTAGTTAGGGTACTGCTCCATCCCAGCTCTTTGAATTCCATTTTCACTCTGCACTGGGTTAGGAACTGGCTGGAGGGCCAAGCCCAGAGAGTGGTGGTGAATGGTGCCACATCCAGCTGGCAGCCAGTCACCAGTGGTGTCCCCCAGGGATTGCTGCTGGGCCCCATCCTGTTCAATATCTTTATTGATGATCTGGATGAGGGAACTGAGTCCATCATCTGTAAATTTGCAGATTACACCAAGCTGGGGGCAGGTGTTGATCTCTTGGAGGGTAGAAGAGCTCTGCAGAGGGACCTTGACAGGTGGACAGATGGGCAGAGTCCAGTGGCATGAGATTTAACACATCCAAGTGCCAGGTTCTGCACGTTGGCCACAGCAACCCCATGCAGGGCTACAGGCTGGGGTCAGAGTGGCTGGAGAGCGGCCAGGCAGAAAGAGAGGGACCTGGGGGTACTGGTTGATAGTAGGGTGAACAAGATCCAGCAGTGTGCCCACATGGCAAAGAAGGCCAATGGCATCCTGGCCTGTATCAGGAATAGCATGGCCAGCAGGAGCAGGGAGGTCATTTTGCCCCTGTACTCAGCACTGGTTAGGCCACACCTTGAGTCCTGTGTCCAGTTCTGGGCCCCTCAGTTTAGGAAAGATGTTGACTTGATGGAACATGTGCAGAGAAGGGCAACAAAGTTGGTGAGGGGTCTGGAGCACAGACCTGTGAGGAGAGACTGAGGGAGCTGGGGTTGTTTAGCCTGGAGAAGAGGAGGCTCAGGGGAGACATTGCTCTCTACAACTACCTGAAGGGAAATTGTAGCCAGGTGGGGGTTTGTCTCTTCTCCCAGGCAACCACCAACAGATCAAGAGGACACAGTCTCAAGCTGCACCAGGGGAGGTTTAGGCTGGATATTAGGAAGAAGTTCTTCACAGAAAGAGTGATTGCTCATTGGAATGTGCTGCCCAGGGAGGTGGTGCAGTCACCATCACTGGAGGTGTTTAAGAAGAGACTGGATGAGGCACTTGGTGCCATGGTTTAGTTGATTAGATGGTGTTGGATTATAGGTTGGACTTGATGATCTCAAATGTCTTTTCCAACCTGGTTTAGTCTAGTCTAGTCTAGTCTTTTCACAAGATCTTCCCACAGTCTTCATTTTTGTTATTTAGCACAATTAAAGTGGTCTCTGTTGCTGGCACCATCCCACCTCAAATGCAGTGCAAATCTTCCTCCCTTTCAAAAGTGTGGAAGCTAATACAGGGTTTATATTGTTGGAGGGTACAGCTCATGGGTTTCATCCTGTGTGCCCCTTGCAGAGGTGCACAAATTGGTAGATTCTTACTACCCTGGATCCTGCCACTTTTCAGCACACCAATGTTATTGTTAAACAAAACACTTTGCAGAGCTGTGTGGTTTGTTGAATAGCAGCATTCCTGTTATTAATGGATTGTGGAAAGTAACCTGTGCCAGTATGAACTTTCAGCCTTGTGGCTGACTACCTCAAACTGAGGGTGTCTGATTTGCTACAGGAAATTCCCTAGCAATTAAACTGTCTGCCACTAAGAAATGTTAACATTTTGATCCACCTTACAGGGAAGTGAATTAATACACAAACCTCTTTAGTTATGGTTGCTTTCCAACTGCTGTGCTTAGAGTACCTTTCCTTGTCTCAAGCATAAACCATCATGCACATGGTGGGATAAAGAGAGAGAAAGTAGACACCACAGCTGGTTCTTTTCCACCTCTTTTCATCACAGAGGCAGGACTGTAAACTTTTAAACTTCCCCCCACCCTCGAGAGTATATGTGTTTCCCCAGAAAATGGGGTAAATGTGGTACAAGGGCTCTCAGACTCCAAAGATATGATAATAGTTTAATATTTCTGCCGTTTGTTCTTGACATGTTTCCCTTCATGGACTGAACTGAGCTACAGCCAGACACTTTTGTTCTAGAAATGAGAGTTAGATTACTTTGGCAAAATGCCTGTTGTCGGTACTGGAAGCCCTAGGAACTTGTTACATCATGTGGTGGAGTAGGAAGGTTCCCACACACACACAAAAGAATTCCACAGCTAACCCAGCCGGAGAAGCAGATGAAAGCTGTATTTTAGAAGCAGATATGGAATGCAATGAATATGTACAAAAACATACAATATTTACAATATATACAGAAATATACAGGAATGTAAGTAATACAGGAAACCGTTCCCCAACCCCCCTGCCGCCAGGGGGTTTGGCCTGCCCCTCCCTTCTCCCTCCCTACTTTCCCTTTTTCCCAAAAGGGTTAGAGAGAGAGAGAAAGGAAGGTAATTAAAAGGGGAAAACTTTGTTAAAGCTCGAAGCGAATGCAAAGTTAGTTTTCTTATCTGGTTAGCAAGAATCGTTCCTGCGTAGCAAGCTGTTGCTTCAGGAGAAAAGCAGGCCAGCTCACAGTACAGGGGGAAGAAGAAGACGACTGACTGCCCCCCCGACTGAAAGACTAAACAAGAATCTACAGCTGTATTCCACCAATGAAATTGGATTAGCATATCTCTTGTTTTCATTTATATACCAAAATATTCAGCCAGAGTGTTCAGAAAGTGTCCCTTTCTTAAAGGCACAGCCTAAACCGGTCACACATCAGTAGATACAGTTGTAGGAAACAGGTAATAATATCAGGTAGGAGAGCCTGCAGTAAAGGAAGCATAGGTGTTATTTATATACAGGTGAGAAATCAAACAGAACAGGATATGTTTGAAGCTGATACAAATTTCCTATCAGAAAAACAAACCAAAACATGATGTTGATGAAATGGAAGGGCCCTTTCCTTAAAATCTCATGATGGGGGGCAGAAATAAAATCAGCCCACGGAGAGAAGTGCTTCAGATGACAAAAACTAGTGCGACTGCAATCATGTCCCTGCAAATATGGGCAGTGACTGGCTGGAAAGCAGTGCTGAGGAGAGAGACTTGGGGGTGCTGGTGGACGAGAAGCTCAACATGAGCTCTCAATGTGCACTTGCAGCCCAGAAAGCCAATCAGATCCTGGGCTTCATCAAGAGAAGTGTGGCCAGCAGGTCAAGGGAGGTGATTCTCCCCCTCTACTCAGCTCTGGTGAGACCCCACCTGGAGTACTGCATCCAGTTCTGGAGCCCCTATTACAGGAGGGATATGGGTGTGCTGGAAGGTGTCCAGAGAAGGGCCACGAGGATGATCGTTCTTTGGGAAACAGCTCTTAAAAACAAAGAGGGGTCAGGAGGGCTGGACCTACTTCAAGAAAGAAATCTTGAAGGCACAGGAACAGAGCTGTGCCAATGTGCAGCTTAGATAGTGCCGGGTAGAGAGCAAAGCCTGGATGGGCAATGAGCTTCTAAAACAACAAAGGGAAAAAAAGAGGGTGTAACATCTTTGGAAGAAGGTGAGGCAACCCATAGAATGTTTAAGGATGTTGCTAGGTCTTGGAGGAAAGAAAATTAGGGAGGCAAAAGCCCATTTAGAGCTTAGACTGGCCTCTGGTGTGAAGGACAACAAAAAATCCTTCTATAAATATATTAATAGCAAGAGAGGGCACGGACAACCTCCACTCCTTGAGTGGACACAGAAGGGAATGTGGTAAAAAATGAGGAAAAGGCAGAGGTACTTAACACCTTCTTGAGTCCATCATCAGTAAATTTGTGGATGACACTTTGCAGAGGGACCTCAACAGGCTGGACAGATGGGCAGAATCTAACAGCATGAGATTTAACACATCCAAGTGCCAGGTTCTGCACATTGGCCACAGCAACCCCATGCAGTGCTACAGGCTGGGGTCAGAGTGGCTGGAGAGCAGCCAGGCAGAAAAGGACCTGGGGGTACTGGTCAATGGTAGGCCGAACATGAGCCTGCAGTGTGCTCAGGTGGCCAAGAGGGCCAATGGCATCCTGGCCTGCATCAGGAACAGTGTGGCCAGCAGAAGCAGGAGGCCATTCTCCCCTGTACACCGGCACTGGTTAGGCCGCACCTCGAGTACTGTGTCCAGTTCTGGGCCCCTCAGCTTAGGAAGGATACAATACAATACAATACAATACAATACAATACAATACAATACAATACTTGCTGGAGCGTATCCAGAGAAGGGCAACAAGGTTGTTGAGGGGTTTGTCACGCAAGCGCTACGAGGAGGCTGAGGGAGCTGGGGTTGCTTAGCCTGGAGAAGAGAGACCTTATTGCTCTCTACAACTACCTGAAAGGAGGTTGTAGACAGGTGGAGGTTGGTCTCTTCTCCCAGGCAACCAGCACCAGAACAAGAGGACACAGTCTCAAGCTGTGCCAGGGGAGGTTTAGGCTGGAGGTTAGGAAGAAATTCTACACAGAGAGAGTGATTGCCCATTGGAATGGTCTGCCCAGGGAGGTGGTGGAGTCACCATCATTGGAGGTGTTCAGGAGGAGACTTGCTTGGTTGCATGGTTTAGTTGATTAGGTGGTGTTGGATGATAGGTTGGATGCAATGATCTCAAAGGTCTCTTCCAACCTGGCTTATTCTATTCTATTCTATTCTATTCTATTCTATTCTATTCTATTCTATTCTATTCTATTCTATTCTATTCTATTCTATTCTATTCTATTCTATTCTCTCCAGCAGATCCCTGTCTCTCTTCAGATGGGGAGCCCAGATCTGGATTTGCCAAACAATGCAATGTTGTCCATATTTGCTGAGTCCTCTATAGCAGTGTTTTCACTCCCATCACCAAAATAAACGCATCTTAAAGGGTTTGAAATCACCCATTCATAGTATTAGCATGTGGTAATATATCTGATATGCTTGGTACACAATACAAAAAATACAATTAAAAAATATTTTGAAAACTAACAGCAGATAAATGACTTGCTTTGGTAGAAATCCTCAGCCTCGATAAAACCCATCGTATGCTTAGGATATCAAGAAATCAAAAATTAACTTTGTATCTGATCTATATGAATATTTGCATTTCATATTTTGGTGGGAGTTTTTTTATATGGCATTGCTAGAAAATTTTTTTAAAGTCACATGTGAGATAAATACAGCTGAAAGTCTTGTTAAATGTATTAAAACACTTGAGGTTATATTATAGACAATTCTGCTTTTCTGGATTTTAAACCAAGTCTGATTTTTTTGGATGCATAATTTGAATGGAAGTGTATACTAATTTACATGTAATTAACATTGACATTTTATATTCAAGGTTGATACAGTTTTATGTCCCTCTTTTGGTTATCTGTTGTAAACAATCCTATATAGACATCCTGCTGACATAGCGTGGGACATACTGTACACATCTTTTTTCAAAAAACACATTATCTGTGTTTTGCAATGAATGTACTGCCATCAAAAACATCATGAACAGAAGCAACCACTGCTTTCCTTTCAGATTTATTCTAAAGTAGCTAAAAAGGGATAGAGGACAGCAGAGAATCAGATTGCGATCAAGCTTCAGTTTATCTTGGTTTATAAATTCAAATGAAGTACAAATTTTTGAATTGAGAGGGAAAAGGACACAAACCCAGATTTTAAAAAGAGGGGGAAAGTGAAGAAAGGTTAACTCTGAATTGAAATTTCTGTTATGGCAAGCTCTTTCTCACTCTAGATTGTGCCACCATCATATGTTGCTCAGAATAGCACTGCTGATAAAAATGGAGCTATAAGATTTACATCAGTTTAGGATGTAACCCAGTATTTAAGAGTAGTACCTGCTTACAATTAGATGTAAATTGCTTTGCACAGATCCAAAGATGTATTAATTTCATTTCCTCCATACCGCTCCCTCCTCCTGCTTGTCCATTAACAATAGATGTGCAATTAGAAAGTGTCATTAGAAAGTTCATGTTGTTACCAGGAAATAGAAGGATCATGGCTGAAATTCTGAACTACTTGATGCCAGTAAGAAATCATCCTTTGATGCTAGAGTGGGTCATACAATTGATGGAGCCGTTCAGTAATTTATCATATGTGAGGGTATTTGGGGGTTTGTGTTGGTGTTTTGTTTTGTTTTGTTTTTTTTTTCCAGATGTCTATTTGTATGAAATAAGTCCTAAGAAGAATTTAAATTATTTTCTGGGTTTTGTTTTGTTGTGTGTTTGTTTGCTTGTTTTCCCAAGGAAAAAAAAAAATCCCTGATCTAAAGCAGCTTCATGGGCATCATGGCTTTGAGTAGAAACAAAATCAATGATAGCTATTGTAGGTGTTACAAGACTTAACATATTGCAAATCTGGAAAGATCCTGTGGATGTGCCAAAGATAAAAGGGCTATGTTTTCCTGAAAATAACCCAATGCTGAAAAATGTATGTGCAAGATATTACTTTAAAACATGAGGTCCATATTTTTTCAGAGGAAAAACTGCTGTCAAACAAGGTGAAACTGAATGACAGATTCCAATTACTTCATTTCAAGTACTTGAGATAGGAGTAGAAATAGTAAGGTGCTGTATTCTAAATAAGCACAGCAAGTGAGGTCCCATTTTGAAAGAATATATTACAACACCATACCATTATACATAGTGACCACAATACCATCTTTGTTGCATTTTCCAATTTGCACATCTAAATGGCAGGCTTATTTTAACAGACTTCTACTTCAAATGATGTGAACATCAGAACCAAATATTTGATGTTAAGTAGATACTTCTAATAATAATTTAATTTATTGTTAATAGTAAGAGTTTCTGAAAATAGTTGGTATAGTTGTGCTGGAATAAAAAGAGATCCATATTCCTCTAACTAATTCACTTTTTCACAGGTTATGTTGTAATGGTAAGATTCAATATATTATTCTTGTACTTATTACACAGTGTGTCTGAAACTTCTGAAGTTGTTTTTCAGAACTGGTCTGATCTCACTAGTCAGTTCTGGGAAGGGAAGAAAGGTGGCTAAGGTGAATAATTTATTGTCTCTGAGAGAGGAATTTGAAAGATCAAATTTGTTGGTTCCTGAAGACAGTCATTCATGTTTGTCATCAATTAAAAAGGTCTGGGGAAAAGGTTAACACAGATTCCATCTACTCTTTCCTCATTGAATGGAAAAAGTGATTCATTGTTGTGTTGTTCCAAAACTTTAAAGCTCATTGTGCAAACCTTAGTTTCTGTATTTCTGACATTTCACAGTGGATCATTAATTTTGCAGGCAAGGAAACTCTCTAAAAGATGGTTCTGCCTTGTGCTCAAGGTCAGGTAGCATGGATGTGGTGGTTTGAGCCTTAACTGGGAGTTAAGTGCTCAGATGGGGGCAAGGCTGAGAATCTCTCCCCCACTCCCCCTCCTCCCTCCCAACAGAGAGGAGAGAAAAGGAAGGAGCAAATCCACCAAACAATAATTTGGAGTCGGCTTGGAAGTAGAGAGGTAAAGAGTTGTCTTTAAACAATATATATATAAAACAATAACAGGAAAGGTTCACAAGGGCAAGAAACAAGGATGGATGGGAGGGGGACAAAACCAAGAGAATAATACAAAACCAGTCTTTCTCTGAAGAGGTGCGGAGGCAGCAGGGAGAAGGATCAGGTCCGACCACGTGGCAGAGGAGCAGGAGGGCAGCTGCAGTAGCTCTCATCCAGCAGAGGCAGGAGCCAAAAAGGGGCTAACAGCCACCATGTCCTGCTTTTTATACCCTAGCTGGGCAGGGAGGGGGAAGTGGAACAGACTCAGCTTCCCAGGGGAGAAACACCCTGCAGGGAGTGAAAAGTACCTGCAAGCCCTCCCCCTGCTTTGTTTTCTGTTTTCAGAAAAGGGCGTTAACCCACCACAATGGATTTCACAGGTTAAATGTAGGTGATGCTTACCCTACAGCTATAGGAGAGCCAAGAAGACTGTTCATAGATTCCCTAGTATTTCCATGTTCAGTGATTGACATTAGGGACAAAAATTGGTACTTGGTGCTTTAGCTCCCTTTCCACATGTATCTGCTAACTGGCCTGGGAGGAAGATCAAAGACATACAAGCAGAAGCACCCGGGCCTGCTGAGTTTGACATGATGTTGCAGTAAAGAGCTGCAGATGCACTGAGGAAGAGACAAGACTCCTGGCACAACACCAAATCATGTAATGTTCATTCTTCTGTTTCCATTAACATCAACGCTCTCTGACCCCCAGTAACAGATCAATGTTAGTCCTTGTCCTGCAAAATCATTATTGCTTGCATATGTACACCCCTAAAAAAAATCACTTCTAGGTGAATCCATACATACAGAACCATAGGAGTTCTTTTGAATTGTGACAGCAAAATCCACAATTTTGCTGTTTTGGGTTAGCATTCATGACTGAAAAATTATTTTGTATGACAAGAGGGGATTTTCCTGGACTAATAATAGCGATCATTCACTTTAATTTCTCCCACTTATCTCAAGTGGGATTTCTGGGTCCTCAGATATATTCCACAGATATCTATGTGCAATCATCTGTATCTTCAGAAACTGAATTTATATACACAAGTGGCAGTGAATACACCATCCAAGGTCTTTGTCCTTCAAAGTGTATGCCACAAGCGTTGATGTCATGTCAGCATTTTCATAGTTAGCTCAAGCACCAGCTATTTATAAACACATGGCAAAAATTCTGAAGATTCAGAATTTAATAGCTTCAGATTAGAATTAACTGTGAGAAGTGTCAATGAAACAATGTAGCATCTTTAATGGTTTTGAGGGAATGCTGTGTAGGTACATGTGTGTAATTTGCAGTTGCTGCCACATTTTTATGTAGTTTTGTACTTGGAACGGGATGTATGTAGTTTTGAAGTTTATGGTTTATAATTAAAACTTTAAGTTAAAGATTTTTTTATATATATATATATATAAATAAATATATATATGTATATATACATATACATATACATACATATACATATACATATACATGTACATATATATATATATATATGTAGGGTATTTAAACATTCTCTCTCCATCTCTAGCTCCTTGGCTTTGAGTGACCTAAGCAAATGAAGGTGGACTCACAGAAATTTAGATACCTTAAGAATGGATTTTTCAATCTGTTTACAGGGAAAGGAAAGATTCAACTTCCTCAAAAGACTTTTTTACATCAACAGAAGTGATATGTTCCAGAGGAAGACCCTCAAGCTGATGTGACTGGAGCACTTTTTCTGTGAGAAATGGATGAAAGAACTGGGCTGGCTCAGCCTAGGAAGAGATAGCTTTTGGGGTACTTAACATCCTCAGAGCCCTTAAAAGGGGTCATTGAGGAGAATAGAATAGAATAGAATAGAATAGAATAGAATAGAATAGAATAGAATAGAATAGAATAGAATAGAATAGAATAGAATAGAATAGAATAGAATAGAATAGGTTGGAAAAGACCTTCAGGATCATCAAGTCCAACCTATCACCCAACACCATCTAATCAACTAAACCATGGCACCAAGTGCCTCATACAGTCTCTTCCTAAACACTTAAAGTGATAGTGACTCCATCACCTCCCTAGGCAACCCATTCTGATGGCCAATCACTCTTTCTGTCAAGAACTTCTTCCTAACATCCAGCCTAAACTTCCCCTCATGCAGTTTGAGACTGTGTCCTCTTGTTCTGTTGGTGGTTGCCTAGGAGAAGAGACCAACCCCCACCTGGCTACAACCTCCCTTCAGGTAGTTGTAGACAGCAATGAGGTCTCCCCTGAGCCTCCTCTTCTCCAGGCTAAGCAACTCTAGCTCTCTCCTCATAGGGCTTGTGCTCCAGACCCCTCACCAGCTTTGTTGCCCTTCTCTGGACATGTTCCAGCAACTCAACAGAGATGGGGCTCCTCCTGGCAGTGCAGGGTGGGAGAGTGAGAGGCAACAGGTTCAAGTTGTAACTGGTTCAGGCTGGGTATAAGGAGAAACTTACCCCATGGGGACAGAGTGGAAGCTGAACCAGTTCACTCCAGGAGGCTCTGCTATCTCCAGCCTTGGAGGGTTTCATGCCCTAACTGGTCCAAGCCCGAAGCAGCCTGGTCTGCCACCAGAGCTGGCCCTGCTTTGGGCAGGAGGTTGGACCAGAGAGCTCCTGAGGTCCATTCCAATCTGATTTTTTCTGTGATCCTTTGTAATCTTTCAAAATAACCAATGAGTTTCGCTGTAAACAGTTATTTGATAACTGCTGAAAATCAATGTTTCTTGTTTTCATCAGAATTTTTTTTAGAATGGATGTAATCAAGAGAAAATGTAATGCCTTCTCTGTGAATGTTTCCCCAAACTGTATTGAAAAGCTTGAAATGAAGTAAAGAATATGAAAACTTAAAAAGACAATTGTGGTGTCAGAAAAAAAAACATTTCTGTAATCATACGTAACATGTCCTATTCAGGATAATAACCTAATACTTTACCTTCCAGTAATAACAGACAAGACCTTTAAATGAAATAAACGTTTGTAGTACTATTCAAGTTCACTGAACTACACCAATTTATGCAGACAGAAGAAGAGCTGAGATTTACCTAGAGCCTTTAGCTCTGATTCATTCAGCACCAGTTGCGAAGGAGCGTGCAAAAAGGAACAAAAAATTCTGCGATGTGATTTTTTTTTAATAACTCAAGCTCGTGGCTTGGCCAGCAACACTCTGCGCTGGATTAGGAACTGGCTGGAGGGCCGAGCCCAGAGAGTGGTGGTGAATGGTGCCACCTCCAGCTGGAGGCCAGTCACCAGTGGTGTGCCCCAGTTCTGGGCCCCATCCTCTTTAATATCTTCATTGATGATCTGAATGAGGGGATTGAGTCAGTCATCAGCAAATTTGCAGATGACACCAAGTTGGGAGCAGATGTTGATCTGTTAGAGGGCTCTGCAGTGGGACCTCAACTGACTGGACAGATAGGCAGAGTCCAACAAGGTGGCATTTAACAAATCCAAGTGCCGGGTGCTGCACTTTGGCCACAACAACCCCATGCAGAGCTACAGGCTGGGGTCGGAGTGGCTGGAGAGCTGTGAAACAGAAAGGGACCTGGGGGTGCTGATTGACAGCTGCCTAAACATGAGCCAGCAGTGTGCCCAGGTGGCCAAGAAGGCCAACCGCATCCTGGCCTGCATCAGGAATAGTGTGGCCAGCAGGAGCAGGGAAGTCATTGTGCCCCTGTACTCTGCTTTGGTTAGGCCACACCTTGAGTCCTGTGTCCAGTTCTGGGCCCCTCAGTTTAAGAAGGACCTTGAGACACTTGAACGTGTCCAGAGAAGGGCAACAAGGTTGGTGAGAGGCCTCAAGCACAAGCCCTATGAGGAGAGGCTGAGGGAGCTGGGGCTGTTTAGCCTGGAGAAGAGGAGGCTCAGAGGAGAACTCATTGCTGTCTACAGCTACCTGAAGGGTGGTTGTAGCCAGGAGGGGGTTGGTCTCTTCTCCCTAGCAACCAGCACCAGAACAAGAGGAGACAGTCTCAAGCTGTGCCAGGGCAAGTTTAGGCACAAGGTGAGGCGGAAGTTCTTCACTGAGAGAGTCGTTAGCCATTGGAATGGGCTGCCCGGGGAGGTGGTGGAGTCACCATCCCTGGAGGTGTTCAAGAGGGGATTGGACATGGCACTTGGTGCCATGCTTTAGTCATGAGGTCTGTGGTGATGGGTTGGACTTGATGATCTTTGAGGTCTCTTCCAACCTTGGTGATTCTGTGATATCTAAAAATCTTCTGATAAGAATGGTAGAAAATACCACCCAGATAACTGATTGTTCTCCCCCTCAATGTTTTCAAATTATTTTTTTTCCTCTTAACTTACATTTGTGACAGCATCGACACATTTATTCACAGAACACAGCATTCTTTAATTACTTGTCTGTCATTTCTATTAAGTTTATTTTAGGACCAGAACTATTTTGACTGAAAGGCGCTATATGGAAGCAAAGGTTTACTGGATGTGAATGTGAATACACCTGAATACTCAATGCCTCTAAAATTAAATATTGACCCTATTAAAAGTGAATGGGAAAACAGAAGTCAAACCAAATTAGGCCATCATGGGCCCCATATACTGCATGGGTGCACATTGCATCCAGTCCCCTCTTGAACGCCTCCAGGGACGGCGACTCAACCACCTCCCCGGGCAGCCCATTCCAATGACGAATCACTCTCTCGGTGAAGAACTTTCTCCTCACTTCCAGCCTAAACCTCCCCTGTTGCAGCTTGAGACTGTGTCCCCTTGTTCTAGTGCTGGTTGCTAGGGAGAAGAGGCCAACCCCTTCGTGGCTACAACCACCCTTCAGGTAGTTGTAGAGAGCAATGAGGTCGCCCCTGAGCCTCCTCTTCTCCAGGCTAAACAGCCCCAGCTCCCTCAGCCTCTCCTCATAGGGCTTGTGCTCAAGGCCTCTCACCAGCCTTGTTGCCCTTCTCTGGACACGTTCAAGTGTTTCGATGTCCTTCTTAAACTGAGGGGCCCAGAACTGGACACAGGACTCAAGGTGTGGCCTAACCAAAGCAGAGTACAGGGGCAGAATGACCTCCCTGCTCCTGCTGGCCATACTATTCCTAATGCAGGCCAGGATGTGGTTGGCCCTCTTGGCTGCCTGGGCACACTGCAGGCTCATGTTCAGCCTCCCATCAACCAGCACCCCCAGGTTCCTCTCTGCCTGGCCGCTCTCCAGCCACTCTGACCCCAGCCTGTAGCGCTGCCTGGGGTTGTTGTGGCCAATGTGCAGAACCCGGCACTTGGATGTGTAAAATCTCATGCCCTTGGACTCTGCCCATTTGTCCAGCCTGCCGAGGTCCCTCTGCAAAGCCTCTCTACCCTCCAGCAGATCAACTCCTGCCCCCAGCTTGGTGTCATCCGCAAATTTACTGATGATGGACTCAATGCCCTCATCCAGATCATCAATAAAGATGTTGAAGAGCATGGGGCCCAGCACTGATCCTTGGGGCACACCACTAGTGACAGGCCGCCAGCTGGATGTGGCACCATTCACCACCACTCTCTGGGCTCGGCCCTCCAGACAGTTCCTAACCCAACGCAGTGTGCTCCTGTCCAAGCCATGGGCTGCCAGCTTGGCCAGGAGTTTGCTGTGGGGGACGGTGTCAAAGGCCTTGCTGAGGTCCAGGTAGACCACATCCACAGGCCTCCCCACATCCACCAGGCGGGTCACCTGATCATAGAAGGAGATCAGGTTGGTCAGGCAGGACCTGCCCCTCCTAAATCCATGCTGGCTAGGCCTGATCCCCTGGCCATCCTGTAAGTGCTGTGTGATTGCACTCGAGATGACCCGTTCCATAATCTTGCCTGGCACTGAGGTCAGGCTGACAGGCCTATAGTTCCCTGGCTCTTCCAACTGGCCCTTCTTGTGGATGGGCACCACGCTGGCCAGCTTCCAGTCTTCTGGGACCTCTCCAGTGAGCCAGGACTGCTGAAAAATGATGGAGAGCGGCTTGGACAGCTCATCTGCCAGCTCCCTCAGCACCCTAGGATGGATCCCATCCGGTCCCATGGCCTTGTGGGGATCCAAGCAGCTGAGAAGATCTCGAACTGCCCCATCCTGGAACAGAGGAAAACTATGCTGCTCCCTGGCTCCTTCTGCCAGCTCTGCAGGCCAGCTGTCTGGAAGCCATTCTGTCCTGCTAGTAAAAATTGAGGTAAAGAAGGTGTTAAGCACCTCTGCCTTTTCCTCATCCTTTGTTACAATATTCCCCTCCATGCCCACCAAGGAGTGGAGCTTGTCCTTGCCCTTCCTCTTGCTATTAATATATTTATAGAAGGACTTTTTGTTGTCCTTCACAGCAGAGGCCAGCCTGAGCTCCAAATGTGCTTTTGCCTCCCTAATTTTCTTCCTACAAGACCTAGCAACATCCCTAAACATCCCATGGGTTGCCTCCCCTTTTTTCCAAAGATAATACACTCTCCTTTTTTTCCCTTAGTTCTATTAAAAGTTCAGTACCCATCCAGGCTGGCCGTCTGCCCCGGCGGCTCATCTTCCGGCACACTGGCACAGCCTGTTCCTGCGCCTTCAATAGTTCTTTCTTGAAGTAGGTCCAGCTCTCCTGGACCCCTTTATTTTTAAGGGCTGTTTCCCAAGGAACCTTCTGAGTTAGTTCCTTGAGTAGCCTGAAGTCTGCCCTCCTGAAGTCCAGAGTGGAGGTCTTCTTGCTCCCCCTCTTGGCTTGGCTGAATACCGAAAACTCAATTATCTCGTGGTCACTGGTGCCTAAACACCCTCCGACCACCACATCACCCACCAGCTTACCCCAAATACTAGCATGGGTCTGCAAGATCCACAGGGCCTGGTCCCTAATCCTCAGGAACTCACACATGAAATTAACAGGAGCATTGTCACTGATTTCTATGGACATTGGATCAAGTTTAGGATAAACTTGAGAATTATTCCTCATTCTGCTATATTCTGTAAAACCATTACAATATAGGGCAGAGGTCTTGATAACCTTTTTCTTTCCCTTTTGTTATTTTTACTGTAATGTTTACTTAAACAAAGCAATTTGTGACATCTTGCAATGACACTGCTGGTTAAAATTACATTTTCCAAATTTTTTTGATGTGACGCTGCTATCAAATTATTATGGTAAACCATTTCCCATAAGAAATATATCCTGACTGGCCTATGATTTATATCCTTGTTCAGGGACAGCGTTTCACATGAATTTGGACTCTGACCAAAATTGTGGTCTTCACATTCCTCTGTAGAACTAGGACTGTTACTACCTAGGCATTTTAATATGTCCCTGCTTGTGAAATCTAAAGAGGTAGCCATAATCACTAATGCCTAATCCCAAGAAGAAAGAAACCTCCCCTCAGGTTTTGCATAGCCAGCATTATAAACTAACATGGGTGAAAGTCTCATGGGTAAAACAAATAGCTAAATTGCTCACTTTAGGAGAGATCACCAAGGAACATTTCTGCTGCTGCTGTTTGTCATTCTGCTAACATGAGCAGCGGGAAGACATAATTAGTGAATCAGCAAAGTGAAATACAAATGCCACTATATGTGCTTTTCTTACTTGTGACTAATAAAACAAATAAAAGTTAATTATTTCCTATAAGAACTTCAGTGTGTCTGTTCACGGCACTGCTTCTGGCAGTAATGTAAAGAGATTTGGATGACATCAGATATTTAAAACTACCCAAAATTGTCCCACGCTGAGAACACTTGGGATACAGAATTGGCCTCAAAGAAAAAGTTGGTTTATATTATCAGATGCACAGATGATGGTGCAGCACTTGTAAAAAAAAGATATTTTGTTCTTTATATATAAATGATACAGAAATATTAATAAAAATATTAATAACCATTATTAATATGAAAATTACTAAAATGTATCAAAAAGGTTCAATGTACAGTTAGAATATATTTACAATGGGAGTGTACATTATTTGGGCAACTATAAAAATTTAACCATTTTATGCAAGAACCGTTATGCCAAAGAGGCAGTTAATTAATTACTCACAACTGGTTGCACCCAAGTAGGGAGTGCTCCTGCTGTGTGTTAGAGGCTTTGGGGTGCTCATGCACCAGGCACAGCAGGTTGCCGGCAGGAATGCCATGCGGTCTTTGATGGCTGGTCCGGATTCAGCAGATGGCGGGCTGTTAAACGATGCTATTGCGCTTGCTTTGTCTGGGGTGAATTGAAGCACGGCAAAATCCTGGTCGCAAGGGGAAGCAGGCTTCTCTCGTAGCTTGTGGTACATATGCTTGTGGCTTTATCCCAGACACTGGACCAGGCAACTCTAGGCTATGCAACTTCAGGCAATTTCAAGCCAGACAAGGTCCAAACAGGTTCAAGCATGCAAGGCTTCAGCAAGGCTGAGCAGGGCTGAGCAAGGCAAAAGCAAGGCAAAAGCAAGGCACATGAAACCAGCACATAGTTACCCAATGGGAAGGGGTTCTGCCAGGCTGTGGCCAGAACGAACACATGCCCTTACCATAGATACAAGGTTGTTTACCAGACATGCATGGTCCTGTCCCCTTTGCTCCTTTTCCCACATTACCCTGGCTTTCTGCAAGAAGGAGGGGAGAGAAGGGCACCATGTCTGGACACCTTAGTGTCTGTCTGGGTTTGTGCTGGGGCCGTTTGGCCCTACCATGACATTCGTAAAGGCCAGTTTTTCATAACAGCTAAGGATTTAGGTGATTTACATCTTTGTGATCAGTTCTCAGAAAACTTTCTCAGAAGAACAGACATATTTGAAAACTGTAGTTCTCGATCAGTGAGATACCACCTGATGTTTTTTAGCAACACAGGGTGGCATTTATTTCATCAAAGAAATCTTCTGTAGAGGGAATCTCTCAGAAGACAATTTATCCAATTTCAGTGTTTTCTTGATTTATGTTATGAATATACATTAGAGGGACATGCTTTAGATGAACCAGGACCTGAAAATTTTTGTTACTCTCTCCATTGGTTGTGAGGATGTTCCTAAGAGACTAGATCAGACTCAGATGATAAGTGTCATCAACGCTGTCCTTTCACAAGAAAGCAACGCATTCACAGATTTTTCTATGAGGGATGTTTATCAGATATAATTTATTTTTTCCTGCAATTCTGACATATTGAGTTCTGCTTTTTCGTGATGGGCTTGTTAATGTCTCCAAGCACTGTAGAATGTCCTGGAGCACTACAGAATGATGCTAAATGTTAATAGTGCTATACAGTTACATAGAGTCAACATTTGGAGCCTGATCTCAAGTACAGAGTAGATTTTACGTCATGTGCTGATGGTGCTTTGTGTCTGTGTGTATGTGCAAACAATCTTGACTTCTTTTATGATGGCTGCCAGCAATGTCTAAATAACTTGGAAACTGCTCACCTATTTTACTATTAAAACTTTTAAATATCTAAGTGTGAAATTATGCAGTGCATTTCCTGCAACATGCTGAGAATCACCTGCTATAAATATGAATTTCGGTTTTTCTCTGTGTATGGTACTATGAGTGTATTGCATTCCACTTCTTTTAAAGATTAAAAAGACCAAAAAAAAAAATATTAGAAAGGGAAATTTGCACACTACTTCCAGCCAAAATATGATTTTTTTGGGCACACTGCTGGCTCATGTTCAGCCTACTATCAACCAGTACCCCCAGGTCCTTTTCTGCCTGGCCACTCTTCAGCCACTCCGACCCCAGCCTGTAGCACTGCATGTGGCTGTTGTGGCCAGTGTGTAGAACCCGGCACTTAGATGTGTTAAATCTCATGCCGTTGGACTCTGCCCATCTGTCCAGCCTGGCAAGGTCCCTCTGCAGAGCTCTTCTACCCTCAAACAGATCAACACCCGGCTTGGTGTCTTCTGCAAATTTACTGATGATGGACTCAATCCCCTCATCCACATCGTCAGTAAAGATATTGAGAAGGATGGGGCCCAGCACTGATCCATGGGGGACACCACTAGTGATTGGCTGCCAGCTGGATGTGGCACCATTCACCACCACTCTCTGGGCTCGGCCCTCCAGACCGTTCCTGACCCAGCACAGAGTGCTGCTGTCCATGCCACAGGCTGACAGTTGGGCCAGGAGTTTGCTGTGGGGGACGGTATCAAAGGCCTTGCTGAAGTCCAGGTAGACTACATCCACAGCCTTCCCCACATCCACCAGGTGGGTCACCTGATCATAGAAAGAGATCAGGTTGGTGAGGCAGGACCTGTCCTTCCTAAATCCATGCTGGCTGGGTCTGATCCCTTGGCCGTCCTGTAAGTGCTGTGTGATTGCACTCAAGATGACCTGTTCCATAATCTTGCCTGGCACTGTAATTCCCTGCTTCCTCCTTCCGGCCCTTCTTGTGGATGGGCATCATGTCAGCCAGCTTCCAGTCATGTGGGACCTCTCTGGTGAGCCAGGACTGCTGAAAAATGATGGAGAGTGGCTTGGCCAGCTCATCTGCCAGCTCTCTCAGCACCCTAGGATGGATCCCACCCAGCCCCATGGACTTATGGGGATCCAGGTGGCTAAGCAGGTCGCTGACTACTTCCTCCTGCATCACAGGGGAACTATACTGCTCCCTGACTCCATCTGCCAGCTCAGGAGGCCAGCTGTCTGGAAGACAACCTATCCTGCTATTAAAAATTGAGGCAAAGAAGGTGTTAAGTACCTCTGCCTGCCCCTCCTCTTGCTATCAATATATTTGTAAAAGGATTTTTTGTTGTCCTTCACAGCAGGGGCCAGTCTAAGCTCTAAATGGGCTTTTGCCTCTCTAATTTTTTTTCCTACATGACGTAGCAACATCCTTAAACATTTCATGGGTAACCTCTCCTTCCTTCCAAAGATGATGTACCCTCTTTTTGTTTCCCTTCATTCGCTCAGAAGTTCATTGCCCAACTGGGCTGGCCTTCTACCCCAGTGGCTCATCTTCCGGCACATTGGCACAGCCTGTTCCTGCGCCTTCAAGATTTCTTTCTTGAAGTAGGTCCAGCCCTCCTAGACCCTTTTGGTTTTAAGAGCTGTTTCCCAAGGTACCTTCTGAGTTAGTTCCTTTAGTAACCTGAAGTCTGCCCTCCGGAAGTCCAGAGTGGAGGTTTTGTTGCTGCCCTTCTTAGCTTGACTGCATATTGAAAACGCAATTATCTCATGGTCACTGGACTTGACCGTGTTGGACTTGACCAGGTTGGACTTGATGATTTTTCAGGTTGTGAACGGTTGTTGATATTTTGGCCTCGTTTGTGCCTCTAGTTTCACAACACGGGAATATTGATTAAAAACCTGAATCTCTTTCCCTCTCCGGATCGAGACACTATGGTAGAGGCAAACACTGGATGGCTGGAAACTTATCCAGTTCCACATGCAACTGCACGCAACACCATTCTTGGTCTGGAGAGACAAATCCTCCAGAGAGGATTGAGTCAGACAATGGAACTCATTTCAAAACCAACCTTGTAAAGAGCTGGGCAAAAGAGCACGGCATTGAGTGGATATTCCACATTCCCTACTATGCACCAGCTGCAGGGAAGATCGAACGCTACAACGGCTTGTTGAAGACCACTCTTAAAGCCATGGGGGTGGATCTTTGAAAAACTGGAAAAAGCATTTAGCACAAGCACCCTGGCTGGTAAATAGTACAGGTTCAGTGAACCAAGCTGGGCCGGCACATTCAGATCTGCTACAGAAAGTAGAAGGTGATAGAGTTCCTATTGTTAGAGAAAAGAATCTGTTAGGTAAAACTGTTTGGGTATTTTCTCCCTCAGGAGAGGCTAAACCTGTCCGAGGGGTGGTTTCAGCTGAAGGTCCGGGTCACACTTATCGGGTAATGCAAGAGAATGGTGAAATTCAGTGTATTCCACAAAGAAATCTAACTTTAGCTGAAAGAGTTTAATTTCAGAGTGTTGTACAGCTACACTGCGCCCAAAGGAAGAACCCATGAGGAATCCATGGTACACGACCCCTGAGAGCCCTGAGTCAACTGAGAGTCCCTGTTTTCCTGTTTCCCTGTTTCCCTTTTCTTCGCTTCGTCTGCGAAGAGATAAACTGTTTTCCATTTTTTCTTGTTTCCTGATTTTCTTGGACTTCTGAATCATCTATACCTGAGGATAGCCGGAATGGACTATGAACTTTACTTACAAACTGTAGATATTGTTTTAGATTGGATGGACAGTATGAACAGCCAATGAAATTGTTTAGCAGGGGTGGATTGTGCCAGGTTTAGGCTGTACCTTTAAGAAATGGACACTTTCTGAACACTCTGGCTGAATGTATTGAAAACAAAGATATGCTAAACTAATTTCATTGGTAGAAAAAAAAACCTGTAAGTTTTAGCTTAGTCTGTTCAGTCTGTTCTTCTCTCTGTCCTGTGAGCTGGTCTGCTTCTCTCTCGCTGAAGCAACCGCTGCGGAGCAGAGTGACCTTGGATTAACAGAACTAACCAGACAAGAGAACTAGCTCTTGCATACGCTTTGAGCTAACAGAATTTATTTTCTCCCTAATTACCTTTCTCTTTCTCTCTAACCCTTTTTGGAAAAAAAGGGGAGGTAGGGAGGGAGGAGGGGGATCACGGCCGGGGAGGGGCACCCCCTCGTCCAGCTGTGGGTCTTCTGTATTACATACATTGCTGTATATTTCTATATATATTGTAAATATTATATATTTTTGTACATATTCATTGCATTCCATTTCTGCTTGTAAATATAGCTTTCATCTGCTTCTCTGGCTGAGTTAGCTGTGGATTCTTTTGTGTGTGCGTGTGAGCTTTCTCACTCTACCACACAGGTCTTTTCCAACCTTGTTGATTCCATGATTCTATGGGGCCCTCTGTTCCCCTCAGGAGGGAATGAGCCCAGGGTCCCTTAGGGGCTATGGGGAGGGGCGGAGCCTAGCGTCCCTTAGGGGCTATGGGGAGGGGCGGGGCCTAGGGACCTTTAGGAGCTATGAGGAGAGGCGGGGCCTAGAGTCCCTTATGGACTATGGTGGGGCGGGGCCTAGGGTCCCTTAGGGGCTATGGGGAGGGGGCGGGGCATAGGGTCCCTTAGCGGCTATGATGAGGGGCGGGGCCTAGGGTTCCTTATGGGCTATGGAGAGTGGCAGGGCCTAGGGTCTCTTTGGGGTATGGGGAGGGGCGGGGCCTAGCAGCCCTTAGGGGCTATGGGGAGGGGCGGGGCTTAGGGTCTCTTTGGGGCTATTGGGAGGGGCGGGGCGTATCGTCCCTTAGAGTCTATGCGGAGGGGCGGGGCATAGGCGCCATTAGGGGCTACGGGGAGGGGCGGGGCCTAGGGGCCATTACGGGCTTTGGGGAGGGGCGGGGCCTGTACTTGCCCGAGAGAGCAGCTCTCGAGCCACCGCCTCTGCCATTGAGCTTGTTGTTAGCTTCTCTCTTCCATGCACGCATACTGAAGCCTCTGCATCGTGGGAAGCACTTTGATCGTGAGGATCAGCCCAGAGGAGGACCTTCGCTGAGCCCGAGAAGCCAGCATCGCTATAGCCGGTCATAGCTGCAGGAGAGCCCATCGTGCTATCGGAGCACTGGAACAGCCCCGAGGGTAAGATCTGCCCAGTTGTCGGGGAGAAGGGACTATCTCAAGTGTCGTGCTGTTCCTTTAAGCCCAGGAACGGAGAAGCCGCATTCTCTCTCTAAGGCCGTTTGCCACGGGGCCGACCCCATAGCTATCGTCCGACCGGGAACCTCCGAGCCCGCCTATCGGCAATCGTCGCCTCGCCCTGCTGTGTGAGCCAACTCCCAGGGCCGAAGGCGACCAGGAACCAGTCCAGCGGCAGTAGTCCCCCCTTGCCTTGCCACAAACAACAGCTACAGAGTATCTTCCACGTGCTTTCCACCCACTAGCACTCAGTTCAAAGTCTCCGCGTGTAGCAGAGACATCGCTGACACACAGAAAGATTGCAGTATCGCTGTCTATTAGCCGGAAGCCGCCCGCGTTCTGCCGAGTCGCCATCTAGTGGGCAGGCGGCGGAACTGCACGCTTCATTGCATAAAACACAGAGACAGTCTGTAGATAGTTTAATGAAATTCTAATCATAATACCAATCCATTTCTGGAATGTATTTCACGAAGGTGCACTAGAACATGTATATAAGTTGTTGATTCATCGGTTATTAATAATTTTTCAATTAATTAAAAATAATATTTTCATAATTCATATTTCATAGTCATAAATTTAATAACCTCTTCACAACAGTCCCTTAGGGGCTATGGGGAGGGGGCGGGGCCTAGGGTCCCTTAGGGGCTATGGGGAGGGGAGGGGCCTAGGGTCCCTTAGGGGCTATGTGGAGGTGTGGGGCGAGGATCCGTTAGGGGCTATGGGGAGGGGCGGGGGCCAGGGGTGCTTTTAGGGGCTATGGGGAGGGGGCGAGGCCTAGGGTCCCTTAGTAGATATGGGGAGGGGAGAGGCCTAGGGTCCCTTAGGGGCTATGGGGAAGGGCTGGGCCTAGGGTCCTTTAGAGGCTATGGGGAGGGGTGAGGCCTAGGGTTCCTCAGGGGCTATGGGGGGAGGGGCATAGGCTCCCTTAGGGGCTATGTGGAGGGGAGGGGCCTAGGGTCCCTGAGAGAATATGGGGAGGGGTGGGGCCTGTGGTACCTTAGGGACTATGGGGAGGGGTGGGGCCTAGCGTCCCTTTGGGGCTAAGTGGAGGGGCAAAGCCTAGGGTGTCTTAGGGGTACGGGGAGGGGCGGGGCTTAGGGTCCCTTTAGTTACTATTTGGGGGCGGGGCCTAGGGTCCCATAGGGGCTATGTGGAGGGGCGGGGCCTAGGGTCCCTTAGGGACTATGGGCCGGGGCGGAGCCAAGGGTGCTTTAGGGGCTATGAGGAGGGGCGGGGCTAGGGTCCATTTGGAGCTATGGGGAAGGGAGGGGCCTAGGGTCCCTTAGAGGCTGTTGGGAGGGGCGGGGCCTAGGGTCCCTTAGGGACAATGGTGGGGCGGGGCCTTGGGTCCGTTAGGGGCTACGGGGAGGGGCGGGGCCTTGGGTCCATTAGGGGCTGTGGGGAGGGGCGTGGCCTAGGGTCCCTTAGGGGCTATGGGAAAGGGAGTGGACTAGGGTCCCTTAGGGGCTATGGGGAGGGGCGGGGTCTAGGGTCCCTTAGGGACTATGGGGAGGGGCGGGAACTAGGGTCCCTTAGGGGCTATGGGCAAGGGAGTGGACTAGGGTCCCTTAGGGGCTATGGGGAGGGGCGGGGTCTAGGGTCCCTTAGGGACTATGGGGAGGGGCGGGAACTAGGGTCCCTTAGGGGCTATGGGGAGGGGCGGGGTCTAGGGTCCCTTAGGGACTATGGGGAGGGGCGGGAACTAGGGTCCCTTAGGGGCTATGGGCAAGGGAGTGGACTAGGGTCCCTTAGGGGCTATGGGGAGGGGCGGGGTCTAGGGTCCCTTAGGGACTATGGGGAGGGGGCGGGAACTAGGGTCCCTTAGGGGCTATGGGCAAGGGAGTGGACTAGGGTCCCTTAGGGGCTATGGGGAGGGGCGGGGTCTAGGGTCCCTTAGGGACTATGGGGAGGGGCGGGAACTAGGGTCCCTTAGGGGCTATGGGGAGGGGCGGGGCCTAGGGTCCCTTAGGGGTTATGGTGAGGGGCGGGGCCTCGTGTCCCTTAGGGACTATGGGGGGATGGGCCTAGCATCCTTTAGGGACTATGGGGAGGGGCGGAGCCAAGGGTGCTTTAGGGGCTATGGGGAGGGGGCGGGGCTAGGGCCCATCCGGAGCTATGGGGAAGGGAGGGGCCAAAGGTCCCTTAGAGGCTGTTGGGCGGGGCAGGGCCTTGGGTCCATTAGGGGCTATGGGGAGGGGCGGGGCCTAGGGTCCCTTAGGGGCTATGGGGAGGGGCGGTGTCTAGGGTCCATTAGGGACTATGGGGAGGGGCGGGTCCTAGGGTCCCTTAGGGGCTATGGGGAGGGGCAGGTCCTAGGGTCCCTTAGAGACTATGGGGGGGCGGGGCCTGGCATCCCTTAGGAGCCTCCATAAAGGCCGCCCGAGCCCAGATAGTGGCCCTGAGAGCCTCCCAAGAGGACTTTGGAACCCCTATAGAGGCCTTGAGAGCCTCCATAGTGTCCCTTGGAGCTGCTAGAGCAGCCTTGGAAGCCTCCATAGAGGCCACGGGAGCCCGTACAGAGGCCTTGAGAGACTCCATAGAGGCCTGTGGAGCCCCTATAGAGGCCTCGAGGGCCTCCATAGTGGCCTTTGGAGCCCCAATAGAGGACTTGAGATCCTCCTTAGAGGCATTTGGAGCCTCTATAGAGGCCTTCATTGTCTCCATAGTGGCCTTTGGAGCCCCTATAGAGGCCTTGAGAGCCTCCATAGTGTCCTTTGGAGCCCCTATAGAGACGTTGAGAGCCTCCATAGAGGGCGCGGGAGCTCCTATAGAGGTCTTGAGAGGCTCCATAGTGCCCTTTGGAGCCCCTATAGAGGCATTGAGAGACTTGATAGAGGCCACGGGAGCCCCTGTAGAGGCCTTGAGAGCCTACATAGAGGCCTTTGGAGCCACTATAGAAGCCTTGAGAGCCTCCATAGAGGACGTGGGAGTCCATATAAAGGCCTTAAGAGCCTCCATAGAGGCCTTTAGAGTCCATATAGAGGCCTTGAGAGCCACCATATAGGCCGCGGGAGCTCCTATAGTGGCCTTTGGAGTCCCTATAGAGGCTGTGAGAGCCTCCATAGAGGCCGCAGGAGCCCCTATAGAGGCCTCGAGAGACTCAATAGAGGCTGCAGGAGCCCCTAGAGAGGTCTTGAGAGCCTCCATAGTGGCTTTTGGAGCCCTGATTGAGGCCTTGAGATCCTCTATAGAGGCCACGGGAGCCCCTATAGAGTCCTTCAGAGCCTTCATATCGGCTGCGGGAGCCCCTATACAGGCCTTGAGAGACTCCCTACAGGCCGAGAGCGTCCCTATAAAGGCCTTGAGTGCCTCTTTAGGGGCCTTGAGAGACTCCATAGTGGCTTTTGCAACCCATATAAAGGCCTTGAGAGCCTCCATAGAGGCCACGGAAGCCCCTATAGAGGCCTTGAGAGGCTCCATATAGGCCGCGGGAGCCCCATAGAGGCTCTTGAGAGGCTCCATAGAGGCCTTTGGAGACACTATAGAGGCCTTGGGAGCCTCCATATAGGCCACGGAGCCCCAATAGAGGCCATGCAAGCCTTCATAGAGGCCTTTGGAGCATCTATAGAGGCATTGAGAGCCTCCATAGAGGCCGAGGACGTCCCTATAAAGGCCTTGAGTGCCTCCATGTAGGCCGTGGGAGACCCTATAGAGGCCTAGAGAGCCTCCATACAGGCCGCGGGAGCTCCTATAGAGGCCTTGAGAGGCTCCATAGTGGCCTTCGGAGCCCCTATAGAGGCCTTGAGAGCCTCTTTAGGGGCCTTGAGAGACTCCATAGTGGCTTTTGCAGCCCATATAAAGGCCTTGAGAGGCTCCATAGAGGCCTTTGGAGACCCTATAGAGGCCTTGTGAGCCTCCATATAGGCCACGGCAGCCCCTATAGAGGCCTTGAGAGCTTCCATAGAGGCCACGGGAGCCCCTATAGAGGCCTTGAGAGTCTCTATAGAGGCCGCGGGAGCCCCTCTAGAGGCCTTGAGTGCCTCCATGTAGGCCGCGGGAGCCCCTATAGAGGCCTTGCGAGACTCAATAGAGGCAGCAGGAGCCCCTATAGAGGTCTTGAGAGTCTCCGTAGTGGCTTTGGGAGCCCCGATTGAGGCCTTGAGATCCTCTATAGAGGCCACGGGAGCCCCTATAGAGTCCTTCAGAGCCTTCATATAGGCTGCGGGAGCCCCTATACAGGCCTTGAGAGACTCCATAGAGGCCGAGGGCGTCCCTATAAAGGCCTTGAATGCCTCCATGTAGGCCGTGGGAGACCCTATAGAGGCCTAGAGAGACTTCATCCAGGCCGCGGGAGCTCCTATAGAGGCCTTGAGAGGCTCCATAGTGGCCTTCGGAGCCCCTATAGAGGCCTTGAGAGCCTCTTTAGAGGCCTTGAGAGCCTCCATAGAGGCCACGTGAGTCACTATGGAGGCCTTGTCAGCCTCCATAGTGGCCTTTGGCGCCCATATGGAGGACTTGGGAGCCTCCATATAGGACACTGGAGCCCTTATAGAGGCCTTGAGAGCCTCCAGACAGGCCGTGAGAGCCCAAAGAGAGGCTTTGAGAGCGTCCATGAAGGCCGTGGGAGCCCCTATAGAAGCCTTGAGAGCCTCCATATAGGCTGCGGTCGCATTTATAGAGGCCTTGAGAGCCTCGATAGAGGCCAAGGGAGCCCCAGTAGAGGCCTTGAGAGGCTCCATATAGGCTGCGGGTGCCCCATAGAGGCTCTTGTGAGGCTCCATAGAGGCCTTTGGAGACCCTACAGAGGCCTCGAGGGCCTCCATAGTGGCCTTTGGAGTCCCAATAGAGGACTTGAGATCCTCATTAGAGGCGCCTGGAGCCCCTATAGAGGCCTTCAGTGTCTCCATAGTCGCCTTTGGAGCCCCTATAGAGGCCTTGAGAGACTCCATAGAGGCCGCGGGAGCCCATATAGAGGCCTGGATAGCTTTCATAGAGGCCGTGGGAGCCCCTATAGAAGCCTTGAGAGACTCCATAGAGGCCGCGGGAGCTGCTATAGTGGCCTTTGGAGCCCCTACAGAGGCCTTGAGAGCCTCTTTAGAGGCCTTGAGAGACTCCATATAGGGTGCCCCTATAGGGTGCCCCATAGAGGCTCTTGTAAGGCTCCATATAGGCCTTTGGAGACCCTATGGAGGCCTCGAGGGCCTCCATAGTGGCCTGTGGAGCCCCAACAGAGGCCTTGAGAGCCTCCATAGAGGCCTCGGGAGCCCCTATAGAGGCCTTGAAAGCTTGCATAGAGGCCGTGGGAGTCCCTAGGGAGGCCTTGAGAGCCTCCAGATAGGCTGCGGGAGCTCCTATAGAGGCCTTAGGAGCCTCCATAAAGAGCGCCCGAACCCGGATAGTGGCCCTGAGAGCCTCCCAAGAGGCCTTTGGAACCCCTATAGAGGCCTTGAGAGCCTCCATAGTGTCCCTTGGAGCTGCTAGAGCAGCCTTGAGAGCCTCCATAGTGGCCACAGGAGCCCGTACACAGGCCTTGAGAGCCTCCATAGAGGCCTGTGGAGCCCCTATAGAGGCCTCGAGGGCCTCCATAGTGGCCTTTGGAGCCCCTATACGGGCCTTGAGAGCCTCCATAGGGGCCACGGGAGCCCCTATAGAGGCCTTGAAAGCTTGCATAGAGGCCGTGAGAGCCCCTATTGAAGCCTTGAGAGTCTCCATAGAAGACGCAGGAGCCCATATAAAGGCCTTGAGTGCCTCCATAGAGGCCTTTGGAGCCCATATAGAGGCCTTGAGAGCCTCTTTAGAGGCCTTGAGAGGCTCCATCTGCCAGCTCGGCAGGTCGGCTCTCTGGAAGACATTCTGTGCTGCTAGTAAAAATTGAGGCAAAGAAGGTGTTAAGTACCTCTGCCTTTTCCTCATCCTTTGTTACAACATTCCCCTCTGTGTCCACCAAGAAGTGGAGGTTGTCCTTGGCCTTCCTCTTGCTATTAATATATTTATAGAAGAATTTTTTGTTGTCCTTCACAGCAGAGGCCAGTCTAAGCTCCAAATGTGCTTTTGCCTCCCTAATTTTCTTCCTATTGACCTAGCAACATTCTTAAACATTCCATGGGTTGCCTCACCTGTCTTCCAAAGATGATACACCCTCTTTTTTTCCCTTAGTTCTTTTAGAAGTTCATTGCCCATCAAGGGTGGCCGTCTGCCCCGGCGGCTCATCTTCCAGCACATTGCACAGCCTGTTCCTGCACCTTCAAGAGTTCTTTCTTGAAGTAGGTCCAGCTCTCCTGGACCCCTTTTGTTTTTAAGGGCTGTTTCCCAAGGAACCTTCTGAGTTGGTTCCTTGAATAACCTGAAGTCTGCCCTTCTGAAGTCCAGAGTGGAGGTCTTCTTGCTGCCCCTCTTAGCTTGACCGAATACTGAAAATTCAATTATTTCATGGTCACTGGTGCCTAAACACCCTCCGACCACCACAACACCCACCGGCCCTTCCCTATTGGTGAAGAGAGATCAAGCATAGCCTTACCCCTGGCAGGCTCACGCAGCACCTGGGATAAGAAGCTGTCCTCCATGCACTCTAAGAACCTCCTAGACTGCCTCCTCTCTGCTGTGTTGAGGTCCCAGCAGATATCAGGCAAGTTGAAGTCGCCCATGAGAACAAGGTCAGACGATCTTGGGACAGCCTCTAGCTGCCTATAGAATGCTTCATCAACATCTTCCTCCTGGTTGGGTGGTCTATAACAGACTCCAACCAGAATGTCTGCCTGTGACCGGTTTAGGCTGTGCCTTTAAGAAAAGGACACTTTCTGAACACTCTGGCTGAATGTTTTTGATATTTGAATGAAAACAAACCACCACACTGCCCTGCTGATCTTCCCTCTAATTTTCACTATCGTCCCTGATCTCCATCTCAATGGCACCTAGTGCCTCCCTGATGTGCAGGGCCACCCCTCCACCCCTTCTTCCTTGCCTGTCTCTCCTGAAGAGCCTGTAGCCATCAATTGCAGCACTCCAGTCATGTGAGTCGTTCCACCACATCTCAGTGATGGCAACTACATCATAACTTTCCTGCTGTAACAAGGCCTCTAGCTCCTCATGTTTGTTGCCCATACTTTGTGCATTTAGTGTATATGCACTTCAGCTGGTCTGCTGGTTTCACCCCCGGGTCTGGCTTATCACCCCCAGACTCCTGCCTAGGGGGACTGGTTTCAGCCCCTTCCCCCTTCAGATCTAGTTTAAAGCGCTATATAAATTCCCTTCCTAGAATCTTTTTCCCTTTGAGGGATAGGCCATTCTTGTATACTGTGACCTTTCCCCTCCTCTGGGGCAGATGTACTCCACCTGTTGCCATCTGACCTGGTGCAGTAGAAAGTTCTCCAAGATTGAAAAACCTGAAATTCTTTTGATTGCACCAGCCTCTAAGCCACTTGTTGACTATAGCTGCCAACCTGTTCCTTCTGGTATTCCCTCCTGCAACTAAGGGTATAGATGAAAAAATTATTTGTGCACCTGACCCCTCAATCAGATCTCCCAGGGCTTGGGTTGACACTGATTTTTTGAAGGAGTTTTTGCTGTGAGTCACAGCCATCCCTATCCCTGGCCACGTGACCCACTGGACAAAAAAATTAGAAAAATTGCCACAGCGTGTGCAGCTGGCTGCTGCTGAGTGAGAGCACAAGAGAAAACAGGAGAATACAGGCTTCCCACTGAAATGGAAGCCCCGTGAGCTGCAGCTGCCTTTTAAAATTTGCCGCTGGTGACATAGTGATCACGAACAGCAGGCACGTGAAAAGATGGCTCCACCAATCCTTGCAGTGTGCCTAGGGATCACTGGGGTCCTGGTGTTTCCTGTTGCCTGAAAAGGAGAGCAGTGGGTGCCTTCTGAGGCTGCTGGTCTCGGCGTGGTCCTGAGAGAGCTTCCCGCTGAAATGGAAACCCCATGAGCCATGGCTGCTTTTTAAATCTGCTGCTGGTGACGTAGTGATCACGAGCAGCAGGCATGTGAAAAGATGGCTCCGCCGAGCCTTGCAGCGTGCCTAGGGATTACTGGGGTCCTGGCAGTTCTCATCACCTGAAAAGGAGAGCAGTGGATGCCTTCCGAGGCTGCTGGTCTTGGTGCGGTCCCAAGAGAGCTTCCCGCTGCACCAGATACCACTATACTTACATACTGTTATTTAGTGTAGCTAATACTTACTTACCACATTTCCCCAGAACTCATAATCATACTTACCTGTTAGGTATTACCCAGATACCCTCCAGATACCTTCCATTTATACAAAAGTTCATTTCTAAGTTGTGATTGCATTAATTGTTTGTCTTAGAATGACAAATGTGATTTTCTAAGTTATTCACACAGTAAGGTTCACTTAGACCATGTGTGGGTAGAGCTTCCCAATATTACTATTTGAGAATAGTTTAAATCACTTGCAACATGAAAAATTATGGCATTCAGAACCTTAAATAGCTAATGATCTGAAGGAAACTCATTAAAAAAAAATCTGAGTTGTTACCTATTTGAGTGCCTATTTTATAAGTTTCAAGAGTTAACCTGTTTTCAGATCTATGGATTTCTAGCTGCACTGCCCTGGCAGCTCATCTTCCGGCACATTGGCACAGCCTGTTCCTGCACCTTCAAGAGTTCTTTCTTGAAGCATGTCCAGCCCTCCTGGACCCCTTTGTTTTTAAGGGCTGTTTCCCAAGGAACCTTCTGAGTTAGTTCCTTGAGTAACCTGAAGTCTGCCCTCCAGAAGTCCAGAGTGGAGGTTTTGTTGATGCCCCTCTTAGTTTGACTGCATATTGAAAACTCAATTATCTCATGGTCACTGGACCCCAGAGAGCCTCCAACCACCACATCTCTCACCATCCCTTCTCTATTTGTAAAACGAAGGTCAAGCAAAGCCTTGCCCCTGGTAGGCTCACACAGCAACTGTGATATGAAGCTATACAATACAATACAATACAATACAATACGATACAATACAATACACCAGGTTGGAAGAGTCCTGCAAGATCATCGCGTCCAACCTATCAACCAATCCAACCCACCCAAACAACTAGATCATGGCACCAAGCACCCCATCAAGTCTCCTCCTGAACACCTCCAATGATGGTGACTCCACCACCTCCATGGGCAGCCCATTCCAATGGGCAATCACTCTTCCTCCTAACATCCAGTCTAAACCTCCCCTGGAGCAGCTTGAGTCTGTCCTCTTGCTCTGGTGCTGGCTGCCTGGGAGAAGAGACCAACCTCTGCCTGTCTACAACCTCCCTTCAGGAAGTTGTAGAGAGCAATAAGGTCACCCCTGAGTCTCCTCTTCAGGGGTGACCTTATTGTGCTCTACAACTCTATGCAACTCTCTCTCTACTCCATGCACTCTAAGAACCTTCTAGACTGCCTCCTTTCTGCTGTGTTAAGTTCCCAGCAGATATCAGGCAGGCTAAAATTGCCCATAAGAACAAAGTCTGGTGATCTTGAGACAGTCTCTAGCTGCGTATAGAATGATTCATCAACTTCTTCATCCTGGTAGAGTGCTCTATAACAGACTCCAACCAGGATGTCTGCCTCGTTGGCCTTCCCTCTAATTCTCACCCACAGGCACTCAACCTGATCATCCTTATCTCTAGTTCCATGGCATCTAGAGCCTTTCTAATGTAGAGGGCCACTCCTCCACCCCTTCTCCCTCACCTGTCTCTCCTGAAGAGCCTGTAGTCATCAATTGCAGCACTCCAGTCACGTGAGTCAACCCACCATGCTTCTGTGATGGCAACCATATCATAACTTTCCTGATGCAACAAGGCTTCCAGCTCCTCTTGTTTGTTACCCATACTATGTGTATTAATGTACATTCACTTCAGCTGGGCTGCTGGTTTCACCCTTGACTCCAGCTTACCACTCTCAGACTCCTGTGTGGGGGGACTGGTTTCAGGCCCCTCCCCCTTCAAATCTAGTTTAAAGCCCTGTCAATGAGACCTGCCAGCTCCCTGCCTAGAACTCTTTTCCCTCTGTGGGATAGGCCATTCCTCCCGCTCTGGGATGGATGTACACCTCCTGTTGTGTGCAGACCTGATGCCATAAAAAGTTCCCCAAGATCAAGAACCAAATTCTGTTGGTAGCACCAGCCTCTGAGCCCCTTGTTAATTACACCTACAACCTAATATTCTGATAACAATGAAAAATCACATTTAATTGGTCAGCTGCCATAGATAATATAAAAAGATAAACAATTCTTGCAGAAGCTTTTCTTCATAGTTAAATCTTTAATGTTGTAAATCTTATGCATTTAAAGGTCTGTGAGAGTTACACTTTTGATAATTTTTTTACAGTGTTTAAAAATCACAGTTGAAATAAAAATTCTTTGTCAGATGTTACATAAACAGCCTTATATAAAAGGAAAGATCCCTGCACTGAACAACCATAACAACCTGGGTTTTTTTTCTTATTCTGTATGTTAATAATTTAAAGACAAAATGAGACCTGTATCTATTGCATACTAAGTATTGACATGCCCAGACAGAATGGTTTCACAGATCCCTAGCTGCTTAATATATTGAGAAAAACACATGCTTTTGGAGGTGAAAGGAAGAAGGAAGTCTGCTTCTTTGTTCAAAGAATAGTGTGGCCAGCAGGAGCAGGGAGGTCATTGTGCCCCTGTACTCTGCACTGGTTAGGCCACACCTTGAGTCCTGTGTCCAGTTCTGGGCTCCTCAGTTTAAGAAGGACATTGAGACTCTTGAACATGTCCAGAGGAAGGGCAATGAGGCTGGTGAGAGGCCTTGAGCACAAGCCCTATGAGGAGAGGCTGAGGGTTCTGGGGTTGTTTAGCCTGGAGAGGAGATGGCTCAGGGGAGACCTTACTGCTGTCTACAACTACCTGAAGGGTGGTTGTAGCCAGGAAGGGGTTGGTCTCTTCTCTCAAGCAACCAGCACTAGAACAAGGGGACACAGTCTCAAGCTGCACCAGGGGAAGTTTAGGCTCGAGGTGAGGAGAAAGTTCTTCACTGTGAGAGAGTCATTCGCCATTGGAATAGGCTGCCCGGGGAGGTGGTTGAGTCACCATCCCTGGAGGTGTTCAAGAGGGGATTGGATGTGGCACTTGGTACCATGGTTTAGTCATGGGGTCTGTGGTGACAGGTTGGACTCGATGATCTTTGAGGTCTCTTCCAACCTTGGTGATTTTGTGATTCTGTGAACTTCATACTGCTTGAGTATCCAGTTGCTATGATATAATTATATTATAAATATAAGGGCCATCAATACTTAAAAGACAGAAGGAGTCACTGTCAAGCCACCAGTTGATAAGACTTGAATGATGAAGTTATTTTTTGCTTAATTTCTTTTAAGGTGGAGACATATCAAGAGTGTATCTCCTCAACTCACATTAATGTGCAAGGCTAGACTGCTTGTTTTAAAAAATAAATCCTGCACTGCAGTATTCTAACCATGGTTAACCCAGAGCCCAATGCTCAGTTCATTAGAGTACCCTTCCTCTCATTTAAGGTAATAACAAAAATTACTTCAGGAACATAAGGTTAGACCTTAGATGGGCTGCATCTCCATCAGGCACATAATCCTTTGTTTCCTCATTACATTGAGCCATAGCAGACTTCTGACTAGCCTATTACAGGTCCAGGGAGCATCAAATACTTTATCATGTTACATGCTGTGCAGGACAGGTAAAGCACCTCCACCTGCCCTGTCTGTGAGAAAGTTAAGAATCCTTTTCCCTCTCTTGATATTGACAACATTCTGATGCAGATAATATTCTACAACTACAGTAACAGAAATAGTTCAAAAATGTGCCTGATTTGGGGGGTTTGATGTAAAAAATATCTTTGACTTGCCTTCTGAAGCACTACTTTCCACTGACTGCAATGGAAGCATCAACAGATGGTCCATGTGTAGTGGACATTCATGGTTTACATAACCAAATTTCATCTGGCTTAATTGTGAGATAAAGAGGAAGCAGCATGAGCCTTAACCTGCACAAGCCTGGTTATGAGCTTTGGGAATGTATTTGTTCAGCTAGGCATTATTTCAAGTTCCACCATTATTTAATAAGCCAAATTAAAACTAGTACATTTGCTACATACACTGCAAACTCGGCTTTCCATCGGTCTGAATGGCAGACAGACATGTACCATGGAGTAGTAAAATATGATCTGAGGAGCGTTAAAAGCAGAAGAAATTGCTGTTAGAGTCATTTTAAGCTTTAGTCTTGTCATTAGATCAGCATATCATAGCTCCTGAATGCCTTTGCTGAGCAGGTAGAAGTAAGAAACATGTGCAAAAAAGCCAGCAACTCCTTCTTGTATAGAGAAAGTTGTTTCAGCACCCATCTGCCAAACATGAATAGTGTTAAATAAAGCCTAGAGGAATTAATACTATGGAACCATGTTGCTCATCCCTTTCAGATGATGCACACCCCCATGCTTAAGCTGCTGCCTGTATTTTGAAATTCACATGTCAACTCTCCACCTGGGAAGATGTGCCAGCTGGTGGGTTTTTGCTCAAGGAGCCAATGAGTGAGCCAGTAAGGTCTCCTGTGAGGGGTGGGACTGATCTGAGGACAGTGTGGGGCTCAATGGTGCTCAAGGGAAGGGTGTAGTGCCTCTTTCCTGACCTCCACTAAGGTGATGCTGGGTCTGCACCATGCCCCTCAAAGACCAGGCATCAGTGTTCATTTGGGGAATGCATACAACAAAAATAAATTGGCAGCAAAAAGAGGACAGTCAGAAAATGCTGATGAAACCAGAGGACAGGAACACGTGTGACTTACTCCCACTTTCTTTGGAAAGTCCAATGAAAAAAAGTCATTCTTGGCAGGGGAGAAAAACCCTTACTGATCATGACTACAGGGTTGCTTTGGCCCCTTCTCAACCTGTGTGCTACTCTCAGAGCACAGGAAGTTGACAGAGATGTGCAATGGCCCCCTTGCCAGGCAGTAGGGCAGGGAGTCTCTAGGGAGGTGTGACATGGTCTTTTCCAAAGCACAAACAGACATATCCCTCACTGTCTTTGCTAGAAACCCAGACGTGAAGGCTGTTGGTTGGCTGATTTTTAATTCCCTCAGTTATCTCAGGTGAAATGTGACCTTTCTAAATGCCAATATCTTAGCATCATAAACTTCTTGGAACAACTCTTTGCTACGTCTCTGGGATTCAGACAACAGCATCTAGTGCTACAATTGCCAGCTGACATAACAAGAAAAGTGTGACTTTTCTGGAGGTAGTGGTTCAAACAGCTCAATATTTTGAATCTTGTGACCTTGCTGGGATGAGTCCTCAGTCTTGCACAAACAGTTACAAAAAGTGTAAAATGAAAACTGCCAAGGTTGGAGTGGTATGTTCTTCCTGACATCATGTATTCTTGTACAGGCAGGTGCATGCTTTGTGCACCTTGGAAATACTTCTTATACTCAGAGCAGTTTTCAGAGCTTTGAAAGATGGACAATAGAATTTTCTTCACATATGGACTGCTACTTCTTTTTTCCTCCTTGGATTTCCACAGCTGCCCATCCCCAAGAGCTCTATTTTCACTTTTGTGCTCTTTCTGCCTGCTTGCTGTGGTGAAGGCACAGTTTTGCCCAGATATTAGATCTTGTCGCAGCATGGGGACAAGTTTCCCCTCCTTCAGGAGGAAGACAAAAGTCAAGGCATTAGCCAGGCCAGCACGCACTCAGTGCATGCAGTGCTTGTGCAAATACCAAGTATGGGCAGAATTCTAGCTTCACGCTTTCTATAGGCTGAAGCCAGTTGTTTATGAGAGTGCCCATTGGTCAAACCCAGCCTCAAGGAATCTATAAGTATTACCCCAGGTGGTAAACAAGTTGCCCTCTCTTTCACTTTGTCTGTGTCCTTGCTCAAGAGAACAACTCTTGAGCCATAGCCTCTGCCATTGAGCTTATTGTTGTCAGCTTCTATCATACATGCATGCATACTGAAAGCCTCTGCATCGTGAGAAGCATTCTGATCGTGAGGATTATCTCCAGAGGGAGGACCTTCGCTGAGCCTGAGAAGCCCAGCGTCACCACAGCCAGTCGTATCGACCGGGAGAGCCCACCATGCCACCGGAGGACTGGACCAACCCCCAAGGGTAAGATCTGCCCAGTTGCCAGGGAGAAGGGACTTGATCAAGACTGAGTCCATATATGCCTAGCCCCGCTATAGCGGGAGAGGAACTGCCACGTGTGCCGCTCTGAGCCCTGTAAACCTCAGGGAAGACTAAAGCACTGTTCATGCCTATACTGCACCAAACCTGGGACCACTCTGAGTGTCCCACTATTCCTTTAAGCCCAGTAAATGAGAAGCCGCACCCCAGCGATGTCGCATTCTCTCTCCGAGGCTGTTTACATCAGCCCTGAGAATCGTCACAGTTGGGCCGACCCCATAGCCTTTGTTTGATGTCGTTGCCTGACCAGAAACCTCCAAGCCCACCTACCGGCAACTGTCGCCCCACCCGGCCGTGCAAGCCGATTCCCAGGGCTGACCCCGACCAGGACCGATCCCTGTTGTCTGGAGGGACTGAAGGGAACCTGCTTCCAAGCTAAGCCCAGGTTCCATTGTTCCCTCTCCCCTGCTGCGGAGAGAGTAGACAGTAACCCAGCACCGCTGCCCAACTCGGCTAGGAACCAGTCCAGCAACAGTAGTCTGCCGGACCTCCACCTTGCTACAAACAACAGCTACAGGGTATCTCCCACGTGCTTTCTATCCACTAACACTCAGTTCAAAGTATCTGTGTCTAGCAGAGTAATCGCTGACACATAGAAAGATTATAATATTGCTGTATATAGCTGGAAGCCACTCGTGTCCTGCCGAGTCACCATCTAGTCGCCAAGCGGCACCCTTCATTATATAAATATAGAAATAGTCTGTAGATAGTTTAATTAAGTTCTAATCATAACACTAAGCCACTTACGGAATGTATTTCATGAACGTGCACTAGAACATGTATATAAGGTAGTGATTAATTGGATATTAATAATTTGATAATTACTAAAAATAATAAGTTCATAATTCATATTTCATATTAATAAATTTAATAGCCTCTTCACAACACTTGACTATCACTTTCTTCATCACACACTGGTTTACTCTTTGTGTTTTCTTGTGAAAAGCCTGGTATTCAACAGTATTGTTAGGTAAAACAGCAGGGACAACAAAATCTTCAGGAGCAGGAGGTCAGTCTTGGGTAGATTCAGATGGGATGTTAGGAAGAAATTCTTCACCATGAGGGTGGTGAGACACTGGAACAGGTTGCCCAGGGAGGTTATGGAAGGTTTTTAAGGCCAGGCTGGATGTGGCTCTGAGCAACCAAATCTACTGTGTGGGATCCCTGCCCATGGCAGGGGGTTTGGAACTAGATGATCCTTGAGGTCCCTTCTAACCCTAACAATTCTATGATTTTATGAATGTTAGCAGGGCTAGTCAATACTAGTCTACAAAAGATTAAATATATGTCCTTCTTCCAAATATATATCTTATAGGTAAAGCTGATGGAACTATTGTAGTCTAAGTTATGATTTAGCAATTTTGTAGACATAACAAGAAAAACTGTAATAACGGATGATAAGAGGAAAGAATAAAAGGAAAACAATCCTTGAAATACACAGGTAAGAAAAGACATACATGCATCTGTGTTTTTCTCTCTGTGTGGTAGAAATTTCTTCATATTTTATTATCTAACTGCTTTATTACAGGGGTCAGAAAATAAGTTCTTAGTTGTATCTTTCCAACTGACAATAGCATTTCTTTTGAGAACTGGTGAAATATTTCTGTCACATTACTGTCTTGGACTTCACTTTATTTTTACAAAGATAATAAAATGCCAATATAGAAAAAGCTAAGAGAAGTGTTCAAAACTTGAATTCAAAAGGCATATTATCATTTGAACTACTCTTTTTCTTCTTCTTTCTCTCTTATGTGTAGCAGCAAAAACTCATGATAACTGTTGGGGTTTATCAATAATGCAGATCAGACCCATGAATCATGACAACATGTCAAGGGGTAACTGCAATTTGCCTTGCTCATGCAGTAAATCTCTGATATGATAAAAAAAAAAAGCAACTGTTTGGAATGTAACATTTTGACAAGCCAAGTGTTCAAGGAGAAGTCTTTGATTTTCCTTTTTTATACTTCTGGGACATTATGATGTCTAAAGTTACCATCATAAAGAAATTTGCTTACAGCAAATAAGGCTACTGGACTGGATAAACCTATTCTTCGAGCCTTGAAGTTGCCCAGAAACTCAGATCAAATTATAAAAATGGAAAGTGAAAAGCAAGCCTGCCAGTCTGCATCATGAATGTACTGCTGGGAGGTTAATTTCTAGTCTAGTGAGCTTAGGGAAAACGCTATCCAACTTATTGAATATAGGCATTCTTAATTTTATGCTAAGTGTTGAGCTGTAGGTTTGTTTTTAATTATGTGGTAATTTGCTTTAGGTGCTTTTTCTGAGTGGTCTTGGTGGATCAGTTGTTTCATTAATTAGGAATATTCTAAAAGGACCTGGCTTGAAAACAATTTTAAAATAAAAATTTGAAATGACAGCCTATGATTTTACAGGTTACTTAGATATAATAGAGAAAATTACATACAATTGAAGGAAATTATATTGAAGTAGTCAATTAACGTGAGGCTGTAAGAATGTATTGTCACTGTCCATTGTTAGCATACAGGAGTTCATTCCTGCTTCTTGCTTTCCCTGTTCCTAAAAGATGAAAATTAATCATGTGGCTGTACTGTACTTAAAATTAAATATTTAGTTCACCTGGTATTCAAAGTTATTAGTGGGAGCCCAGTGTAAGCTCCATACAATTTTTGTCTCAGAACATAGGAATAAGGACTTATGATTTACCCATAAATTAGAACATGAATGTATTCCACTGATCTAAGAGCAGAATTCATGAATAGCTGGAATATAATGTGTCTGTTGGCGTATGATTCGAGATCCACAGAAAATGTCCCTATTATCCCATGCTGAGAGCATAACATGTCTCCTTGCTGACAGGTGTCTATCAGCTTTTACACTAAGTTTTTGCAGAACTCAGCTGCTGCTGTGCAGGGTTCACTGTCACACGTAGGTTTCGCTGTGAAAGACTACATCTGATTCATTGGAAACCTGGGATGAATACAATACAATACAATACAACACACCAGGTTGGAAGAGACCTTCAAGATCATGGCGTCCAACCCATCAACCAATTCAACCCACCTAAACAACTAAACCATGCAACCAAGCATCCCATCAAGCCTCTTCCTAAACACCTCCAATGAAGGTGACACCAGCACCTCCACGGGCAGCCGATTCCAATGGGCAATCACTCTCTCTGTATAGAACTTCTTCCTAACCTCCAGCCTAAAACTGCCCAGGTACAGCATGAGACTGTGTCCTATTGTTCTGGTACCGGTTGCCTGGGAGAAGAGACCAACCTCTGCCTGGCTACAACCTCCCTTCAGGTAGTTGTAGAGAGCAATAAGGTCACCCCTGAGTCTCCTCTTCTCCAGGCTAAGCAACCCCAGCTCCCTCAGCCACTCCTCATAGGGCTTGTGCTCCAAACCCCTCACCAACTTTGTTGCCCTTCTCTGACACGTTCCAGCAAGACAACATCCTTCCTAAACTGAGGGGCCCAGAACTGGACACAGTACTCAAGGTGCGGCCTAACCAAAGCACAGTACAGGGGCACAATGACCTCCCTGCTCCTGCTGGCCGCACTGTTCCTGGTGCAGGCCAGGATGCTGTGACCGGTTTAGGCTGTGCCTTTAAGAAAGAGACACTTTCTGAACACTCTAGCCAAATGTTTTGATATTAGAATGAAAACAATGATATGCTAATTCAATTTCATTGGTGGGACCCGGCTGTAAATTTTTGTTTAGTCTTTCAGTCGGGGGAGTCAGTCAGCAGTCGTCTTCTTCTTCTCCCTGTGCTGTGAGCTGGCTCGTTTCTCTCTACGATTCTTGCTAACCAGATAAGAGAAAGCTAACTTTTGCATCCGCTTTGAGCTTTAACAAGTTTTCACCCTTTTAATTACCTTCCTTTCTCTCTCTCTTTCTAACCCTTTTGGGAAAAAGGGGAGGTAGGGAGGGAGAAGGGGGGAAAAAGGCCGAACCCCTGGCCGCAGGGGGTTGGGGAAAGGTTTCCTGTTGCTGTATATTTCTGTATATATTGTAAATATTGTATATTTTTGTACATATTCATTGCATTCCATATCTGCTTGTAAAATACAGCTTTCATCTGCTTCTCCGGCTGAGTTAGCTGTGGAATTCTTTTGTGTGTGGGGGGGAACCTTCCTACTCCACCACAGATGCCATTGGCCTTCTTGGCTGCCTGAGCACACTGCAGGCTCATGTTCAGCCTCCCATCAACCAGTACCCCCAGGTCCCTCTCTGCCTGGCTGCTCTCCAGCCACTCTGACCCCAGCCTGTAGCACTGCATGGGGTTGTTGTGGCCAATGTGCAGAACCCGGCACTTGGATGTGTTAAATCTCATGCCATTGGACTCTGCCCATCTGTCCAGCCTGTCGAGGTCCCTCTGCAAAGCCTCTCTGCCCTCCAGCAGATCAACTCCTGCCCCCAGCTTGGTGTCGTCCGCAAATTCACTGATGACAGACTCAATGCCCTCATCCAGATCATCAAGAAAGATGTTGAAGAGCATGGGGCCCAGCACAGATCCCTGGGGTACACCACTAGTGACTGGCCGCCAGCTGGATGTGGCACCATTCACCACCACTCTCTGGGCTCGGCCCTCCAGCCAGTTCCTAACCCAATGCAGTGTGCTCCTGTCCAAGCCATGGGCTGATAGCTTGGCCAGGAGTTTGCTGTGGGGGACGGTGTCAAAGGCCTTGCTGAGGTCCAGGTAGACTGCATCCACAGGCCTCCCCACATCCACCAGGAGGATCACCTGATCATAGAAGGAGATCAGATTGGTCAGGCAGGACCTGCCCTCCCTAAATCCATGCTGGCTAGGCCTGATCCCTTGGCCATCCTGTAAGTGCTGTGTGATTGCACTCGAGATGACCTGTTCCATAATCTTGCCTGGCACTGAGGTCAGGCTGACAGGCCTATAATTCCCTGGCTCATCCAACCGGCCCTTCTTGTGGGTGGGCACCACGTTGGCCGGCTTCCAGTCTTCTGGGACCTCTCCAGTGAGCCAGAACTGCTGAAAAATGATGGAGAGTGGCTTGGACAGCTCATCTGCCAGCTCTCTCAGCACCCTAGGATGGATCCTATCTGGTCCCATGGCCTTGTGGGGGTCCACGCGGCTGGTAAGATCTCTAACTACCTCCTGGAGCAGCGGGAAACTATGCAGCTCCTTGGCTCCTTCTGCCAGCTCTGCAGGCCAGCTGTCTGGAAGATGTTCTGCCTTGCTAGTATAAGTTGAGGCAAAGAAGGTGTTAAGTACCTCTGCCTTTTCCTCATCCTTTGTTACAATATTCCCCTCTGTGTCCACCAAGGAGTGGAGGTTGTCCTTGCCCTTCCTCTTGCTATTAATAAATTTACAGAAGGCCTTTTTGTTGTCCTTCACAGCAGAGGCCAGTCTAAGCTCCAAATGTGCATCTGCCTCCCTAATTTTCTTCCTATATGACCTAGCAACATCCCTAAACATTCCATGGGTTGCCTCCCCTTTCTTCCAAAAATGATACACCCTCTTTTTTTCCCTTAGTTCCTTTAGTAGTTTATTGCCCATCCAGGCTGGCCATCTGCCCCGGCAGCTCATCTTCCGGCACATTGGCACAGCCTGTTCCTGCACCTTCAAGAGTTCTTCCTTAAAGCAGGTCCAGCTCTCCTGGACCCCTTTGTTTTTTTAAGGGCTGTTTCCCAAGGAACCTTCTGAGTTAGTTCCTTGAGTAACCTGAAGTCTGCCCTCCTGAAGTCCAGAGTGGAGGTCTTCTTGCTACCCCTCTTGGCTTGTCTGAATACCGAAAACTCAATTATCTTGAGGTCACTGGCACCTAAACATCCTCCGACCACCACATCACCCTCCAAGCCCTTCCCTGTTGGTGAAGAGAAGGTCAAGCATAGCCTTACCCCTGGCAGGCTCGCGCAGCTCCTGGGATAAGAAGCTGTCCTCCATGCACTCTAAGAACCTCCTAGACTGCCTCCTCTCTGCTGTGTTGTGATCCCAGCAGATATCAGGCAAGTTGAAGTCGCCCATGAGAACGAGGTCAGGTGATCTTGAGACAGCCTCTAGCTGCCTATAGAATGCTTCATCAACATCCTCCTCCTGGTTGGGTGGTCTATAACAGACTCCAACCAGGATGTCTGCCCTGTTGGTCTTCCCTCTAATTCTCACCCACAAGCACTCAACCCCATCATCCCTGATCTCCATCTCAATGGCATCTAGTGCCTTCCTGATCTACAGGGCCACCCCTCTCCCCCTTCTTCCTTGCCTGTCTCTCCTGAAGAGCCTGTAGCCGTCAATTGCAGCACTCCAGTCATGTGAGTCGTCCCACCACGTCTCTGTGATGGCAACTACATCATAACTTTTCTGCTGTAACAAGGCTTCTAGCTCCTCTCACTGCTAGGCTAGTCTCAGCTGGCCAGGCCTGAGACTGCCCATCCCCCTGGCCTTGGGCCTAGCCAGGCCCAAGGCCGGGAGACGTCTCCCCCAGTTACCGGGTGCTGACGAGGGAAGAAAGAGAAAGAGGCGGACCCCATGCAAGATCTTATAGCGGTGCAGGGGGTGTGGTAGGAGATACCTGTTTTCCTGTGTCCACCCACTGGGCTGGACTTCTGGACACAGGAAGTGTGCCATGCAGCATAAGGGCACCCAGCCAAAACCACCCCACCATGAATCCCTGGAAAAGCTGCAGCTCAGTTAGGACTGAGATCTGGACAGGGTCCTGCTCCCAAACTGGGATAAGGGTGAGGGCTGGTGAATGGGTGGCCAAGGACTGACATGTGCAACTGTATCCAGCCTGCAGCTAGGGGCACGAAACCTTCAGTGTGAGGGTGTACCCAAAGCCCTAGAAATTAGTTATTATGACATATGTTACCATAGTGTCACCTGAAAGTCCTGATTGCAGTATGTAGTGGGTTGAGACAGCCACCCTCCCCACCACAGGCAAAATAACGACTCCAACAAACGGATTGCAGAAGTGATGGAAAAAGTTTAAATATAAAAAAGTGAAGGTGCACAAAGAAACCAGAAAACAGTGAAAGAAGAAACCGCAACACACACCCGGATGAACCCCATCCCCACCTGAGGGTGGGCCCAAGACCCCCAGGGCTCGTTCTAGTCTCAGCTGGCCAGGCCTGAGACCGGCCAGGCCCAAGGCCGGGAGACGTCTCCCCCAGTTACCGGGCGCCAGCGAGGGAAGAAAGAGAAAGAGGTGGACCCCACGCAAGGTCTTATAGCGGTGCAGGGGATTGTGGTAGGAGATACACGGTTTTCCTGTGTCCACCCACTGGGCTGAACTTCTGGACACAGGAAGTGTGCCATGCAGCAGTGGGCACCCAGCCCAAACCACCACACAGTACCATGAATTAAACTTCCTTGCCTCAAATGTCTTATAGACTGGAAAAAAGCATGGGAGCAGAAAGACAGTCACACTGAGGAGTGCAGCAGTTGTGCCAGCATGACCATGCAATAGAAAGGTAAAATGCAAAGGCAAGATGAAGAATAGACTTTGGACCTCCTAAATATTGCTATCAATGAGAAGAAAATGAAGGTGCGTTCCAGATAAAGCTGGCTGAATTTTCAAGTGACTAGGTCACACTTTTTCAACCTGGGATGCAGTGTTTTACATCAGGGCTGACTGGTTTGTCCTTTTCACAGTCTCTTTTTGGGAGAATGACTACCTCTCTTTGAATGTTTTAAATGCTAAGCAAGATTTCAGATTTATCTTGAAGTTTTATGCATGTCTGAATGTTCTCTATTAATTCTCAAAATACATTTCCATGTATGAAAACAAGGACTAAACAATTTGCTTTTGAAAAAGCTGTCTGAAATTATTTCAATAGAATAGATAAAACTCGAAAGTGTGTTAAAGAAAGTAAATATGCTACTTAGGTAAGAAGCTCTTGTTTTAAAATCATTATACCTACATTATCACTTATTCTTTATTTTAATTTTTTTTTTTTCACAATGGTAAGTATTCAATGGTATTAATATCTACACTGTAGTGAGGATAATATACAGGAGGTTAAAGATACACAGAATGAATATAATCAGTAATGCTATAAAAAGCAGGCAATAGTAGCATTATGATCTTATCTTTATGTTTATAAAAGGAAAATCATTGACGTTTAAAAGTAAAAATCAATATAGCAGAGTTCTATAGAGTGTGTTTAAAGGTATGTATCCTTCTTCATGTTCCATACCTAGGTGAATTGCTCTAGGCAAAAGAAGAAAGAAGTAATTTTTTCCATTTACATAGTCCTTTACAAAAATTCATTTTACATGTAACAGCAAATGGGAATTCATACTGCTGAAATAAATAATATATTGATGATCCTTATACATCCCTTTCAATTTGATATACTCTGATTCTGTGATTTAAAATGACTCAACAATTTCTCTAATAAAAAAAGCACAAAAAAAAGAAAGGCAGAAGGAAAGAGTCTCTAATTATTCTAGTCACAGAGGATAATTTAAGTTTAAACCAAAAAACACTTGTAGCTGAAATCTCACCTTCAGACAATACCTTGACAATAGATTTGATTTTTTAAAAAAAGTACCTCACCAGCTTTCTTGTAGGCCCCTCTAAAATACTGGATGGTCTCCTTGGAGCCTTCTCCTCTCCAGACTGAATAGCCCCAACTCAGTTTGTCCTCATAGGAGAGAAGCCCTCTACTCATCCTCATGGCTATTCTCTGATATGCTCCAGCATGTCCAGAGCCTTCCTGTAATAGGGTTTCCAGAACTGGACACAGTACTCCAGGTGGGTCTCACCAGAGTATATTTTGTATTATGGCAGACAGACAAAATAGTTAGCTAGTTCAGATAGCTGTGTAGTCTATCTAGCCTCCAAACTTAGATTTTCAGGGGAGGATTGCTTTGCGGTTAGACATGCATCTTAGCAGGCTACAGAGATAATATATTGGAGTGCATGCTTGACACCAATTTCTCATTGTGCTGTACACATGTGAGATGTTTCTGGTTTTCTTGCCAACAAAAATAGTTTTTAAAAAAGGCCATTCAGCCATTTGCTGCTGTAGACTTTGATCAGAACTTTAATATTTATTAAGGATTTTTTAAAAACATTTGTGAAATTGTCTTTGTGCCCAGCTAATATAACCTTACACTTGGAGGATTGCAACTGACTTTGCAATATTTAGAAAATACTTTATCCGCACACTTTGTCCTATCATCTTCTGTGATTACTGTGTTTTGTCAACCTCATATACTCCTTCTCAGCTTTACTGAGGCAGCAACAGGTTCTGTGAGTTGAACTCTCTAATATATCACCCACAGCACTTTTGACATTTACTAGACATTGAAAATGATGCGGTCAGCTCTTTCTTATGCTTACATAGTTCTGTAAATAATGCATCAACTGAACTTAATAATAGTTAAATAATAATTGTAAAAGTACTATTAAAAAAATCCAGTATCCTCAAAACATTTCCTTTTGACACCAGTAATTAGATTTATCACAAATTTGAGCACTACCATCTAATACCTTTAATCACAATATTTTTTGAATTTATGACAGAAGCAGTCAGGCATTAAATGAGAAGCTCTCTTACTACAGTGCCTGGAGGTCAATCAATGTGGTAAAGATCTTCAAGGTGCAGAAGATATATATCTCACCCTCTAGTAATTAGTTTGTCAAAGCTACAAGATCTATGAATATACTTCTTTAATCTGACAAAAGGATATAGTACAGGCTAAAAAGTCATCATCAAAGCTGATGTAGCAGAAAATTTCTAACTATTGATTAGATTCAGACATTTGTTTTAATCTGAACATGTACTTTGGTGCATCAATAGCTCAAGTAGCTTATGAGTGTAACCCAGTAGTATTGGAATCTTGAGTCAGCAAATTAGTACATCACAGAATAACTCAAATTATTTTCTCCTGGGATGACTTTTAAAGCAAAAGGAGAATTACTCTAAGTACATCATTATAGACTTAGGTTGTATTCAGCTTCACTATCTCTCCATTTTTTGGTCCAAGTCCTATGTGATGCAGAAAGTGCAGGCAGCTATTTCAGGTCACAAATTCATTGTTTCTGAAACAAAATTAAGCAAAAGTCAGACTCCAAAGGCATTAATCAATTTTTTAAAAGTCTGAAGTATTAGATGACCTGTGGAATTCCCAGAGTAACAAAAAACTAGCAACCAACCATAACCAAACCAAAACCGAACAGTGAGAAAGCAAATATGAAGTGTAAATGGCTTTTTCTTTTTCTTTTTTACTGAGGAAAGGAATAATTTACTTACTGAATTCACTTTGGAAAATGTTGTACAATTCATCATGCATGTCATGATCATAATGCTGGACTTGTTTGTGCTATTATTAAGAGGATTTTCAGCTATTTGGTTAGTTAAAATGTTATATTTGTGTGATTCGTTTTTACTTTTTTCATTGTATGTTATTGGTAACAGACTCCAGAAACTTTTATGCCATATGGTTCCTTGTAATAACTGAGAAAGAACCTGTTTCCTTTATTTCCCCACCAATAGTAAATTCTTTTATATATTACACTGAATTTCCAGTAGCAACTGGAGTGTTTAGGGAATTTAAGAAACTCAGTTGTTCCAAATCTTTATATACTTGATGGAGTCACTCAGCAGGACATACCACAGTCATCAAAAACATGAAAAACATGAGTTCTAATTAGGCTTTTATTAAATAGAGTCATAAAATTTTTTTTAAAAGTTATTTTGTTAGTCAAATGTATAAATTATACTTTTTCGATGTATAGCCAAGAACTATTTTACAGATTATGCAATATGAAATTTAAATAATTAATCTTATTGAAATGGGACAATATACATTAGGAGAAGAAAAGTTGTTCGTTGTTCATTTTTTTATGCTGTGGAGGCTGATAGTGGCATTTTGACACACCCTGTTTGTGAATCAGCTGCATCCTGCTTCTGTGAATGTGGAATGAGTCAAAGGCAGACCAAGTCTATACACACTCTTGAATAACAAAATAAAGGATAATGTTGCTCTCTCTGAGTGTCTGAAGATGATGAAGTCTGGTGACTCCTTCACAAAAGAGTCTGGCAGATATAATTTTGTGCCCTAGATGGATTGAAACAGCACTGTTCATTTATTTTTCAGAACAAATCCACATAAAGCATCTACAGGCTAAAGAAATATATACTGCAGGCAGAGATAGTTATTAAGAGTAACATCTGCACCAGCATATGTCAGAAAGGCTTTAAAAATAATTTATTTTAGTATTTCATTTAGCATAATAATGCCAGCAAAGGGATATTACTAATGAGGGAGAATATGGATTTCAGAGACCAGTTCAAGAGAAGTATCAGGCTGTGAATCTAAATATATTTGGGTCAAGGTTGGATTATACTTCCAGAAACAACTTCTTAATAGAGTATTTCCCTATTGATTCCTTTCCTTCTGGCTCCTACTGAGTCTGCATCTGTTCCTTCTCTAGGTAGACAGATGCAGAATAGATTCAAATGTGATGTAGTTTGTTGATTAAATTCTTGTCTGTGTTTATCTGTTAGAAGCTTTACCATCAGGTAGCAAATTTAATCAAACAATAATCTTCAGTCAATGTGATCTTTCATACAAAATGTATCTACAATTCCTTCTGTATCCTGTAATTATTGGAGATGTACCTCTTTATGCGTTTTAACGCAATTGTCTAAAAGATGTAATCAAGATGATTATTTGTAATAACAGAGAGTACCACATGTAACTTTTTTGTCTTATCCCAGGACAATTTAGCTCTTCTTTGGGAACAGTTAGTATCCCGCTGGTATGGGCCAGAACACTATTTATTACATTTCTGACACTATGGCTAGGGGAAAGCATGAACAAATCAGTTCCTTTGCCAGTTCAAGGTTTCATTCTGAGCACTGAGATTTGTTAGTTGAGCCAACCTAAATTTCATGTTTTAGACTGTCTGATATATTTATGATTAAATGTGGTGGAGGGCAGGATAGTTTTCTGCCATTCCCTTTCCAATAACAACTTCTCTAATATTAGCTAATGCAGTATTTTAAGCCTGTAGGAAAGCAGATGTTAAAATAGAGTGGAAAGTTAGACCTATTCATATACTCACATTAGAGGTAAACCAATTGGTTTGCTACAGGGAAATAAGAAGAGATAGGGATGAGAATGACTGTGAATTACAAAGATATGTGTCCTTTTACCCAGGCACTTTTGTTTTTACTGTTTTTATTGTTATTCTGCAGCCTCCCATCTTTTGTAAGGTCCTTTATTTTCTCCCCAGAAGCCACTACCCACAGTGAAAGACTGGCTGATTTTCATGTTTGCCCCATCAGGCAGAACATATGTCTGTCTAATCCCTTCTTGAAAAAACCCTCAGTGATGAGGCCTCATAATATAACCCAGGCAACCTATTCTAATATTTCACGAGGTGCTAGGTGTATGTTAACAGGCATCTTTGGCTATATTTACTATAATTTAACTCATTGCTTTTTTCCTACTCACATTGATATAGAGAGCAACTGCTCAATTGTTCAGCGCAACTTGACTTGAACAATACTGTCACATCACACAAAAATCTTTTCATCTTTAATTTAAACATTCCACTTTCGTTCAATCTTTCCAGCAGTTTTAGGTTTTCTAGACACCTCTGGAGTGTCTCTGGTAGTTTCAGAAAGTTCATGAGGGGGTGCCAAAAAATAATAATATTCACCTACTTCTTCCATATATGTCTATCCAAGAGATGCTTATAATGGATACTCTATTAATGGGCCATGGAAGTGTAGAACAAGCAAGGACATTATGCAGTTAAGTTTCAAATGTGTCTGGAAATTTGTTACAGACTCTGATCAGCCTCACTATGAAGAATTATTCTTATACCTAATCCCATTGTGTCCGTTGCCATCTGTACTTTTGGTTGTGCGCCTCCAAGAAGTTTCTTGCTTCATCTTCCCTATAACCACTCTCTAGCTTGTTCATGACAGCAATTGGATTCTCCCATGTCACAACCCAGCCTCAGAGGAATGGCCTGTGGGACATTCGTTAGTGATACCTAAGGAGTGAGGTAAGGCAAACTGACACCAAAATGGCTAGAAGGATTACAGATTTATTAATTATAAATTCTTGGAGATCACTTTGATCATACAGTGGCTCTTAAAGCAGGTGAAGTGATTACTAAATATGTGCTTACTAAGAGAACATCAATGAAAGAAGTGAGATTAAACCTGAGATAAGAGGAGAAAAATACCACCACTCTGTGGTGGTTTGGGCTGGGTGCCCTTATGCTGCATGGCACACTTCCTGTGTCCAGAAGTTCAGCCCAGTGGGTGGACACAGGAAAACCGTGTATCTCCTACCACAATCCCCTGCACCGCTATAAGACCTTGCGTGGGGTCCGCCTCTTTCTCTTTCTTCCCTCGCTGGCGCCCGGTAACTGGGGGAGACGTCTCCTGGCCTTGGGCCTGGCTAGACCCAAGGCCAGGGGGATGGGCGGTCTCAGGCCTGGCCAGCTGAGACTAGCCTAGCAGTGGGGGGGGAAGAAGAACGAGCCCTGGGGGTCTTGGGCCCACCCTCAGGTGGGGATGGGGTTCATCCGGGTGTGTGTTGCGGTTTCTTCTTTCACTGTTTTCTGGTTTCTTTGTGCACCTTCACTTTTTTCTATTTAAACTTTTTCCATCACTTCTGCAATCCGTTTGTTGGAGTCGTTATTTTGCCTGTGGTGGGGAGGGTGGTTGTCTCAACCCACTACACACTCTGAGATCCAGTGGCATCCCCACATTGTCAATGTCTTCTTGGGGGTGGGTGCATACCAACAGTTTGTGGTGCTGTCTTTTTTTCCTAAATTTCCCTTCATTCCCCACCTAGGGTTGGTTTGTAAAGGCGGTCCCATTGCAAGGTGAATCACTCTCCATTTATGTGATGGCACAGGTGCACTGGGACCCCCATTTAGCTGAGTAATTTTTGGGGTGGCTTTGTCTGCACAGGCTAAGTTGTGAAGGTGGTAGCAATGGGCTTCAGTTGGCACAGGTGTAGGCACCTGATCAGTGTCTGAGCTGGAGCTTACTCTTTCAGGATCAGGCTGTCATGGTTGCTTGAATACAAAGTAAGCAGAGCAAATACGCAGCCTTTTGAGACAAACTTTTATAGCAATACATCTTCAACACCCTGTCTCAAGTGTTCTCCCAGCTTATCCTTCTGCATTGGATGACTTGTCCCACTATATCATTTCAGCCTGATCTTGTCAAGTACTGCTGGCTTTGTTCTTGATCCCAGCGAAGCGAAAAGGAGTTAGCAAAGCTCTTCTTTTGCTGAATCATGGCTGTAAACCAGACTTTTTTTAAGAGAAGACACTTAATGAGTTATTAAAGTATTCTGGGCCAGGTTTCCTACTTTTCTTGTATCTAATAACTTGCACTAGCAGCTGCAATATGCTTTGCAACACAGTAATGAGAGATGGTGTCTAAAAGCCTAGCTCCATGTGCCTGTTCCGCAGACTTGGGAAAGATGTACTCTTCTGTTTCCTAAAGGCTAAAGTTGTTCCTAGCTTAGTACAAAGCACAGATGTAGTAAGTTGGAGGTTTTTCCTTTAAAACTAAACTAAATGACTCAGTTTCAGCAATCTTTAGGCCTACTGACATCTGTTTAAAAACGTATCAATATCTACAACAGTTTTTCAAAGCTGTTCAGGCATTCATAGATGCATATTTAGTTTTCTAGGCTTTACTAGATGCCTACAGTCCTTAAAGAGCACAAAATGTTATTAGGTACTCAGTATCTGATTATTTAAGACAATCGCATGCTTTGGTGCCTATTCCATATGGCCTTGATCCTGCTAGTACAGATTAATGACAAGAAGAGCATACTTGTTTATGTCCAAGAACTTTGTATTTCTTTTACTCTTCAAAAATAACATTGCTTTCTTTTTTTCTTTTTTTTTAAAACTTGACACTATTGATGAGAAAATAGTTTCAGGGCTTTATAGCTAAAAAAACTACAATTTTGCTAAAATAAGGATCACTTTATATTAGGTATATGCTCAATTGATGAATAAAAAAAAAGTGTTTAATGGTTGCTATTTGGCATTCCAGCTTGAAAAAGAATTAATTTTCTGAAATATTCTATTCACAAGTTATCTTTTAGTATTCACAGTTCACTGCTCTGTTGATCTAGTGAGTAAACCTATCTTCTGCAGAGATGGAAAACCTGCAGTTCACACATCTGATCTTATTTCACTAATTGAGTGACCCTTTTTCCTCTCAGATGACAACTTCTGACTTCAAGCAAACATTGTACTGCTTTGTCAAAACCTTTTTCACATTTCGACTGAATGGCCTGTAGATGTTTGATTCCCTTTATACCCTGGTAATGTAGAGCAAGTATATGAAACAAAACTCTTTGGAAAGGCAGTGTTGGGATGCTATATTTTGTGACTAGCAGTAATGAAATGCATGTGCGTACTGTTAATTTTTTGTTTGTCTGTTAGTCTGTTTTTCAATTTTGAATACATATTAGAGAGTAATAAAGGATCTTCTTCTCAAGGTTCAGTAATCACACTCACATGGGATTCCATTCTGTTTCAGTTTGAGCCCTACCTCAGAGTTCCTGGCTGATTTGGTACATCTGTGAAGAACTGCTGCATTGGTGAAAACCAGAGTGGCTGGAGGAAGATTTCAGTTGTGTCTAAAAGAATTTGCATGTTACCCAGTATCCTGAGGGCTTTTGTTTGTTTGGTCTATTTTTTTTTTCCCTTTCCAAATGTAAGAATTTTTAGAATGGAAAGAAAAATAAATATACCCAAATGTCTGCATGTACCGAGTTTGACAAAAGTTAGACAAGTGAGAGCCTTATTCGAATCTTCCAAATTTGTCTCTTAGATTCAATATTGGATATGAATTATAATGAAAATTATTAAAATTTATAGGGAGCAGTAGTTGATTGACAACAGTCACAGCCACGCAAGTTACTATCAATTACAAAAAAAAAAAAGGCTTAGGGTTGCCTCAGTATAAATATCATCAAAGCCTTCCACACTTCACAGTATCACAGTATCACCAAGGTTGGAAGAGACCTCAAAGATCATCGAGTCCAACCTGTCACCACAGACCCCATGATTAGACCATGGCACCAAGTGCCATGTCCAATCCCCTCTTGAACACCTCCAGGGACGGCGACTCAACCACCTCCCCGGGCAGCCCATTCCAATGATGAATCACTCTCTCGGTGAAGAACTTTCTCCTCGAGCCTAAACTTCCCCTGGTGCAGCTTGAGACTGTGTCCCCTTGTTCTAGTGCTGGTTGCTTGAGAGAAGAGGCCAACCCACCCCTTCCTGGCTACAACCACCCTTCAGGAAGTTGTAGAGAGCAATGAGGTCTCCCCTGAGCCTCCTCTTCTCCAGGCTAAACAATCCCAGCTCCCTCAGCCTCTCCTCATAGGGCTTGTGCTCAAGGCCTCTCACCAGCCTCATTGCCCTTCTCTGGACATGTTCAAGAGTCTCGATGTCCTTCTTAAATTGAGGGGCCCAGAACTGGACACAGTACTCAAGGTGTGGCCTAACCAGTGCAGTGTACAGGGCCAGAATGACCTCCCTGCTCCTGCTGGCCATACTATTCCTAATGCAGGCCAGGATGCCTTTGGCCTTCTTGGCCACCTGGGCACACTGCTGGCTCATGTTCAGGAGGCTGTCGATCAGCACCCCCAGGTCCCTCTCTGTCTGGGAGATCTCCAGCCACTCCGACCCCAGCCTGTAGCTCTGCATGGGGTTGTTGTGGCCAAAGTGCAGCACCCGGCACTTGGACTTGTTGAATGTCATCCCATTGATTCCGCCCATCGGGCCAGTCGGTCGAGGTCCCTCTGCAGGGCCCTCCCACGCTCTAACTGACCAACATCTGCTCCCAACTTGGTGTCATCAGCAAATTTGCTGATGACTGTCCCAATCCCCTCATCCAGATCGTCAATGAAGACTTCGAAGAGGATGGGGCCCAGCACTGATCCCTGGGGGATGCCACTGGTGACTGGCCTCCAGCTGGAGGTGGCACCACTGACCACCACTCTCTGTGCCCAGCCCTCCAGCCAGTTCCTAACCCAGCACAGATTGTTGCTGTCCAAGCCACGAGCTGACAGCTTAGCCAGCAGTTTGCTGTTTGGAACGGTGCCAAAGACCTTGCTGAAGTCCAGGTAGATTACATCCACAGGCCTCCCCACATCCACCAGGCAGGTCACCTGATCATAGAAGGTGATCAGGTTGGAGAGGCAGGACCTGCCCTTCCTAAATCCATGTTGGCTGGACCTGAGCCCTTGGCCATCCTGCAGGTGCTCAGTTGTTGCCGCCAGGATAATCTGCTCCGTCATTTTCCCTTCAGATTTTCACTTCATCAGATTTCCATGACCTAATGTTGAACTATCTCAGAAGTGGAAGTGCATCCAAATGAAACTATATCATGAGGCAGCTCAGTCCTGGATTTTGACATAGAGCATGTTCTTTTTCTTTTTCCTCTTTTTTTGTTTTGTTTTATTTTCTTTTTAATATTCAGAATAAGTAACTGCTAAGCAAAGAAGATATTCTGAGGAAATAAAGCAAACAATTAGATGTAACAGACAAATACCATTGTTTGAGGTTTACACTCCTTTATTTCCATTTTTGTAAAGTGAAAAGTGCTGTTAATATTAATTTTAAAAATGGAAGTTTAACAAGACTACTACACATCTTTTAAAATAAAAAATGGCTGTGTGATGTTAAGATTTTTGCTTTTGTTTTAAGTTATTATGGTGTATATCTTCAGATTTGATAGCCTGAGCTGGTGGTCTTTTAGCTTTTTGTGTTGCTTGAGGTGATTTGTTGGGATTTTCGAAAAACAACAAATTATGTAATACAAAAAGTATCACAGTAATAGAATCTTGTTCTCTAAATTATACAGCTTCCATTCATGAGTGATTTAATGCATACATGTTGTTTCTTTTCCATGTTTTGTTGATGTTGTTTGATGATGCTAAAAAAAGTTTTCCATACTTACAATTCAGGAAAACTGAAAATATAATATACAAATATTTGCACATAAGAAATCCCTTTTTCATGACATCAAAAATGTAGATTACAAGTCCTGAAGACTGTTAAATTAAATTCCAAATAAATCTGCATTACTATTGTGAAAAGTAAATGCTTTGTGTGTGTATACACATTTTCACATACAAAAAGTCAATGAGTCAGTTAAAGAAGGTTTCCTTCCAGTGTCTTCACAAAGAAGTGTTTTAGTTCTTCAATACTATTTTGGTTTAAGCTTTGGATGAAAGCTTAAGCATGAATTTCTGTTTTTTCACACCAGTTCACCTGCCATTTTAAGTCACTGTCTACATGCTCAGGACTGAAATGCTCTATTGAGTAATCTTCCCTGATTCTCCTGTCTTATTTCAGTTCGTACACTCAATGGTTTTAATTCGATTTTAGGGTTGACTGCCAGTGCCATTGTAGCTGTTCAAGGGAATACTCAAGAAAACCACTGAAAAGGTTAGTTCCATAGTTTTCGTGAAATCATATTGTTCTGCTTGATATAGTCTTAAACACTAAATCTGGACTGAAGAGTAACCATTCTCATTTGTCTCTGAGATAGGTGTAGTGGATGATGCTTCTTATGGCCAGGATTGTGCCCCTGAATATTTCTAGGACATGCTTTTCTGTGTGTTAGCCTTCCTTTGTTCCCCCTCTTTTCTGAAGGCTCCACTGAGTCCAGGTAAACTGCCTGCCTGGGCGTGGTCTCACCCCTGTGGTACACAAGGGTCAGGCTATATGTTTGTTTTCCTGTCTATAGCATAAGCTTACACCATATTTGGTAGAGGCCAGTTCATTGGTTAATCTTTGTGTTAGCAACGGATGCTCATTGGACCAGTATTCATTGGGGCAAATGGTAAATAGGGGTCGTTTGGTAAACGAGCCCCCCTCCTCCACACATTGGTGTTGAGCCTGTATCTGTGTGCGCACCAGCGCTGTTGTGGTTCACCTTGCCCGGGACTAAAGCCAGCACTCCAAGAGGCTTCGTAGTGCTTTGCCACCTGCACCCAACTGTGTGCAGTGCTGTGGACAGTACCCCGTGTGAACCATCGTTGGCGAACTGCCACAGTGCCTCCCCCCACCCCGAGCGGGGAACCTCCGTATTCTGGAAGAGGCAGCAGCCACGCGACGCAGCCACACATTTCCTGTATCCTTATTACGGCACATCCGTGCCGCGTTCTGCAGACTATAAATATTATCAAGGGAAGACTTCACGAGGCTCTTAGCTTGTGAGTAAGCTAGACCCTTCTTCATAGAGTTTCAGTTGGGGTAGCCTGGAAATCGCTCCAGGTGGAGGACCGCCGGTCACCGACCAACCCCCTCCCCCACCGCTTTCCGGATCAGTTGGATTCTAAGTTCTGCAAATTATTTTGGTTTAAGTGCCTATGCCTAGACATTTTGTAAAGATAGTTCCACTAACCGAATATTGATACCTGTGAAGGGGGACTGTACATACCCCGTTGCAGAGTTTATATATATATATATAAATAAACTTAATTTTTTTGTAGTGATACCTCTGCCGCTCATTTCTGAGGGCATTTTCATAACATTAATGGCGCAGTGCAAGGGTTATTCGATAAGTGACTATCTCTGCAGAATGGGATACGTAATGAAACGATCCAATATACAGTGGGCTATAGAAAATCTGACAAATCCGGACCAAATCATTACGAAATTAACCGAATACGTGATCGAGCAATGCACTGACCCAACCGCAGTAACCGAGGAGAAGGTTGTCGCGATCACGGCTTGTGTAATGCGCGCACAAGACGAATTTACAGCATTAAGGGAAAAGATTAAAACACTTGAGGAAAAAAATTATGCCCTGGAAAGACAGTTAGAAATGTTTAAGGCACTAAATAACAACCTTCAGGATTTATTAACGTTGCAAATTAAAGAAAGCAACGCCGCTATCAAGGCACTGGCTGGGTCAGACACAGACTCTGTTTCAAACCTCCCTGGGATCTCCCAACCGCCTAGCCCCGCGGAGGCCCGCGGATACGATGTCGCGCCCGGAGCCAGATCTCCCGTACCCTCCTTTTACGAATTACCCCCACCGCAGTCTAGCAGAAAGGACTTAAAGGTAGCGAACGCCACCACAGCCCAAGACTTAAGATGCACGGCCTCCTTGGAGCTGACGAGGCTCCAAACACTGCAAATAGCGAGTCCAGATTCACCCGTTCAGTCCAGCATGTCAGCAGCGGCGTGCGAGTTAAATCTGCTTGCCAGTAGTGCCCCGAGAAGCAAAGCCCGGAAAAAATCCCAGAACTACCAAACGGAGAGAAACCCATCTGACCGGGACGATACGGATTACAGTTCTGAGGACGAACCCATACGGAGTAAAGCTTTGCGTTTGCGTCACGTTCTTAAAGAGCAATACACCGATGGCCGCTGTGGCCGAGGGACAACAACTACTTCTGTTCGCCCGTACAGCAGAGCAAAGCTTCGGGACCTACAAGAGACATTTGCACGAGAGCCGGACGAGTCGGTAACAGACTTTTTGTATCGTGTTATGGAATTGGGGGGGATACAATTATTTTGGATCATAATGAAGCAAAAGGCTGTTCGTGGGGTCATGAAGTATTTTTGGGCATGGGTCCGGAGGGATACCATTCGTTAACTTCCCGTATCGCTCACTGGGCTGGCAGTTTAGATCCTATGGATAGAGGCGAGCCAACAGAAGTGAGGGTCACAAGTTCGGCCGAACTCACTGCCGCGATTAAAAAGCTAGCGTGCGTTCAAGCAATGTTCGATCGCGGAGCGTACTCTTCCCCACTAGATGCCCCAATTAACCCAGTGTGACTCAAAGTTCTAATCCGCGGTCTGCCAGCGGGTCTCAAAAATGTCTGTGATGCCAAAAAGGAGGAAATTGAACGAGTAGTCGAGAGGAATAATGCCTCTGCTAATTCCCGGGAACACCACTTAACTTGGGAAGAGCTTCTAATGGCATTATCCCACAAGGGCCGAGACCTGGGCTACACTGATCATGTGCTCACAGCCGAGACTCCCCACGACAGATGCCATACTGAGTATAAGGGCAACCACGCGGCGAAACCCCGGAGGAAAAAGCAGGAAGTGTGGCGTGCTAAGACCTCCCCTACTGCGACTTCTGCAAGTTCAAGCAGCAGTCCGGAGTCAGATCGCAGTCACTCCGGAAGTCCCAGAGGGAGAAATGCCGGCCGCCGGAGAGATAAACAGCATGTTTCTAATAGATCCTCCTCACCCAGAGAGAAATGATATCAACTAGCACGGTCTTTGAATATACCTGAATCCGTGATAGTGCCATTATCAACGGGACTGTTAAAAGGAGTAGTGCTGAGCTTACAAAATAAATCTGGCAGCTGGAAAGAGGACCAATACCGAAGTGACCACCGTGGCAAGGGGAGGATGAAGCTGTTAGCAGCAGTTCTAAAACTGCTCCACTCAACAAGGACGCTAATCCCTTCGTACCTCGCCGCCAGAGCCCAGATAAAAAGCCAAAAACCTAGGCACAGCGGTGACTGTTCCAGGCCTCGTTCATCGCTTTGTTAATGCCTGTCAATGGTCTGAGGATCCAGAGCCTTTCATTTTAATTCCCACTGGACCTACTCGAACTGCTGTAAAATTCCTTATTGACACTGGGGCACAAATCAGTGTTTTGAATGTGCAACAAGCCAAACACTTGAGGATCCTGCCATCCCGGAAAAGGATAAAGATACAGGGTGTCACAGGCATGCCTCATACATGCTATTTAGCCAAAACAAGGTTGTGGCTTCCTGGTGACAAGCGAAGTACCCTGGTAGAAGTTGCCCTGAGTCCGTACCCAGAGAACATCCTTGGATTTGATGTTTTAGCTGGCAAACGGTGGCACCTCCCTAACGGTACCCTGTGGTGTTTTGGCTCCTATGGAGTAGGGGCAAAAAAGGCCAAAACCGCTCGAGTAGGCACGCTCCAAATTGCTCCACCCTTACCCAAATCGAGTATCACATGTGTTGCACAGTATTCACTACCAGCAGCAGCCAGACAAGGCATCACGGAGGTGATTGCAGACCTGGAAAGGAGACAAATCATCACCAGGACACACTCACCCTATAACTCACCAGTGTGGCCAGTACGTAAACCTGACGGAAGATGGAGACTCACCATTGACTACAGGAAGCTCAATAGCAACACACTTCCTCTCACTGCTGCAGTCCCAAGCCTGACATCAATTGTGACAGCAATCCAAGCTGCGTCACATACTTGGATGGCTTCATTGGACATTAAGGACATGTACTTCATGATTCCTCTACGTGAGGAAGACAAACCACAGTTTGCTTTCACATGGCAAGGTTCCCAATTCACCTTTAATCGCCTTCCCCAGGGATACAAACACTCAGGAACCATTGCACACAATTCCCTAGCAGCACTGTTAGACACCATTGAGGTCCCAAAAGATGTAAGTGTCTACCAGTACATAGATGACATCTTTGTTGGGGGCAATGACAAAGATAAGGTGGGTTCGGTAGCTGCAGCAATTTGGGACTTGTTAACCAAAAATGGGTTACAAGTTCCACAAGCCAAATGTCAAGGCCCAAGTCAAGAAATTAAATTTCTTGGATCCTGGTGGGTAGCAGGAGCAATATCAGTACCGGAAGATGCTCTTGAGGCTATTGAAAAGGGCCAACTTCCCAATAACAAAAGGGAGCTTCAGCGGCTCCTGGGTACATTGGGTTACTGGAGAAAACATATTCCTGGTTTCTCAGTGATTGCTCGTCCCCTTTATGACTTGCTTAAAAAGAGCAGAGTCTGGGACTGGACTCCAAGGCACACTGAAAGCCTAAAGGCCTTGAAGGATGAGTTAAAGACTTACCAGAAATTGGGCCCTTTGCACCCACATGACCCTTTAAGGGCAGAATGGGGCTTTTCTGAACATGCTTCCTACTGCGGGATTTTTCAAAGGGGACCCAAAGGCCCGAACAGAGCCCTTTTGTTCTCTTCAACAGCATTTAAAGATGCTGAGAGAAGATACTCTGAATGGGAGAAGGGACTCTTGTCCCTAACCCGAGCCGTCAAAGAGGCAGAGAAGCTTCGCACTACGCAGGACATTGTAGTGCAAGGCCCATTCTCTCTGCTCAAAGCAATCCTCAATGGAGCTCCTCCACCAGAGGGAATTGCTCAGAAGGCTACCATGAGAAAATGGCATGCCTATCTGGAAGGGATGGCTCAATTTATGCCTCTAAAGGAAGGACCCACAAAGGTATCCAAATTGCAGCAGCCCATCAATCCACACACTGTTCCACTATTTCAGCCCTACAAGCCGTCTCCTATTCAGGTAGCACCTGAATTAACTGCCGATGCGAATACTGAAGGAGTGTGGTTTACAGATGCATCTGCCCAAAGGGTAGGATCACAGTGGCATCATAAGGCTGCAGCGCTGGAGATCGGCACAGACAGGACTGTCATTGAAGAGGGTGAAGGCAGTGCCCAAGTGGGAGAACTGCGTGCTCTCATGCTAGCTGTGGAGAACGGTGCAGAGACCATATACACTGACTCATATGCTACTTTCAAAGGTGCCACAGAATGGATTTGCCAGTGGGAAGCAAATCAGTGGATAGTTGGCAACACCCAAGTTTGGAGGGCAACTGACTGGCAAAGACTACTAGACATAAGTCGAGCCAGGCCTATCAAAATAGGATGGGTAAAGGGACACTCCAGGAAGCAAATCCCTGCTGCTACTTGGAACAAACAAGTAGATCACTTAGCAAAAATCAGTGTAGTTGATTGTGAGGGGAAGGAGTGGGAGCGACTGGCTGAGTGGCTACATATTAAAAGAGGTCACTCAGGTAAGTCAGACCTTTACTACGAATGCAGATCCCGAGGGTGGCCAGTGTCTCTGACCACATGCGAAACCATTGTTTCAGCCTGCCCTCAATGCCAGGTTAGATTAAAAGCTAACCATCCTGGTTTTGCTCCAGCCCAGCATATTAAAAAGGACAAAGTGCTATGGAGCACATGGCAAATTGATTATGTTGGTCCCCTCAGACCCTCACATGGGAAAAAATATATACTGGTAGGGGTGGAAGTGGTTTCAGGCTTAGTCATGGCTACTGCCACTAGCACTGCTTCGGGAACACAAACCATTGAAACTTTGAAGGATTGGTTTAGCATCCTGCCTATGCCTGAACATATTCAGAGCGATAATGGTTCACATTTCACCTCAATAGGTAATGAGATAGGGTAATAATAAAGAGTTAGTTTGCCTTCAAAATGTCTTGAAAGATTTTAATCACCTATTTGATGTGTTTTGTAGAAAGCTGAAAGGAAGACACTTTCTCCGGATTGATGATTACAATAGCAGACTCCTTGGAAAGGTTTGGTGCTATAGTGGCGGAAGACTTTGAATTATCTTTGAGACAAGAATTGCACAGCATTTAAAGTAATATGTAATAGAAAAGTAAAATTAAGATGATCATTTAGATTGTTAGGTCTGGGAGGGTTTTTTTGGTCAGATGATACTGGCAATGTAAAGGGTACCAAATTTGTTTGCTACATAAGCATAGTTTTCTGATATGATTTCTGAAATCACAGCAGGTATTTAACAAAAGGCTTTAGTGTTGTGACAATTCACACTCAGTACCAGAAGCAAGCCTGACATATGTGAGAGACTAAAAGCTTGTCTCTCCTGGTGTGACTCAACAAAGATAAAATCACTTACTGCTTGCCCAGACAATAGCTGGTGTGTGTTGGGCAGAGCCACTGGAAGGACTCTTGGAAGGTGCAAAGATAACATTGCTCACTGGACTGCAGCTGGCCTACAACAATAGCCCAAGGGCCCAGCCATCACACCTTCAGGACAAGACAATTTCCAGCCATCAGATACACCAGAAAGGGAGGATGATGAGACAATGGATTCACCACCTGTTTCCTGATGTGTAATGAGTGTGTGGGTAGGTAGATGAAGAAGGAGGAGGTAGAGGCCCCCTCCCCCATCCCTGCCCAAACACACATGAATACACAGAAAGATTTCCTGGGGAACAATACCTGGATACTTAAGGATGATTTCCTGGCCCCTGATTTCCTGGGCGGCAATACTTGGACACATAGCTAAGGACTAAAAAACTGTATAAAAGACTCGAGCAACTACTGGCTTGGCAGAAGAAAAACAGAGAGAAGAAAAATGGAGAACCAAAAACACAGATGAAGGAAAACACAGAAGGACAATGCTGCTCCGAAGTAAAGAGGCCATGGAGCCTGGAAGAAGCAGACTGAACCCTCTCTCCATGTCCTAAGTTCCACCTGCTGCAACTCATGGAGCTGAAGAAGCTGCCCAGAGGACCACATCTCTTCTAGAGCTGAAGCCTCAGCACCGTTTCTCTTGGGGTGAGGGGTGCGGTAATATAATTCCTTTCCTCTTTTCTCTCTCTCGCTCTCTATTTTCTCTCTCTCCCCTTCTGATCCCTCCACTTTATTTATGTAATAAATAGTCTAGCTGTTGATATTTTGGCCTCGTTTGTGCCTCTCATTTCACAACATGGGAATATTCAAAAGAACCGAGTCTCTTTCCTTCTCTGGACAGAGACATTAATATATACTCATAGGGTCTTGGTTTAGTGCATTAAGACAGAGAACAGATAGAACTTAGTTTCTGTAAACATCCCTCTTAAATACTTGTTTGAAGGCTGTAGCTGTGTACTTAAGTGAAACTTTAATTAGAATCTGATCTTTCTCCAGTGGCTTTCTGCATAGCTTCTCCTACTAAATAATAATGTAATGATATATGAATCAAGACAATTAGATACAATGACTTAGTGGTCCTTTTTTTAGCCTTAAAGTCTGTAAATCTGGTAATCCATCTTTCTATACTGAAAGCCAGGACTGGTAGAAACTAATGTTTTAAAATCACCAGAGTACTGATGCTGTTCTTCCAGAGGATAGACTTTTTATGGTGAAAGATAAAGACTAAAGGCATAAACATAAATATCTTCTTTTTTTTTTTTTTCTTTTATTTTTTGTCCCTTAAATACATGTGTAGTGGATCTAACTTGGATTAACTGCTTTATGACATGATGATCATTAATAAAAGCTCAAGGAGAGAAGAAGAGATACCTTTGATTGTGGCATTTGTCTTCCCAAGAAACAGCTACAACAGCTAAGTTCTGGATTAGCAGGAATTGGATGGACACTGCCTACGGATGGAAAGTGCTGAAGTAATTCCTCTTTTTGATTTCCTTATGTGGGCAGTTTCTGCTTTCTTTATTAATTTGTCATTTTCTCAATTCATAGGTCTTTTAATTTTCCTTCTATTTTTTTCCCATTCTGTGGGAGAGAGAACTCAGTGAGGGATCCCATGGGTGTTTTGCTGCTGGCTGGCGTATATCCACTACAATATGTAATTGAGGTTCATTTTCCCTCTTGTTAAATTTATTCAGCAGAATAGGAAGGGCATGCACATACAACATTGGATAATGAATTTGAAGCTTGTTTGGTTCATGTGACAAACCAAACCATCACAGTTTACTTGCACCGGGTTTGGTAGAGTTAGAGAATGGTTGGACTCAATGATTTTAAGGTCTTTTCCAGTCAAAGCAATTCTGTGGTTCTATGATTCTATGACTTTACTCAGTATGAAAACACAAAAAGCTATTATTAATCTGATACTATGGACAATTATGAGTTCAGAATGTTATGAACAGGCCGCACAAGAAAATTTCTAAGTTTCTTGTGAGAGTTGTTTTATTAAAAAAATAGAAGCAAGCATGGAGCGACGCGCCCGGCTGCAGAGACTCTCCCTCAAAGCACGCCTCCATTCTCTGCAAAAAAGCCCCTAATAATTACTATCTTTTCTTTATATAGCTATATCACTTACATATGCATGCTTATGCTTAATAGAAGGTAAGGATATGATAATGAGTTCTAGCAAATTCCTGGGCTTCTTGAGCATGCACTTTCCTTGTGGTGGGGGTCTCTCTGGGGGTCATAGATGAAGTAGGGGGAGTCTTCCTTGTGTCCTTTGAATGACCTCATCTTCTCACACAGGCACGGGGAGGCTTCACACAGGCACAGCTGTTCAGGTCTGCCTTATCTAATGTAAACATTCCATGGTCCTGTACAAGGCTCTCCTTGAAACCAAAACAGTCTGAACATTTTACCATCATTCTCAAAACAAGCCATCCCTCCAACCTTGGTGCCAAGCCACCCTGAAATTATATTTTGTAACACAAATCACAAAACACTATTGCATTAATAACAAGAAGAACACACCTCAACCCAATAATTTTACAGGACTGTCCCTCTTAATGTAGCATGAACAATGGAGTGAAACACTGATCTGCCTATTCATGTTTTGTCATGAAAACAAACTGCACAAGCTTTAGTTTCTCAAATTTAAGGGGATGTAGAAGCTGATGGGATATTTTCCCATAAAACAAGAGAGCATTGAAGACTCACCTGTACAGATATTTTTTTTAAGCATAAACCAGAAAGTAATGGAAGAAAAGAAATGAAATCCTTCATGTGCTATCACTTTTGTACTGTATATTTGTGTGAACAAAGTGCTTACAAATGTCTCTAGTGTAGTGTCTGTTGGCAATTCACCAGAAAACAGTTAAAGCAATGTCTCCAGGTTTTCTTTTTCTCCTACAGCCAAATGAAATAATACCTGGGAAACATTCTAAGTCAGCCAAATAGATTCTGGGTCAAAAATTGTTCTTTTGATGAAACCCAAGAGCTGCCTTTGAGATAGCACTGGATTTATTATAAGTTTTTCAAAAGCTTATCTTAATACAAAGTTTATATAGGTTTACAAATATATACTACTTTATTCACATGGAACTCATTTAGGACATCATTAGAGTTAACTGTCATCATACTTGTTTCTTAATAACACTGAAATGATCAAGTATCTTTTAGTCTTTTATTTTTTGGGAGTAGGTAAGAGGGGCTGGAAATTTAGGTACCAGTATAGGTAGAAAAATACAGAATCAAGAATCACAGAATCACAGTGAGACCTCAAAGACCCAGTTCAATCCAATCTACCCAGACAGATACAAGATCCTGATAAAAATATTGTCTACTGGAGAGAACAGAGCAAATTCCTCTGAACAAGAGGAAATTAATGTATTTAGGGTTTTGGTTTTTTTTCTCTGATGTGTTCAAATTACATTGTGAAGAGCTAGTGTAAATAACTTTTCCTTTTACATCTTTGAGACAAATACATGATAAACTGAATGACTGTAATTTCTGATTCTAATTAATTTCATCCATCAGATTGACAATTGAAACCCTATTAGTTCTCCCAAGTCACCCGGCATGGAAGGTTGTTTGCACACGACCAATCCATTAAATTTTTATGAATTAAATTCCTTGGTTTGGAGCTAAATTATTTATTTACAGTATCATAGTATCACAGTATTACCAAGGTTGGAAGAGACCTCGAAGATCATCGAGTCCAACCTGTAACCACAAACCCCATGACTAGACCATGGCACCAAGTGCCACATCCAGTCCCCTCTTGAACACCTCCAGGGACGGCGACTCAACCACCTCCCCGGGGCAGCCCATTCCAATGATGAATCACTCTCTCGGTGAAGAACTTTCTCCTCACCTTGAGCCTAAACTTCCCCTGTTGCAGCTTGAGACTGTGTCCCCTTGTTCTGGTGCTGGTTGCTAGGGAGAAGAGGCCAACCCCTTCGTGGCTACAACCACCCTTCAGGTAGAGAGCAATGAGGTCACCCCTGAGCCATCTCCTCTCCAGGCTAAACAACCCCAGCTCCCTCAGCCTCTCCTCATAGGCCATGCGCTCAAGGCCTCTCACCAGCCTTTTTGCCCTTCTCTGGACACGTTCAAGTGCCTCGATGTCCTTCTTAAATTGAGGGGCCCAGAACTGGACACAGTACTCAAGGTGCAGCCCAACTAAAGCAGAGTACAGGGGCACAATGATGTCCCTGCTCCTGCTGGCCACACTATTCCTAATGCAGGCCAGGATGCCGTTGGCCTTCTTGGCCACCTGGGCACACTGCAGGCTCATGTTCAGGTGTCTGTCGATCAGCACCCCCAGGTCCCTCTCTGTCCGGCCGCTCTCCAGCCACTCCGACCCCAGCCTGTAGCTCTGCATGGGGTTGTTGTGGCCAAAGTGCAGCACCCGGCACTTGGACTTGTTGAATTCCATCCCATTGGACTCCGCCCATCTGTTGAGCCGATCGAAGTCCCTCTGCAGGGCCCTTCTGCCCTCTAACTGACCGATATCTGCTCCTAACTTGGTGTCATCTGCAAATTTGCTGATGACTGACTCAATCCCCTCATCCAGATCGTCAATGAAGACATTAAAGAGGATGGGGCCCAGCACTGATCCTTGGGGGATGCCACTGGTGACTGGCCTCCAGCTGGAGGTGGCACCATTCACCACCACTCTCTGGGCCCAGCCCTTCAGCCAGTTCCCAACCCAGCGCAAAGTGTTGCTGCCCAAGCCATGAGCTGACAGCTTAGCCAGCAGTTTGCTGTGGGGGACGGTGTCAAAGGCCTTGCTGAAGTCCAGGTAGACCACATCCACAGGCCTCCCCATGTCCACCAGGCGGCTCATCTGATCATAGAAGGAGATCAGGTTGGAGACGCAGGACCTGCCCTTCCTGAATCCATGTTGGCTGGACCTGAGCCCTTGGCCATCCTGCAGGTGCACAGTTATTGCCGCCAGGATAATCTGCTCCATCATTTTCCCTGGCACTGAGGTCAGGCTGACCGGCCTGTAGTTTCCGTGTTCCTCCATCCAACCCTTCTTCTGGATGGGGACCACATTGGCCAGTTCCCAGTCATCTGGTACCTCACCGGTCAGCCAGGACTGGAGGAAAATGATGGAGAGCGGCTTGGCCAGCTCATCTGCCAGCTCTCTCAGCACCCTAGGATTGATCCCATCCGGCCCCTGGACTTGTGAGTATCCAAGCAGCTCAGCAGGTCCCGAACTAATTCCTCATGGATACCAGGGCTTTACACTGCTCCCTGACCCCATTATCCAGCTCAGGAGGCCACTCGTCCTGAACTCCTCCTGCCTTGGTGTTAAAGATTGAGGCAAAGAAGGTGTTCAGGACCTCAGCCTTTTCCTCGTCTTTAGTCACCGTGTTCCCCTCCAGGTCCAATAGGGAGTGCAGGTTCTTCCTGCCCTTCTTTTTGGCATAAACATATTTGTAAAAGTGCTTTTCATTGTCCTTCACTGAGGTGGCCAGCCTCAGCTCCAACTGGGCCTTTGCCTCTCTAATTTTTTTCCTACATAATCTAACAACTTCCTTAAACATACCTCGAGAAGCCTTCCCCTCCTTCCAAAGGTGATACAGCCTCTTTTTTTCCCTTAGTTCCTCCAGGAGATGCTTGCTCATCCAGGCTGGTCAACTTCCCCGCCGGCTCATCTTTCAGTAGATGGGAACCGCCAGTTTCTGCGCCTTCAAGAGCTCTTGTTTAAAATAGGTCCAACCCTCCTGGACCCCTCGGTTCTTGAGTGCTGATACCCAGGGAACTTTGCAGATAAGTTTCCTAAACAGGCTGAAGTTCGCCCTCCAGAAGTCCAAGGTGAAGGTTCTGTTGCTGCTCCTCCCTATCTCCCTGTAAATTGAAAACTTCACCATCTCATGGTCGCTGCACCCCAGGCAGCCTCCCACGGTCACTTCTCCTACCAGCCCTTCCCAGCAGGTCAAGCAGAGCTTGACCCCTGGTAGGCTCACTCAACAGCTGCATCAGGAAGTTGTCCTCCATGCACTCCAGGAATCTCCTGGACTGCCTCCGCTCTGCTGAATTAAGTTCCCAGCAGATATCTGGCAGGTTAAAGTCCCCCACAAGGACAAGATCTGATGACCTTGAGACAGCCTCCTGTTGCTTATAGAATAACTCGTCCGCCTCCTCATCCTGGTTGGGTGGTCTATAACAGATTCCAACCAGGATATCAGTTTTGTTGGTCTGCCCCCTGATTTTAACCCACAGGCTGTCAATCCCTTCATTTTCCACCTCAAGTTGTGTGGCAGAGAGTGACTCCCTGATATACAGAGCCACCCCTCCTCCTCTTCTCCCTTGCCTGTCCCTCCTGAAGAGCCTGTAACCCCCCAGTGCAGCACTCCAATCATGTGGATCATCCCACCATGTTTCTGAGATGGCGACTATATCATTGTGGTGGACCAGGGCTTCCAGCTCCTCTTGCATATTGCCCATGCTGCGTGCATTGGTGTACATGCACTTCAGCTGGGCTCTCGACTTCTCTATTGACCCTGTTGACCCTATTGACCCTAGTCTGTGACCCACTCCTTCATCTGCATTTAGCCTTTAGTTTTCTGAAAAGGTCTGGAGAAGCAAACAAGAAGCGGTAAAAAATAAACAAGCATTATGTGCAATGGAAAAAATTATATTTTTATAACTTTTAAAAGTTATTTTGAATTATGTTTTTGAATTTTGTTTTACTTTATCAGATATTGAAGGCTAAGTAAAACACTAAAATAAACAGCAAAAACCAAAAATAAACAGTAAGGTGTGGTTTTACTACAGATGATAGTTACATCTGGAGTACTAGTGAGAATTTCAAGAATAGAATATAAAATGAAGGGTTAAATAGAAGTTTGAACTACTCATATTTTTTTCTCTCTGTTTTTTAATACTCAGCCTTGAATTGCTGCTTCCTTTGCTTTCAGTCACAGAATCTTAGTCTTTTTGTTCAGCTAAAATCTACACTGATTTCAAAGAGTGCTGACTATATCCTCTCACCGGACAACATTCTTTGATTATTTTTTTTTCTACAAGTGATCAAATAATGTTTCATTCTCCTGGCAGCTAAATCTGTGCAAACTGAGAGTCAATCAACTGAAATATTGCTATCAAATGTTCTCTTAGTATCAGCTTACTTTCCTTTCTATTTAAATAATGGAAAATTTAATGCTGGTTTCACTGAGAGAGTAATAATCCAAGAAGGAATTATATTTAAATCTGTGGTGGGGTAGGAAAGTTTCCCCCACACACAAAAGAATCCACAGCTAACTCAGCTGGAGAAGCAGATGAAAGCTATATTTTACAAGCAGAAATGGAATGCAATGAATATGTACAAAAACATACAATATTTACAATATATACAGAAATATACAGCAATGTATGTAATACAGGAGACCTTTCCCCAACCCCCCCGCTGCGGCCATGGGGGTTCGGCCTGTCCCTCCCTTCTCCCTCTCTACCTCCCCTTTTTCCCAAAAGGGTTAGAGAGAAAGAGAAAGGAAGGTAATTAAAAGGGTGAAAATTTGTTAAGCTCAAAAAGCGAATGCAAAAGTTAGTTTTCTTATCTGGTTAGTCATCCCTGCGTAGCAAGCTGTTGCTTCAGAGAGAGAAAACAGTCCAGCTCACGGGACAGGGAGAAGAAGAGACTGACCACCCCAGACTGAATAGACTAAGCTAGAACTTACAGCTGGATTCTACCAATGAAATTGGTTTAGCATATCTTTGTTTTCATTTATAATCCCAAAACATTCAGCCAGAGTGTTCAGAAAGTGTCCTTTTCTTAAAGGCACAGCCTAAACCGGTCACAAAATCTTATCTTTGAACTACAGCACTGTAACAGAAACTTCTTACATATTGACCTGTCATAAGCGAGTTCAAAATTCAGAGAAATACTATGCAATGAGTCATTGGTTTCTACATTTGGAGAGAGCTCACAAGAACTCAACATTTATGCTTTTCAAGTCAATTTTCAACTATGTTGCTCCATTTCAAAACCAGAGCAGCAGAACAGTGAACCCACTGTGAATTAATGTCTTGGATAGATACAAGAGGGAAAACACAAAGGTTTTTCTGTGGACTATCAGTAAATCCTAACTTTCACATTTCCGAATTCCAGGAAATCAACTATTTTTCTGAAATGTGACTACCAAATCATTACTGATAAGGTCAAAAAAACAGAATGCTGCAATACTGTTCAAGGTGCTGCATTTCAGAGGAAGTACTTAATTGCTCAGTTGGGCTCTGTAGGTTTTGTACTACTTGTATCTCCTAACCATCCAATGGTATATCATATCAGACAGAGACAACTGCTCTTGGTGGATCACATTTGAGAGGCTTAAAGTGCAAGAAGAGAAAGCAATATTGGTAGTCAGTACGGAGCTCAGGATGGCAATGAAAGTAAGCAAAATTGCTATGTCTTCCTTTACAACATAGAAATTAAAGATTCTTTAGAACAACTAGCAGAAGATGCTAAGGCAACTTCAACATTAATTAACAGCACTTTGCTAAGCCCTCCTGCAACCTTGGAGCTACAGACACTAGGCCTAACAGCAACAGCAGCCCACTACCCCCTGTGACAGTTTCAGGCTGTGCCTTTAAGAGGGACAGTTACTGAAACACTCTGGCTTAATGTTTTGGTGTGAAAGGAAAACAAAAGATAGTTCCAAATGAATTTCATTGGTAGATCAGTGGGAATGCAACTTCACATTTTAGTTTTAGTTCAGTTTGTGTCTCAGTCAGTCTGTCTTTTTCAGTCTGCCCAGGCAGCTGCTGTCTTTCTGTGCTTGGCTGACCTTGGACTAATGAGATAAGAAACTAATTATTTTTCTTCCCTTAGCATATGCTTTGAACTAACAGAATTTCCCCCTTAATAATTACTTTTCTCTCTCTAACCCTTTTTGGGAAAAAAGGAGGAAGGGAGAAAAGGGTTTTTTTTGGGGAGGACACCCTCCCCCAGTGTGGAGGGGTAGGTTTTCTGTATTACATTCTTTGCTGTATATTTTTGTATATACTGTAAATATTGTATATGGTGTATATATTCATCACATTTCATCCTGCTTGTAAAATATAGCTTTTCCATCTGCTCCTCTGACTGAGTTAGCTGTGGTTTCTGTGTGTGGGGAGAACTGAACCTCTCACCACTACATTAATTTATTGGCACCCACCGTGGGCTAGATTTATGGCTGTTCCATTTTTGTAAGTGAAATAATGGTATAGGAAATACAGAAGTAAAGGATTGTCAGTCATTTATAAGCCTTCACAAAACCCTGAACTTTTCTTTCTCATTATGTTATGCAGTTTCCAGCAACAGCTGTCTTCCTGGGTGATGGATCACTTTATGTTGTCGTTTGTTTTAACCTGAATGAAATTATATTCCCACAAGTCAATAATACATGGAGAAAAATAAAATAATTCAAATTCTGTCTCAATTTCAAGCTCCTAAGTGTTATAACAAGGATTCAGTTCCAGGCAAGATTATGGAAGAGGTCATCTTGAGTGCAAACACTCAGCATTTACAGGATCACCAAGGGATCAGGCCCAGTCAGCATGGATTTAGGAAGAGCAGGTCCTGCCTGACCAACCGGATCTCCTTCTATGATCAGGTGACCTGCCTGGTGGATGTGGGGAAGGCCTGTGGATGTAGTCTACCTGGACTTCAGCAAGGCCTTTGACACCATCCCCCACAGCAAACTCCTGGCCAAGCTATCAGCCCGTAGCTTGGACAGGAGCACACTGTGTTGGGTTAGCAACTGGCTGGGTGGCCAAGCCCAGAGAGTGGGGGCAGGTGTTGATCTGCTGGAGGGTAGAGGGGCTTTGCAGAGGGACCTTGACAGGCTGGACAGATGGGCAGAGTCCAATGGTATGAGATTTAACACATCCAAGTGCCGGGTTCTGCACATTGGCCACAACAACCCCATGCAGTGCTACAGGCTGGGGTCAGAGTGGCTGGAGAGCAGCCAGGCAGAGAGGGACCTGGGGGTACTGGTTGATGGGAGGCTGAACATGAGCCTGCAGTGTGCCCAGGCAGCCAAGAAGGCCAATGGCATCCTGGTCTGTATCAGGAACAGTGTGGCCAGCAGGAGCAGGGAGGTCATTGTGCCCCTGTACTGTGCTTTGGTTAGGCCGCACCTTGAGTACTGTGTCCAGTTCTGGGCCCCTCAGTTTAGGAAAGATGTTGACTTGCTGGAGCATGTCCAGAGAAGATCAACAAAGTTGGTGAGGGGTTTGGAGCACAAGCCCCATATGAGGAGCAGCTGAGGGAGATGGGGTTGCTTAGCCTGGAGAAGAGGAGGCTCAGGGGAGGCCTTATTGCTGTCTACAACTACCTGAAGGGAGGTTGTAGACAGGCAGGGGCTGGCCTCTACTCCCAGGCAACCAGCAGCAGAACAAGAGGGCACAGTCTCAAGCTGCACCAGGAAAGGTTTAGACTGGAAGTTAACAAGAAATTCTTCATAGAGAGAGTGATTGCCCATTGGAATGGGCTGCCCGTGGAGGTGGTAGAGTCACCATCATTGGGGGTGTTTAGGAGGAGACTTGATAGGGTGCTTTGTGCCATGGTTTAGTTGATTAGATGGTGTTGGATAATGGGTTGGATGCGATGATCTTGAAGGTCTCTTCCAACCTGGTCTATTCTATTCCTATTCTATTCTATTCTATTCTATTCTATTCTATTCTATTCTATTCTATTCTATTCTATTCTATTCTTTCATCAACAGGACATTTTTACTGAAGCTCTCTTCATGCACAGACAGGAATCTCCCTGACATTGCAGCCTGTACACTATGTCTTTTTGAGATCTGTGCAAATCGTTTTATTTTAGCATACATGTAAACAGCATAGAAGAAAAACTACCTTAAAGCTTGTTAACACTTTTAACTCTGAATTTGTCTGTACTGAGGGTGTAGGGCAAGGCCTGAGACAATACTTGGGAGAGCCTGGCTGTCACTGCTTTTTCTAGCAAGAGGATAAAATAAGTATAGGTAGTGTTTCCCAGAAGCAGTTGCTACCTGCCCTAGATTTTTCAAGACTCTTTAGTAGACTAAGGACACTCAGAAATTACACCCATACGATGCTGCAAGTCTGCATAATTAACTGCTTTTCTTTTGAGCAAAGCCATTCTAAAATCAGAATGTTGACACAATACCAAAAATACACTAACCCTAGTAGTTTTATTTACATATTTAATATGGGATAAATTAATTTTAGGTTTTTATATTGAATGATTTCTTGTAGTGAGTGTATCTATGTAAACAGTATATGATTTGTTATTTCAGAATAGTGCACAATAAAAAGGATGTTCTTCAAGATATGATTAAAATAGACAGTTTTAAAAGAAAAGATTTTTCTGACTGTAGAATTGTTTTTAAACAGTATACCATATTCTAATACAAGTATAATTTCCTGACATCAAAGGATGCAAGGGTATCAAGATTCAGAGCTGATCTGCACAACATTTCATGTTTCCACTTCCACATTTTCTCCAAGTTCTGCCATGTGAAATGTTAGGGTACTGAAAGGGCTCATTTTCAATTTTTGTCTCTGGTCAGTTGTCACCTAATGGACATCCATGAGAACATGAGTCATGTTCCAAACGCAACAAGCTCTTTGTCTTACTAACACTTACCATCCCTTTATCTTGCAACTCATAGATTACTTTCATTCCCATCCACCCACAGACTTCAAGTGGCCAGTAGGAGTGATGTTAGAAGATTGGAAAATTGATGCTCTACAACTGAGGGGAAAAATGCACATATTTGAAAAGCTGTTAAAAAAATATTTTATTAAAGCCAACCAAAATAATACAATAAAATGAAGTATGCAGTTCACTGTTCCATTACATCCAAAATATCTCATAACACCATGTTTGTGTCATGATGGCAATGACTCACACTTACAGTTTTAGAAAGATATAATTGCTCACAATGATACAAAAGACAAGCTTTTAAACAAGCTATTGCAAGTGTATTACTTTGCATAGGGAAAAATTTCTTCCCGAATCTGAGAAAGTGACCATTGTATGTCACAAAGCACATAACTAGATTCTCATAGATTTGTTATTATAAATGTTATTCAACTAAGTTATCAACTTTCTAAAATTTAGCTATCCAGTGATGAGTCAAGTGCTTGCTAACAGAAGTGATGCATTCCTTTTCCTGTCATGTGAAACAGGAAGAAGAGAGATTAAATCTGTGATTTGATGACATAAAAACTTGATATGAAAGATCATCCTTTCATCCTTTATAATCTCCATCTACTATCCCATCAAATAAAGCTCTGCATTTTGAAGCCTTTGGTTGAAGCAGCATCACACTGTTACTTACACGATCAGACAACACATGCATCTAGGTAAAATACAATACAACTAAGGGCATAAGTCATCATTGTACTCTAGGGATCAATTGGCATGTTGCTATCTAGTTACATTTTAATGCACAACAAATGCTTCTGAGTGTTCTACCTCTAAGCATTCCTACTGTTTAAAAAGCAGTTAAGGCAGTCTCATAGAATGCTTTCCATTTATATCTGTTTTGAGCAGATAATGTGAAAGGTAAATGCTGTCTTTTACTGATTAATTTCATAAGAATATTATGAAGTTAGAAGGAAATCAACATATAATCAGGAAATCCATGATATAAACATTTAATGACCTCAGATAAGTGCATAAAACCCCAATATGTTTGGTTTTAGAGAAGCTTATAGAAGGATTTTGGTGATCATCTTTTTTTTTTTTTTTTTCAAGTTGAGGCCTACCATTTCCATTAAGCTTAAAAATTTAAAGATAATATAGACCACCATACTTCTGCAACTTCATACCATTTTTACTTTTTTTTTTTTTAATGGGAACATAATTTTATGCCTCACTGATTATTTCTTTGAAGGTCTGTCAGATGCTAAGTTTACTTATTGCTCCCGTGTAACAATCTGACATTAAAGGAACACAAAGAATGAAAATATTCACAGAATTAATTTTTCAAGGCTGGACAGGGAGAGTCATTTACACTCGTTAGCTTTCTCTGGATCAGTTTTGTACAAGTGGTGAAGCAGATTTCCTCACCATAAATTAGAAGTTTTTTCTTTCATTTCTTCACTGCATTTCTTTTGCCCTCTATGAAGCAAGCTGTAATGCAATTATTGCAACCTTAGTTTGTTTCAGGACAGAAAGGCAAAGAAGCAGACTAATATGACCTATATAGCTACAAATCCTCATTTTTTAAAGTCCTGGATTTATCTTTTAAGTGTAAGACAGGAATTATTCAATTCTATTTAGGGTTTCTCAGATGTGCCCATTTGCAGGGAAAGAAGGGTTATGTCTGGGTTATGTCAAAAAGAAGGGTTATGTCAAACTAGAACTGCTGTTCTAGTTTGGAAAGAATAATTTTCCATACAAGAAAATTAATAATACCTAGTCTTGCCACCATTGAAGATAACAGTGCAGAGATGGTATTTTAAAAATAATAGAAACATATTACAAATGAGGGAAGAAGGGAAAAAACTCTTACTATTTTAAGATATTTAATTTTACATGTTTGTGAGGGAAATACAAGCTGACAGCATTTTGGTGGGACAAGAAATCCTGATGGGAAAAATTACATACATCTTTACATATACATGTGTGAACCAAAACAATAGCTCACCAGACTTTTGAAATTATCTTTACATTAAGAAGTGCACACATGCTCAGACACACTTATATGCTCAGTTATGTTGAGCTGAAGCTTGGTTTTAAAGGGGTGCTTTTATTAAAAAAAAAAAAAAAAAAAAACACCAACTTTCCAAGGGTCTGGTATTTCAATCACTATCCATGACAAATACTTTAAGATGGTATGGAAAAAAAAATCTATTCCTCATTTGCAGAGCTGCCAGACTACAAGCCTCCTGTGTACTTTTAAAAGAACTGATGAGTGAAATATTAACGAAAACAACATTTAACTATTTGTATGTGCCATGCTCAGGGAACAGCAGCAGAGTATGAAGATGAAATGGTTCAACATTGTATAAAAATTTTTTCTTGTGTTCAAAGGATGCACGTTATATTGTACCTTTATTGCTTAGGTAGTACATAGATGCCCCAGAACACTAATGGCAGTTACTCACCCACCATCATTGTTTTAATGTCTGAGAGTAAAAAACAATCCACTGAGGATTTGACAGATATTTTGCATGGATCCTTAGTCTACACTGACACTAAACAACTCTTTGGATATTTAGTTGCAGGTAAAGTGCAGCAGCATCAGCCTAGAGTTTCTAGGTCAGATACTGTTGAAAGCACTTGTGACTTTTCATTTGCTAAAACAATAATTCAGAGATGACTGAACATGCCTAGTTGATGAAGAAAGATCAAATATTCTGCTTATCTCTGAGAAAATATTTTTAACTGAAGAGTATACATTTTCTACTAAATCATATTATTTTTTATGCTAATATGATCTGGAAAATATTAACCATTATTTATTATTAATCCATAAACTTAGGCTTTAATATTATCCTAGTAACAGCTATTTGTCTGGGTTTTATTTTTCTGAGTTGTGTATTTTTGTATATGTCTAGATTTGATTTTCAAAATGTCTTCTTCTTCTTTTAAAATAATGCAATTACTGAAGTCACATTTCAGATTAAATAATTCATAATGCTGACTTCTGCCTGGCTGCTTATTCAACACATTTAGTAAACCTGAGCATGTTCTGACAAACTCTAGATTAGGTCACCAGAGTGCATACACAAAGTACATACAAAGTACGTGCTTATTCACCATTTTACACTTGTACCAGAATTGCTGTTCTCCTGACAGTAATTTGCTGGAAGGAATATAGAACTGTGAGTGTCTCTGAACTGTCTTCTGTTCAGCAGAAAGGAGATCCACATGTGCCTGAGGGGATGAGAGCTACTTTTTTAAGCTTTTCTCAGATCTTGTTTCTAAAATTGGCAGAAGGTTCATAATGTCCCAAATACTTTTTAGTCTATTTTCTAATCTGGAGGCTGATTCAATATGATGAAGGAATTGTAACTTTTAAGCCTTATTTAATATAAAATCTGGTTTTATCATGTGCCTTATTCCCACATATATAAAACCATGAGAAAAACAGATTCAGAGAAACATGAACAGGCTCCAAATGACTAGTGACTAGAAAATGATGGCAATGCTAAATATTCAACATTATATATTTCTAATATTAAAGGAACTTTCCTCTTTAAAAATGCCTGCCTTCGGAAGTATGGTTAAAGATTCTCAAGCTTCATATTTCATTAGATATGCAAATAGATTTAAGTTTAAAACAAAATCATTTTGCTTTCAATAAGCAAGAAGTAATCCTAAGGAAATAATTTAAAATGGATTAAAAATATGGATTTCTGTCTATACAGATTAACCTATACTTTCATGGGAAAATCAGTAGATGAAAACATTGTCTCAGACACATAAACTCAGCTAAATTAATACCTTGGCCTTGACTTCTTGGCTTGCATGTCTCCTTAGATTAATCTTTCTCTTAGTGGTCTCTGTTTCATTGATCTCTCTCCCTCTGACTACAGCAGTTTTCACGGCGTTTGTATCATCTGAGTCAAATTGCCATTGGCCTTCCAACAGAGACACCGCAGTCCTGGAAACAGAGTATGAAACTGGCAGTCAGGAGAAGGCTGTACTTCATCCTTTATTTCTTGAGAAAACTCAGTCTATCAAACCCTTTTTATTTTTTCTTTAGGCAAAGTAAAGGGATGGCATTTATTTACTACAAGAAAATACTTTGACACTGATAGTCATAGAACAGTTTCAATTGGAAGAGACCTTTAAGATCAAAACTAAATACAGTATTTGAGGTGCAGCCTCTTCAGTGCTGAGTACCAGAACACAATCACTTTCCTACTCCTGCTGGCCACAATATTTCTGATTGTGGTGGGTTAACACCCTTTTTTTAAAAACAAAAGAACAAAGCAGGGTGGAGGGCTTGCAGGTACTTTTCACTCCCTGCAGAGCATTTCTCGCCTGGGAGGCTGAGTCTGTTCCACTCCCCGCTCCCTGCCTAGCTAGGGTATAAAAGCAGGACATCGTAGCTGTTGGGACAGCTTCTTGGCTCCTGCCTCTGCTGTATGAGAGCTACTGCAGCTGCCCTCCTGCTCCTCTGCCACGTGGTCGGCCCTGATTCCTCTCTCTGCTGCCTCCATGCTTCTCCAGGAAGGCTGGTTTTGTATTACTCTCTCGTTTTTTTGTCCCCCCTCCCATCCATTATTGTTCCTTGCCCTTGTGAACATTTCTTCTGTTATTGTTATATATATATATATATATATATATATATATATATATTGCTTAAAGACAACTCTTTACCTCTCTACTTCCAAGCCGAGTCCAAATTATTGTTTGGTAAATTTGCTCCTTCCTTTTCTCCCCTCTCTGTTGGGAGGAAGGAGAGGGGGAGGGGAAGTGGGGGGAGGAGATTCTCAGCCTTGCCCCATCTGAGCTCCTAACTTCCAGTTAAGGCTCAAACCACCACAATTTTTGGCACCCAACGTGGGGCTGGTTGGTGTGGCGACCTGCAGATCGGATTGCAAAAGATGGATAGTTTAAATTTAGTTCTGGGCGTTGGTTTTCGGTTTGGGAAGGTGAGTGGCTCAAGCTTTGCTGCCGGGGTGATGGTGTGAGTTCTTGTGGATTGCAGGGGGACACCTGGTACGTCGGGGGTACCGCTTAAGAATGTGGGACCTGCCCCTCCCCCACCCTTTCCTCTCCGCGGGCGGTGGAAGCGGCGGGGGGGTGAAGCGGGGGAGGGGCAGTGGCAAGCAGGTCAAATGAGGTCCGTCTTGCTGCAAGGATGGAGCCAGCCACAGCGGGCGGGCGGGCGAGATAGCCCCGAGACCCAGGAGGGGTGAACGGGGACCCCAGCTGGAAAGCCGTTTTCAAAGGCTCTGAGAACGCGCTTGTGGCTTTCGCTGGGGAAGCTGTTGGAGTGCCCGAGGGGTGGAGGTGATTTTGATCCTGTACCGTGGCGGTAGAGGCGGCCGGGCTCTGCTGTGTGCTGTGTGGCCACGGTAGCAGATGCCGGCCGGCGCTCGGGCTGCAGTGGGCTTGGCTCTAATCTCCCCGATCTTTTTCGGACAGTACCGAAAATGGCGCCGAGCACCTGGCTCCGCCTCCCTGCCTCTCAGTTGGGCTGTGGCGCAGCCCCTCCCTCTTCCAGGGGGCGTGTGCAGCCGGATATTGCTACACCTTGGTACGTGAACGCCCGGTGCGGGGGGGCGAAGTACCCTGATAGGCGTTTGGGTAGCCTGGACCGCAGTTGGAGGCGGTCGGTTTGCGGCACCTTGGGGATTGAAAAAAGGCAGTCGTGGAGCTGGATTGTTCCGACTGGCTTGCCCCAGGGGTGGAGGTTATGCCGCTGAGTTAAATGCAAGTGAGAAGAAGAGCTTGGCTGAGAGGTTGTGAGGCTTTTCCAGGTGGCCAGGATGTCCAACGGATCCATGAAGAACCTGCACTGCAGAAGAGTGAACTCTGCATTGCTGGGAGGTTCCACTGGATAAGAGAGGAAGAACTGGACTAGACTGATGCTTGAGCCTGAGAGAGACTGTTTGGGTGGACGCCCAGAAGAAGATATGGACCTTGCCAGACGCGTCATCAGGGATTTCTAATATGATGATGTGTTTGGGTGCAGGGGTTGTGGTATGAGATAAGGGGTGGCATGTGGTGGTTTGGGCTGGGTGCCCTTATGCTGCATGGCACACTTCCTGTGTCCAGAAGTCCGGCCCAGTGGGTGGACACAGGAAAACCGTGTATCTCCTACCACAATCCCCTGCACCGCTATAAGATCTTGCATGGGGTCCGCCTCTTTCTCTTTCTTCCCTCGCCGGCACCCGGTAACTGGGGGAGACATCTCCCGGCCTTGGGCCTGGCTAGACCCAAGGCCGGGGGATGGGCAGTCTCAGGCCTGGCCAGCTGAGACTAGCCTAGCAGTGGGGGGAAGAAGAATGAGCCCTGGAGGTCTTGGGCCCACCCTCAGGTGGGGATGGGATTCATCCGGGTGTGTTTTGGTGTTTCTTCTGTCACTGTTTCTGGTTCCTTTGTGTACTTTCACCTTTTTCTATTTAAACTTTTCCATCACTTTTGCAATCTGTTTGCCAGAGTCGTTATTTTGCCTGTGGTGGGAAGGGTGGCTGTCTCAACCCACTACACTGATACAAGCCAAGATGCTGTTGGCCTGCTTGGACACCTGAGCACACTGCTGGCTTATGCTCAGCTGGCTGTCGTTTGACACCCCCAACTCTTTCTCTGTTGAGTAGCTTTTCAGCCACTCTTTCTCAAGCCCATAGGGTTGTATGAGGTTGTTATGACCCAAGTGCAGGACCTGGCACTTGATCTTGTTAAGTCTCGTACGTTTGACCTTGGCCCATCAATTCAGGCTCTCTTTGCAGAGTCATCCAGCCCTCAAGCAGACATTCCCACACAACTTAGTGTCATCTACAAACCTACTGAGGGTACACTCAATTCCCTCATCCAGATAATTGATAAAGATATTAAACAAAATTGGCCCTATTACTGAGCCCTGGGGACCACCACTTGTTATTGACCACGAACAGGATTTAACTCCATTCACCATCACTCTCTGGGCATGGCCATCCAGCCACTTTTTTACCTAACATAGCATGTGCCCGTCCAAGACATGAGCAGATAGTTTCTCCAGGAGGTGCAGTGGGAAACTGTGTTGAAAGCCTTACTAAAGTCAAGGCAGATATTGACAGTCTTTCCTTTGTCCAGAAGGTGGGTCACCTTGGGGATCAGACTGGTGAAACAAGATTTACCCTTCATAGAGCCACGATTAATGAACTTATTAGATAAGCTTAACAAGTAAAGATACAGCTAACATTCTTTTTACCAATTCTATTTTGTACTTTTCTCTCTGTTTTCAATTTTTCCTTTCCTCTTTTTACCCATAACTGTTTCAAGTCTTTGGTTTTCCCTTGTTTATCTTTTGACAGAAGCAGAAACTATGAAACGGTTCTCAGAGACATTCAAAAATCAACAGTTGCCAGCTAAAGTGAGCAAATGAAACAATGAAAGTTGACTAGTTAATGCAGAACATCACACATTTCATACTACAAATACATCATGCAGAGTACCTATCTACTCAGACTTGATCTACTAAATTATTGGCACTCAGGTTGATTGTCTGAGCAGAGACTAAACAGCTCTGCAAATAGAATAATCCTTTGCATTTATGAGATGGTATATCCAACAACCTGCTGTTAAAGATATTGAACATAATGGAAAGACACTGATTTAACTGGCATAGTGCTCCTCAGGACTTCTATCTCAGCATAGACTTAGGAAAATCATGTTTGACATTACATACAGCAAATACTAGGTGAAAGGCTAATAATGTTGTATTTTATTCAGTACAAACACAATTCCCTTCATTAAGCTAACCTTCAAATTTAGCTAGACTATTCTACAGCAACTCATCTTGTTTCAACATAACCTGTAATACTGTGTAATAGATATAATTTGTGAGTCAGCCTCTCCAAATGAAGGATAAATGCTGTGAGAATTAAAAGTTTTCAACAGCAGGACCTTAGTGTATCTAAACTGTGAAATATAAATTTCAGGATCATTGATTTAGTGTCATTCTTTTCCATGATAACTTTAATGTATTTATAAAAAGGGCTTGCTGGTTTCCTAAAAATAAGTAGTGGGGATGTGTTTAAAACCAAGCATCAAAAATCTAAGAAAAGTTGGACAAGACAAAATAAGATTGAAGACATTTAATAGATCCATAATTATTCTTTTTAAAACACACCAAAAAAGTAGTCTTTACTCTAAGATAATTAATGAATAAAATACCAGTTCCAGACAATGCCCAAACAGACTTATCTGAGTACATTCAGCTGCATTTCATGTTTACAGAGATGAATGTTACATGGTGGAGTAAACAATGGCACCCAGTGGCCATATTGACTCAAGTCCTGTTTGTATTGTTCTGGATTTTCTCAGCACAACTATTTTTATTGTTTAGGTGAGCTAACACTACCATTGTTTTGACCTGGTTTTGTTTGGTTGGTTTTGTTTGGTTTCTTTTTTTTTTAACAAGACAATATCCGAATTCTATTTAGGGCCAAATGATGCAAGAGGTATCACACACAGAGCTCTGTCCCTCTAGCTAGGTAAACTGTGACCAGGTCATCAATGGTAGCAGTCACATCTTTACATTTTTGCAAACTGTGCTTGTCAAAGAAACTGACTACCAAAATATGTTGGACTAGATTGATCTGATAAAGACAAATAGTGGATATTTATGCTGCTTTCTAGAGGATGAAAGCTGTTAAGCTTCTTATGTGCCATTATGTTAGCCTCAGGGAAAAAAACAAAACAAAACAAAACAAAACAAAACAAAACACAAAAATAAAAGCAAACCCAAACATAAATGCCCCAATCCTCCCCTCAAAAAATCCCCAAAACCAAACACAAAAGTGGAGACTATATTAAAGAGTTTTAGTGAATTATGGTTTACTAGGAGATATGGGATATCTGACTTCAACTGAGACCAAGGCAAAAGCCAAGAGCAGCTGACTCTAATCAAACTGGCTACAAGATGTAGATCTGGAATGCTATGAAACCACATATTTATTATTTCTGGGTTCTGTGGTGCATCAGTCACTGGATCTCTTGGAATAAAGCTAGCATATCATTCCTGTCATGAGCTAAACCCACATTCTGATCTTATTACAGGTTTTCTCATTGATCTAGAAATAATAAAGACTTCTTTTTAAAAAATTGTCTCATGAAATACTAATTTTCTGAATGATACAATTGTAAACTGAGTTATCCTCTTTTTCTGCCCTGACTTCCCTTTCTGTCACAAATCACCACATAGGCATCCCAAGAGAGTCAAGCAACAAGATGAATATGAAAATTATTTTATTTTCCACCTCAGAGCACAGGAAAATTGATGTTCTTAATACTCCTAAACGGTAAACGTAAGCCAATGTCCTGGTGTATTGTCTCGATCCGGAGAGGGAAAGAGATTGAGGTTTTTAATGAATATTCCCGTGCTGTGAAATTAGAGGCACAAACGAGGCCAAAATATCAACAGCTAGACTATTTATTACATGAATAAAGTGGAGGGATCAGAATAGGAAGAGAGAGAAGAAAGGGAGAAGAGGGAAAGAATTATATTACCACACCCCTCACCCCCCAAGACAGTTTGAGTCTGTGGAGGAAAGGTGCTGCAGGAGATGTTGGGTCTGTAGAGAAACGGTGCTGCAGGAGATGTTGGGTCTGTAGAGGAAGGGTGCTGAGGCTTTGGCTGTAGAAGGGATGAGGTCCTCTGGGCAGCTTCTTCAGCTCCATGAGTTGCAGCAGGCGGAACTTAGGGCACGGAGAGTCCAAGATCCATTGTGTTGGCCCCAGGATGTTTCCAGCGTGTGCTGCCGTCTGCTTTCTTCTGCATCTTGCTTCTCCAATTTTCTCCTCCAACAAGCCAGTAGTTGCTCCAGTCTTTTATACAGTTTTGTAGCCCTTAGGCAAGTGTCCAGGTGTTGTTCCCCAGGATATCGTTCTGGGAAATCATCTTTAGGTCCAGGTATCTTTCCCCAGGAAATCTTTCTGTGTACTCAGGTGAGTTTGGGCAGCCACTGGATGGAGGGGGGAAGGCCTCCGCCTCCTCCTGCTCCATCTAGCTACCCACACACTCTTTTCACATCAGGAACCATTGTCCTTTCCTGGGGTATCTGATGGCTGGAAATGATCTTGTCCTGAAGGTGTGAATGCTGGGCCCTTGGGCCATTGTTGTAGGCCAGCTGCAGTCCCGTGAGCAATGTTATCTTTGCACCTTCCAAGAGTCCTTCCAGTGGCTCTGCCCAACGCCCATCAACTGTTGTCTGGACAAGCATCAAGTGATTTTATCTTTGTTGAGTTACAGCAGGAGACACAAGCTTTAGTCTCTCACATGTATAGACTATAATAAAAAGGCTTCAGCAAAAACTGAACAATATTATGTGGAATTACCAGTGACAGGTTTAGCCAGGATCATGATTTCCAAAGGCATTTTTCAATCAACAGCAAAACTTCATGCCTGAGAAGCCCAAAGAAGATTGTAGTGGTTGCTATAGATGGGAAGGTAAAGATCTCCTTCAGCAGGTGGTAGAAAGTAGGCCTAGTAATTCTTAAGAGGGAATGAAGAGCTGTTGACAGAGCTTACTACAAACTCTGCTGGAGTTAGTATCACTGGCAAAGAGCATGGCTATGCAACCAGACTCCAGTGCTTGATGCACATCTTTCATCCTAAATGCAATAAAAGTAAATAAAACCCCAACTATATGAACAGGCAAATAGGTATGGAGGAACCAGTCATAGCCTGTGGGTGTTTGCAGTATAAAAACCAAATTGGTCTTAACCAGTAAGAACTTTTAATATTGTAATGTTTTTCTTTTCAGCTACTGTGTACAAAGATCTCAAAGTCTGTTTTCAGATTGACTCTGTCTTATCAAATTAATCTAGATAATGCCATTTTCATTTTCTGTTTCGACAATTTCTGTTTCATACATTTTCTGTTGCCTGACAAATTTTCCCAGAAATAGAGTATCTGTACTTTGCCAAGCCATCAGTCTGAAGACCTATAATAGTCCTAACATGATTTATAACAAAATCCATTGGATTCTGAATTAATAGAACCAACATAATTGTTAATTATTGGACACTGTGGAAGACGAGAGTAATTATTCTCCAATTATTCCATCTCCACTTGCTTCCTACAAGCCAGCAGAACCCATCTGTAAATAGGGCATAGCCCTTCTCATTGTCAGGGAGATCATTATATGGGGGAGCCTCCTCAGCACAGGTCACTGTCTGCTCTGGTGGCATTCTGAAGACACCACTCTCTGGCCAGTTGGTGATCACTTCCATTATTCCAGGGCAGTCGAAGCTCCTCATATGAGCTTGCTGAGTTATCAGGGCCATCCACTTATTCCAGGTGGCATCTGTGGCATGATGTGGAGTTGAGCCTCTCCCTTTGAACATCCAGGTCAGGACTTGAAGCCTTGGAGCTAGAAATAGAGGTGAGTCAGTCCCAATTACCTCAGAAGCAGCCCGGACGCCCTCATAGGCAGCTAGGATTTCCTTCTCGGCTGCAGTGTAGTTGGCCTCGGAGCCTTTGTACCCCCTACTCCAGAAACCTAGGGGCCTGCCCCTGGTTTCACCAGGAGCCTTCTGCCACAAGCTCCATGTGGGACCATTCTCATTGGCTACAGTGTACAATACATGCTTAATCTCTGATCCAGTTCGAACAGGTCCCAGAGCCATAGCATGAACCACCTCTCATTTTATCTGGTCAAATGCTACCTGCTGCTCAGGTCCCCACACAAAATCATTTTTCTTCCTTGTTAGAAGGAAGAGAGGTTTCATGATTTGACTGTACCCAGGAAAGTGCATTTTCCAGAAATCCACAAGCCCCCAAAAGTACTGTGGCTCTTTCTCGCTCACCCTGTTCTCCACCTCCTGAGGGATGTGGCAATGGCCATCTTGCCATCAAACACACAGGAACTAGATCTCCGTGGCAGGCCCTTTTACCTTGCTTCTCCTGATGGCAAAGCCAGCCTCCAACAGGATATCAATTATCCTCTTACCCTTTTGGTAAACTTCCTCTGCTGTCTCACCCCATACAATGATGTCATCAACAAATGCAGATGCTCAGGGGCTCCACCTTTCTCTAAGGGAGTCTGGATCACCTCATGGCAGATGGTTGAGCTATGAACCCAACCTTGAGGTAACCGATTGCAGTGATACTGTACTCCCCTCCAGGTGAAAGCAAACTGTGGCCTGCATTCTTCTGCAATGGGAATGGAGAAAAAGGCATTAGCAATGTCAGTTGTGGCATACCACTTGGCCATCTTCTATTCCAGCTCATACTGGAGCTCCAACATGTCTGGCACGGCAGCACTGATGGGAGGAGTCACTTCATTCAGACCATGGGAGTCCACAGTCAATCTCCATTCCCTATTTGCCTTCTGTGCTGGCCATATCAGGCTGTTGAAGGGTGAGTGAGCCTTGCTGATCACCTTGTGGCTCTCCAGGTGTCGAATCAGTTGATGTATGGGGTGCAGAGATTCTCCATTGGTCCTGTATTGCCTGCAATGTACTATGAGAGAGGCAATAGGTAACTTCAAATCCTGCCCCTTATGCCTGCCCACTACAGAGGGGTCATCCGAAAGTTCAGGCATGGTAGACAGCTGTTCTCTGCCTGCAGTCTCTACAGCTGCTACTCCAAACACCCACTTTAGCCCCATAGGGTGCCTGAAGCATCCCTCCCGCAGAAAGTCAATGCCAAGAATGCAAGGTACATATGGATCAGTGGCTATATTGTGCTTTCCCCATTCATTCCCTGTCAGGCTTACCTCAGCCTGCAGTACAGTCAAATCCTGTGAGCCCCCTGTGACTCCCTGAATGCTTATGGGCTCAGCCCCTTTGTACCTTGATGGTATCAGAGTGCATTGGGCCCCTGTGTCCACCAGAGCTGAGTACTTCAGGGCTTCTGAAGTACCAGGCCATTTCACATAGACAGTACACTCTGTTGTCACTGACCTCCACCTGGCTGGAGGTAGGGCACCTCTAATGCTGGCAGCAATGCCCACACTTGTCACATGGTCCTGTGTTACTAGGATAAGGGTCTCTTGAGTGAGAGGGACCACTCCAGGAAACTAGGACAGCCCTTCTCCTGGACAGGCTTTCTGATTTACGCTGTCCTCATATTCCCTTAAATCATTGGCAAACTCGCAGTTTTAGGACTTCCTAATGTGTGAGCATATTTTTGAGGAGCACTGCCGCGGTTGGGGCGAGAGGAATCAGACTCGAGCACTCATAGAGTTAGGGGTCTAATTCAAACTTTATTGTTATAGCACATCATTTTTATACTCTTCTTCTTGTATTGCTATAGCTACTTGTCCTTAGCTGATAGGCTAACAGTTGGGGTGTCTCAAAGTTCATTGGATGATCTTTTTTGAGGTTCCTTTTGGCAGCAGACTGTAACTTCATTGTTCTTTGTTCTGGTTGTCCTTCCTTTAGCTATGATTTCAATGTTTCAAAGCAAATCAATGTTTCTTCATTGTATCAGCCTATTTCACATCCTGTGATACACAGCAATATCTCTTCATTGTATCAACCTATTTCACATCCTGAAATACACAGCAATGTCTCTTCATTGTATCAACCTATTTCACATCCTGTGATGCACAACTGCACACCAGCACGTCTCCTGATTCTGCTGCACGCCTGCACGTCCTTCTATAGGTTACTAAAGGTCTTACCAAAATGCACTAAAGGTTACTGAAGTTTACTTAAGTTCTATCAGGCTATTAATAATACCTTGTTAAACACATTATATTAATTGATAATCATGATTTGCTAAAGCAAATACCCCAGCATTTCCCCCCTTTCTTTTAAAAAGACTCTCTACTTGTCGCATAAAGCAAGTATAGGCTATCCGTACAACAAATACAACTAATAAAAGCAAAAGCAAAAAGCATAAAATTTCCTGAACCAGAGGTCCAAGCCAATTGCCCCAAGAACCAAACAAATTACGGAACCAATCATCAAACAGGTTTGTTATGATGACACAGGGGTCGCGAGCGTCCTCCATCTTACTACACTTATCCTGTAGGATTAACAACATTATTAGAGACCCAGGGTCGAACCCATTTTGCTGGTAACCATTTATCACGGTCTTCACATTTAACACAAGCATATCCTCGTCCCCACGTCAATAACTGAAAGGGACCATTCCAGATATTCATAATTGGGTCAAAGATCTGTACTAACACTGTATGATTTGAAAAATCCTCTGAATTGCCAAAAAAATGTTGAAAAATAGGGATAAATGTGTTTTCTCCCTCTCCCCTTGGGTTAAGCCAATTTAATACATAACAGGCCTTGGCTACACAGCCATGAACTCCCAATTCCCCCTCTTTTTTAAACAGGTTCAGATAATGTTTTAAAGACTGATGAGCACGTTCTATGATACCTTGTCCTCCTGAATTATAGGGGACTCCAGTAACATGTTTAATGCCCCATTGTGTAAAAAATTGCTGACATTTTTGACCTAAATAGGCAGGACCATTGTCTGTTTTTATTTGTTCTGGTTTGCCAAGAACTGCCATAGCAGACAACCAATGTTGTATACAGGCAGGACCCCTTTGAGATGTATGAGCAGTAGCCCATATGGTTTTGGAACAAGTATCAATAGAAACATGAATGTGTCTTAGACGACCAAAAGGTGGAAAATCTGTCACATCAGTTTGCCAGACTTGTCTTGGCTGTATTCCTCGCGGGTTAACTCCTTCCTGTTGGAGTGGCACAAGACGTGCGCAATCTGGACAAGAGGCCACAATAGCTCTTGCATCATTCTTGCTAATAGAGAACATCTTTTGTGTACTGCTGTTAAGGCCTCATTACTAAGTTGTAGTGGGTCTGCCGGATGTTTACCACCCTTTAAAAGATCAAACAAAGGTTGCATCTCAGTATTGGATATACCACAAAGGGTCCGTAACCATTGAATATCTCCCACCAATTTTTGTAAATCATTCACATTCCGGATTTCCGATCTCAACTCAATCTTTTGAGGCACAATTCGAGTTTTTAAAATCTTGTGTCCTAAATAAATCCAAGGACATTGCCTTTGTATCTTTTCTGGTGCAATCTCAAGACCAAATTTCTTTAAACAACTAATAAGATCTCTTTCCACCTCTGGTAAGCATTTCTCAGGGGTGGAAATTAGTAGATCATCCATGTAGTGATATAAGATTATGTTAGGATGTCTCTTTCTCCATGGCTGTAATGCTAGATCAACAAACCACTGGCATATGGTAGGGGAATTCTTCATTCCTTGTGGTAGTACCACCCACTCATACCTCTGGGCAGGACTCTCTCTATTAATAGATGGTACTGTAAAAGCAAATTTCTCAGTGTCCTCTGGATGTAATGGTATAGTGAAAAAAAACAATCCTTTAGATCTACAATTAATAATTCCCAGTTTTGTGGTAACATAGTAGGAGAAGGTAAGCCAGGTTGTAACGGCCCCATGTCTTTCATGACTGCATTTACTGCCCGTAGATCATGTAACAACCGCCATTTGCCTGATTTTTTGGGAATTGTAAATATTGGAGTGTTCCATGGACTGACAGAAGGTTTGATATGTCCCAATGCTAATTGTTCAGCAACAAGCTGTTGTGCATGCTGCAGCTTCTCTTTAGTTAGGGGCCACTGATCAACCCAAATAGGTGTTGTTGTTAGCCACTCCAATTTTAGGGTTGGGCGAGAGCTGCCATCAGTGACCCCAACTAAAAATGATTGCCAATTTGAACACCCCATTGAGCCAAACAGTCCCTCCCCAGCAAGGCTAAGGGTGCCTGAATAACATATGGTTTTACCCAGGCTTGATTTCCTTCCTCGTCAGTAAAACAAAGGAAATTTGTACTAACTCTAGTTGTTTCTTTACCACCTACTCCTGAAACGATAGCTCCAGACTCTTCCAACGGCCATTCCTTAGGCCAGGAGGATTGTGGAATCACTGTAACATCTGCTCCTGTATCAAGCATCATTGTTAGTACAATTTTTGACTGATCAACATTTTGAATACATACTTTGTGATTGGGACGCTCTCGAGTGATTGTTTGACAAAATGCTAATTGAACCTGATCCGTTGACCCAAAAGCTCCATTGCCTCTAAGCTTTGCCTGCCTTCTTGGTACTTGTGCTTTAAAAGGGATCAATTGGGCAATTATCATTCCCTTGTTTAAGGTTACTGGGGGTGCAACACTTGCACCATTATGCCAATGGGTCCTGTATAATCTGCATCGATCACTCCTGGACAAACAAAGATTCCCTTTATTGTAGCACTTGAACGTCCCAATAACAAAGCTGAAAGTCCATGGCCTAGTGGTCCCTGCACCGATGATAGGAGTACATGCACATCTGAGTCAGTTATTGTTCTTGATTCTCCCAAGGCCAGATCGACTCCGGCGCTCCCCAGGTGGCGGCTGATAATTCGTGGCCATCAGCTGCTTGCAAGTAGAGTTGGCATTTTGCGTTGCAACTTCTTTGGTTATCAGCGCTTTCGTGTCGGCATCCAAGTCGGGGGCGGATTCAACCGCCTCTCGCACTCGGTCCACAAAGGACATAAACGACTCATTGTTCTCTTGTGTTACTTTTCGTGTATGGTGGTGCCGGAGCTCCCATCTTCGGTAGAGCGAAAAAAGCTTTTAATGCTGCCTGTTTTGAGGCATTTCGGACTCTAGGATGACAAGCAGCCTGGACATTAACATCACGATACTGTCCAGTCCCCATGAGCATAGCTAAAGAGGCAGCACGGAGTGGGTCTGTTGGGGGTAAGTTCAAGTTTTCTATTTGTTGTGCTTCTAAAAATTCTTGCCATTTGGCCATCCATAACATAAGTGCTGTGGGTGAAAGTATCAGTTCCATGATAGCTCTTATATCAGAGGGTACCAACTCAGTATATTTAAGAATGGCCCGAAGTTGATTCTGTACCAGTTTATTATTTACACCCCACTGCATTGCAGCCTTCTGCAGTGAATGTACAAAACGCCAGTCTAGGGGTTCCCACGTAGGATTTCCTTGGTGCGTCACAACAGGGGCGATGATGGGTTCAAATGAAAAGTCTCCTTCTATAGTACAATTTTGCGCTATTCCTCTATAACGCTTCATTGGATCAAAGTTAGGATCCCTAGGTACCCATGAATTAGTTCCAAAACTGGCTAAGTATTGCTCATGCCTTTGTTCATCTTGATCAACCTTTTCCTCAACAGCTTTCAAACCTTTTACAATTGCTTCATGAGCTTCTTTATATGCCTTTTTAACATCTGCTCGTTTGGAACCCTTATCTAGCCGTTGCATCTGATTTAACAAGTTCTGCATATTAGCTTGTTGTAGACGCAGCTCCTGTCTCAATGCTCGATAGGGTCTGTTCAGCCCCCAGAATTCATATCTACTTCCATATCATCATCACTATCTGCATCTTTAGGCAGGGAGATATGCTGTGGGTCTGCGTGTGGTTTAATATCAGCAGCGGTGGCAGGAGCATGACTGGTAGGAGCAGAGGGGCTCGGGAGTGGATCGGGCTGCCACGGTGGCAAATCATCATCATTTCCCCAAGCGAGCCTCTCAGCTGTAGTTAATACAGGGCAGACAGCTTCGCCGGGTTGGTAAGCTGGCGGAGCTTCTGAATTCGGAGAAGGGCTGCTCCCTTTTGTCTGCTGTCCGCTACAAGAACTAGAAGGCTCTTTGAGGGTTAACTCGTCTGAGTCGGCAGCCACAGGCACACTCTGATCACCTTGAATAGCCGTTCGAACAGCTGCCGCGACCGTAGCTTCTCCATGCACTTGTTCAATTAGCTGCTTGACTGCACGATAGGTCTGAGCCATTTGCTTAGCTCCCTTAGTCCCATTCTGCACCGCCTCCCACAGTTCTTTTCCTATGTTCTCCCATGCCGTTTTAGAATATACTTCTTGCGTAGAAGTAAGAAGTCCCCGCCTGCGGGTCCATTCCAGTAGCTCTATAAGAGCTGGTCGCGGTAATTCTACGTCATTCTTTTCCGCTAGGTTCTGAAAGCTTCTAACGATTGCGCTTTCTAATGCTGATGCAGCAATCCCCATCCTGCCGCCCAGACTCACCGGTCTGTCCGTGCGCACGATTTCCGCCTTTCTTCTGGCGCGCGATCTCCGTCGCTATCCGCCTTTCTTCTGGCGCGCGATCTCCGTCGCTATCCGCCTTTCTTCTGGCGCTATTTCTCTCGGCAGGCTCCTCACCCAGGCGGTCACTGCTCCATACCCCTATCACGTCGGCGGGGTCACCAGATGCCGCGGTTGGGGCGAGAGGAATCAGACTCGAGCACTCATAGAGTTAGGGGTCTAATTCAAACTTTATTGTTATAGCACATCATTTTTATACTCTTCTTCTTGTATTGCTATAGCTACTTGTCCTTAGCTGATAGGCTAACAGTTGGGGTGTCTCAAAGTTCATTGGATGATCTTTTTTGAGGTTCCTTTTGGCAGCAGACTGTAACTTCATTGTTCTTTGTTCTGGTTGTCCTTCCTTTAGCTATGATTTCAATGTTTCAAAGCAAATCAATGTTTCTTCATTGTATCAGCCTATTTCACATCCTGTGATACACAGCAATATCTCTTCATTGTATCAACCTATTTCACATCCTGAAATACACAGCAATGTCTCTTCATTGTATCAACCTATTTCACATCCTGTGATGCACAACTGCACACCAGCACGTCTCCTGATTCTGCTGCACGCCTGCACGTCCTTCTATAGGTTACTAAAGGTCTTACCAAAATGCACTAAAGGTTACTGAAGTTTACTTAAGTTCTATCAGGCTATTAATAATACCTTGTTAAACACATTATATTAATTGATAATCATGATTTGCTAAAGCAAATACCCCAGCAGAGCACCCTCGGGGAGTTTCTTTACGAAGGGCCATCTCATGGGCACCTCATGTGGGTCCGCAGGGAGCTGGCCATCCCCATAAATTATTTCCAGCACAGCCATCTGTCTGAGATACTGAATGCCCTGTTCCATAGTTGCCCATCTAATTGGGGCCCAGGGCAGGTTGCCTTTTGAATAGTACTGACTCTTTATGGCATTGAGGATCCAGGCCCTGAGAGTGTGTGTTCCATCGAATTTGGCTCTTTGTCCAGACAAGCATCACAAGTCAGGGAGCCTAAAAGCTTCACCTCCCTCTTATCCAGGTCCACTGTGTCCACCCCCTCATCCCAGCATTTCAGGGCCCAGCTTGTTATTGGCTCACCCTCTTTCCATGCATAATCCAGATAAGTTTGCCTTAATTCCTTTCTGGGTAGAGATATAGCTGTTATTGTACATTGTATATTGTATATTGTAGTCTCTTACACCACCCTGTCAATCAAAGATAAAAGCAAGAAAGAAAGGCAAGAAGTTTTAAACAATTTATACAATAGACATATGTTTTGATTTGCTAATGACAAATCTGTTGTGCACCATCATTAGACACTAACTGCATATTGGACACTACATGTTGAATCCATTGTATAATAATATGGTGAAAGAGTAACAATACTAAACTGCATAACAAAATAGAACAAAATTTGTTGCATGTCTGTTCCTCCTGTAAGCCAGGAGAACAAATCTGTAACTCACCCCACCCTGTCAGTCCTTCAGTTGGAATTGAAGTGAGAGCTTCCTTCCAGATCTGAATGGATCTGTGGAGATATGAGGAAGGTACAGTCCTTGAAAAGATGTCTTCTGTGATGATGCTGCAAGGAAACCTTCTTTCCAAGGGTTGCAGCCTGCAAAACTTGTAACAAGACAAGTCCTTCTGGCAATACATCAGGGAATCTTCAGCATTAGAATTTAAATAAGAAACATAACCTCAAAACATACAAAACTAGTATTTCCAGGATTCACACACACACAGAGGTTCTCTGACCCACCCTCTCAGGTGATGTCCCTTAAAGAGTTGGCTTAATTAATTTGAATGGGCTTGTAAGTACCCTTGATTGTTTGAGCTTCTCTCAAAGCCAAGCTAAACACAAACAAACCCTTTTTCCCAAACCATGTACAATTTTTTGGTGATCCTGGATCATGCTTCATCCCCTCCACTCACTATTGAGGATTGAAGCCCTTATTTCCCCTGAGAGGCACACCAAGAGGGGAATAATGGGCTCAGGCCAGCATTGTGTTCAGGAGGAGTCTTGATGGGGTGCTTGTTGCCATGATCTAGTTGTTTGGGTGGGTTGGATTGGTTGATAGGTTGGACGCAATGATCTTGAATGTCTCTTCCAACCTGGTTTATTGTATTGTATCATATTTCACAATAATTTCTAATTGCTTTGTGGATAGCCCATCAATCACTTCTTCTGGAATACCTTTCTTCTGACCAACCCCCACCAATATTTCCAGGTAGTCAAGTGTTCCTTGCCCCTAGCCAGGTGCCTACTGGGAATACGGCACAGCTGGCCCTCGGGGCTTGGCAGGTGAATCACTTTCACATGCCTCAAGCCTCTAGTTTCAGGCTTTTTAATTTCCTCAGGTATACTATACTGCCTGGCATAGTCTAATACCTCCCTGCCCACTTCTTCCCATGTCTATTGCTTCAAGTCAGGCTGGCTCCCCTCCCCAGGTATTAAATTTTCCCTCAGAGCAGCTTGCATCCTGGAAGAAAGTGGGGTATCAGCTATTTCTTTTTGGAGCTGGATACCCTTTATTTTAATCAAATCAGAGAGACCCCTGATCAAAGGAGTCATTCTGTTTGCATCCACCAGGAGAGACAGGGCGGATTCAAAATGCTGGTTTAGCTCTCTTTCATGTATCATTTGCAGGCATGCAGCCTTTTGCACATTCTCCATTATTTGATTCATCCCTCCCCGCAAAACGGCAGGTTCCCCTCTCTCTTTTGGGTCAAAACCTCCTGCCCAATAAGCAGCTCGCTGAGTAAGTCTCCAGGGTCCACTTCTGGTTTTCGTAGTTAGAAAAACATTATTACCTCAATAGCCCATGGCTTCAGCTTCTGTAAACATAATCTGATCACCTATAGTTTTTTAAATTCGCCATACATATTCCACCTCAGATTCCCCAGCAGAGAATTCAAATTCTTTGTGGATTTTAGCTAGCTCAGTTGAGGATAAGGGTGTCCCTTTATTTGTGATAGTGGGGGTAGTTTCCCCATCCTCATATAAAATTTCAGTTTTAATGAGAAGTCTAAAATGTATGGCAACTTCCTTAGCTGCTGCCAGTTCTGCTTGAGGGTATATGGAGGCAGAATCTGGGTAATTCACATTCTGTTTTGATTCCAAATATAAATTTCACCTCCTTTACTTTTCTAATTGAATTTTAAGATCTACCACTACGTCTTTCAAAGTCTTTCAAAGTGGCAACATAGCTTTGGCCCTGCAATGAGGAGATTGTTCGATTCTCTTGCTTATGCCATTCCTCTTTTTCTTTCACTGAAGCTGCTAAACAGGCACCTCTAACTGCACAAATAAAAGCTTTGCCTTTTCCAGCTTTTGCTCTTGCATCTTTCTGCACACAATTCAATCAGCCACACTCTAGAAATTACTCCAGTTTTCATAGGCCCAGTCAAGACCTTGTATAGATGAGCGGGCACCATGAGCTTCTAAAGGGTTAAAAAGCCTCTCAATCAGGGCCATTTCCTTTGTTTCACAAGCATTTCTTAATAGATTTTCACGGGGAATACAGATCAAAAACACTGTTTGTACCCAAAAAATCTTCCCTGGAAACACATACACTTTTAAAAGGCTTACTCCAAAATACTCTTCTCCAGGAAAAATACACAATAGATTTCTCAGGAGAGGTCACACACAAGAAAAAAACAACCTGGGCTTCTCAAGGGAGAGTTACACTATTTCCCTGAGTGAACCCACACTTGCAAAAGCTTAACTTTTGTTTTAACACTGGGCTTCCCAGGGAAGCTACACTACTTCCCCAAGAGAATACACACTTTACAAAATATCACCAAAAACTGGGTTTCCCAAAACAGGGTACAGAGAATTCTCGGGGAGGTCACACTATAAAGCTAACACTTTTACCCCTGTTAATCTTCCCCAAGAAAGCACACACATTTAAAACACGGTTCAGAGGATTGTCAAAGAGGTCACAATATAAAATCAACATTTGTACCCCAGTTAATATTCCCCCAGAAAGCACACACATTTTGGGGTATCAGAAATGCAATAGTCTCGCTGTGATACTTTCACTACATGGGAATCCTGATGACTACACCAATACTAATGTCTCCATCCAGTGAGGGTAAGAGACTCAGTGCTTTTGAATATTCCTGTGTTATGAAATTAGAGATGCAAACAAGGCCAAAATATCAACAGTGAGGCTATTTATTAACATAATAAAATGTACAGAACAGAAGAAGGGAGAGAGAGGAAAAAAATAGAGAGAGAGGGAGAAGAGTGTAAGAGAAATGGAAAGGAATTATATTACCACAACCCCCACCACCTCAAGACAGTTTGGGTCTGCAGAGGAAGGGTGCTGAAGCTTTGGGGTGGAGATGTCATCCTTGTTGGCTGTGCTGTCCTCTGCTGGAGGAAGTGTCCCAAAGGGACAAAAAGCCTCAAAAATTATCTGAACCAGACAAAGGAGCCAGCAGGTCTGTTTTTTCAGGCTAATGGCCACATTGCCCAGGCTTGTCTGAACATGTCCTGGAGTACAAGTGGGCCAGGTGTGTGTGCCTTTGGCCACGTTCGGAGAAAACCATTTCTATATGTTACAGTGTCAGGGTTTTATCTCCCAATTTGTGTTGTCATTGGCCATTATCGTCTCAGGAAATCTATAAGTACCACCCCAAAGAGCCAGAGCCTTGCCTTGCAATTGTCCAAGCTCTGGGAGAAAGCACAAGCCTCACTTGGAAGCCGAGCTGTCCTTCAGTTTATCCAGAAAGGATTTCAAAGATCCCTCACCCGTTAACATTATAAAGCCCAGGAACAGACAGATGCATCTTGGCAGGCCAAGAAGCGAACTCCCGGAGGAACTGAGTCCCTGGGACAGTTTCGTTTTATTGGAAGAAGGAACAAGTGCTGCTGCAAAGGATTGCAGCAGAAGAGCCTCGTTTTCTACAAAGCTTTCAGCTACAAAGCCTTCAGGAATAAATCCTGTGTCTCAGCAACAAGCTGCAGACACCAACAGAAAGTGAAACTGTGCTTCCACGTGGTTGACACCATTTTGGTTTTGTTTAAATTCCCACATGTGCCGTGGGGTGCCAGGATCAGTAAGTAATTATGAAATCTGAGTTTTATAAGCATCTATTGATGGTCTGTTGCCCTAGGGAATTCTGGAGTTCCCCCCCCTTTGTGGGCAATCAACGGCTTCATTGCCGATGTTCCTTTTTTTTCTTTACAGTTTAAAGCGCTGTTTGTTGTTTCTGGATTTTTGTTTATATTGTTGAAATTGTTACTTGTTCATGCTGGTGATAGATCTGTTCCACAACTGAATATTTTGAACCAGTAAATAGGTTTTATTAATATTTTCTGCAGGATTTTTATAATTAATAAGGTAATTGAATTGGATTAATTCAGAAAAAAAAAATAAAATAAAGCCACTGACGCTTGATAAGCGGGATGATTAATTAAAAAAAAAGGAATTAATTTATTAATAACAAAATTTCCGCGTCAAACGTTAATAAACTTATTTACAATTTGTTTAGGTTCGGGTATCCGGTGGGGAATCACTTACACAAAATGTTGGTAATATTAATGATATGAACACTTTAGTTGGAGGAAGGATTTGATCTAGAGGAACTACGCTCTTGATATCAAGCTCAAAGTTGAAGGGAAAGCGAGGAGCCGCAATTCCTGATCCAGTAACAAAGTGGGTTTCCTTTGCTCCCTGGTGGAGCAAAGGCAGAGGGTGAGAAGGAAATTAATGTCCAATATGCCTTATGAAATCGATAATCGGAATCACTTACGAAGCACTATTCAGTCCAGAGATTCTGAATCAGTCCAAGACGTGGTGTTGTGAGCAGCGGTCAGGAAAGTTTGTAATCCAGAACTCTGTTCTCGGTGTAATTTGTAAAGCCAAAGAAAGGGAAAAAGTAGGATCCAAGCACGTTGCCCAGCGCTCAAAGTGAAACTGAAGTACACGTGGTGGATGCTGGTGGAGGGGATGGGCGAGTAGCACACACACCTCACCGGCTGGCGAGGAGCCGGAATCAAGGAAGAAAAGGGGCCGGGTCACTGAAGAACCCCTCTAGTTAACTGTTTTTTGAAACAAAACTGACCACTGGCAGAAAAATTATTTGTAACTTAGCCAGTCACCTTCTGGGCATCAGCACAGTGGTGAGTGGTCAGGATACCTGCCAAACAGGTTTGGCTGGCTTTTTACTGATACATGTTTTCTTTTGTCTGTCTCCCCTAACTTCTTAGGGCTCTTACTGAAGCCTGTTTTGGGCCTAGTCATGCCCAACCAGGACATTCCACCCCGTTGCCCGTGGGCAGTTTTGTATCTATATCAACAATAATTATCCTTGTGATTGAGGATTCTCTCTCTCCCTTCATAAACAGAACAACCTACATTAAACACATAAAAGTCGCTTTCAAACATTCTATGAACAATATTATAAACCATATAACTAGGAATAATGTCAATTTGAGTCCAGTCAATCCTTATTTGGGTCATTCTCCGTCGGCTTTCTCCAGCTGTCCACCCCGTTGATATGCTTATGTCTCTGCAGGAGAAATCCTTGCTCATCAGGTGTAGGATGCTTTATTGGAGCTGGTTCTTGTCCTGTAGAGAAACAAATCTGCCCATGGTGTATAAAACTGGGCCTGTCAGTCAATTGTTAGTCTCCAGCGTCCATCGGGTTTGCGTACTGGCCGAACTGGTGAGTTGTATGGCGAATGCACCCTAGTGATAATTTGTCTTTTCTCCAGATCTGCAATTACTTCAGTAATGCCTTGCCTGGCTGCCACAGGTAGTGGGTATTGTGCAACACATGTGACACTCAACTGAGGTAGGGCTGGAGCAGTTTGTAGGGTGTAGACTCGAACAGTCTTAGTTCTGCCCAGTTCTACCCCATATGAGGCAAAGCTCCACAGCGAACCATTAGGGAGATGCCATCCTTTACCAGCCAGGACATCAAACCCCAAAATATTCCCTGGATAAGGGCTTAGCGCCACTTCCGCTATGGTAGTACATTTGTCTCCTGGGAGCCATAGCCTGGTTTTGGCCAGATGACAAGTGTCAGGTGTTCCTGTGACACCACATATTTTAATCTTCCTTCGTGATGGTAAAATCCCTAGGCGCTTGGCTTCTTGTATGTTTAAAACACTAATTTGCGCCCCTGTGTCAATAAGAAATTTAATAGCAATTCGTGTTGGTCCTACTGGGATTAAAACAAAGGGTTCCTTATTCTCAGACCATTGTAAAGCGTGTAGGAAGCGGTGAGGGAGGCCTGGATCGATCGCCGCCGTGTTTAGTTTTTTTGTTTTTTTTTTTTTTTTTTTAATTGTCCTGGGGACTCTGGGGTTGAGGCACAAAAGGATTGGTTCCCTTGTTTGGTGAAACTACTTTGGGGGGCTTTTGCTGCGGTGCTCTCTCCTCTGGTCACCTTTTCTTGTCATGATGATCACTATATCTTTGATTTGCTGGGCTGACAGCTGCTTCAAACGGTACTCAGCAACTCCTAAAGCGAGTGCTTGCTGGTACCAGCTTCCAGGCGGTGAATAGGATCCTTTAAATTCGTTGGGAAAACTGTTCCTTCTGTAGTAGTCCTGTCGTCCTCGGTTGTAGCGTCGATTCTGCTCTGGGCTGCTGCGGGGGCTTACTTGGGGGAATGCTTTAGCTGGGCGAACCTCACGTGTTCTGCTGTTTGGTGGTGTCACATCATTGCGTCTGCCTGTGCCATACTGGCGTGTCCCCTCGTTTGACTTAGCTGCGGGCATATGGTCTGTGTATCCAAGGTCCTTGCCATTATAGGAAAGGTCCACTAAAAGCTCCTGCCAGGTCATTATGTGCTCTGGGGTGTTTCTTGTATCAAGATTTCGCTCAAGTGTTTGTTCAATCTGTCCTTTTAACACATTGGTATGTGTCTTTAAGGCTGCAGACATGCCCCTAATAAGAATCTTAAGTAGCATAGGTTCGATCGGGGCATCCAGGGGAGAGTCAAAAAGTGATCTGTGGTGCATCGCTTGCACGCAGGCAAGCTTCCTAATTGCCGTATACAGTTCAGCTGCACTGTTTACTTTCACTTCATCTGGTTCCCCCCTGTCTATTCTAAAGAGACCGCCAGCCCAGTAGACAATTCGCGCGGTTAAAGAAAGGTTCCCCTCTGGCCCTGGGCACAGGAAGACCTCATGCCCCCAGTTGCCCCTCGCTTCCTTGTCACTCAAAAAAATTTCATCACCTCCTGTGTTTGAGACTCTAAATAAAAAGTCGGTAACAGATTCTTCTGGTTCCCGGGTAAATTTTTCCCGTATCTCACTCAGTTTCGAAGCGGAGTAAGGACGAATCCGCGTGGTGGTTGTGGCGCCACGGCGACCTTTTGTGATCTCTTGCTTGATTACGGGGCGGACGCTGCGTTCTCTTGCGGTGTCCTCGTCTGAGCTAGTCTCCCCGGAGCTGCGATCCGAAGGGGGTTGTGTCGATCGGGCAGTCGTAGTTTTTTTCTTTCGGGGTTTGCCTGCGTCGGGATGCACTGTTGTGTTTACCAGATGAGCCGCGGGTGGTCCGGGCTGTAGGCTTGCCGGCTGGGGAGCGGAGGAGTTCGAGTCGGGCTGCGGGATCGTTGGGTAAGCGGCAGGCAAATTGGGATGGTTTTGCGGCGAGGCTCGCGCCTGCCACACGGCTGTAGAGCAAGCGGTAAAAGGTCCCGGCTGGTACGGGGTTGTTGGAGCTGAGTAGGGAACGGCCCGCTGCGGCGAGACGCATGGTTCTTCTCCCGGCGTATATAGTGCGGAGAAGTTCGCCATTATCGTGGCCGCCGTTGTCGGCAGACCGGGTCCTGCTACGCAGTTAGCGTCCACTGCTTGCGGCTCGGGCAGCCAGTAGGTAGGAGAAGTTGGTGAATGGGGTCCGGCAGCTAACACCCGTTCCTCCCTTTGGTTCCCGCCAAGATAATAAAGTTCGGGGCTTGGCTCGCTTTTGCGTTCTTACAGCTACCCTTGCCTCTTTAATTTCTTTAATTTGCATGGCTAATAAATCATGGAGTATCTGGTTCTGTGCCCTTTCCTCCATTAATTTTCTATCTAGATCATCATTGATTTCCTTCAAATAATGAATCTTTTCCTCATAACATTTAAATTCTCTCTGCAATTGACTTATGCAGGAGCCCAGCACCACAGCATATCTTTCGACTGTGGGTTCGCAACATAGGTCAGTCGTGCTCTCGGCCAATTTTTTAATGATTGCATTCGGATTTTTGCAATTATATCTAGCCCATTCTAAATCAGAATGCTTAATAGCGTACCCCATTTTATGTAAGTATTCCAGCATTGGATACCCTGCTTCGAACTGCGCCATCTGAATTGGATTAATTCAGAAAAAAAAATAAAAATAAAGCCACTGATGCTTGATAAGCGGGATGATTAATTAAAAAAAAGGAATTAATTTATTAATAACAAAATTTCCGCGTCAAACATTAATAAACTTATTTACAATTTGTTTAGGTTCGGGTATCCGGTGGGGAATCACTTACACAAAATGTTGGTAATATTAATGATATGAACACTTTAGTTGGAGGAAGGATTTGATCTAGAGGAACTACGCTCTTGATATCAAGCTCAAAGTTGAAGGGAAAGCGAGGAGCCGCAATTCCTGATCCAGTAACAAAGTGGGTTTCCTTTGCTCCCTGGTGGAGCAAAGGCAGAGGGTGAGAAGGAAATTAATGTCCAATATGCCTTATGAAATCGATAATCGGAATCACTTACGAAGCACTATTCAGTCCAGAGATTCTGAATCAGTCCAAGACGTGGTGTTGTGAGCAGCGGTCAGGAAAGTTTGTAATCCAGAACTCTGTTCTCGGTGTAATTTGTAAAGCCAAAGAAAGGGAAAAAGTAGGATCCAAGCACGTTGCCCAGCGCTCAAAGTGAAACTGAAGTACACGTGGTGGATGCTGGTGGAGGGGGATGGGCGAGTAGCACACACACCTCACCGGCTGGCGAGGAGCCGGAATCAAGGAAGAAAAGGGGCCGGGTCACTGAAGAACCCCTCTAGTTAACTGTTTTTTGAAACAAAACTGACCACTGGCAGAAAAATTATTTGTAACTTAGCCAGTCACCTTCTGGGCATCAGCACAGTGGTGAGTGGTCAGGATACCTGCCAAACAGGTTTGGCTGGCTTTTTACTGATACATGTTTTCTTTTGTCTGTCTCCCCTAACTTCTTAGGGCTCTTACTGAAGCCTGTTTTGGGCCTAGTCATGCCCAACCAGGACAGTAATTAATATTTTTATTAATCATTCTGCTTATTTAATATTAATAGCCTTTTTACAATCATAACAGGAGGGGAGGGAAAGACCCCAAAGTCCAAGTCCAAGTCCTCTGAGCTCTCTTCAGCTCCATGAGTTGCAGCAGGCAGTACTTTGGACATGGACAGAGGGTTCTTCCTGGTCTGCTGCCTCCAGGCTAATTGGTGATGTCTTTTCTCCTGTGTCTGTCCTTTTCTCTCCTGGTATTCTCTTTGTTTTTCTTCAGAGTGACATTGCCCAGGTCTTTTCCTTCTTCTGAGCCAGTAGTTATTAAGATCTTTTATACAATTTTTTAAGTATGTGTCCAGGTGGTGAATCCTTTGCATCATTCTCCCTTTCTGTGGTAGCTGATGGGTAGAGATGATCTTGTCTATGCACATTCCAGAGAGTTGTTATCCAGTGGCTTCTGCCCAATGACCTATCAGCTATTGTCTGGGCAAGCAGGTGATTTTACCTTTGTTGAGTCACATCGAGAGAGACAAGATTTAGCCTCTCACAGATACAGAGAGCTGAGAGAGCTGGCAGATGAGCTGGCCAAGCCGCTCTCCATCATTTTCCTCCAGTCCTGGCTCACCAGAGAGGTCCCAGACGACTAGAAGCTGGCCAATGTGGTCCCAATCCACAAGAAGGGCCAGATGGCAGAACCTGGAAACTATAGACCAGTCAGCCTGACCTCAGTGCCAGGGAAAATGATGGAGCAGATTATCCTGGCGACCAGTACCCCCAGGTCCCTCTCTGCCTGGCCACTCTCCAGCCACTACGATCCCAGCCTGTAGCACTGCATGGGGTTGCTGTGCACAACGTGCAGAACCCAGCACTTGGATGAGTTAAATCTCATGCCATTGGACTCCGCCCATCTGTCCAGCCTGTCAAGGTCCCTCTGCAGATCACTCTACTGTCTAACAGATCAACTCCTGCCCCCAGCTTGGTGTCATCTGCAAATTCACTGATGATGGACTCAATGCCCTCATCCAGATCATCAAGAAAGATGTTAAAGAACATGGGGCCCAGCACTGATCCCTGGGGCACACCACTAGTGACTGGCTGCCAGCTGGATGTGGCACCATTCACCACCACTCTCTGGGCTTGGCCCTCCAGCCAGTTCCTAACGCAATGCAGTGTGCTCCTGTCCAAGCCATGGGCTGCCAGCTTGGCCAGGAGTTTGCTGTGGGGGATGGTGTCAAAGGCCTTGCTGAGGTCCAGGTAGACTGCATCCACAGGCCTCCCCACATCCATCAGGTGGGTCACCTGATCATAGAAGGAGATCAGGTTGGAGAGGCAGGACCTGCCCTTCCTAAATCCATGTTGGCTAGGCCTGATCCCTTGGCCATCCTGTAAGTGCTGTGTGATTGCACTCAAGATAACCTGTTCCATAATCTTGCCTGGCACTGAAGTCAGGCTGACAGGCCTATAATTCCCTAGCTCATCCAACCGGCCCTTCTTGTGGGTGGGCACCACGTTGGCCAGCTTCCAGTCTTCTGGGACCTCTCCAGTGAGCCAGAACTGCTGAAAAATGATGGAGAGTGGCTTGGCCAGCTCGTCTGCCAGCTCTCTCAGCACCCTAGAATGGATCCCATCTGGTCCCATGGACTTGGGGGGTCCAAGCGGCTGAGGAGATCTCTACTTACCTCCTTCTGGAACAGAGAGACCCTATGCTGCACCCTGGCTCCATCTGCCAGCTCTGCAGGCGAGCTGTCTGGAAAGCATTCTGTCCTGCTATTAAAAATTTGAGGCAAAGAAGGTGTTAAGTACCTCTGCCTTTTCCTTGTCTTTTGTTACAACATTCCCCTCCATGTCCACTAAGGAGTGGAGGTTGTCCTTGCCCCTCCTCTTGCTATTAATACATTTATAGAAGGATTTTTTGTTGTCCTTGACTTAGTATAATACTGTCTGAGTGGGATTACATTGTGTTGTCTATCAAGACAATTTTTTTACATATATACTACTAATTGGTTCCAGATGTGGAATTTGAGCTAGACCTACTGGTACTGGAATCTTCTTGTTTCATCTTATGGTATGCAGAGAAACTAGCTTCAGTACATAGGTAAACGATCTTTCAATATATCAGCAGAGACACATTGCACCAACTTCAGTAAAGCCTATAAACATATTACAGGGATGTATTGATGAATAAAATCCTAATTTGTGAAGTATTGTTTGTATACATGTATATAAAGCAAGGGTGGAAAGAGTATTAATTTATTTACCTGTTTTCTTATCTGTGTAGGGGGAAGTGAATAGGTGTGAATTTTTCAATTAATTACAAGTATGGTGAGTTTAACAGTTATCTTTTGGGGAAGTGAGCTTAACTGTTGTGTAAATTCTGTTTCACACTGCAGATGCTCCCAGAGAGGCCAGTTCTGACTTACTAAGTCAAATCTAGCTGTGCATAATCAATCTTGCAGCAGTAGAGATGACCTGGGTAACCACATAATCTCTGGTATTATGTAATGACTCATAAGGAAATCACAAATCACATTAGACATATTTTAAGAACCAGTAAGCTACACGCAGCACTTAGCAGTTGTGATTAGGAACTAAAGATGTGACCTATACTTTTCCCCCTCCTGGTACCGGTTCATTAACTTTTAAGACAGTTCTGTGACACTCTTCTACCTGAACTATCTCTCTAGTACCTCTATGTTGACTATTGCACTCTAACATACAGAAATCTCTTTGGGTGTTAGAGATTAGCGCACAAGGGTGTAATTTAGTAATTTCAGTAATTCCTTGTGGGGAAACTATGATGACTCTGTGGACCCTTTGATGGGCCAAGAAGAGACTGACCTTAAAAATATTGCTGTGTATCTGTGAGAAAATATTGTTATGTACCCATGAGTGAATACATTGTCATGTACCCCAAATGTCTGGAATGTCCTTGGGCTGAATATGTAGTTTGTTTGAGGCAGAGACGCTGCAAGATTGAGATAGAACAGCAGCAGAAGAAACCTGGACTTAGCTCAGCAAATAACTGTAGCAATGTATCAGTAACCAGCAAGAATCTTGTGAAAAGTTTGTTAACCAATCATTTTCTCTTCACCCTATCCAGAAGTGAAATCAAATTTTCTGGCATTATTGATCCTCCATATAAATCAAAATATTGTATTAGTCCTGCCACAAGGTTTAGATGCTGTTATGATTGTAAGGAGGTTATTAATATTCAATAGGCAGAATAAATAGTAAAAATATTAATAACTTTATTAATTAAAAAAATCTTGCAGAAAATATTAATAAAACCTATTTACTGGTTTGAAATATTCAGTTGTGGAACAGATCTCTCACCAGCAGGAACAAGTAACAATTTAAAAAATATGAGCAAAAATCCAGAAACAACAAACAGCAATTTAAAGTGTAAATATATTAAAAAAAAAAAGGGAACATTGGCAAGAGAGCCAGAGAGTCTCCATAAGGTGGGGGGACTCTAGAATTCTCTAGGGCAACAGACCTTTAAATCAGATTTCGTAATTACTCACTGACCATGGTACCACATGGCACACGTGGGGATTTAAAGAAAACCAAAATGGCATCGGCCATGTGAAAGCTGCAGGAACACAATTTCACTTTCTGTTGGCTTCTGCAGCTTGTTGCTAAGGTTCATATAGGATTTATCTCTGAAGGCTTTGTAGCTGAAAGCTTTTTAGAAAAGAGGCTGCTGCTGAAGCTTGCAGGGCTTGTTGGCTTTGTAGCTTTGCCTGTTTGGAGAGGTTTTTCAGCTTCAATCTTCACAGCAGTGCTCATTGCTTCTTCCAATAAAATAAAACTGTCCTGGGGACTCAGCTCCTCCTGGGTTTCATCTCTTTGCCCAGCAAGATGTGTCCATTCTCCTGGGCTTTACAATGCTATACAGCGAGGGGTCTTTGCAGTCTTGTCTGGGTGAATTGAAACAGAGCTCGGATTCCAAGCAAGGCTTGTGACTTCTCCCAGAGCTTGGACAATTGCAAGGCAAAGCACTAGCTCTTTGGGCTGGTATTTATAAATTTCCCAGACAATGATGGCCAGTGACAACAAAGATTGAGAGATAAAAACCTTACACTGTAACCTATAGAATGAGTTTTCTCCAAACGTGGCCAAAGGCACACACATCTGATCCCCTTGGACTCCAGGGCATGTTCAGACAAGCCTGAACAATGTGGGCATTTTCCTGAAAAACCAGACCTGCTGGCTCCTGCCCCATTTTTGAGGCTTTTTGTCCCTTCAGGACAGATGCAGGGTTGCAACTTGAAAATTACAAGCATGAGCTTAAACTTCTCAATGAAATGACAACTTAAACTTTTCTTCTAATCTTGTTGCAGGCCCCTTGAGACTATATTTACATTCAAGGCAAGTAAAGGTTTTGAACACACCAGCAGAACAAGCTAAATGGCCCTTTACTAAGCAAGCAGGAAGAGAAATTCTGTAAAGGTTTCAGGCTTAGGGTGAGACCCAGGCTGTCTTTCAAGCTCTCATTACAGTCCCAAGATCATTCACTCTAACCAAGATAATGTGATGCACAACTGCACTTTACTTATAATACTGCTGGGGACGAATCTTTTTGCAAATTTTCCTAAAAACACTAGTGTTTTCAATGTATCTCCCAGTGCCCAGTTTCTGATGTACCTCTAACAGCTGGGAATAATGCATGATTGATGGGCTGGAAGCTTTAAATTCTCTTTCCATGTAAGTACTGGGTGATGTTATTCAATGCCTACTGTAGGTTTCAAGATCTGATACTTTTAGATCAGTAGATAATTTTAGAAAAAATAAAAAGAAAAAAAAAATGTTAGTAGCAAGAGCAATTGCTGATACAAAATTATTATCTTTATTAAAAAAAAACACCACACCAAACTAAAACAAAAGTAAACAAAACAAAAACAAACAAACAATAAAGCAAAATACTGAAGAATTGTGAATGTACCCAGGTTCTCCAACTGGATCTGCACAGACTGATTCTGGCACCAAGTTTCAGAAGCATGGATTTGACTATAGAAGCATGTCTGAAGTGCTAAAATCCAGCCTGCAAGTGTAAACCCATGGATTCCCTTTACCTCATCTGGAGATACATTCAGCTGTTCAGTGTTCTAAGCAGAAACTGTGCTATGTTCATTGTTCAGCTTTGTACAAACACCCTCAGTCTTGAAGCTTAGGTATTACTGTAATAATACATGAAAAAAAAATTATAAAATATGTTAGGAAAAAAAAACTATGCATTACTATTTAGTACAAACTTCCTTGACTTCTTATGTTTCTTTTACTGAGTTGAGAAAACAGAAGATTAATTTTGGCAAAACTTGCCATGACTGCCAATTTGTTTTCAGAGGAGAATGAGAATGGAACAAATCTGAAATGCCTGGAAAATTTAGCTTGGCCAGAGAAATATCTGTGCAAATCTGATCTTGTCAGTATCCTTAATCTATGTCTGGTGTGTTGAAATTACCCCCAAAATAAAATTGCCAGACCAGCTCAGTAGGAAAGCAAATGAAGCCATATTTATGAGTACACTAAAATCTAGAAAGATGAAATGTAATGAATGTGTACAAAATATACAATATTTACATGTATTTACAATTTATAGACAACACAAGAACCCCCTGGAAAAAACAGGGGTTTACCAATAGCTTCCTCCTCTTCCCTGCCCCAGACAAGGGAAAAAGAAAGAGGAGAAAAGCAGAGAGTAGTTTTTTAGTACTTAGCCACAATGAAGAAATGCAGCCAAGGTCAGCAAGTCAGCAGAAGCACCAGCCAGCATCAACTGGAGCGAAGAAGCCAAAAAGAGAAAGAATTCTTTTATACAACTAACTTTATGTCACTTATCTTACCAATGGGATTATTTAGACCTTATCATTATTTTCATTTTGCATCTAATGGTAATTTATTTACATTCTATCACTTTCTACTCAATCTGGAAAATTTCTGGCCAAGATATTGTACCACACTGAACTTCTGAAATAAGCTTCATTATTTTAAGCTTCCTTTTTCATTTGTATTGGAAAATCTCTTTGTCTGTTCTTGATTTTCACCCACTTACTTTCTCTGGATGACTGAAATGTATTTTTCTGTCAGCTAGTGATTTGGTCACATTTAGACACACCTATCATAAAAATGCTAAGTTTCTTATGTAGGATGGTCAATGACTTTTAGAAAAGAGAATAACTAGAAGACAACATGGAATTATAGGTCATTTGAGACAATTAAACCTTATAATGTTATTAAAATGTGTGTGTGCTGAAGTGCATGTACACCAATGCAAGCAGCACGGGCAATAAGCAAGAGGAGCTGGAAGTCCTGGTCCACCAGGGTGACTATGATACAGTCGCCATCTCAGAAACATGGTGGGATGACACACACGATTGGAGTGCTGCACTGGGGGGTTACAGGCTCTTCAGGTGAGACAGACAAGGGAGAAGAGAAGGAGGGGTGGCTCTGTATGTTAGGGAGTCACTCTCTGCCTCAGAACTTGAGGTGGAAAATGAAGGGATTGAGAGCCTGTGGGTTAAAATCAGGGGCAGACTAAAAAATCTGACATCCTGGTTGGAGTCTGTTATAGACCACCCAACCAGGATGAGGAGGCGGACGAGTTATTCTATAAGCAACAGGAGGCTGTCTCAAGATCATCAGATCTTGTCCTTGTGGGGGACTTTAACCTGCCAGGTATCTGCTGGGAACTTAATTCAGCAGAGAGGAGGCAGTCCAGAAAATTCCTGGAGCACATAGAGGACAGCTTTGTGATGTAGCTGTTAAGAGAGCCTACCAGGGGCCAGGCTCTGCTTGACCTACTGTTCTCCAATAGAGAAGGGCTGGTGGGAAACGTGACCGTGAGAGTCTGCCTGGGGTGCAGTGACCATGAGATGGTGAAGTTTTCCATATGCAGGGAGATAGGGAGGAGCAGCAACAGAACCTTCACCTTGGACTTCTGGAGGGCAAACTTCAGCCTGTTTAAGAAAATTATTTGCAAAGTTACCTGGATATCAGCCCTCAAGAACCAAGACGTCCAGGATGGTTGTACCTACTTCAAACAGGAGCTCTTGAAGGCACAGGAACTGGCAGTTCCAATGTGCTGAAAGACGAGCTGGCGGGGAAGGCGACCTGCCTGAATGAGCAAGCAGCTCCTGGAGGAACTAAGGGAAAAAAAGAGGCTGTATCACCTTTGGAAGGAGGGGGAGGCTTCTCGAGGTATGTTCAAGGAAGTTGTTAGATTATGTAGGAAAAAAATTAGAGAGGCAAAGGCCCAGTTGGAACTGAAGCTGGCCACCTCTGTGAAGGATAACAAAAAGCATTTTTATAAATATGTTAATGCTAAAGAGAAGGGCAAGAAGAAACTCAACTCCTTATTGGACCTAGAGGGGAACACACTGACTGAAGATGAGGAAAAGGCTGAGGTCCTGAACACCTTTTTTGCCTCAATTTTTAACAGCAAGGCAGGAGGAGTTCAGGACGAGTGGCCTCCTGAGCTGAGTGATGGGGTCATGGAGCAGTGTAATGCCCTGGATATCCATGAGGAATTAGTTCGGGACCTGCTGAGCCACTTGGACACTCACAAGTCCATGGGACCGGATGGGATCCACCCAAGGGTGCTGAGAGAGCTGGCAGATGAGCTGGCCAAGCCACTCTCCATCATTTTCCTCCAGTCCTGGCTCATCGGTGAGGTCCCAGATGACTGGAAACTGGCCAATGTGATCCCCATCCACAAGAAGGGTCGGATGGAGGAACCCGGAAACTACAGGCCAGTCAGCCTGACCTCAGTGCCAGGGAAAATGATGGAGCAGATTATCCTGGGGGCAATAACTGAGCACCTGCAGGATGGCCAAGGGCTCAGGTCCAGCCAACATGGATTTAGGAAGGGCAGGCCCTGCCTGACCAACCTGATCTCCTTCTATGATCAGGTGAGCTGCCTGGTGGATGTGGGGAGGCCTGTGGATGTGGTCTACCTGGACTTCAGCAAGGCCTTTGACACTGTCCCCAACAGCAAACTTCTGGCTAAGCTGTCAGCTCGTGGCTTGGGCAACAACACTCTGCACTGGGTGAGGAACTGGCTGGAGGGCCAGGCCCAGAGAGTGGTTGTCAATGGTGCCACCTCCAGCTGGAGGCCAGTCACCAGTGGCATCCCCCAAGGATCAGTGCTGGGCCCCATCCTTTTTAGTATTTTCATTGACGATCGGGATGAGGGGATTGAGACAGTCATCAGCAAATTTGCTGATGACATCAAGTTGGGAGCAGATGTTGGTCAGTTAGAGCGTGGGAGGGCCCTGCAGAGGGACCTCGACCAACTGGACAGATGGGCGAGTCCAATGGGATGACATTCAACAAATCCAAGTGCCGGGTGCTGCACTTTGGCCACAACAACCCCATGCAGAGCTACAGGCTGGGATCGGAGTGGCTGGAGAGCTCCCAAACAGAGAGGGACCTGGGAGTGCTGATCGACAGCTGCCTGAACATGAGCCAGCTGTGTGCCCAGGTGGTCAAGAAGGCCAATGGCATCCTGGCCTGCATTAGGAATAGTGCAGCCAGCAGGAGCAGGAAGGTCATCGTGCCCCTGTACTCTGCTTTGGTTAGGCCACACCTTGAGTCCTGTGTCCAGTTCTGGGCCCCTCAGTTTAAGAAGGACATCGAGACACTTGAATGTGTCCAGAGAAGGGCAACAAGGCTGGTGAGAGGCCTTGAGCACAAGCCCTATGAGGAAAGGCTGAAGGAGCTGGGGTTGTTTAGCCTGGAGAAGAGGAGGCTCAGGGGCGACCTCATTGCTCTCTACAACTACCTGAAGGGTGGTTGCAGCCAGGAAGGGGTGGGCCTCTTCTCTCTAGCAACCAGCACCAGAACAAGGGGACACAGTCTCAAGCTGTGCCAGGGTAAGTTTAGGCTCTAGGTGAGGAGGAAGTTCTTCACCAAGATAGTCATTCACCATTGGAATGGGCTGCCTGGGGAGGTGGTGGGGTCACCATCCCTGGAGGTGTTCAAGAGGGGATTGGACGTGGCACTTGGTGCCATGGTCTAGTCATGGAGTCTGTGGTGACAGGATGGCCTTGATGATCTTTGAGGTCTCTTCCAACCTTAGTGATACTGTGATTCTGTAAATTGGTAAGCAATTTTTTGAGCACTCTATGTGCCCATTTTGACTGACATCACTCCTGTGTGGGAGCTGGGAAAGCCATGTCTTGGCTCATGCCTTTGGGAAAAAAATAAAATAAAAAATAAAATGAGCATTCCTATTCAAAATAATTGTATTTGATTTTTCCCCCCAAAAGATTATATCTTGTTTTAATATATATTTAGTTTTTGCCCTGATTAGGTCTGACACTTAAGATACCACTGTTTTGGTGTACTGTTACATGTAATTTTCCAGCCACTCATGGACTTAGTTTTTCAAGTCATCTGAATTCTAATTGTACTTTAAGTCAACACATCAACCAAAACACTTAAACTAAGGAAGTAGATCAATGAAACATGAGCATGTCACAAATATGAAATTGCTTTAGGCCAAGAATTTTAAGAACAGTTGACTAAAATTTTGTGTCTTAGGTGCAGCTGCCTAAAGCAATACTGATGATCATATATTTTTCCTTAGACTGTCACTATTTTGTCATTATTCTGTTGAAGAGTCATGTTACATCATCAAATGTCAGATAAGCTTCAGATTCTAATTAATATCCATTTAAAATAAAAATACAAATTGTGGGGCTTTAAATTATTTTGCAGAGCTCACCATTCTCCTTTTGCTTTCTGGGTGGCATCTCATATAATGAAAGTGGAGAGTGCTGTTAATTGAAGGAAGGATGAAGGGCAATGTTGAAGAAAAGTAAGGGGAATTGTTGCTAGGCAGGAGGCTGTTACAGTGTAGATGGGAAGAGTTCTTTAAACAGCTCAGTACTTTCAGGCTGTCTTTGCCCACCCTTTTTCTTGTTGTTCTTGTTGCTTGTGTTAGCTGATAATGCTACGGAAAGACAACTTCAACAGTAAGCCAGTTAGCTGTTGAGCAATGAGACTGGAGGGAGCTGGAGATGTGGCATGCACAAGTGTGAAAGTGGAATTGCACTGTCTTCTGTAAGGAGCTTTTTAATCCTTGAATTCACACAGATGGAGAAATGGCATTAAAAAGTTGCCAAGGCTAGAGACAGTGGTTTGCATGTTATTTGAGTCATTAAAGAAACTTCAGTAGGTCATCAGCAAAGCTAAAGAAACACTAAAGAAACAATTTATGAGATTGTATTTAGTAGCTGCCTAAAGCTTTAATCAGAGTTTGGACTTGTTTTAACTACACAAGAGACAAGGTGAAAGGACCTACCAGAGAGATTCAGTTTCTGGGAGAGTGGTGGCAGGATGGACATCAAGACATTCCAGTGGATGTGGTAAATATAGTCTCTACCATGGCAAATCCCATGAACAAGAAAGGCGTATCCACAGAGTAACCTTACCAAGAGACCTGCCTAGATGTCTATTTCATTATCCTTTGAGAGAGTTCCAAGCTGAGCTGCTGACTTGTCTCCAACCATTAGAGTTGACATGCAGTGATCCATGATGCTCTGGAGAAAGGTGGTGCTCCAGAACACATCCAGTTCATCGATGACATCATCATCTGGGGTAAAACTGCTGAGGAAGTCTTTCAGAAAGGTAACAAAATCATTGACATTCTTCTGAATGCAGGTTTCGCCATCAAGCGAGACAAGGTGAAAGGACCTACCAGAGAGATCCAGTTTCTGGGAGTGCAGTGGCAGGATGGACGCCGACACATTCCAGTGGATGTGGTAAACAGAGTCTCTACCATGGCAAATCCCATGAACAAGCAAGAAACTCTACGTTTCTTGGGGATAGTGGGATTTTGGAGACTGCACATTCCTGGTTACAGTCAGATTGTGAAACCTCTGCGTGATGTGACTTGAAAGAGAAACAGTTTTCACTGGGGACCTGAACAACAAGCAACTTTTGACCAGATAAAACAAGAAGTTGTTCAAGCAATGGGTCTGGGACCTGTCCGAGATGGTCCAGACATTAAGAACATTTTGTACACGGCTGCAAGTGACAATGGTCCAACCTGGTGCTTGTGGCAAAGAGCTCCAGGTGAAACATGTGGATGACCTCTTGGTTTCTGGATTCTGCGTTACAGAGGTTCAGAGGCTAATTATACTCCAACAGAGAAAGAGATTCTAGCTGCCTATGAAGGAGTAAAAGCAGCTTCTGAAGTGATTGGAACTGAATCACAACTTCTCTTAGCTCCCAGATTACCAGTTTTGAATTAGATGTTCAAAGGCAAAGGTTCTACACCACATCATGCAACAGATTCCACCTGGTCTAAGTGGATGGCTCTGATAACACAGAGAGCTGGAATGGGAAATCTTGAAAGACCTGGTCTGGTGGAGGTGATCTCAAGTTGGCCTGAAGGTACCAACTGTACTAAACCTCCAGAGGAGAGTGTAACTCGTGCTGAGGTAGCTCCTCCTTACAATGACCTTTCTGATGATGAAAAGAAATATGCTTTGTTCACAGACGGTTCCTGTCGTTTTGTCGGGAACAAGTGAAGGTGGAAGTCTGCAGTGTGGAGTCCAACTCGCCATGTTGCAGAAGCAAAGGCTAGAGAAGGAGAATCCAGTCAGTTCACAGAGGTAAAAGCTGTCCAGCTAGCTCTCAACGTAGCTGAACGTGAGAGATGGCCAAAGCTTTATCACTACACTGACTCATGTATGGTAGGCAATGCTCTGTGGGGTTGGCTAAAGGACTGGGAAAAGAATGGTTGGCAGAGAAAAGGAAAGCCTATTTGGGCAGCTGACCTGTGGGAGGACATTGCCAATGGAATTGAGAGAATTCCAGTGAAGGTGAAACACATTGATGCTCACATTCCTAAGAGCAATGTTACTGAGGAACAGCAACACAACCATCAGGCAGATCTAGCTGCAAGAGTTTCTCAAGTAGACATGGACTCTGATCTTGATCTCAACTGGAAACATCAAGGTGAGATATTCTTAGCTTGGTGGGCTCACAATTCATCAGGACATCAAGGCAGAGGTGCAACCTACCAATGGGCTCGTGACAGATCCATAGACATTTCCATGGATGCTATCGCACAAGTCGTCCATGACTGTGACATTTGTGCTGCTATTAAGCAGGCAAAGCGAATTGAGCCCTTATGGTATGGTGACAGATGGTCCAAGTACAAGTATGGTGAAGCCTGGCAGATTGACCACATCACCCTACCACATTCTCGTTCTGGTGAGCAATATGTGCTTACTGTGGTAGAGGCAAACACTGGATGGTTGGAAACTTACCCAGTTCCACATGCAACTGCACGCAACACCATTCTTGGTCTGGAGAGACAAATCCTGTGGAGACATGGACCTCCAGAGAGGATTGAGTCAGACAATGGAACTAATTTCAAAAACAGTCTTGTGAAGAACTGGGCCAAAGAGCACAGCATTGAGTGCATATTCCACATTCCCTACTATGCACCAGCTGCAGGGAAGATTGAACGCTACAATGGTTTGTTGAAGACCACTCTTAAAGCCATGGGGGGTGGATCTTTGAAAAACTGGGAAAAACATTTAGCACAAGCACCCTGGCTGGTAAATAGTACAGGTTCAGTGAGGTGAGCTGGACTGGCACACTCAGATCTGCTACAGAAAGTAGAGGGTAATAGAGTTCCTATTGTTAGAGAAAAGAATCTGTTATTTAAAACTGTTTGGGTATTTTCTCCCTCAGGAGAGGCTAAACCTGTCCGAGGGGTGGTTTCAGCTGAAGGTTCTGGTCACACTTACTGGGTAATGCAAGAGAATGGTGAAATTCAGTGTATTCCTCAAAGAAATTTAACTTTAGTTGAGAGAGTTTAATTTCAGTGTGTTGTTCAGCTACATCGCGCCCAAAGGAAGAATCCATGAGGAAATCTACGGTGCATGAACCCTGAGAACCCTAAGAGCCCTGAGTCAACTGAGAGTCCCTGTTTTCCTGTTTCCCTGTTTCCCTTTTCTTTGCTTCATCTGCGAAGAGACAAACTGTTTTCCATTTTCTTGTTTCGTGATTTTCTTGGACTTCTGAATCATCTACATCTGAGGATAGCCGGAATGGACTATGAACTTTACTTGCAAATTGTAGATATTGTTTTAGATTGGATGGACAGTACGAACAGCCAATGAAATTATTTAGCAGGGGTGGATTGTGACTATTTTAGGCTGTGCCTTTAAGAAAGAGACAGTTACTGGAACACTCTGGCTGAATGTTTTGAAAAACAAAGATAAAGTCTAAACGAATTTAATTGGTAGAATACAACTTTAAACTTTTATCTTTAGTCCAGTTTGAATCTCAGTCATTTTCAGTCTGCCTGTCTGTTTTTCAGCCTCTCTGAGCAACAGCTGTGTTCTGTCTGTTGGGTGCTGACCTTCAACTAACAGATAAGAAACTAATTCTTGCATACGCTTTGAGCTAACAGAATTTCCTCCTTAATAATTACCTTTTCTCTCTCTAACCCTTTTCGGGAAAAAAAAGGGGAGGGGGAGAAGGGGGAGTGGGGACCCACCTTTCTGGAGGAGGGAAAGGTCTTTCTGGAGGAGGGAAAGGTCTTTCTGTGTTACGTTCGTTGCTGTATATTTCTGTATATATTGTATAATACTGTAAATTGTGTATATATTCACTGCATTTCATCCTGCTTGTAAATATAGCTTGTCCATTTTTTCGCTTCTCCAACTGAGTTAGCGTGGTTTCTTTGTGTGTGTGGGAGAACAGAACCTCTCACCACCACACCTTATAAACTGGGTTGACTTGGATTTGGAAAAACAGCATGAGATACTTTTGCAGATGTCCATATTTATATTATTCTTTTTCCCAAAGTATTATGATTTATTGTCTCCCAATTATCTTGTATTAGTGCTGGTAATTCTTTTTCAAATTCCTTGTCTCCTGCTGCGCATAAAGACATTGTAGAATATACACAACATCATAATTCCCTACATTTCTGAATGCTTTTTATAGACTATTCTTAAGTATAAGTCAAAATGTAGAAATAAGATTTATATACAAATTATCAGTTTTAATGGATTACACTGGTTCTGGCTCCAAGCTTCTGAATACTCCACCCAACTTAATCAGTTATTTAGTTATTTCCTTAAGTATGTCTAGTATTAAATCTTTAGATACTCTTAAATGATTTAACATTGTCAAGGAAATATTTTATTTTTCTTTCATAACTTGGATGGAAAATAAAATTTGTATCCAAGAACAATACATAGAAATTCCAGTTATTTCTGTCCAATTTCTCATTCTTGAATTTTTTGCATTTTAAGACCATCAGTTATCAGCCCTTTGTTTTTCATTAGCCCCCAGCCTAGGTGGTTCAAACATGAGAATACTGATATAGAACAATGACACATCTTTGTGGCAAATTTCCTATCCTGACCCAGCAGGGGTACTTCAGCAGCCAGAGCTGTGTATGTGTAATGACATGCTTCAACAAACAACCCCAGTTTTCTGAGCTCACCCATATGCTTGGCTCTTCAGCTGCCTGGCTGATTCGAGGGCAATCTTTCTTCTGTTTGCCTTTGCTCAAGCTCATCAGAGTTTCACCCATGTAATGGAGCAGAACGTAAAAACACAAGCTGTTTTTCTTTCCACTGGAAATGATCTGTGCGCCCTCTCCACCTTTGCCTTTCATTCTGGATATCAAAGGTGTGACACGTGAAAACAACTGTACAAAATCAGATTAAAGGTCCATCTTAGTTCCTGATGATACCTGATATAAGATGCCTGGGGAAGAAAAGAAGGGTTCAGTAGGAGTAGTTTCTCAGGATTCTTTCAGTTTATGGCAGTTTGGAAGTCAGGATAGGGAACTGCCTGAGGGGGTACAGAAAAGTGGCAAAGATGACTGGGGGATTAGAACATCTCTCTAATGGAGAAACACTGAGGGATTTGGGGCATTTTATTCTGGAGAAGAGAAGACTAGGGGGGTTAAGGAATTTTACCCATGCTTGTAAATACTTAAAAGGGAGCTGTCAGGAGTATGGGGCCAGTCTTTTCTCAATTATGTCCAGTGACAGGACAAGAGGTAAGGGGTGTGAACATGGGGAATTCAACCTGTATTCTAGTTTTGCAACATTTTGGGACTGAATTCACCAGGATTAGGAGAGTCAAAGTTTTCCATAATATAGTTACTTGTGAGAGTTACTGATATGGATACTGAGAGGATTTTTCTCTTCCCAGAGGTTTTTCAGAGACTATTAATTCAAAGTCAGAGCATATAACACAGGTCTTCAAATATCTTCTCCTAATTTACTTCAAAAATAGGTGCTCAAACTATACCTTCAAATTCAAACACATTTTTTGATTCATCTACTTGCTGTTTTCAACGCATACATATTTTTGACAACTCTTTTCTGCACATTTACCCAAAAGCTGTACTGGAACAACTCCACCTCTCTAACATACTGAACCTTCCTATTGTGAAAGCAGTACTTACCTCCACACACACAAAATTATTAGTGATTTGTCTCAAAACAATGATATGTAACATAAAACTAAAATCTCAAACCTGGCTGTTTCCAGTCTGTACTTTGTCTGTAGTAATTTGCTGTCAGGGAAACTCATCACTTCGCTCTGTTCAGACCAGAAAAGAAAAGGACAAAACAAATCTATTATGGCAGATGTTAACAATTTTGCTTCATTTTCTAAAGGATCTTCAGACATGAAGGTGGTAAGGTAAAAACTTTACATAAGATTAGATATTATCTGGTGCAAAATGCCACAAAACTCTATCAATACATTTTTGACATTTCTATTTCTTTGGTGCACATCTGAGAAAACATCTAACTGAAACCTATCAACTAAAACAAATTTGGATACTCCATGCATGTAGGAAAAATGTCTCCTTTTTTTCTGACACAGTAAAAAAATCTTATAGTATAAAAAACTAATATTTTAACTTTGAATATCCCATTTTCACTTAGCTTTGAAAACAATCTTGTGATAGATTTGCAGTCCTGACAGCAAATTGCTACACATAGTTGCTGTTGCTCTTTTTAAATAGCTTTTTAATTCTGGTTCCAAGTTTGATCAAAAAAAGACTAGATTTCTGAAAGTAGAACTCTACTTTAGTCCTAATACATTTCAATGCACTCTGAACCCATTAAAATAGACAGAGAAGTCTCAGTGTTAGCTGATAATAAACAGCAATGACTTCAGAATGCAAAATGTAATGACTTGTAATCACATGCCTATTAAAGACTACATGTTTTTTAAAAAAACCTCTCAGGCTACAGTTGCAAACACTTGAGCTGGGGTTGCTTAGCCTGGACAAGAGGAGACTCAGGGGTGACCTTATTGCTCTCTACAACTACCTGAAGGGAGGTTGTAGCCAGGCAGAGGTTGGTCTCTTCTCCCAGGCAGCCAGCACCAGAACAAGAGGACAGACTCAGGATGCACCAGGGCGGGTTTACGCTGGATGTTAGGAAGAAGTTCTGTACAGAGAGAGTGATTGCCCATTGGAATCAGCTGCCCATGGAGGTGGTGGAGTCACCTTTATTGGAGGTGTTCAGGAGGAGACTTGATGGGGTGCTTGGCTGCATGGTTTAGTTGTTGGGTGGATTGGATTGGTTGATAGGTTGGACGCGATGATCTTGAAGGTCTCTTCCAACCTGGTGTATTGTATTATATTGTAAAATACCAACAGTGTCAGACAGAATTTAATACTTTCTGAGATATGTACTAACAATAAGACATTGACTGTCAGGTATTTAAAATCCTTGATCAGGTAATTTGTTCATAAAATTATTTATTTATGGTCACGGCCTGGTGATGAGTCCCAGAATTCATTGAATCCTAGTAAAATTTATTTCTCCTTGGAACAAAAGACATTTCCTAGAGATTGTCTTTGAGATAGACAGAAGAACTTCATACTTCCCATAAAACAAAAAAATTTTATCAGTACTCTCAGGTTTGTAAATAAAGAATGGCAACAAAGCTGGTGAGGGGTTTGGAGCACAAGCCCTGAGGGAGCTGGGGTTGTTTAGCCTGGAGAAGAGGAGGCTCAGGGAGAGACTTTATTGCTGTCTACAACTACCTGAAGGGAGGATGTAGCCAGGTGGGGGTTGGTCTCCTCTCCCGGGCAACCAGAGGACAGTCTCAGGGGAGGTTTAGGCTGGATGTTAGGAAGAAATTCTTCACAGAAAAAGTGATTTGCCATTGGAATGGGCTGCCCAGGGAGGTGGTGGAATCACCATCACTGGAAGTGTTTAAAATAAGACTGGATGAGGCACTTAGTGCCGTGGTTTAGTTGATTAGACAGTGTTGGGTGATAGGTTGGACTTCATGATCTCTGAGGTCTTTTCCAACCTGGTCAATTCTGTATTCTGTAAAATTAATTTATTTAAAGCCAGAATGGGCTATTGTTCTTAGAGAGTAGATCTAGAAGAAAAGTCCAGGTAAATTTTAATGTTAGATTAAAAAACTAATTATAACCCCTACAAAAGAAACTACAGGAGTTTAAAGCTGTTGATTAGAATCAAGTACTATGTTTTCATATGATGTCCAGCCTCTCTCTGCTAGGAAGATGCATTTTCTAGAAGCTGATTTATATGGTGGTTAATTATATGTTAAAAATGTTGTCTGGGAGATTATGTTGAGACTAGACATATGTTTTTGTGACCTGAACTTGTATCTACTTTTTTTGGTGTTAATAAATAATAACTCAGAATATCTTACAATTGAAAGCTGTAAGTTAAAACAGGCAAACATTTCTGGGTCCATATTTTCTTTTATTTTCTTTTCATCTTATATTTCCCCATTGGGAATAAGACTCAAAATTTTGAAATTAAAAATAAAAATCATTATTTTTACAACGGATTTCAATTTTATGTGTAATTATCCTCTGCTTTTCTGTTGCTGTGCAACAAAAAATCCATTTGATTGACTACCCAGTTTGAGATAAGGAGTAGTTCTGGGCTAACAGTAATTTTATTTCTGCCAGCCCAAATGATTTTAATGCATATGTTGAAAAGTTACTATCCCTTAAAAGACACCGACATAATTCTTAATATTTTGGTTGTGGTATTGCCACTTGTGACACTCCAGAGCCTAAAAGACATCCAAGAGAAGAAGAGCAGAGAATAGAATAGAATAGAATAGAATAGAATAGAATAGAATAGAATAGAATAGAATAGAATAGAATAGAATAGAATAGAACAGAATAGACCAGGTTGAAAGACACCTTCAAGACAATAGTGTCCAATCCATCATCCAATACCATCTAATCAACTAAACCATGCAACCAAGAACCCCATCAAGTCTCCTCCTGAACACCTCCAGTGATGGTGACTCCACCACCTCCACAGGCAGCCCATTCCAATGGCCAATCACTCTTCCTGTGAAGAATTTCTTCCTAACATCCAGTCTAAACCTCCCCTGGTGCAGCTTGAGACTGTGCCCTCTTGTTCTGGTGCTGGTTGCCTGGGGGAAGAGACCAGCTCCTGCCTGTCTACAATCTCCCTTTAGGTAGTTGTAGAGAGCAATAAGGTCTCCCCTGAGCCTCCTCTTCTCCAGGCTAAGCAACCCCAGCTCCCTCAACCTCTCCTCACAGGGCTTGTGCCCCAAAGCCCTCACCAGCTTTATTGCCCTTCTCTGGACATGTTCCAGCAAGTCAACATCCTGCCTAAACTGAGGGGCCCAGATGTGGACACAGGACTGTCTCGATCCGGAGAGGGAAAGAGATTCAGGTTTTTAATGAATATTACCGTGTTGTGAAATTAGAGGCACAAACGAGGCCAAAATATCAACAGCTAGACTATTTATTACATACCTACAGTGGATGGACATAAATAAAGTGGAGGGATCAGAGGGAGAGAGAGAGAGAATAGAAGAAAGGGAGAAGAGGGAAAGAATTATATTACCACACCCTTCACCCCCAAGACAGTTTGAGTCTGTGGAGAATAGGTGCTGCAGGAGATGTTGGGTCTGTAGAGAAACGGTGCTGCAGGAGATGTTGGGTCTGTAAAGGAAGGGTGCTGAGGCTTTGGCTGTAGAAGGGATGAGGTCCTCTGGGCAGCTTCTTCAGCTCCATGAGTTGCAGCAGGCGGAACTTAGGGCACGGAGAGAGGGTTTTCAAAGTCCAGGATCCATTGTGTTGGCCCTGTGATGTTTCCAGCGTGTGGTGCCGTCTTCTTTCTTCTGCATCTTGCTTCTCCAATTTTTCTCCTCTACAAGCCAGTTAGCCAGGACTTCAGGTAAATAATGGAAAGTGGCTTGGTGAGCACGTCTGCCAACTCCCTCATCACCCTTGGGTGTAGCCCAACTGGCTTTATAGACTCGTGTGCATCAAAGTGGAGTAGCAATCCCAGGCTCAAATACAGGCTGGGCAGTGAGTGGCTGGAGAGCAGCCCTGAGGGGAGGGACTTGGGGGTGCTGGTGGACGAGAAGCTCAACATGAGCTCTCAGTGTGCACTTGCAGCCCAGAAAACCAATCAGATCCTGGGCTGCATCAAGAGAAGTGTGGACAGCAGGTCAAGGGAGGTGATTCTCCCCCTCTACTCAGCTCTGGGGAGACCCCACCTGGAGTACTGCATCCAGTTCTGGAGCCCCTCTTACAAGAGGGATATGGATGTGCTGGAAGGTGTCCAGAGAAGGGCCATGAGGATGATCAGAAGGCTGGAGCACATCTCCTATGAGGACAGACTGAAAGAGTTGGGGCTGTTCAGTCTTGAGAAAAGAAGGCTCTGTGGTGACAGTATCAGAAGAGGGCCTACAAGAAGGCTGGGAAGGGACTTCTCAGGATTTCAGGTAGTGATAGGACTAGGGGGAATGGAATGAAGCTGGAAATGGGGAGATTCAGGCTACATGTGAGGAAGAAGTTCTTCACCATGAGAGTGGTGAAGCCATGGAATAGGTTGTCCAGGGAGGTGGTTGAGGCCCCGTCCCTGGAGGTGTTTAAGACCTGGCTGGATGAGGCTCTGGCCAGCCTGATCTAGCGTGAGGTGTACATGCCCATGGCAGGTGAGCTGGAACTAGATGATCCTTGTGGTCCCTTCTAACCCCAACTGATTCTATGATTCTATAGAATGTTTCTTCCGTGCAAGATGTCAAAGCCAATGACAAACAGAAGTAGACATGGTAAAACTGACTATTTTTCAGAGAATTTGTTTTGAAAAGAGCTGTTGGTCACTGAAATGAATATTGCTAGTACCAGTTTAAATAGAATCAGTTTCAGGTAACAAAATTTACTGTGTCCTATAATTACAAGTCTATACCTGAAGAAAAAGTAATATTTTTTTTTTTTTTTCTTTGATATAAACCACCCATGCTGCTGAAAACTATTTTACACTCTTATTTCACATAAGAAAAGCACTTAGCTTTTGAAATACTTATATATAAAATATAAATCTCTTATCAAATTCTGACATATAGTGCATCTTAATGCTGGGTTGTGACTGGTTTAGGCTGTGCCTTTAAGAAATAGACACTTTCTGAACACTGGCTGCATGTTTTGGGATAATAACAAAAACAAAGATATGCTAAACCAATTTCATTGGTGGATTTGGTATAATGCAACTTTTAGTTTTGGGTTCAGTCTGTTTGGAGTCAGTCTGTTCTTCTCTGTCCTGTGGGTTGGTCTGTCTTCTCTCTCGCTGAAGCAACAGAACGACCTTGGATTAACAGAGCTAACCAGATAAGAAAACTAACTCTTGCATTCGCTTTGAGCTTAACAGAATTTTCTCCTTAATTACCTTCCTTTCTCTCTCTCTAACCCTTTCTAGGAAAAAAGGGGAGGTAGGGAGGGAGAAGGGGGAACAGGCCGAACCCCCCTGGCTGCAGGGCGGGGGGGGAAAGGTCTCCTGTATTACATACATTGCTGTATATTTCTGTACATATTGTAAACATTGTATGTTTTTTTACATATTCATTGCATTCCATTTCTGCTTGTAAATATAGCTTTCATCTGCTTCTCCGGCTGAGTTAGCTGTGGTTTTATCTTTAGTGTGTGTGGGGGGAACTTTCTCACCCTACCACATGGATTTATACACCTTTTTAAAAATCAATTATCATTTTAAAAAGTCAGGCCATTCTCAAATAAAATTCACTTTCATTAGTGCCTGGTTTATTTAATTGCCTTCCATAATAAATATGATGAATGTTTAAAAAACATCCTTTCATTTTAAATGAAGAGGTGGATTAAGGTTAATTGAAGTCTTATCAACTAAATTTTACCTACACACAGGAGACAGAGTCTCTGTCTTCCTTCACCAGTTTTTCCTCTAAGTTAGATATTCTCTGAAAATCTCCCATTCTCCACATCTCAAATCCCTCTGCTCTATTTTTCAGCTATTTCCCAAGATTTTAGCCCAACTATTCTGAGCCCAAACTTTTGAGTTAATGAAGAACATATAATATAATGTGTGGCAGCGTGAAGTTTCATCAAAACCATTTGTTAAATACGGATGGAGTGTGTACTTTTAATATAAAAGGTATTTACTCTTAATTCAAACATTGTTGTCTTAGTTTCAGAAATGAAACACAATTTAGAGGAGGAGGGATGGCTCTGTATATTAGGGAGTCATTCTGCTGCAGAGCTTGAGGTGGACGATGACGGGATTGAGAGCCTGTGGGTTAAAATCACAGAGAGGCCCAACAATTAATTGAGAGCTTGTGGGTTAAAATCAGAGGGAGGCCTAACAAATCTGATATCCTGGTGGGAGTCTGTTCTAGACCACCCAACCAGGATGAGGAGGCAGATGAATTATTCTATAAGCAATTGGAGGCTGTCACAAGATCATCAGATCTTGTCCTTGTAGGTGACTTTAACCTGCCAGATATCTGCTGGGAACTTAATTCAGCAGAGAGGAGGCAGTCCAGAAGATTCCTGGAGTGCATGAAGGACAGCTTCCTGATGCAGCTGTTAAGTGAACCTACCAGCATTCAGGCTCTGCTTGACCTACTGTTCTCCAATAGAGAAGGGCTGGTGGGAAACGTGACTGTGGGAGGCTGCCTAGGGTGCAGTGACCACGAGATAGTGAAGTTTTCAATATGCAGGGAGATAGGGAGGAGCACTAACAGAACCCTCACCTTGGATTTCCAGAGGGCAAACTTCAGCTTAAGAAACTTATTTGCAAAGTTCCCTGGGTATCAGCCCTCAAGAACCAAGACGTCCAGGATGGTTGTACCTACTTCAAACAGGAGCTCTTGAAGGCACAGGAACTTAAGCTGGTCACCACTGTGAAAGATAATAAAAAACATTTTTACAAATATATTAACACTAAAAAGAGGGGCAAGAAGAACCAATAGCTGGGGAACAGCTGGCAAATGGTGACCCTTTCAGAGGAAACAGCTGTTTGCAGAATACACCCAGCTGTGCCCCTGTTTCACTTCCCCTTTCATCTTAGTAAAGGGATACGAGACTGTGTATACTGAAATGTCAACTACCTCAGAACTAGGCAACTAGGCATCTCCTTTGGGTGTCTCAAGAGATTAAGATTCCAGGAGGTAAAGCAGATGTTATGAATTAATTCATCAAGGCCTGAATAAAGAAATTAAATGTCTGCCTGTTTTTTTGGGTGTTGAGCACTGGCCAGTTGATTTAGGGGAGGTAGATAAATTTTAGAATACTAAGTGAGGGAAGATAAAATTCACTTTTCAGATATATTGATTTTATTATTTGTATCTGTATATGCCAGCACCAGAACAAGAGGACACAGTCTCAGGCTGTGCCAGGGTAGGTTTAGGCTGGATGTTAGGAAGAAGTTCTACACGGAGAGAGTGATTGCCCATTGGAATTGGCTACCCGTGGAGGTGGTGGAGTCACCTTCATTGGAGGTGTTCAGGAGAAGACTTGATGGGGTGCTTGGCTGCATGGTTTAGATGTTGTTTGGGTTGGATTGGTTGATGGGTTGGACACGATGCTCTTGAAGGTCTCTTCCAACCTGGTGTATTGTATTGTATTGTGTCTATAGATATATAATCATGAAATGTATTTTCTCCGAAGGGCTTTGATTTTTAAAAGTCCCATAGATACAAGACAGCAAGGCTGTGTTTATATCATCTCAGTCAATACAGCAACACAGCAAGGATTAAGGAGGCACTGGAGTTAAAAGTAATCTCTTGCTGTTATCTGATTAGAACAGATAATGGGACTCACAATTCCTTGGAATCTTTAAAACCAGAGTCTCTTCCAGGGTCTTTAAAATTATAAGATCACATTTTCTGTGTTTTAATCTCTATGTCTTGCTATGTTACTTTAAAATGTAAATGAAAATTATATGGTATTTCATTCCCATGTTAATTTTCTATATGTCAATGTATCAATGTGTATACATGTAGTCCCTGTTGTTGGACCATATACTAGAATTTTTAAAATAAAATAAACTAACAACAAAGTTGAATATAAATAAAATAAAAGGCTATAAATGATTGCACATTCACCATTGTGCTTAACTGGGAAATAGCTATAACAACAACAAAAATATTTCAAGCAGTAATAAAAAAAGGTCAGTCAGTCAGTGAGTTTTTAATAATTTGTGAATTTTCAAGAATGCTTATGAAACAAAGATGCAACTTCTGTGTATTTTACAAATGAGAGTGAATGTATGGATTGTGACAGTTTAGGCTGTGCCTTTAAGCTCTGCCAGGCTCTGCTTGACCTGCTGTTCTCCAATAGAGAAGGGCTGGTGGGAAATGTGACCGTGGGAGGCTGCCTAGGGTGCAGTGACCATGAGATGGTGAAGTTTTCAATATACAGGGAGATAGGGAGGAGCAGCAACAGAACCTTCACCTTGGACTTCTGGAGGGCAAACTTCAGCCTGTTTAAGAAAATTATTTGCAAAATTCCCTGGGTATCAGCCCTCAAGAACCAAGACGTCCAGGAGGGTTGGAACTATTTCGAACAGGAGCTCTTGAAGACACAGGAACTGGAAGTTCCAATGTGCCAAAAGACGAGCCGGCAGGGAAGGCGACTGGTCTGGAGGAGCAAGCAGCTCCTGGAGGAACTAAGGGAAAAGAAAGTGGCTGTATCACCTTTGGAAAGAAGGGAAGGCTTCTCAAGGTATGTTCAAGGAAGTTGCTAGATTATGTAGGAAAAAAATTAGAGAGGCAAAGGCCCAGTTGGAACTGAAGCTGGCCACCTCTGTGAAAGAAAATAAAAAGCATTTTTACAAATATATTAACACTAAAAAGAGGGGCAAGAAGAACCTCCACTCTTTATTGGACCTGGAGGGGAACACAGTGACTGAGGATGGGGAAAGGTTGAGGTCCTGAACACCTTCTTTGCCTCAATTTTTAACAGCAAGGCAGGAGGAGTTCAGGACGAGTGGCCTCCTGAGCTGGGTGATGGGGTCATGGAGCAGTGTAATGCCCTGGATATCCATGAGGAATTAATTTGGGACCTGCTGAGCCACTTGGACACTCACAAATCCATGGGAACAGATGGGATCCACCCTAGGGTGCTGAGAGAGCTGGCAGATGAGCTGGCCAAGTCACTCTCCATCATTTTCCTCCTGTCCTGGTCCCAGATGACTGGAAACTAGCCAATGTGGTCCCCATCCACAAGAAGGGTCGGATGGAGGAACCCGGAAACTACAGGCCAGTCAGCCTGACCTCAGTGCCAGGAAAAATGATATCGCAGAATATTCTGGGGGCAATAACTGCACACCTGCAGGACGGCAAAGGGCTCAGGTCCAGCCAACATGGATTTAGGAAGGGCAGGTCCTGCCTGACCAACCTGATCTCCTTCTATGATCAGGTGAGCTGCCTGGTGGATGTGGGGAGGCCGGTGGATGTGGTCTACCTGGACTTCAGCAAGGCCTTTGACACTGTCCCCAACAGCAAACTGCTGGCTAAGCTGTCAGCTCATGACTTGGACAGCAACACTATGTGTTGGGTTAGGAAGTGGCTTGGAGAGCTATGCCCAGAGAGTGGTGGTGAATGGTGCCACCTCCAGCTGGAGACCAGTCACCAGTGGCATCCCCCAGGGATCAGTGCTGGGCCCCATCCTCTTTAATATCTTCATTGACGATCTGGATGAGGGGATTGAGACAGTCATCAGCAAATTTGCAGATGACACCAAGTTGGGAGCAGATGTTGATCAGCTAGAGGGCAGAAGAGCTCTGCAGAGGGACTTCAACTGACTGGACAGATGGGTGGAGTCCAACAAGATGGCATTCAACAAATCCAAGTGCCAGGTGCTGCACTTTGGCCACAACAACCTCATGCAGAGCTACAGGCTGGGGTCGGAGTGGCTGGAGAGCTTCCAGACAGAAAGGGACCTCGAGGTACTGATTGACAGCTGCCTGAACATGAGCCAGCTGTGTGCCCAGGTGGCCAAGAAGGCCAATGGCATCCTGGCCTGCATTAGGAAAAGTGTGGCCAGCAGGAGCAGTCATTGTGTCCCTGTACTCTGCTTTGGTTAGGCCACACCTTGAGTCCTGTGTCCAGTTCTGGGCCTCCCAGTTTAAGAAGGACATCAAGACACTTGAATGTGTCCAGAGAAGGGCAACAATACTGGTAAGCGGCCTTGTGCACAAGCCCTATAAGGAGAGGCTGAGGGAGCTGGGATTCTTTAGCCTGGAGAAGAGGAGGCTCAGGGGAGAACTCATTGCTCTCTACAACTACCTGAAGGGTGGTTGTGACCGGTTTAGGCTGTGCCTTTAAGAAAGGGACACTTTCTGAACACTCTGGGCGAATGTTTTGATATTAGAATGAAAACAATGATATGCTAATTCAATTTCATTGGTGGGACCCAGCTGTAAATTTTTGTTTAGTCTTTCAGTCGGGGGGAGTCAGTCGGGCAGTCGTTTTCTTCTTCCCCCTGTGCTGTGAGCTGGCTCGTTTCTCTCTACGATTCCTTTCTAACCAGATAAGAAAACTAACTTTTTGCATTCGCTTTGAGCTTTAACAAATTTTTCCCCTTTTAATTACCTTCCTTTCTTTCTCTCTCTAACCCTTTTGGGATAAAAGGGGAGGTAGGGAGGGAGAAGGGAGGGCAGGCCGAACCCCCTGGCCGCAGGGGGGGGTTGGCGAAAGGTTTCCTGTATTACATACATTGCTGTATATTTCTGTATATATTGTAAATATTGTATATTTTTGTACATATTCATTGCATTCCATATCTGCTTGTAAAATACAGCTTTCATCTGCTTCTCTGGCTGAGTTAGCTGTGGAATTCTTCTGTGTGTGTGGGGGGAACCTTCCTACTCCACCACAGTGGTTGTAGCCAGGAAGGGCTTGGTCTGTTCTCTCTAGCAACCAGCACCAGAACAAGGGGACACAGTCTCAAGCTGTGCCAGGGGAAGTTTAGGCTCAAGGTGAGGAGAAAGTTCTTCACTGAGAGAGTCATTTGCCGTTGGAATGGGGTGCCCAGAGAGGTGGTGGAGTTGTTGTCCCTGGAGGTGTTCAAGAGGGGATTGGATGTGGCACTTGGTGCCATGGTCTAGTCATGAGGTCTGTGGTGACAGGTTGGACTTGATGATCTTTGAGGTCTCTTCCAACCTTGGTGATACTGTGATACCTAATACAAAAAATAATGTAAAATAAGTAAGGCTTCCTCAAATAAACAATTAAAAATATGAAATCACAGGTTGTTAGGAGTTGGAAGCGACCCAAAGAGATCATGGAGTCCAACACCCCTGCCAGGGCAGGACCGTACAATCTAGCTCAGGTCACAGAGGAATGCATCCAGATGGGCTTTGAAAGTCTCTAGAGAAGTAGACTCCACAACCTCTCTGGGGAGCCTGTTCCAGTGCTCTGTTACCCTTAAAGAAATTCCCTCTTGTGTTGAGGTGGAACCTCCTGTGCTGCAGCTTACATCCATTGCTTCTTGTCCTATCACAGGGAGCAAGTGAGAAGAGTTTCTCCCCTCCCTCCTGACACCCAGCCCTCAGATATTTATAAACATTTAATAAATCCCCTCTAAGTCTTCTCTTTTCCAGACTAAAAAGCCCCAGGTCCCTCAGCCTCTCTTCATAAGGCCGTGCTCCAGCCCCCTAATCATCCTCATAGCCCTCTGCTGAACCCTCTTCAGCAGATCCCCATCCCTCTTAAACTGGGAAGCCATTTTATTGTGTTGCTGTTGTAGGTCTTTTACATATTTAATGTAAAAGTCTCTATATACTGAGAGTTTCCCTCCTGTATTCTTCATTTAAAAAATATCAGGACAGCTTTCATTATATTTTTTCTTATGTGTCTTATTTGCTTTAAGAAAAAGGAAATTTAACCCTTTACCACAAAATTTTTCAGGTTAATTAAATAATCATTTTCCAACTAGAAATGTCTTGTTCAAAGATCTTGTATAGACACATTAACAACAATGAACAAATCTTTGTCCACATCTTACAGTTTGAAGGACTTTCAAAATAATGTATATTCCAATCAGACTTTGAAAAATATTTTTATTAGCCCACTTTATTTTTTTTCTCTATCATCTTTCTTTTTATTTTAAATTTTACTTAATGTGAATGAAGTCAGAAACAAATTAAACAATATCAATAAAGTGCAGCCCCAGATCACAGGATTGTTTCTGATTTTCAAAAAACTCTCCAAATATTTCAGACACAGATGAAATATTGCATGAATGAAATGTTTACATTCCTGTAGCCATCTCCAGATGACATAACAGAAGAAAGAATAATATAGGAACAGTAAAGTTGAATATAAAAGGTTGGGAGCCTTTGAGGTTGGTCCAGAATGCAGCATTGCAGTGGCCAGAAAGCCCCTTCCCTTGGAACAGGTCTTGGCTGAGCAGATCTGAAGACAAGAGTTTTCTGTGTAGTTTTGTTCTATTTTTGCATTCTGCAGACTGATTTTCAGAACACATTGTAAATCACTCACGAGCAATCCTAAAGCCAAAACAGAGTATTGTGTGTGGGGAAAAAAAAGTAAAAACAACTTTAGCAATCACTTACCTAAAAAGTTATGTCAATTTATTTTATAAATCCTGCACTAGAAATTATTACTATTTTGACCTTTTTTGCAGTGTTTTACATTGAGAAACCCATAACTTAACAGAGGAGGTTTTGGCATTTATTTTTAACCAAATTCACAGCTTCCAGCTTTTGCATACCTCTTTTAAACTCCAGTTTCTTAAGGGGAAAACAACAACAACAACAACAATTTCAAGAGATTTCAATGGAAAATACAGAGCAGTTATTCATTCCCTGGTGTTTTGTTCAATGTTTAAAACATTAGTGTGCAGTATAGTTGTACCAAAACAATCTTCACTTCTCTGCCCATAAAGCTAGAGAAAAAATATATCTTCCCTCAACATTTTTACTGTAACAAGCAGCATTTTTAATTTATTTTAAAAAAAAAGAAAAATTAAAATCTATTTTTTGCTGCAACATATTTTAAGTGACTAATGTATACAGAGAGAAATTAGACACCATATGTAATAGAATTTTCCAGAAGCAACTTCAGTTTTCCCATTGCTAAGTGACATTGAAACAAACTGATTTAGGCACTAGCTTGTAAAATATTTGGCAGAAAATTTATTTAGAAAAAAGTTGTAAATTGAATAGTTGATCTTAGCCTTTTGAGCTCATCTAGAAGTTGACAAAGATTTATTTGCTTTTTTTTTTTAAATAAATGAGTAAGGATAAATAAGGCATGAAATTATAACTTTTCCAATACATGGATGATCATCTTACTTCTCTGCAGCTGTGTTTGCAGTACCCATCTTCCATCCATCTTTCACCTTCTACCTGGTGTTAATAGGAACAGATTGAATTGTCTAAAATTTATATTTTTTTCTGTAGAAATACAAGTATTGGGAATTAAATTAGAAATAAAACTAGGGATACTGTATTAAGAAGTGTCTTTTTACTGTGGCAGAGACTTGACCCTAAAGAAGCAAATACCAAAGTTGCATCTGATTCTAGTGGTGTGTGGTGGTGAGAGAAAGTTCTCCCCACACACACAAAGAAACCATGGCTAACTCAGTCAGAAAAGCAAAATGGACAAGCTGTATTTACAAGCAGGAATGAAATGCAGATGGGTATATACACAATATACAGTATTTACAATATATACAGAAATATACACCAAAGAACGTAATACAGAACAAAACTCCCTCCTCCAGACAGGAGTGTCCCCCCCGCCCCAGTATCCCCTCTCTCCCCCTACCTCCCTTTTTCCCCAAAAAGGGTTAGAGAGAGAGAAAAGGTAATTATTAAGGAGGAAATTCTGTCAGCTCAAAGCGTATGCAAGAATTATTCTTATCTGTTAGTTCAAGGTTAACTCCGTCCAGCAGCTGTTGCTCAGAGAGAGACTGAAAACAGACAGGCAGACTGGAACAGACAAAACTGAACTGAACTTCAAGCAGAACTAAAACGTAAAGTTGCATTCTACCAATCTACCAATGAAATTCGTTTAGAATATCTTTGTTTTTCAAAATATTCAGCCAGAGTGTTCCAGTAACTGTCCCTTTCTTAAAGGCACAGCCTAAAACAGTCACATGGTGTCAGAATTTCAGCCTGTAAGTGGCATAATGTTTATAATTCTCTAAATCTCTCTGGAAAATCTCCTGATCTGTCCATGTTATTTGCCTAAGATCCAGAGCTGACAATTCAGCCTGAAATAGTTAATAAGTTTAATTTAGTTTTTAAGCAAACAAGTACATGAATGTGAAAAGTTCTTTCTTTCACAGAACAGGCTTGAGAGTCAAGTTTAGAGCTGTTTCATGCAACCTCCATGAGTTAGTGGTATACTCTTCTGATGAACTCTGCACAGTATGGCTTTTTTCTGTCTTACTTCTTTGTTGTCCACTCTGCACCAATGCTTACACTGACACAAAAAAACTTGATTTAGCAAAGAGCTTCTCTGTATGTCTTCTCACTGATTCCCCATCTAAGTTAGGAGGGTTGTACACTTGACTTTATGTAATTCCTGTTTGACACCTTAGAAAAATGTCTCCTTGGGCTCTGCTCCTTTCCTAATAGATATAGTTTATGTGCTGAACCACCTAAAAACCCAGTAACTATTCCTCCAAATGAAATTGTCAATTTCATGTCAAAAGGCCAGTTATTATTAAATTGACTAAACAATTTGAAGTCTCAAGTCATCTTTTCAGGTGATCCTTCCAGATGTTGCTTGAAGTACAGTGGAAAGGCTGCCAGAGCTGTTATTCTTCATGTTCCTTTCCATATGTCATGACTAAATGTCCCTCTTACACTTTAGCCACTAAGCATAAAGCTAAATGCTATACAGGTAAGACTTATGCAGATGTTAGTAAATAAATATCACATTCCCACCCAAATTTAGATAACCTCACCCTGTAAATAAAAAGTGAAATTGAAATAATTCAAAGAAAGTAGGAGAAACTAATAAAGCAAGTACAAAACTAAGTCTGAACCTGAAACTTCACCCAGATTTATAGCTTTGTGGGAATAGTAAAAAATATTAACAGGATTTAAGCTATCATTCTGTGACAGTATTTAAAACACAACCAAAGCATTTGTAATGAAGATAAGTTAATTTACTTCTTTGATTTTAAGAAAATGTTTTCTTTAAAGCTGGACAGAAATATTAGATTAATATTAACAAGAGAGAGTTTTACGTTGTTGAGAAATAAGAGTAATTTTTTGAAAGTTTCTCCAAAGAACTGTGGTTTAACGTCCTTTCTGAAAGGCTAGGGATTTTCTTAGCTTACTTCTTTTCTTAATATTATTTCTGTAACATTTTGTATTTACGTGTGGAACATTTCAGATTTTACAAAGGACATATTTTCATAGGCAAAAAACTATTTAAAGGGTTGACAGCAATTTTGCTTTGGAGCACTCTGTAAAAAAATGCTGTGATTCAGTGTTTCAGTGAATAGACAATTTTAGGTAATATATTCTAAATGAACTATTTTTCTTCCATGAAGTCAGTACTTCCCAAAATGAAAAAGTTCCCATTGAAAATTTTCAAATATTTTCTACTTCAAATTTTAAACATGAATATATACTAAATGTCATATTCTTTTTTTTTTTCCCTATCATATGAAAATCACATCCAGAGGATGGAAAAATTAAACCAAAATAAAAACAAAGGAATTATTTAATGAAAATTATGAGAAAGTAATTATAATGGTGATTTTCTATATTACCTGCATGTATTTCTTGTAAATGATAGAATATATGGAAGGGAAACTGTCAGAGTATGGAAGAAGTCTGGCCTACTTTTTTTTTGTTAGTTTTGTACCTCAAGGTTTTTTTATGCATACTGATTTTTGTGTGTTCGGAGGTGTTGGAGGCCTTTTTGTTTGTTTGTGTGGGTTTTGTTTATGTTGTTGTTGTTGTTTTGTTGTTTTTTTCAGTAGAGAGCTTTTGCACACCAGACTATTTTTGCAACCCTTCTGCAGCTCTAATTCATGTTCATTAAAACAAAACAAAATAAAACAAAACAGAGAGAGATATTATAGAAATAAAGTTTTACTTCTTTGCAGAATTTAATACTGATATCAATACCTTGATCAATAAAACATTTATTTAGAAAATTAAACTCAGGGCTGAAGTTTCCTCTAAAGAGTTATAAATAAACATGTTATGCAGCAATCACACCAATTGTGCAAGAGCATATATGAAATGAGCATATATGAAGGAACAAGCAGTAACTAATAATTGAATAGAAAATACATAGGTGAGGTACATCATGAATACCATTTTCAGGCAAATCCAAATGGTATCTAGTTTCTCTTTATATCTTATGAAACACCCAGAGATGTCAACTGTATTTATATGCTTACATTGAACATGGCAAATGGTGTTTTATGCACTTGTCTTCTGGAATAAATTTCATGTATGTGAGTCTAAAATTCTAGAGCTTATTTCCTCTTTAATGCTCCCTGTTACAGATAGAAACATTTGCTCTTGTTTAAAAATATCACATCTACATATTGATTAGGATTAGGCAGATGTAGAGTTTGAATTTAATAAGGTATCTAATGATAAGGGCTTTTGTATAGCAGATCTTTTACAAAATTTTGCTCCTAAATAGGTTGAAATAATACACAATCACTTCATATTGTGGGTGATGGAAAATTTTATAAATTCAGCTCTCTTGTTAAGGCTTAAATTGTTGTTAACTGCATGAAAAATGATATATCTTTCCTTTTCTGTTGTTGTTGGTTTTGGTTTTGTTTTGCATTTTAATCAGAATAAACTTAAAGTCTGGAACACAAGCTTCCTGATGAACCATTTCTGAATTTCAAAAAAGATAAGGTATGAACTCTGAGACAGCAACCACAGCTCATTTCTTTGAGTTGATTTCCTCAACTAATGTCTAGACACAAAATAACAAAGACAGCTATTGAAATGCTGAGCACTGTACTGATTAACTTTTAAATGACTTACTGCCTAGCTTGAGATGCATAAACAGGCTGCAATGAATGAAGAGAATAATAACCAGAATTTAAATCCATGGGAGCCCGATTGTTGAGCAGGGAGTTGTTTAAAAATGCCTAGAAGCAAATGGTGAGGATCAGTGACTAACAAAAGTCCCTTTCAGAGAGTGACATCAGGATCTGCAATTAAGAGATACGCTTCAAGGGTTTCAGCATCACTATTGTAAAAAAGCAGCAGTTTGCCTAATAGAGCAGGATCCTCACAGATACAGGAACATTGTCTGAATACTTGCAGAGAAGGTGTTGTTACAGGTCAGTCTTCCTAAAGTGAAGTATTGAGGTCTATGGACAACATAGTGCCTGTGAGTGTAGGCAGGTCCTTTCACAGTCATCCAGTGGCACTGAGGTATCTGCAGGTTACCCAAGTTCCTTTTTGTAGATGTCTGGCTGTGAAAAAGTGGGAAATGCCTTTGTCTAACAGCTCCCGGTTTGATCCTGGACTTAAAATGGTTACATGAGACTTCAAGAAAATATTTCTGTCTTGGTCTTTAATTCATATGGTTGAAGTACAGGAGACCTGTGTCATGTTTGTCACTGTCTCTGAGATGCCTTTAAATTCACAGCTCTTGTATCTCCATGGATTTGCAGAAACTCCAGCACGCAGAAGTGACTCGGCTTGAGAAAAGTGACTTCTAGTGTCTGTTTAACACTGATGATTTTCATCTTATGTGGTGCAAGGATTGAAAACTAGACCTTGTTGTTCTCAGATGACAAACTGTCATCACTGCCACAGTGAATAACTGAAACTGAATGAAGGAGAACTGAGGAGGGACTGAAAAAGTATCTAGCATGTAAGAGTTAGTGTATGTACCTCATTACAGTCACAGGTGTGTGCACACATTGCCATGAAAACATATAGATATTTCTAGATACAGATATCTTTGCTTGTAGAACTTCTATATACAAATGTTATCCGCCATCCTATACTTCATGGGAATACATAGCTTAAGGAGAAAGGAAATCAGCATAAAACCAACCAGTTCATCTTTAGGGGTTTTTTTTGTGTTATTTTGTGTGTGTGTGTGTGTGTGTGTGTGTGTGTGTTTGGCTTTTGTTTGTTTGTTTTGTTGTTTTGGGTCTTTTTTTTTGTTTTTCTTTTTTTCATTTTAGACAGCCTGGAAATGAGTCAGGAAGAGTTCATTCTTGATGATCTATGTTTACAGCTGATGGTGTAAACATAGATTTTATTTTTAAATTTTAGTTTAACATTTCAAAGATAACATCATTCTTCCTAGTGAAGAGGGAAGACACTTTTCTGAAAAAGTCTAATGAAACACTAGACAGATTCTCCTATATTTATCAATCCAGAAACATTGGTCTTCCACCTCAGAGTAATGAATAAAAGATTTACAGGCAAATTAATGTCAACACTTCATAACACCCAACTTAAAATAATCATTATTTTGTCCTTATTAACAGATTAATTTTCATATCCTCCTTGTAGCATGATAAAAATAATTATCTACAATTTTACTGATTGAGAATGATGATGATGAGCTGGTTGAGAGCATATGGGTTAAGAATAAAGGAAAGACAGGGGAAGGTGATACAATAATACAATAAACCAGGTTGGAAGAGACCTTCAAGATCATCGTGTCCAACCCATCAACCAATCCAACCCACCTAACAACTAGACCATGGCACTAAGCACCCCATCAAGTCTCCTCCCGAACACCTCCAATGATGGTGACTCCACCACCTCTCCGGGCAGTCCATTCCAATGGGCAATCACTCTCTCTGTATAGAACTTCTTCCTAACATCCAGTCTAAACCACCCCTGGTGCAGCCTGAGACTGTGTCCTCTTGTTCTGGTGCTGGCTGCCTGGGAGAAGAGACCAACATCCACCTGTCCACAACCTCCCTTCAGGTAGTTTTAGAGAGCAATAAGGTCATGATGTTACCATAGGGGCCTGTTACAGGCCACCTGACCATCAGAACCAAGCAGATGAGGCCCTCCACAGGCAAACAGAAGTGGCTTTGCATTCGCAGGCCCTGGTACTCAGGGGATTTCAACCACCATGACATCTGCTGGAGGGACAACACAGCAAGATACCAGCAACACAGGGTGTTCCTGGAATGCATAGATGACAACTTCCTCCTCCAAATGGCAGAGGAACCAACAAGAAAAGGTGCGATGCTGGACCTTGTTCTCATCAATACAGAAGGGCTCAGGGATAGCCTTGGCTGAACTGACCATGAAGCAATAGAATTCAAGATTCTCAGGGCAACTAGGAGGATGTACTCCAAGCTTACCACCCTAGACTTTAGGCGTGCAGACTTTGATTGCTTCAGGAACATGCTGGGACAAAGCCCTAGAGGGAAGAGGGGCCTAGGACATCTGGTCAGTATTCAAGGATCACCTTCTCCATGTCCAGGAGCAAAGTATACCAGCAAAGAGGAAGGGAGGAAAAAATGCTTGGAGACCTGCCTGGATGAGCAAGGAGCTCCTGGACATGCTGCCACACAAAAAGAATCTCTACGAAGAGTGGAAGAAAGGACAACTGGAATGGGAGGCATATAAGGAAGCTGCCCAAGCAGCAAGAGACCTAGTTAGAAAAGCCAAAGCTCAGTTAGAATTAAATCTAGCCAGGGAGTTCAAGGGAAATAGCAAAAATTTCTATAGGTATATTAATGGCAAAGACTAGGGAAGATGTGGGCCCCCTCAGAAAACAAAAAGGTGAACTGATAACTCCTGGGGCTGGAAGAAAGAACTGCCTATTGTGAGTGAAGATCAGGTTCATGACCATCTGACAAACCTGAAAATGCTCAAGTCCATGGGACCTGATGGGATGTGGCAGTTTTAGGCTATGCATTTAAAAGTTAGCTGCAGATTTAGAGCAGAGAAAGTGAAGAAATATAAGCAATTCACAGTTGGGTGTAAAAAGAAAAACAAAAGATTATTCTAAATGAATTTTATTAGCCAGATGTGCAAGATGTACCCTAGCAATCTCACACATTCCACTTCATTCCTTTCATTCTGCTCTGGCTGCCTGGCTGCTTTGCTGGTTTGGAGAGAATCTTATTGTCACTGACCCTGCAGATAAGGACACTAATGATGCTTTGAGCTAACAGTTCTCCTAACATCTTTCTCTTTTCTTCTAATTAGAGAGAGAAAGGGGGTTAGGGGACAGTAGAGTTTTCCCACTCTTTTTGGGATACCAGAAGGGGCTCAGGGGGGTTTCTGTGCTGTTTTCTGATTGTAAATACCTGTATAATATTGTAAATACTGTATATTTGTAAATACTGTATATTTGTACATATTCATTACATTCCATTATAGAGCGTAGTTTTTGCTTTGTAAATAGAGCTTCCATTTGCTTCCTGAGTGAGCCATGGTTTAGTTATTGTAGTGGGAAATTCCAAACCACCACACGGGATAAACCCACAGGTGCTGAGGAAACTGGCAGAGGATGTCACTAAACCACTCTTCTACTGGGGAAGTCCCCACCGACTGGAAAGAGGAAACATAACCCCCATTTTCAAAAAGGGAAAGGATGACCCCAGGAACTACAGGCCAGTCAGTCTCACCTCTGTGTCCAGTAAGATCATGGAGCAGATCCTCCTGGAGGCACTGCTGAGGCAGAAGAATAACAAAGAGGTGATTTGGTACAATCAGCATGGGTTCGCCAAGGGCAAATCCTGCCTGACAAATATAGCAGCCTTCTATGACAAGGTCACAACATTAATAGATGAAGGTCAAGTAACTCATATCATTTACCTGGGCCTGAGCAAAATCTTTGGCACTGTCCCACATGACATCCTGGTCTCCAAGCTGGTGCAGTATGGGTTTGATAGATAGACCATTCAGTGGACAAAAAAATGACTTGACAGCCACACCCAAAGAGTGGCTGTCAATGGGTCCATGTCCAAGTGGAGGCCAGGGACAAGTAGAGTCCCTCAGGGATCAGTTCTGGTACCAGTGCTGTTTACCATCTTTGTTGGCAACATGGACAGTGGCATTGAGTGCACCCTCATCAGGTTTGCTGACAACACCAAACTGTGTGGTGCAGCAGACATCCTGGAGGGAAGGGAGAGCCTCAGAGGGACTTTGACAGGTTGGAGAGGTGGGCCTATGCCAACCTCATGAGGTTCAACAAGACCAAATGCAAGGTCCTGCATCTGGGTTGGGGCAATCCCAAGCACCGATACAGTCTGGGCAGTGACTGGATTGAGAGAAGCCCTGAAGAAAAGGACTTGGAGGCACTGGTAAATGAGAAGCTCAACATGAGTCACCTGTGTGCACTTTCAGCCCGGAAAGCCAATCACATCCTGGGCTGCATCAAGAGAACATAGCCAGCAGGGCCAGGGAGGTGATTCTCCCCCTCTACTCTGCTAAGACCCCACCTGGAGTGCAGAATCCATTTCTGGAGCCCCTGTTACATGAAGGATCTGGAAGTTCTGGAGTGTGTCCAAAGAAGGGCCAAAAGGATGATCAGAGGACTGGAGCACCTCTCCTACAAAGACTGGCTAAAAGAGTTGGTGCTATTCAGTCTGGAGAGGACAAGGCTCCGAGGAGTCCTTATTGTAGCCTTCCAGTATCTTAAGGTGGCCTACATGAAAGCTGGTGAGGGACTTTTTAGATTCAGATTGGATGTTAGGAAGAAGTTCTTCACCATGAGGGTGGTGAGACGCTGGAACAGATTGCCCAGGGAGGTGGTGAAAGCCCCATCCCTGGAGGTTTTTAAGGCCAGGCTGCATGTGGCTCTCAGCAACATGATCTAGTGTGAGGTGTCCCTGCCCATGGCAGGGGGCTTGGAACTGGATGATCTTTGAGGTCCTCTGATGGGTTACACCAATCCTGAAAGCATGGGTGGGAGGTCTTGTGAGAGATTTGCCCTCCCTGGAGGGGGTATTCCCCCTGGGAAACTGAGTCTGTTTCACTCCCCCTCCCTGCCCAGCAAGCCTATAAAAAGGAAGACACTGCAGCCAATAGCTCTCTTTTTTGGCTTCTACCTTGCCTAGATGAGAGGACTGCTGCTGGCTTCCTGCTTCCCTGCCACGTGGTCAGGCCTGGTCCTCCTCCCTACTACATCCATGTTTCTTCAAAGGACTCGAAAGGACTGATTTTGTATACATACTGTTCCTATCCATCCTTGTTCCTTACCCTTGTAATAAATAAAGGGATGAATTATTTGTTAACCATATAAATGATCAATGATGGAGTCGTGATCAAGTCAGACAATGCCACTCGATAAGAACATGTAACATACTGTTTTGAACAGTATGTACTTAGTTTTAAGCTTGTTAGGCAGAAATCTACAGAAGTTGGGCAGCTGGGTCAACCCCTACTGAGCCTGCCAGAAACCAGGTTAAGATAAGGAAGACTACCAACATCCTCACAAGAGACGCGGGACCGGGATGCCGATCCTTATCAGGAACTCACACTGGCACAGCCAGAAGGGTGCATTCTATGCATGAGGAATTGGCTGTTACGGTTGCGACATACCTCCACCTTAAAAGAAGAGAGTGGATCCTTATTCGGTGCGTGCTGTTGTGGAGCAGGAGACTCCCAAGCCACCCAGCGCTGCTTTTGCTTATTTTACCCGCAATAAAATTTCTTATACTTAAAACTCTTGATTGGCGTGGAGAGTGCTTTTAACACCCTTGTGAACCCTTCCTGTTATATATATATCTATATATGTGTGTGTGTGTGTATATATATATGTGTATATATCTTTTTTTAAAATAATTTTTTTTCCTCTCTACTTCTAAGCCAGCTCCAAATTATTTCTCATTAGATTTGCTCCTTCCGTTTTTTTCCCTCTCGATCTGGAAAGAGGAGGGGGATCAGAGAAGGGATTCTCAGCCTTGGCCCCATCTGAGCTCTTAAATCCCAGTTAAGGCTCAAACCATCACAGTATTTCTGGTGCCCAATGTGGGGCTTGGAGATTAATATTCTATTTGGAAAGTAATACTTTGTTTGAAAGTAATTTTGTTAATTTTGAAGAATCTGATGTTCCAAGCTTTTGCATGGGTGTTTGGCTGGATCTTTTGAACGCATATCTACAAATTAATAACTTACCATGTGGCATGGTTAATGATATAGATGCTGCTTAACTGGATAAAACTTTTACCAATGCAGTTGGGCATGTACCTCCTGAATTCTTTGAATTTCACTGGCAGTGGTACCTTCTCTGACATAGGAAATTTTCCTGAAGCAAGCTACGAAACCAAAGGTGTAGATAAAAATGTCTGTAATGGAAAATTGCCTTACATTGCAATATGCTCTGTATGCTTAAATATAATACTTATAGGGGCATTTGCTGTGACCATGTTGGGTGGGGGAAGAGCTAACCCATAAAGAGCTCTTTGCAGAGTGATAAGGCAATCCTTTATACTCTTTAACGATGGGAGCGTGTCTGCTGTGGGCATTGCAAGCACTGTGTAAACACAAAGAGGGAGGGGTCGGGTTGTAGTGAGTGTGCCAAATCTCAGCCTGAGCCCCAGGCACAAGGGTTTTCCTCACCAGCAGCAGTTCCACAGTTAACCCCTGATGCTCCTGGCAACGCAGTTTCTCTAACACCTGTCACCACACACAGGAAAAGAAGGCAAAAATCACCTCCAAGCATGGATGGTGAGGAAGGCACGTTGGCAAGGCCTAGCACCTCACAGAACCCAGTGGTGGATGAGGAGGACTCAGATCAGAAAACAATAACTGTACATCTCTGCCCAGAAAGGAATTAAGGCAAACTCATCTGGATTATGCACGGCAAGAGGGTGAGTCAATACTGAGCTGGGACGAGGGAGTGGACACGGTGGACCTGGATAAGAGGGAGGCGAAGCTTTTAGGCTCCCCAATTCGTGATGCTGGTCTGGACAAAGAGTTAGCCAAAGTTGACGGAGCACACCCCCTCCAGGCTCAGATCCTCAATGCCATAAAGAGCCGGTACCTGGGCCCCAATTAGATGGACAAATATGGAACAGGGCATTCAGTATCTGAGACAGATGGCTATGCTGTAAATAATTGATGGGAATGGCCAGCTCCCCTCAGACCCAGATGAGGTGCCTATGAGGCGGCCCTTCATAAAGAAATTCACCCAGGGTGCCCCTCAAAATATGCTCACACATTAGGCGGGATACTCCTGACTGAACAAGACAGAAGTCTTGCCCGAGGGGTGGAGGTGATTTTGATTCTGTACCACAGCGGTAGAGGCGGCCGGAGCCCTGCTGTATGCTGAGTGGTGGCGGCAGCGGACACCAGCCGTGCACTCGGGCTGCGGTGGACCCGGCTCTAATCTCCTCCGATCTTTTCGGACAATCTCCGAAAATGGCCCCGAGCACCTGGCTCCACCTCCCTTCTTCTCAGTGGGCTGTGGTGCAGCCCGTCCCTCTTCCAGGGGAGGGTTGTGCAGCCAGATGCTGTTATGTCACAGTACGTGAACGCCCAGTGGGGAGGCGAAGTACCCTGACAGGCATCTGTGTAGCCTGGACTGCGGTTGGAGGCGGTCGGTTGTGGCACCCTGGCGACGGAAAAAAAGCAGTTGTGGAGCCAGATTGTTCCGACTGGCTTGCCCCAGGGGTGGAAGATATGCCGCTGAGTTACTGAGGGTGAGAACAAAAGCTTGGCTGAGAAGTTGTGAGGCTTTTCCAGGTGGCCAGGATGTCCAACGGATCCATGAAGAACCTGCACTGCAGAAGAGTGAATTCTGCATCGCTGGGAGGTTCCATTGGATGAAAGAAGAACTGGACTGGACTGATACTTGAGCCTGAATGAGAGACTGTTTGAGTGGATGCCCAGATGAAGATATGGACCTTGTCGGACATGTCATCAGAAGATCTCTAATTTGATGATGTGTTTGGGTGCAGGGGTTGTGATATGAGATAAGGGGTGGCATGTGGTGGTTTGGGCTGGGTGCCCTCTGCTGCATGGTGTACCTCCTGTGTCCAGAAGTTCAGCCCAGTGGGTAGACACAGCAAACCGTGTATCTCCTACCACAATCCCCTGCACCACTATAAAATCCAGCACTGGGTCTGGCACTGCCTCCTTCTTCCCTCGCCCGTACCCGGTAACTGGGGGAGACATCTCCCAGCCTTGGGCCTGGCTAGGCCCAAGGCCAGGGGATGGGCGGTCTCAGGCCTGGCCGGCCGAGACTAGCCTAGCAGTGTTGGGGGGAAGAACGAGCCCTGAGGGTCTTGGGCCCACCCTCAGGTGGGGATGGGATGCTTCTGGGTCTGTTTTGGGGTTTCTTCTGTCACTGTTTCTGGTTCTTTGAGCACATTCACCCTTTTCTATTTAAACTTTTCCATCACTTTTGCAATCCGTTTGTCAGAGTCGTTATTTCTGCCTGTGGTGGGGAGGGGGTTGCCTCAACCCACTACACCAATCCAGAGAATTCCAGCATCACCTCACCTGCACCTGTTCTTGATGTCCCTACAGCAACAAACTGTTCCTGATTTTTTTTTTTTTTTCCCTTTCAAAGACAGACTGATTCCTGATTCTTCTCCACATTCCTGCCCAGTTCAAGCACCGCCTACATTGACCAGCACCAGAGAGGGAGAGACTGCCCTGAGAAAGAGAGAAGTGGGATAAAGAGGGACTTGCATCAAGGATTCAAATACTATGTGTCAAGATTGGATGAAGGGGCTGTGACAGGAGAGTGGAAGTGGAACAGAAGGGTGGATTGTGATGGGCTATGCCCATCCTGGAAGCAGTGGGGGAGGGCTTGTGAGAGCTTTTGCCTTCCCTGGAGGGTGTTTTCCCCCTGGGGCAGTAAATTTGTCTGTTCCACTCCCCCTCCCTGCCCAGCAAGGCTATAAAAAGAAGGATACTGCAGCCATTAGCTCTCCTGGGCCCTGCCTTTGCCTGGAGGAGGACTGCTGCTGGTTCCCCTGCTTCTCTGCCATGTGGTCCTCCCTGCTGCACCCATGCCATTGCAAAAGACTGGTTTTGTATTTCATATTTCTTTTTTTCCCATCCATCCTTGTTCCTTCCCTTGTGAACCCTGCCTGTTATTATTACATATACATATATGTGTATATATGTATATATGTATATATGTATATATGTATACATATATTTATACATATCACAGTATCACAGTATCACAGTATGACTAAGGTTGGAAGAGACCTCGAAGACCATCGAGTCCAACCTGTAACCACAAACCTCACGACTAGACCATGGCACCAAGTGCCACATCCAGTCCCCTCTTGAACACCTCCAGGGACGGCGACTCAACCACCTCCCTGGGCAGCCCATTACAATGGCGAATCACTCTTTCAGTGAAGAACTTTCTCCTCACCTCAAGCCTAAACTTCTCCTGGTGCAGCTTCAGAATGTGTCCCCTTGTTCTGGTGCTGGCTGCAAGGGAGAAGAGGCCAACCCCTTCCTGGCTACAACCACCTTTCAGGTAGTTGTAGAGAGCAATGAGCCACCTCTTCTCCAGGCTAAACAACCCCAGCTCCCTCAGCCTCTCCTCATAGGGCTTGTGTTCAAGGCCTCTCACCAGCCTTGTTGCCCTTCTCTGGACACATTCAAGTGCCTTGATGTCCTTCTTAAACTGAGGGGCCCAGAACTGGACACCGTACTCAAGGTGCGGCCTAACCAAAGCAGAGTACAGGGGCACAATGACCTCCCTGCTCCTGCTGGCCACACTATTCCTAATGCAGGCCAGGATGCTGTTGGCCTTCTTGGCCACCTGGGCACACTGCTGGCTCATGTTTAGGCATCTGTCGATCAGCACCCCCAGGTCCCTCTCTGTTTGGCCACTCTCCAGCCACTCCGACCCCAGCCTGTAGCTCTGCATGGGGTTGTTGTGCCCAAAGTGCAGCACCCGGCACTTGGACTTGTTGAATTCCATCCCATTGGACTCCGCCCATCTGTCCATCCGATCGAAGTCCCTCTGCAGAGCCCTTTTAGCCTCTAACTGATCAACATCTGCTCCTAACTTGGTGTCATCTGCAAATTTGCTGATGACTGTCTCAATGCCCTCATCCAGATCGTCAATGAAGACATTGAAGAGGATGGGGCCCAGCACTGATCCCTGGGGGATGCCACTGGTGACTGGCCTCCAGCTGGAGGTGGCACCATTCACCACCACTCTCTGGGCCCAGCCCTCCAGCCAGTTCCCAACCCAGCACAGATTGTTGCTGCCCAAGCCACGATCTGACAGCTTGGGCAGAAGTTTGCTGTGGGGGATGGTGTCAAAGGCCTTGCTGAAGTCCAGGTAGACCACATCCACAGGCCTCCCCACATCCACCAGGCGGGTCACCTGATCATAGGAGATCAGGTTGGAGATGCAGGACCTGCCCTTCCTAAATCCATGTTGGCTGGACCTGAGCCCTTGGCCATCCTGCAGGTGCGCAGTTATTGTCTCCAGGATAATCTGCTCCATCATTTTCCCTGGCACTGAGGTCAGGCTGACCGGCCTATAGCTTCCGGGTTCCTCCATCCAACCCTTCTTGTGGATGGGGACCACACTGGCCAGTTTCCAGTCATCTGGGACCTCACTGGTCAGCCAGGACTGGAGGAAAACGATGGAGAGTGGCTTGGCCAGCTCACCTGCCAGCTCTCTCAGCACCCTAGGATGGATCCCATCCGGCCCCATGGACTTTTGAGTGTCCAAGTGGCTCAGCAGGTCCCAAACTAATTCCTCATGGATATCCAGGGGAACTATACTGCTCCCTGACCCCATTACCCAGCTTAGGAGACCACTCGTCCTGAACTCCTCCTGCCTTGCTGTTAAAAATTGAGGCAAAGAAGGTGTTCAGGACCTCAGCCTTTTCCCCAACCTCAGTCACTGTGTTCCCCTCCAGGTACAATAGGGAGTGCAGGTTCTTCCTGTCCTTCTTTTTGGCATTAACATATTTGTAAAAGTGCTTTTTATTGTCCTTCACTGAGGTGGCCAGCTTCAGTTCCAGCTGGGCCTTTGCCTCTCTAATTTTTTTCCTACATAATCTAACAACTTCCTTGAACATACCTCGAGAAGCCTTCCCCTCCTTCCAAAGGTAATACAGCCTCTTTTTCCCCATAGTTCCTCCAGGAGATGCTTGCTTATCCAGGCCTGGTCGACTTCCCTGATGGCTCATCTTTCGGCACATGGGAGCCGCCAGTTCCTGTGCCTTCAAGAGCTCCTGTTTAAAATAGTTCCAACCCTCCTGGACCTCTTGGTTCTTGAGGGCTGATACCCAGGGAACTTTGCAGATAATTTTCTTAAACAGGCTGAAGTTCGCACTCCGGCAGTCCAAGGTGAAGGTTCTGTTGGTGGTCCTCCCTATCTCCCTGTGTATTGAAACTTCACCATCTCATGGTCGCTGCACCCCAGGCAGCCTCCCACGGTCACTTCTCCTACCAGCCCTTCTCTATTGGAGAACAGCAGGTCAAGCAGAGCTTGACCCCTGGTAGGCTCACTCAACAGCTGCATCAGGAAGTTGTCCTCCATGCGCTCCAGGAATCTTTTGGACTGCCTCCGCTCTGCTGAATTAAGTTCCCAGCAGATATCTGGCACGTTAAAATCACCCACAAGGACAAGATCTGATGACCTTGAGACAGCCTCCAGTTGCTTATAGAATGTTTCATCTGCCTCCTCATCCTGGTTGGGTGGTCTATAACAGACTCCAACCAGGATATCAGATTTGTTGGTCTGCCCCCTGATTTTAACCCACAGGCTGTCAATCCCTTCATTTTCCACCTCAAGTTGTGTGGCAGAGTGACTCCCTGATATACAGAGCCACCCCTCCTCCTCTTCTCCCTTGCCTGTCTCTCCTAAAGAGCCTGTAACCCCCCAGTGCAGCACTCCAATCGTGTGTGTCATCCCACCATGTTTTTGAGATGGCGACTCCATCATAGTCACCCTGGTGGACCAGGACTTCCAGCTCCTCTTGCATATTGCCCATGCTGCGTGCATTGGTGTCCATGCACTTCAGCTGGGCTCTCGACTTCTCTATTGACCCTAATCTGTGCCCCACTCCTTCATCTGCAGAGGGACTGACTTCCTCACCCACCCCCTTCAGACCTAGTTTAAAGCCCTCTTAATGAGCCCTGCCAACTCAAGCGCTAGGACTCTCTTACCTTTTCTAGATAATTGCACCCCATCAGGTCCCAGCAGGTCGGGTGCAGTAAAAGTTGCCCCGTGATTGAAGAAACCAAAATTTCACTGCTTAAAGAAAATTCTTTTTCTGTCTACTTCCAGGCTGAATCCATATTATTTCGTGGTGGATTTGCTCCTTTCCTTTCTTTTCCTTTCCATTGGGAAAGAGGAGGGGGAGCTGGGGAGGAATTCTCAGCCTGGCCCCCATGTGAGCTCTTAAGTCCCAGTTAAGGCTCAAACCACCACAAAAGATTAAAGTACAGGGGAAAAATAAGGCTGTTTGGAAGACAGTATTTCAAGATGCATAGTTTTGCTTCCTCCCTGAGGTGAGATTTTTATGTACCTAATATAAAACTTATAATGGCAACCGTATCTGATAAAAATTAGCAGAGGTACTCAGATGCTACTCTGTGTTCAATATGTAGCTACCTATTTCTGAAGATATGGCTATCCCAACATACCAAAACTGCAAGCACTGACCCATTTCATCCTGAAAAAAGAGTTATCTTTATTGCCTTCTTATCATCTGAGAATAGTGAGACTATGTACTGATGAGTAAATTCTAACATAAATATTGTTTTTAAAGGGGCACTAAACCTATAATATCATATCTTATGAACCTAGAGAGGTTTTGACAAATAGTTTAAAAATCTTATTGTTCCTTATTTCAGTTTTGAAAAACCATACCATTAAATTTTCTGTAAATTAAATGTCAGAGGACTTAAATACCAAAATATCTTTTTTTGGTCAAGAGAGACACCACTAAAAGATACAATGATCTAAAATTATATGCAAAAGTTGAGTGATCTTGGGTCTTTATTACATACCATGTACTGAAACAAAATGTTTGTTATTGTTCTTAGTTTTAAGCTACAGGCAGTCTTGATCGGCATAATTCTTTATAGATGGCAAAGAAAATTAATTCTGCAAATGATGTATGAATCTAAACTATGAGATACAGTAGATCTACTCTAATCCTTCTGTAAAAACCCTTGTGACTACATTATTTTTTCAGTGTTGCTCAAAAAATATATAGGTTCTTTACTCAGGTCCCATTCTAGATGCAACACAAAATATGCCCTAAAACCCAGCAATTTATGAAGCTATTAATTAAATTCTCACAGTGATATGTCTATAAACATAACAATTCATGTTTCATTAATTCTGGAGAAAATTAGCATAATTCACACTGTTGAGGGGTAGGTATGTTAGCAGAAAATTCCTTATGATACTCAATTTTAGGCTTTCATATTCCAAAGAACTGAGAGACAGTTTGCCTTGCACTGCAATTAAGGACACCTCAAAAAAATTATATATCTGTAGGCAGAAATCATCTGTTATGTCTGCTCACCTTGTACTCTTCTGACTGTACAGTTGTTCCAGAAATTAAGGCTACACTGTCATAATAAAATAAATTAACACAAAAATATAACAGGCTGGTCAGCTGCTTAACAGGAAAATAAAATAAAAATAGTATCTAAGCTTTTTCAGGCCATATTTAAAGAACACTAAAAACTGTTTTTTGAAAGATAAAAAATGCTGTCTTTCATATTGACAGGAGAGTTTTATGGCTCTACTTTATTAAAATTCAAACTATTTTTTAATTCATTCTGAGATGAACACTTTTTTTTTTTTAATAATAAGAACCTTAGATTTGTGCTAAAGAGATCATAAGAGATTTTTTTTACCTTTTTGTGAATTGCACTATTTTTCACATCTTCATGATTGTACTTCAAAGGCCAAATGCACACTTAATGTGCTACACTTTTGCTAAAAACAAATCCTGAAAATAAGTGTTGCTTGATAACTGTGTGTTTTATAACAATTTGGTTATTAGTTATAAATGACTAAACAACTACTAAGTGTTTCTATGACAGTGATTGGATGGAGAAGCCAAGTAATTCTGATATTCAATTGTAGAATCATAGAATCAATGAGGCTGGAAAATACCTCAGAGATCATTAAGTCCAACCTATTACCTAACACAGCCTCATGACTTAGTAAACCATGGCTTCAAGTGCCACGTCCAATCCTTTTTTGAACACCTCCAGGGATGATGACTCCACCACCTCCCTGGGCAGCCCATTCCAATGGCCAATTACTCTTTCTGTGAAGAACTTTCTCCTCACCTCCAGCCTAAGCCTCCCTGGCACAGCTTGAGACTGTGTCCTCTTGTTCTCGTACTGGTTGTCTGGGCGAAGAGACCAACTCCCATGTGTCTACAGCCGTTCAGGTAGTTGTGGAGAGCAATAAGGTCTCCCCTGAGCCTTCTCTTCTCCAGGCTAGACAATGCCAGCTTATTTGGTGGGTCAGACTTTATTTAGGTTATTCTTTAAAGAGAAAAGGAACAGACACATGTTGCTACGGAAGTGATGAAACTTATTCTTGGTCAATAGTGCATCAGACACAATTTATTGATACTTTAGTGAATGTATCTGGTACTGAGTAAAGTAATGAGAAGTAATCAGGACTTTTGTCAGGCCCTATACCCAGTTACAGGAAGTATTAGACTGTGAGTTGATAGGGGCATGAATGTCCTTCAGGGAAAGATACTTTCTTTCCTTTGGTTGCAGAGGACAGCTAATTAATTAATTAATTAAGTTAATCAGGACAGCTGCAACCACATCAGCTGTTGCCCTTTCTGGATAAGTGTCTCTTGTGAGAAGAAATGATACTAGGCTCTCTTTTAACCCCACATTTGGGTAGCCCATAAATTTTTCTCTAAGCAGGCTAAATTCTATTATCTTAGATAAAATAGGGATACCTTTTCCAACCTCTTTCCTGCTGCATTTATAAGAAGGATGACAGTTTTAGGTACTATATAGTTTTTGTTCTTTTACCATTATGAACTAGGAGTAACTTGATGTGGTGTCTCACAGCTGCACCACTATTATTGTCATCCTTCCCCCTCTCCCTCATGCTCAGTATGCTAGTATGCAAAGGACCTTTTGCTGCTGTTCAGTGACAATGATGTACTGGGTCACTAACAAGAGCATTGTCAGCTGTGGAGGAACTACATCCTATGTGTTCTGGATTCCTCAGTCTCTCCTGGAGTGGGGCTGCTCCATGATACAGATGATCCAGAAGCTATAGTGACCCAACCAACAGCAGGCTAGAGCCCTCAACAAAACAGGTTCAGCCCTACGACACCCAAGCACAGCAAGCAGGTCAGGACTAACGCCAATAACATGTCTCAGGAGTCTAGTGACCTTCAAACAAATTTAGAGTATCAAGTTAGGTCCAATGTCCATCCAAGAATCCATCCAACAACTCAGGAACAGAAGGTAGCAGACACTGGATTTTTTTATGTTCTCTTTGTCTTTGTTTGAATGAGTATACCTAAGAGTAGAAAGTGGAGGGAAGAAAAGAAGGGCTGTTACATTTTGCTTTCAAAATCTGTGAGATTTGTCAACTGCCTTCATGACTATTAATGAAGACTGGAGGACATATATAACACATAACATGCAAGATAACAACTTGCTTAAAGTTAGTAATTATAAGTAAACATAATTCTTTAATGATTAACACAGATATCTCTCTATATGTTTAGATGCAGAGAAGCCTACATAAATCTGATTAAATGAGATGTTAGCTGCTGCCAAAGGTAATGAACAGCAACATTCTGTGTGCTGAGAGGTTACAGAGAATTTTTATTTTCAGATGGCTGACTAGTATTAAATTATTACTCATCACCTGATTTAGGGCTGTGAAGGCTAAGAACCTTTTTGGGTTTTGCCTGGATAGATCTTGGTGAAGTCATCTGGGTACACTTCACCTATACCTCATAATTCCATTTCCTGCTTCTTAAAACTTTGGGCAAACATTGGTTGTATCTGTGCCATTGATATGAAGTTGTTTTAATTGAGTAATAAAATGCCTTTGTGAACTTCTTTGGACATAACACAAGTTTTCTGAACGAAACGGAATGAATTGTAATGTTCAGTAGGTTTGGCTACAATAATACTTAAACGCCAGGCAATCTGAAATCAAGGGATAAGAAAAGAGCTGGCTACCTCCAAATTGTTGCTCACAAAAACAGTTTAAAATGTCCACAAAAATAATTTTAAAAATCGAAACCTTCTCTTGTCATCAGCACGTAAGATTTTCTTACCACCTACTACAAAGCCTTCGACACTGTCTCGCACCACATCCTGGTCTCCAAACTGGTGAAACAGGGGTTTGATGGGTGGACCACTAGATGGATAAAGAACTGGCTTGATGGCCACACCCAAAGAGTGAGTGTCAATGGGTCCATGTCCCAGTGGAGGCCAGTGACAAGCGGAGTCCCTCAGGGATCAGTCCTGGGGCCAGTCTTGTTCAACATCTTTGTGGGTGCCATGGACAGTGGCATTGAGTGCACCCTCAGCAAGTTTGCTGATGACACCAAGCTGTGTGGTGCAACAGACACGCTGGAGGGAAGGGATGCCATCCAGAGGGACCTTGACAGGCTGGAGAGGTGGGCACAAGCCAACCTCATGAGCTTCAACAAGACCAACTGCAGGGTCCTGCATCTGGGTTGAGGCAATCCCAGGCGCAAATACAACCTGGGCAGTGACTGGCTGGAGGGCAGCCCTGAGGAGAGAGACTTGGGGGTGCTGGCAGACAAGAAGCTCAACATGAGCTCTCAATGTGCATTTGCAGCCCGGAAGGCAAATCAGATGCTTGGCTGCATCAAGAGAAGTGTGGCCAGCAGGTCAAGGGAGGTGATTCTCCCCCTCTACTCAGCTCTGGGGAGACCCCACCTGGAGTACTGCGTCCAGTTCCGGAGCCCCTATTACAAGAGGGATATGGATGTGCTGGAAGGTGTCCAGAGAAGGGCCGTGAGGATGATCAGAGGGCTGGAGCACCTCTCCTATGAGGACAGACTGAAAGAGTTGGGGCTGTTCAGTCTGGAGAAGAGAAGGCTCCAAGGTGACCTCATTGTGGCCTTCTGGGACCTCTCCAGTGAGCCAGAACTGCTGAAAAATGATGGAGAGTGGCTTGGACAGCTGGTCCCATGGCCTTGTGGGGGTCCAAGCGGCTGAGAAGATCTCTAACTGCCCCATCCTGGAACAGAGAGTCACTATGCTGCTCCCTGGCTCCTTCTGCCAGCTCTGCAGGCCAGCTGTCTGGAAGCCGATCTGTCCTGCTAGTAAAAATTGAGATAAAGAAGGTGTTAAGTACCTCTGCCTTTTCCTCATCCTTTGTTACAATGTTCCCCTCCATGTCCACCAAGGAGTGGATCTTGTCCTTGCCCTTCCTCTTGCTATTAATATATTTATAGAAGACCTTTTTGTTGTCCTTCACAGCAGAGGCAAGTCTGAGCTCCAAATGTGCTTTTGCCTCCCTAATTTTCTTCCTACGTGTCCTAGCAACATCCCTAAACATTCCGTAGGTTGCTTCCCCTTTTTTCCAAAGATGATACACCCTCTTTTTTTCCCTTAGTTCCTTTAGAAGTTCATTGACCATCCAGGCTGGCCATCTGCCCCGGTGGCTCATCTTCCAGCACATTGGCACAGCCTGTTCCTGCGCCTTCAAGAGTTCTTCCTTGAAGTAGGTCCAGCTCGCCTGGACCCCTTTTATTTTTAAGGGCTGTATCCCAAGGAACCTTCTGAGTTAGTTCCTTGAGTAACCTGAAGTCTGCCCTCCTGAAGTCCAGAGTGGAGGTCTTCTTGCTGCCCCTCTTAGCTTGGCTGAATACCAAAAACTCAATTATCTCGTGGTCACTGGAGCCTAAACACCCTCCGACCACCACGTCACCCACCAGCCCTTCCCTGTCGGTGAAGAGGAGGTCAAGCAGTGCCTTACCCCTGGTAGGCTCACGCAGCACCTGGGATAAGAAGCTGTCCCCCATGCACTCTAAGAACCTCCTAGACTGCCTCCTCTCTCCTGTGTTGAGATCCCAGCAGATATCAGGCAGGTTGAAGTCACCCATGAGAACGTGGTCAGGTGATCTTGAGACAGCCTTAAGCTGCCTATAGAATGCTTCATCGACATCTTCTTCCTGGTTGGGTGGTCTATAACAGACTCCAACCAGGATGTCTGCCCTGCCGATCTTCCCTCTAATTCTCACCCACAAACACTCAACCCCATCATCCCTGATCTCCATCTCAATGGCATCTAGTGCCTCCCTGATGTACAGGGCCACCCCTCCACCCCTTCTTCCTTGCCTGTCTCTCCTGAAGAGCCTGTAGCCGTCAATTACAGCACTCCAGTCATGTGAGTCGTCCCACCACATCTCTGTGATGGCAACTACATCATAACTTTCCTGCTGCAACAAGGCTTCTAGCTCCTCTTGTTTGTTACCCATGCTTCATCCCCACTGCCCTCGGCCTGCAGAGCCTCATACTTGTTATGCAAGGGCAGTGGAAGTGGAGGAGAGGGCCGGGATGGATTTCCCTTGCCACCCCTGGCAGGGACCTGTATCCATCCCTCCCCATTTCCAGGGACCCTTCCCTCAGCAGGGGAGATCCTCAGAGCCTTCTCCCACATATCTAACTCCCTTTCGCTTTCCCTTATTGACCTGAGCCTAGATACTTCCTCCTTCAGCTTGGCCACTTCATCCTTCAGCTCCGCCACCAGACTGAGGAGGAAGTTCACCTGGTCACACCTGACACAGGTGTTCTCTCCTTCCCCCTCCACTGCAAGTGCCAGGCTGAAGCACTCTCTGCAGCTGGCAGCCTGGACTTCTGCATCATGCTGATGCAGCAACTCTGTCTGGGTAGATGCTGTTTTTCTACCCTTTGTGCGAGTGACAACCATGGTTCAGGGTTTGATTGAAAAAAAAAAATTTGTTTTTTTTTTAATATGAGCAGCAGGAGGGCTCTCAAGCCAAAATGGTGTTGTGCGCACAGCCCGGGCAGGATTTAAACCTCCCATGGCTGACATCACACTCCCAATCCTGACATAGCAAGACATAGAGATTAAAACACAGAAAATGTGATCTTATAATTTTAAAGACCCTGGAAGAGACTCTGGTTTTAAAGATTCCAAGGAATTGTGAGTCCCATTATCTGTTCTGATCAGATAACAGCAAGAGATTACTTTTAACTCCAGTGCCTCCTTAATCCTTGCTGTGTTGCTGTATTGACTGAGATGATATAAACACAGCCTTGCTGTCTTGTATCTATGGGACTTTTAAAAATCAAAGCCCTTCGGAGAAAATACATTTCATGATTATATATCTATAGACACTTTCACATATACAGATACAAATAAGAAAATCAATATATCTGAAAGTGAGTTTTATCTTCCCTCACTTAGTATTCTAAAAGTTATCTACCTCCCCTAAATCAACTGGCTAGTGCACAGCACCCAAAAAACAGACAGACATTTAATTTCTTTATTCAGGCCTTGATTAATTAATTCATGACATCTGCTTTACCTCCTGGAATCTTCATCTCTTGAGACACCCAAAGGAGATGCCTAGTTGCCTAGTTTTAAGGTAGTTGACATTTCAGTATGCACAGTCTCGTATCCCTTTACTAGGATGAAAGGGTAAGTGAAACAAGGGCACAGCTGGGTGTATTCTGCAAACAGCTGTTTCCTCTGAGAGGGTCACCATTTGCCAGCTGTTCCCCAGCTATTGGACACACTCTTTTGCCATTTTGATGATAATGTTCCTTTGTATAATTCAGGTGAAGCAAGTTGAATTGCTTGGATGAGCTATTTAAAATTTCTAACATTACTTCGAGTGAGATATATTTGGTATCCCTAGTGTTGGGCAAAATGGACTAATTTAAATGAGGCAGTTTAAAAATTAAATTGTTAATAATTTAGCACATTTTGACTTAAAAGTTGTACATAAGCAGCACAGCTAGGTGATCGTTCACTGTTACTCCCCCTCTACTTTGGTCTGGCGAGGCCACATCTGGAATATTTTGTTCAGGTCTGGGATCCTCAGTTGAAGAAGGACAAGGAACTGCTTGAAAGAGTCCAGCGCAGAGCCACAAAGATGATTAAGGGAGTGGAACATCTTCCTTATGAGGAATGGCTGAGGGAACTGGGTCTCTGGCTTGGAGGAGACTGAGAAGTGGCCTTATTAATTTTTTATAAATATGCAAATGTCCATGTATCAGGAGGACAGTGCCAGGCTCTTCTCAAAGATGCCCAATAATAGGACAAGGGGCAAGGGGTGCAAGATGGATCATAGGAAGTTCCACGTGAACATAAGGAAAAACCTTTTCACTGTGAAGGTGATAGAGCACTGGAACAGGCTACCCAGAGAGGTTGTGGAGTCTCCTTGTCTGCAGACATTCAAAACCCACCTGTACGCGTTTCTGTGTGACCTACTCTAGGAGATCCTGCTCTTGCAGGGAAGTTGGTCTAGCTGGTCTTTCCAGGTCCCTTCCAAACCCTGATGCTCTGTGATTCTGTTGTAGTCCCATTTTAGTTGCAAATGAGACAGAATAACAACTGAGGTAACTTATTGTTGGCATTAAAGTAACAGTGGTAATGCACCTCACACCCCTCCCTGGACTCCTCATGTGCCAAAGCTCCAAGAAATCAAACTTTTATTGGAGCACTCAGGTGCAAAGCTGACATGCATAGCAGTTCTGTGTTTATTTACTATTAGATAATGAAGATTAGGCTTCTTGTAGTAATTCCTTGCTGCAAATCCCTCTCCTCTATAAAGCTCATCAGAATTAAGGAAGTCTGGCATCATGAGGGTTTGCTCTCCTTTGGATTTTCTGGTGTCATGTTTCAAGTTTCAGTCAATGTAGTTCCAAACCCTCCCTCACATGTGGGCTCTCAGGTGCAAGATTAGACCCTCTCCTCCAGAGGTAGCACAAGTAAGCTTTCTTGTTTCTCCTTGAAAGATCTTTTCCATCAAGTGTATCTTTGAGGAATCTAAATCTGTAATATTTCGTTGCTGACTCAAACAGCTTTGGAGTGTGATAGGTGTGGATACACCTAAGTATGCAAACACCCTCAACATAATGATAATATAAGTTTTGCTATCTTATAAAAGTCCTGATGCATGATGACAACTCAAAAAAGAACAAAAATTCAAGTTGTTTGCATAAAGGTGTTAAAAAAGGTACATAATCTACTTCTTTCAAAAGATTAGTGTGTACTTTGCATTTAAATACTCTGTACAGATCAGCATCATCATCAGAAACATCTCTGAAGAAATACTACAAATTATGAAAAGACTGGAAGTATTCTTAACAATGGTTTAATTTTCAACAATAATACAATCTTTTAATGATGTTATATTATAAAAATCTTTCACCTCATAGAATTAAGGAAAGAGAAGACTGTAAAAGATCCATAATAAACAAATGCTTGACTCCATCCTTTGCAGCAATATGGAGCACATCTTCCGTAGTTCTCACATAAAGACAAATGCATATTTTTCCTCATTGACTCTTTATAAAATCTAGAATAACGGACTAAATACATGCATCATGAGGGGTGCCTCAGGGAGTCCTGAAAAACAGTCACTTTTGTATATAGGTAAAGCTTTAATACAAAAGTAATCTCTGAATAAGTTCTTAATATAGTTTGAAGAAATGTGAGCATTTTATGAACAACTCTGAAACTGATGGATAACACTTAAAATCCTTGCCTGATTTTCTGCTTATATGTGTTTTCCTTAAGCAGGCTAATGAGAACAATGAAAATGTCTATCCTAAATCAACAGGAGCACTGATCATCCAACATGGTAGTTCTTAGGTTTCTTGCTGCTTTAGGCTGCTATGCTTAGACCTCTCAAAGAGAATTCCAGTTTATGGTGCTGGAAATAATTAATTCTGGGAACAGATCCCAAAAGTAAATATGGAAGAAACAAGATGTAGAAACAGAGTTTGACTCTGTATGAACCAGCAGGATTTGCCCCTCTGTGTATTCATACCACCCAGGACCTCATGCAAAAACACCCCTTGATTTTACGCTATAGAAATATCCCTGCTATATATTCTTACATTACATCAGAGACTTTGAAATAAAAAAAATAAAAACCAAAACAAAACACGAAAAAAATATGACCAGAAGGAAATCCCAGAAGGGAACTCAGAATTGATTGCAAGGCAATTTAGCATGGAAGAGGCTTATCAGCAAAGTACACATAAGCTTGTCTCTACCTCTTGGCTTCTGAGCTACCAATGCTTTACTGGTCTTAATTTGTTTCTCAGCATAGATGCAGGCATTGGAAATGTGCCTGTTAACTGTGGTAAGGATGAAGATCTCCACAAACTCTACCCCAGTGCCCAGGCAGCAAAGGTCTCTTGTGTAGAGGAGCTATGCCTCAGGGCCAAACCTGGATATCTTATTTATCTCCCTCTGCTCCATTGGCTGCCAGTCTCTCCCACCAATGCCTTCTGTAGGTTTCCTTGCAACAGAATGGTGATTAAAACTCAGGGGGAGGCAAACCTGTCCTTACTGATCTTATGTAATGTAAACAGATTATCTCCCCTGAACCTGTAGATTTGGTCATATTCCAAAGAACAAAGATTTCTCTTAAGACCTGAGAAGCAGAAATCCTCTATTAACTATGTAATAAGAAAACATCTTGTTTGCAGTGCCTCTGAGCAAAGTTCCAGGCCTGTGGAAGATTTGCAGATCACTATCAATCCTTTTCAGGGTGCAGATATTGCTCTTTACTAGTCATGAAGGGAAAGTAGCTTGTACTGAACTGGAAAAAATGAGAATTATTATTCCATTCATGCTCTGATTCTATTTATGGAGAAATTTAATATCTGTGCAACAGATCCCACAGTCTTTAAATTAAATTTGCTAAAAATGCTTGTTTTTTAAGTTTAGGGCGGGGTTCTATGTCATGAAGCTCGTTGTTGTCCGTAATCATCTATTACAATCAAGCTGTAAAATGTTTTCCTACAAGCTGTGGCAATTTGGAAAATCTTTCTATGCACCATTAGTAGTTTCCAGCGGATACCATACTATTAAACTGACATACTACAAAATTACAGTCCACAGATGTGACTCTTGTTGTTGCAATACATGGTATTCCTTTCCACAGGTGGACATCCCACTGAGATTTCTGTGTCTAGGCACAGAACCATAGGGTCTTGACATCAGAGAATGGTGTCAGATGTGAGCTGTGCATTTGAGGAGTACGTGTCTCAGAGTTCAGAGCTAGAAGCAGTGCTAGCGTTGTGCTCAGGCTCCAGAGATTTACAGCACATGAAATTCCATAAAATGCAATGCTAACACAACTGTCTGGAGAGTATCCAGCCAGGGAAGGAGCTTTCCTGGAGGTGTGTGCTTAACACAAGCCAGAATCAAACTGTGCATACTGATTTTGACAGAATTTGGTTGGGGTGCTGTTGTTTGCTGGGGGTTTTCACTTTCTCATGTATTTTAACACACTGCCTAAATAATCCCTGAATACATTGAAATACTGAATACATTGGGAAACAAACAAGCAAAACAACCCCCAAAACCAACAACAAACATCAGCCACCCAAAAAAAAGCAAGAAAAAACATACCAACAAAAAAGAGGTCCTTCAGCAAAGGGAAGATTGTTCTCAGAACGTCTTGACAGACAGATAAGTATCAGGGCAGAACATGAGCTATTTAAGTTAAACTGTAACACAGGCACATCAAACTAAGAAGCAATGGAGAGGGTTTTGCACGGAAATTATATGGATAAAGTTTATGCCAGTTTTCAGATAACAATGAATTTATAAAAGGAACTACAGGGCCTAGAGACCTATAATGACATGGGATCGCAGCTGTGTTTCTCTGTAAGCTCACTGGGGAGCTGAACTATTTAGTCATGTTTCTTCATGTCTCTGTTGTACTTTTGATGCCTTGATGTTGTGGTGTTGGGGTTTCTTTTGCAGGGACTTACAAACTAACCACTTCACTACCAGTTTATCCTCCCTTTTATAGCATGTAACCCTTCTGATTCCTGGAACAAGGAATTGGTTGGGAAAAGCACAACTGATTCATTTTTCTGAAACAAGCTATTTCTTTTTGAATTTTTGAATATTTGCATACTTTCAGTTGTTCTATAAATTGACTGCAAATTAGGGTGGAACTCATCTTTTAAAATTTTTTTCTCCAGTCCCAAAACATCTGAAACATGTGTTTCCATCAGGTCTAGCGAACTCTCTGGAGAGTAGTAAGGAAAGATTCTCATGAGCATGCCTGGCCTGACTCTACAGTTTGTAGGCAGCAGCAGGAGAGCAAGAGGGGCCATGCTTTCACCCATCCATACAGCTCTTGGGCATAAGTGTGCAGGATACAATATTTGTTCTTTATAGGTGCTAAATTGAGGAGAAGGAGACTGTACAAGCCCAGATAAATAATGTGTCTTTGAAAAAATAGTTACTTGGTATGCACCTTAGCAGACCCTTAAAATACTCTGCATGGAAAATGTGGGTGCTGCAGAACATTCTAACACATAAACCAGTAGAATCTGGCCCACTGCTGGGAGCTTAAGTGTATTCCGACTAACCTATATATAAAATGCATTTTGGGGACAATTTTCATTCCTATAACACTTGTGAACTGTAATGTAATTTTATGTAAATATTCACAGGATGCACATTTTGCCAGGAGAAAACTGGAAAACTCCACAATACCTTTTTGGTCTTTAAATCCTTTAACTCCTGTATATCACCATATTTACAGAGCATAATAGTCATTTTGAAGAAGTATTTGCTTATTTAAGACCAGCTGCTTCCTGATTCAAAATGTCATTTAAACAAGTAATCCTAGCTCTCTGACAGCCTCACTATTTGCCCTTTCAATAAACCTTTATTTTTTTTCTTCCTGATATGTGAGCACTTGCCCTCTTACCTGCAGTTCAGATCAGCTCCCCGTACTGCGGAAGGCTACTGCTTTGCTATGAGGGGTGTGTTTATTAAAAAACAACAACTATCATTTATTAGCAGCAGTAGTCACACCCCTAATCACCCCTGAAATTTATATTCTTCATCCGATCTGCATAGGTCATCTGACAAGTCATGGCCTGTGTTACATTATACCAGTGTTTTTCCACTAATCCAGTTAACAAGGTTAACCAGAAACGTGATAGAAATAAAAGAGAAGCTGAACACATGGCACATATTATTTGGGTTAGAAACTAGTGGAGGGTCCTCTGTGGCAAGAACATATGAATAAATTATTTGTAACTCAGTCAAAATAATTCTACATTCTTGAGGTTTTTTTCTTAAGGTCAAAACTCTTGAGAGACACAGTCACAACCCTCCCTACCCTCTCAATTACAGCAAACTCATCTTGAAATAAATTGTTTGCCTGAAAGTAAAATAAAAATAATAAATAATAATAATTAAAAAACCCAACACAACAAAATAAAAACTCCAAAAAGTTATTTCTCTTCTTGGCAAGACTTGAGAGAAGAATTTTATAAATTTTACTGCCAACATTTCATCTGCCTCTGCTGCTCCATTGTGCATAGTTCTTCTAATTTTGTCTTTAGCAGATGACAAAACCCTTACATTCCTCGTGGGCACTGTAAAATAATAACAATTAAAACATGAATAATGATAATTAATAAAGCATGCATGGTGCAATAAGTCTTTATTCTGAAGAGGCTGCTTATTCTGTAAGAAGTCTGTGTGTGTTTTGTCTTGACAGATAATTTTACAAGAGCCCCATAGGATGCATATAGCTGTCACCACCAGTCTTGGGAGGGCACTTTTTGTCAGTGACACACTGCAGTGATGTTCTGTATCACTTCATGTTTTTTAGTTTCTACTGATAATAAGCAATTTTAGGGGTGGACCACCAACCAGCAGGCTGAGCAAGCTGTGTTTTAGATATGCAAGTTGTTCAAGGACAGCTATCATTTTTTCTACCTGCTGTGGTTAGCATCTCCAAAAGCAAAGTGAAAAATCTGTTACACTTCTTAGCTGTGTTCCAGAAATTTTTTTGCAGCTCTGCTAGTTTCAAGCAACATGTTATTTCACACTCTTGGCAGTGGTAGTATCAGCCTTATGTAACAGATCTGGGGAAAATCTGCTGGGGAAAATATATGATACTACTTTTCCCAGCTGTAACATGTGTTGAAGTAACCTTGGTTATGAGCTCAGATGATCTCCAGGTGATCTAGGAGATAATTGGTAGGCCATATAAATAAGAACCATCAGGTTTATCCAACTTAGACTGTGGGTTGCAGCTTAGAGTTCTGGACTCTCTCCTCCAGTCCAACCAGCGTGATCAGTTTGGCTGTAAGTGTGGCCAAGGATCAAGCTGAGTCTAGCACTAAGGTGTGCTACAGCAGACTGTGATGGTTAAGTTCCACCTTTGTCCTTCTTCTAAGGAAGAACCTTTTGGGGGGAAGGTTAAAACTTGCATGAAACTGATGAAATTGTGAGTTAGAAAACATGTAACTTGTAATCAACTTCATTCAGTAAGTGACATGTTCATAAATTCAGTCCATTGTTAATGTTTTCCGCTTTGGCCACAGCTGCTTGGTGAAGATGTTAGCTGTTTTTTTTTCACCCTGGTGGAACAGTGGCTGTGCCTCAGAGGACATTTTGACATTATAGCACTGAACACTAATTTTAGCAAAATTATCCTCCCATAATATGGAATTTTATTCTATCTTTTATGTGAAATTTGAAGCATAACTGTGAAATGCTTAGTTTTCTACATAGCTGAAGCTACTGATTTTCCCAGCTTTCCTGATCTTTGGTTCCTGTTCAGTCCTGGAGTAAAGTTCACAGATTAAAAGAATTCTGGCTGATTGAGATGTAAACAGCCGTGGAGCTAGAAACAACTATTTCAAAAATCCCATACTGATGGAGGATATGTTAACAAACACAACTCCAAAAGTTCCTACAGGTTACTAACATACAGAATTTTCTCAGCTGGGACTAAAACAATGTTCTTGTCTCATGGTCAAATGCCATTTCCTTCTGTTTTTTACTTTTTGTACTGGCATCTAAAAGTTGAGTGAAGCCCAGATAGATGGTGATTATCTGCTTTCTAAGCCTACTCAGAAACTTCTGTCTGTTTCCTGAAGCTAATGAACTTAAAGTGAATTCAAACCATTTGAAAATTTTGTGTAAGCATACTTCTCTTCTATATTTATTAGAACTTAACAAACAAAATTCCTTTTACTTCTTATTTTTTGACAGCTTAAAATACTTGAAGCAAATTAAATAATCTTCATGATTTTTATTGTAGATTACTGATTACTGTTCCAGCGGGAATCTTGCTCGGGAGCACACTGCGACCTGCACCCTCGGGAACACTAGCTGCTTCCTTTTCAACCTACGGGGGATGGCAGGGCACCCCGGGCTCTCGGCACTTGGCTAGATTCGGAACGACCATTTCTCCACGTGCTTGCTGCTCAGGATCGCTCAGGCTCCCCGCGTCACTGCCGGCAGCTCGTTTAAAAGCCATCGGTGGCTCGCCACAGCCCCTGTTCCCGCGGGGTCTTGCCGCCTGCTCTTGCTCGGCACACGCCGCCGCACTTTTTCTAAATTTTGTCCAGCAGGTCCCGCGGGCAGGGCACCATGGTGGTGACGCGCCACAATCACTCCTTCAAAACATCAGTCTCGACTCAGACTGAGGGGGAATACAAGCAGGTAGGCAAGTGTCACAAGCAAGAGGTGGGTGTCCAGGCTTATGGCTGCAGAGAATGCTGGAGCCTGGCACTTGAGATGCAGGGTAGTGGGGACAACTCTTGCACCAGGGTCGGCCTGGGGTGAGTCAGCCTGGGGTGAGTCAGCCCAGGGTGGATCAGTCTAGGGTGGGTCAGCCTGGGGTGAGGCAGCCTGGGGTGAGTCATCCTAGGGCGGGTCAGCCTGGGGTGAGTCAGCTTGGGGTGAGTCAGCCTGGGGTTAAACAGCCTTCCCCTGGCATCAAGACTTGCTCCCTTAAAAAAAGAGGAGGGTGATTGTTATTCGTGATTCCCTACTGAGGGGAACAGAGGGCCCCATATGTTGGCCAGACCCTGCTCACAGGGAACTTTGTTGTCTCCCAGGAGCTCAAGTTCGTGATGTTACCAGAAGGCTGCCTAGTCTGGTGAAGCCCTCTGACTACTATCCCTTAATAATTATGCAGTTAGGGAATGACGATGTTGCAACCAGAACTCCCAGGGCTATCAAGAATGACCTCAAGGCCCTGGGGGATCTAGTGGAGGACTCAGGTGCACAAATAATTTTTTTGTCTATACCCTTAGTTGCAGGAGGGAATACAAGAAGGAACAGGTCAGCAGCTGTAGTCAACAAGTGGCTTAGAGGTTGGTGCAGTCTGAAGAATTTTGGGTTTTTCGATCTTGAAAAACTTTCTACTGCACCAGGTCAGCTGGTAATAAATGGAGTACATCTGTCCCAGAGGAGGGGAAAGGTCACAGTACACGAGAATGGCCTGTCCCCCAAAGGTAAAAAGATTCTGGGAAGGGAATTGGCAGGTCTCATTGACAGGGCTTTAAACTAGCTTCGAAGGGGGAAGGGGCTGAAACCAGTCCCCCAGACAGGAGTCTGAGGGTGGTAAGCTGGAGTCAGGGGCAAAACCAGCAGCCCAGCTGAAGTGCATGTATACTAATGCACAAAGTATGGGTAACAAACATGAGGAGCTGGAAGCCTTGTTGCAGCAGGAAAGTTATGATGTAGTTGCCATCACAGAGACGTGGTGGGACGACTCGCATGACTGGAGTGCTGCAATTGATGGCTACAGGCTCTTCAGGAGAGACAGGCAAGGAGGAAGGGGTGGAGGGGTGGCCCTGTACATCAGGGAGGTTCTTGATGTCATTGAGCTAGAGATCAGGGACGATTGGGTTGAGTGCATGTGGGTGGGAATTAGAGGGAAGATTGGCAGGGCAGACATCCTGGTTGGAGTCTGTTATAGACCACCCAACCAGGAGGAAGATGTCGATGAAGCATTCTATAGGCAGCTTAAGGCTGTCTCAAGATCGCCTGACCTTGTTCTCATGGGCGACTTCAACCTGCCTGATATCTGCTGGGATCTCAACACAGGAGAGAGGAGGCAGTCTAGGAGGTTCTTAGAGTGCATGGGGGACAGCTTCTTATCTCAGGTGCTGCGTGAGCCTACCAGGGGTACGGCTATGCTTGACCTCCTCTTCACCAACAGGGAAGGGCTGGTGGGTGATGTGGTGGTCACAGGGTGTTTAGGCACCAGTGGCCACGAGATAATTGAGTTTTCGGTATTCATCCAAGCCAAGAGGGGCAACAAGAAGACCTCCACTCTGGATTTCCAGAGGGCAGAGTTCAGGCTACTCAAGGAACTAACTCAGAAGGTTCCTTGGGAAACAGCCCTTAAAAATAAAGGGGTCCAGGAGAGCTGGACCTACTTCAAGGCAGAACTCCTGAAGGCGGAGGAACAGGCTGTGCCAGTGTGCCGGAAGATGAGCCACCCGGGCAGACGGCCAGCCTGGATGGGTACTGAACTTCTAAAGGAACTAAGGGAAAAAAAGAGGGTGTATCATCTTTGGAAAAAAGGGGAGGCAACCCATGGAATGTTTAGGGATGTTGCTAGGTCTTGTAGGAAGAAAATTAGGGAGGCAAAAGCACATTTGGAGCTCAGACTGGCCTCTGCTGTGAAGGACAACAAAAAGTCCTTCTATAAATATATTAATAGCTAGAAGAAGGGCAAGGACAAGCTCCACTCCTTGGTGGGCATGGAGGGGAACATTGTAACAAAGGATGAGGAAAAGGCAGAGGTACTTAACACCTTCTTTACCTCAATTTTTACTAGCAGGACAGATCAGCTTCCAGACAGCTGGCCTGCAGAGCTGGCAGAAGGAGCCAGGGAGCAGCATAGTGACTCTCTGCTCCAGGATGGGGCAGTTAGAGATCTTCTCAGCCGCTTGGACCCCCACAAGGCCATGGGACCAGATGGGATCCATCCTAGGATGCTGAGGGAGCTGGCAGATGAGCTGGCCAAGCCGGTTTCCATCATTTTTCAGCAGTTCTGTCTCACTGGAGAGGTCCCAGAAGACTGGAAGCTGGCCAGCGTGGTGCCCATCCACAAGAAGGGCCTGTTAGAAGAGCCAGGGAATTATAGGCCTGTCAGCCTGACCTCAGTGCCAGGCAAGATTATGGAAGAGGTCATCTGGAGTGCAATCACACAGCACTTACAGGATGGCCAAGGGATCAGGCCTAGCCAGCATGGATTTAGGAGGGGCAGGTCCTGCCTGACCAACCTGATCTCCTTCTATGATCAGGTGATCTGCCTGGTGGATGTGGGGAGGCCTGTGGATGCAGTCTACCTGGACCTCAGCAAGGCCTTTGACACCGTCCCCCACAGCAAACTCCTGGCCAAGCTGGCAGCCCATGGCTTGGACAGGAGCACACTGCATTGCGTTAGGAACTGGCTGGAGGGCCAAACCCAGAGAGTGTTGGTGAATGGTGCCACATCCATCTGGAGGCCAGTCACTAGTGGTGTGCCCCAAGGATCAGTGCTGGGCCCCATGCTCTTCAACATCTTTATTGATGAACTGGATGAGGGCATTGAGTCCATCATCAGTAAATTTGCGGACGACACCAAGCTGGGGGCAGGAGTTGATCTGCTGGAGGGCAGAGAGGCTTTGCAGAGCGACCTCGACAGGCTGGACAGATGGGCGGAGTCCAATGGCATGAGATTTAACACATCCAAGTGCTGGGTTCTGCACGTTGTGCACAGCAACCCCATGCGGCGCTACAGGCTGGGGTCAGAGTGGCTGGAGAGCAGCCAGGCAGAGAGGGACCTGGGGGTGCTGGTTGATGGGAGGCTGAACATGAGCCTGCAGTGTGCCCAGGCAGCCAAGAAGGCCAACCGCATCCTGGCCTGCATTAGGAATAGTATGGCCAGCAGGAGCAGGGAGGTCATTCTGCCCCTGTACTCTGCTTTGGTTAGGCTGCACCTTGAGTACTGTGTCCAGTTCTGGGCCCCTCAATTTAAGAAGGACATTGAGACACTTGAACATGTCCAGAGAAGGGCAACAAGGCTGGTGAGAGGCCTTGAGCACAAGCCCTATGAAGAGAGGCTGAGGGAGCTGGGGTTGTTAGCCTGGAGAAGAGGAGGCTCAGGGGCGACCTCATTGCTCTCTACAACTACCTGAAAGGTGGTTGTAGCCAGGAAGGGGTTGGCCTCTTCTCCCTAGCAACCAGCACCAGAACAAGGGGACACAGTCTCAAGCTGCAACAGGGGAAGTTTAGGCTCGAGGTGAGGAGAAAGTTCTTCACCAAGAGAGTGATTCGTCATTGGAATGGGCTGCCTGGGGAGGTGGTTGAGTCGCCATCCCTGGAGGTGTTCAAGAGGGCACTGGATGTGGCACTTGGTGCCATGGTCTAGTCGTGAGGTTTGTGGTTACAGGTTGGACTCAATGATCTTTGAGGTCTCTTCCAACCTTGGTAATACTCTACTGTACTGTACTGATTCAATAATCAAGTGAAACCTGCAGTTTAAATAAAGATAGGTGTAGAAACATATTATCTTCTTCGTGATGCAAATTTCTGTTGAGGCATTCACAAAACACAGAGAGTTATATACTAAAATGTATTCCATCTAGGCCCAAGATTTGCCAAGAATTTCTAATCTTCTATAGTTCTAATCTTAATGATTTCCCCTGCATAAAAATGAATTGGTCTGTATCTGGACTTCTCTTCATTTGGCAAAGTAACGTTACATTTGGCAGATATTCATAACACATTTGTATTGTTAATAACATAACAACTACCTGTTTAATCATTTTTTCTGAAGCCCTTATTTTACAGGCATCTTGGCATAAGATGTAAGCAGGTTACTTCAGAATGCTGTAATAGAACATTTGCGTTCATTATAACTTTCTATTTGCAGTTTTCAATGTCTCTGTTTTATTTGGGGAAGAAAGCATAGGCCAGTTTAACAAGTATATTTCCTGTACAAGTCTGTGAAGAAACAGTTTTAGAAAGGCTTTGGGTATAATGAAAACACTATGAGCATGGTACTTGTATAGTGTATAAGAGGTCACTTTGGTAGAGTTACAATAAAATACAATAAGTCTGAGAAGCCAACATTAAATACTAAATACTAGAGTGTCTGGTACAAAGTAGAAGTAAAGAGTACCTGCTCAAGCAGGTAATTAAGAATTTATAGTAACAGACCAAGCACCTCATCAACCTGTCAAGAAAATAAATTTTATCATATTCTCCAAGCCTGTGTATTAAGTGGAGGAAACAAGCCTTACTGAAAAGAATCAACTTATAGAAACCAAAGCAAATATAGATTCCTGGTCATCTGCTGAGGGTAGCAAAGCAAGCATGGTAAGAGTACAGGACCAATTAATTTTAAGGCAAGTGAAGGAGTCACAGTAATAGAAAAAATAAGAAGCTTTCTGTGGTCTTGGGACTAAATTGATCTTAACCAATTAAAGCTGAGTTGAGAAAAATTTATACTGTTAACAAATGTGATAAAAAGACATATTTTTGTTGCTTATGGAGGGGTTGATTTTGGCCTTGCTTTGGGTTGTGTTTTTTTCCCCTATGTGCATTACTTTGAATTTTTGTTTTGTTGTATTATATTTAACAGCTCTGTGACCTAAACTATGTTCTATAAAAATGAAAATACCCTTCTAGCTGGCTGCATAGTACAGTGTTTTACTTTGAGTCATTTACTACAGATTATATTCTTTCTCAAATAGGTCTAGTGCCTCAAATTAGTAAGAAACTATCTGAACCCTCACCTTCATTCTTTCTCCAACTGTTTCACTAATCAAAGCACAATGAATATACATAGGAACTGCAGAAGGACTCTAGGCTATTGGTCTATTGTTTTCACGATCTTATTTTTAAAGGTCAAGACATCTTGCAGTGCAACAGAGGTGATTGCATGGAGGAAATGAAAATTTCTTAATATTCCTCAATGACTAGGAGTGTTGTACTCTTTTTTAACTGGAGAGAACAGATTTTGAAAGCCAGCATCAAGAGCAGATTTTACACTGGAGCCTTAATGCAGCCAGACAAAGTGCTATGGCATCTGCTTTATTACACCCTCCACCGTAGGAGCTGGATGCAGAAGGCCCCTTGTCCTTTCCAGTAAAACTTAGGAAATCCTCCTCTGCCCAGAGCCTGGCAGGATGCTAGCAGCACTCTCTGCAGGATGCAACCTGTGGAGGGTCAGTACTCCACACAGCTTGGGTAGCTGCCCATGACAGGCTCAATGGCCTGATGTTTCCCTGGCTGACTTTTATGAGAAGAGGAAAAGACTCAGCAGGAGAAAACAGACAAATAAGAGAATGAGAAGTCAAATATTTAACACAGAGCTCTAAGACAACAGGTCTGAAATCCCCGGGCAAATGGTTATAGAGTGTCAGGAAAACAAAATATGAGGAATAGTATAAAGAAAGAATAATTCACTGTAGACTGTCATGCAACACGCTATCAAATACCATAATTTACAATGCTAATAATTCATAGGTGTGGTGGTTTAAGCCTTAACTGGGAGTTAAGAGCTCAGATGAGGGCAAGGCTGAGAATCTCTCCCCCAATCCCCCTCCTCCCTCCCAACAGAGGGGGGAAAAAAGGAAGGAGCAAATCCACCAAACAATAATTTGGAGTCAGCTTGGATGTAGAGAGGCAAAGAGTTTTCTATAAACAATATACATATAACAATAACAGGTAAGGTTCACAAGGACTGTGGTGGTGAGAGAAAGTTCTCCCCCCACACACACAAAGAAATCACAGCTAACTCAGTCAGAGAAGCAAATGAAGGTGCTGTATTTACAAGCAGGAATGGAATGCAATGAATATGTACACAATATACAGTACTTACAATATATACAGAAATATATATCAATGAATGCAATACAGAAGACCTCCTCCAGCCAGGAGGATTCCCCCCTGTACCCCCTCTCCCTCCCTACTTCCCTTTTTTCCCGAAAAGGGTTAGAGAGAGAGAGAGAAAGGCAATTAAGGAGAAAATTCTGTTAGCTCAAAGCGTGTGCAAGAATTAGTTTTCTTATCTGGTTAGCTTTGTTAATTCAAGGTCGACTCTGTCCGGCAGCTGTTGCTTCAGAGAGAGAGAAACAGACAGGCCCACAGGAACAGAGAGGACAGACAGACCTGACTGAGACTCAAACTGAACTAAAACTTAAAAGTTGCATTCTACCAATTTAGAATATCTTGTTTTCATTTAAATACCCAAACATTCAGCCAGAGTGTTCCAGCAACTGTCCCTTTCTTAAAGGCACAGCCTAAAACGGTCACAGGGCAAGGAACAAGGATGGATGGGTGGGGGACAAAGAAGAAGAATACAAAACCAGTCTCTCTCTGAAGAGGCGTGGAGGCAGCAGGGAGAAGGATCAGGCCCGACCACATGGCAGAGGAGCAGGAAAGCAGCCGCAGTAGCTCTCATCCAGGAGAGGCAGGAGTCAAAAAGAACCCTAATAGCTGCAATGTCCTGGTTTTTATACCTTAGCTGGGCAGGGGGGGGGGGGTGGAACAGACTCAGTTTCCCGAGGGGGGCGTGGGGGGTGGGAAATGCCCTGCAGGGAGGGCAAAGTACCTGCAAGCCCTCCACCCTGTTTTGTTTTTGTTTTCAGAATGGGTGTTAACCCACCACAATAGGCAGTACAAATTAACATTTCTGACACTTTAGATTTTCACATCCAGTTACAGAAATAGGCTTTAGAACTTTAAGGAATCCAGATTCCAGGTTACCTATACAGGCTCTTGCTAAGTACTTCCCACAACATTTCAAAAGGAAATGGATTAGAGATTTATAAATGTTTTCTTTCAAAAGCAAAAAGTATTAACTAAGATTGGTAATGTTAAATAGGAGGTGAGATTGAAATGAATGCCATAGAAAACTTTGATCACATTTTTTAAGGATTAAAAAAGAAATCAAATAAAAACTCTCCAAGCAGAAAAAAAAGATAAAAAATTTTGTCACTTCATATTTGAAGTAAGTCCTATGTTCGTTTTCAATACAAAAGAAACAGAAGAAAATTCATATCCAACAAATCAAAGTTGGAACTCTTGGGAGAACAACAACAACTACAAAGTTTTATATCCCTGAAGATATTAAAAAATATTTATAAAATCAAATAACTCTAATCTAATCAAAGTGTTTGAATCCTTCTCTAAAGCACATAGGCACTCCAGCAAAATGGAAAGAGTTTGAATGGAGATAATCCTCAGGGCTGGTGGAACCTACTGTCATGCTAAATGTGTATCAACTTCAGAAAAATGCTACACAGGAAATTCCTTCTTCTCCACATCAGGAATATCAAGGTGATTTGTGTCAGCTCTGTGAAAGTGAAGATACACTTTCCTTACCACTTCAGGCTGAATAGTGTCAGGCAGACTGTGGACTGATTTTGACTCATAGGGATTCTGTCCTCATTCTTGAAGCTAAAAGAAAAAAATCAACACCCCACCCCCCCAAAACACCCCACAACCATAATGTAATTTTTAGCAGTTTTGCTTCATTAACAACACTCTGAGTAATTTAAACTGACTGCTTGGACACAAAATGCTTTTCATAAAAGATAGCAAAGTGCCTTCAAGCTCAGTCAGAGCTTGAAGAGTTTTCAGACTAGCTCTGATAATCTGAGTATTAAAAATATTTAAAAATATAAACAAGTGAAAAAAATTTGTAGTCTGATTACTGATTTCTTTGATGGGGTGGCATTTTCTCTGAAATTCATACTTTGGGAACAAATACATATTTTGCAAGCAAGTATGCAGCTGATTTAATTAAGTTAAAACCCACCCAACACTCTTTCTTGAGAAAAAAAAATCTATTTTTCAAATAGATAGTTTATTAAAATTGATTGGAAGTTTATGAAAGATCCCAGACACTGTAAAATGAGATGTAAATATGGGTTACGCAAAAACAATCATCAGCAGCATTTGCAAGTTTTCTTGGCCAAAAATACCTGCTGCATAATGAAAGCACATTTTTTCCGGTAAAAATTCAATCCCTCCACACTCAGAGAGAAAAAAATTTGTTATTTAAAGAATTAAGTGTTGAAACACACATACCAACTCCAGCCAAAACCAACACAGTAGTTCTTCTCTTCACAATTCTATCATCAGCCACTGCTTTTAACTGACTGAATTTATTAGTTTGTAGAACTCATTTTGTAAGTTGGCTTTGTAGGCAATATGATGTTCTGTCTTTCCAGTAATGTGACTAGTCTGTGCTAGTAAATTGACTAAAGTAAAAGCTCAGATTTGAGTCCTATGACTAGTCAGGCTCTTAAATGAAAAAAAGTCTTCTCCCAAACAGCTTCTGTGTAAGGTTCAGGAAAAGCATGTGGTGGTTTTAGGCTATTCTAGAGACCATTCCCATTAATTACTTTGCCTGCCACCACTCTCTTTTAGAGACTAACACAATGTAGTTCTATGTATACAGACCATTTCATGCCAGCTGGCTCTGCTGCCAGAGACTTGGTTTCAGCCTGTTTAGTTTATTGGTTAGACTAGAAAACTTGTTATACTACACTGGTGAAAAGATTAATACTGCTGTTAAGAGTTAAAACTCTAGGCTGAAGACAAAACAGGACACATGAATGCCTTCAAAACCCAGTTCTCCACATACTGGTGACAGACTGAACCTTGTCAGACAAAAAGTCTTGCTGAAAAAAAGTGTTTGTGCTGTTTGCCTTAAAAGAAAAAAATCTTTTTAAAAAGGCAAGGAAATCTGAAAAACTATCAAAAAAGATGTCTATGTGGTTCAAAGCAGTAATATTTTAACAAACTGTGGATTTTAAAACCCAATAGCTTTGGAAACAATCCAAAAGCAAAAATGCTCCCTTCACATCTGTTGCTTACGGTGACAGATTCTAGCCTACATCTGCAAGAAACTCAGGAGAAAATACACAATACTCATGGGTGGGGATGACTTGAAAGCATATTTATCCCCATCCCTGTCTCCCATCAAAAGTGCCCCACAGTGCCCACGATCTCACCAGGATCAGGGCAGCCTCTGTAGCTTGTCTCTGCAGAAACCCCCAGCTGTCCTCCATGTTGTGGTCCAGTCAGACATACAGCATTAATCACAGAATCACAGAACAGCTTAAGTTGGAATGGACCTTTAAAGGTCATGTAGCCCAATCCTCCCTGCAATGATCAGGGACATCTGCAACTAGATCAGGTTGATCAGACCCTCATCTAACCTGACCTTGAATGTTTACAGGGATGGAGCATCTCAGTACCATGTCCTGGAAAAGGGATTGAGGACATCAGTACATGTACACAGCTTTCTTCCACTTACACATAGAAAAGAACCTCATACACTTGAATAAAGACTAATTTTATGCTATTCAGAGCTTTCTGTCACTTTAAATAGAAATAACTAGCAGGTTAACAAAGCAGCAATGCATTGGCTGCTTCTGTAGCCACTAAGTATCAACAATATTAGCTTCTGATACTTGCCCTTGTTTATTTATATCAAGAGAAAACAATGAATCATGCAAACAAAGGAGGAACAAAGAATAATGCAGAAGTTAATAATAAAAGTTGAGTTATGAGTAAGCCTACTTTTCATCAGGAAAATATTGTGGTCTAAAATTCTCATACACTGTTTTTCTGCAGTTAATTATAAGGGCAGTTAAGCATTCAAATACATATACATATGTATACATATATATACATATGTAAGTAGGTATGTATATCTTTATATATACACCTATGTACATGCACACACACACACATATGTATAGATCCTTACGCACATATTCTCTATACTACTTATATTTACGGACAACTATACACGTACCATATATATACACCATGGAAATATATATAAAATCCAGATATGCATAACAAGCATATACATATGCACATGTAATATATAATTAGTGCATTATATCAACACATAATTATACAGAACTAGAATAATCGAATCATAGAATTGTTTCAGTTGGAAAAGATCATATAGTCCAACAACCATTAACCTGACACCACCATGTCCCAAATTGTCACATCTACACATCTTGAACCCCTCCAGGGATGGTGACTCCATCATCTCCCTGGACACATACCAAAATCTGACCACTCTTTCAGTCAAGAAAGTTTTCACAACATCCAATCTAAACATAGAATATATGCACTAATTGTCCATGTATTAGATTTCAATGTCCAAGTAGTGAAACTGACGCTCACAGGTTCCGGAAAATATGCACATTGAAGGAAGTACTTAACTCTAAAATGATATGCTCCAGAAAGAAGCCAACAACAAATAAAAGTACCAAAAACACCAAGCTGGGGGCAGCAGTTGATTTGCTGGAGGGCAGAGAGGCTGCAGCTGCAGTTATGGATTACCAGAAGGAACAGGTCAGCAGCTATAACCAACAAGTGGCTTAGAGGCTGGTGCAATCAAAAGAGAATTTCAGTTTTTTTGATCTTGGAGAACTTTCTACTGCACCAGGCCAGCTGGCAACTGATGGAGTACATCTGTCCCAGAGGAGGAGAAAGGTCACAGTATACAAGAATGGCCTATCCCCCAAAGGTAAAAAGATTCTAGGAAAGGAATCGGCAAGTCTCATTGATAGGGCTTTAAACTAGATTTGAAGGGAGAGGGGTTAATAGTCTCCTGCTGACGTGTGACAAACAGAGGGGCAGCTCAGCAGAGGCAGAGGGATGGAGAGCTGGTAAGGGCTCTCAACTTGCTGCCCTCAGGCATCCACAAAAGATGCACGAGGACATTCTGTGAAAACCAAGGGGAATTGGCACAAGAGGACAACAGGGCCAGCCCAGCTGAAGTGCCTCTATGCAAATGCACGCAGCTTGGGCAACAAACAGGATGAATTAAGGGCCACCGTGCTTCTGGGATGCCATGACAGAGTGGCTATTACTGAAACTTGGTGGGATGATTCTCATGACTGAAATGTAGGGATAGACGGGTATAAGCTCTTTAGGAAGGATAGGCAGGGAAGGAGAGGAGGAGGTGTTGCCCTCTATGTCAATAACCAGCTGGAAGCAGTGAAGCTCCACCTGGGGAGGGACCATGAGCTGGTCGAGAGTGTATGGGTTAAAATTAAAGGCAAGACAGGGGAAGCAGATATTACTGTGGGGGTCTCCTACAGGCTACCTGACCAGCAGAACCAAGCAGATGAGGCCCTCCACAGGCAAATAGAAGCGGCTTCCAGCTCACAAGCCCTGGTCCTCATGGGTGATTTCAACCACCCTGACATCTGCTGGAGGGACAACACAGCAAGGCACCAGCAATCCAGGATGTTCCTGGACTGCATAGAAGACAACTTCCTCCTCCAAATGGTAGAGGAACCAACAAGAAAAGGTGCTATGCTGCACCTTGTTCTCACCAACAGGGAAGGGCTGGTAACCAATGTGAGGCTCAGAGACAGCCTGGGCTGCAGTGACCATGAAGCAGTTGAATTTAATATCCTCAGGGCAATCAGGAGGACATATTCTAAGCTTACGACCCTAGACTTTAGGCGTGCAGACTTTGATTGCTTCAGGGATCTGCTAGCCAAAGTGTCGTGGGACGAAGCCCTGAAGGGAAGAGGGACCCAGGACAGCTGGTCAATATTCAAGGACCACCTCCTCTGTGTCCAGGAGCTATGTAGACCAACAAAGAGAAAAGCAGGAAAGAATGCTAGGAGGCCTGCCTGGATGAACAAGGAGCTACTGGACACACTATTACTTAAGAGGAAACTCTACACTAAGTGGAGGGAAGGACAGCTAGAACAGGGGGTATATAAGGAAGCTGCCCGAGCAACAAGAGGCCTGGTTAGGAAAGCCAAAGCAGAGTTTGAATTGAATCTAGCCAGGGAGGAAAAAGGGAACACTAAGAATTTCTACAGGTATATTAATGGCAAGAAGAAGACTAGGGAAGGTGTGGGCCCCCCTCAGAAAGGAAACTGGTGATCACACCGGTCACAAGTGATGTGGAACAGGCTGAGGTACTCAATAACTTCTTTACCTCAGTCTTCACTGCAAGGGCCTCCAGCCACACTCCTGGTGTCATGGAAGACAATGCCAGGGACCAGGAGGAAGAACTGCCCATCATAAATGAAGATCAGGTTCGTGATCACCTGAAGAATCTGAAAGTGTTCAAGTCCATGGGACCTGACAGGATACACCCACGGGTGCTGAGAAAACTGGCAGATGAGGTTGCCAAACCCCTCTCTATTATATTCCAAAAGTCATGGCAGTCTGGGGAAGTGCCCACAGACTGGAAAAGAGGAAACATTGCTCCCATTTTCAAAAAGGGCAAGAAGGAGGAACCAGGGAACTACAGGCCAGTCAGTCTCACCTCTGTGCCCGGAAAGATCATGGAGCAGATCCTCCTGGAGGCACTACTGACACAGAAGAACAGTGAAGAGGTGATTTGGAAGAGTCAGCATGGCTTTGCCAATGGCAAATCCTGCCTGACAAACATGGTGGCCTTCTATGAACAGGTGACAACATTAATAGATGAGGGGCTGGATGAGGCTCTGGCCAGCCTGATCTCGTGTGGGGTGTCCCTGCCCATGGCAGGGGAGTTGGAACTAGATGATCCTAGTGGTCCCTTCCAACCCTGACTGATAGTATGATACTATACTACATTTATGTTGAAACTATAAGCCATTTAATAAAAAATTGAATTTGCATATTACTTGTCCCCAAAGTTTATCTGCATCTACATATTTAACATGGCATAGTCTAACCGTGAACTTTCAAATCTGTGTAGGTATTTTTCACTGTGTCCACATTTGAGAGGTAAATGTCAAATAAAAATGTCCTGACATTTATTATTTATGTGTTACCTTTATGAAGATTACAGGTCGTATGGATGGCAGCAAAATTTGGCTTTAGAAAATAAAACAGTTTGTTTCCACAGAACATGGAAAAGTATGGTTTTCATTATGTATTTAGGTTGTTACATACTGCAGGTAATAATTTTGATATTTGTTTTAAATTTTGTTGTTTTTATTTTTTCACAGAACAGTAATTTCTTAAACAGGTAATATAGAAACACAGAAGTGAAACATTAGCTCTATAAATAAACTAAATAAGCCAAAATTAGGTTTAAATTCCTCTCACACCCAAGGGATTAAAAAATAACACATAGGAGACCTAAACAGAATAAATGAAAATAAATAACCTAATAACATCTTAGTTAATTTGCTAACAGCATTTACCATTCAAAAATAATAATGTGCCATGCTGAAACTGGCTGATTAATGATTGACACTGTAACATTTTAAACCTGACTGATCTACCAGTGTTTTACAGCCTTTGTCATGCTTTACTCATCTGTTAGGCTGGGGAAAAAAGTAACTCAGCAAGTTTCTTAGAAAGTGAGAATGCAACTCAGGGAAGTTTATTATGGTTAGATGCAGTATTTTTCTTCATATATATACATGTACGTCTGTGACAAGTTACATAAATAATCATAAAAACTAGTCTGTAATCAAATGGAAAATGTTTAGCTCAGTTAACAAGCTGGCTGTTTCATACATTTCTCTTTGGATACATTACAAAATGCCAGTTCTGTGAGCTAAGCCAAAACTCAAGTGAGAGATATTTCTGCCAGGGTCAGTATGATCTGGACCAAGCAGCTATTCTTCATGGAAAGAAAAACAGAGGTGATTATTATAAATCTTTATTGCTAACTGACATGCAAAAAATAACTTTTATTTCAGTCTTTCCAGCAGCACTTGACTTCAGAAGAAATTCACAATTCCTGAATCTTATTTTGTCTACTTTAATTGAAGAGCTCACTTCTTAAAATTTGAAATATTCCCTGAACTCATTACTTTTACTTAAAGTCTACACTATCTATTCCATATCTGAGTTTTCATCTGTTTTAAAATGTAGCTTTTACTCTCACATTCAGAAATTTTGTTAGTGAAAGGTTGAACTGTGATGCTCTTTTTGAGGATGAGGAAAAGGCAGAGGGACTTAACACCTTCTTTGCCTCAAATTTTAATAGCAGGATAGGTTGTCTTCTAGACAGCTGGCCTCCTGAGCTGGCAGATGGCAGCAGGGAGCAGTATAGTTCCCCTGTGATCCAGGAGGAAGCAGTTAGAGACCTCCTTAGCTGCTTAGATCTCCACAGGTCCATGGGACCAGATGGGATCCATCCTAGGGTGCTGAGAGACCTGGCAGATGAGCTGGCCAAGCCACTGTCCATAACTTTTCAACAGTCCTGGCTCACTGGTGAGGTCCCTGGTGACTGGAAACTGGCCAATGTGATCCCCATCCATAAGAAGGGTCAGATGGAGGAACCTGGAAATTACAGGCCTGTCAGCCTGACATCAGTGCCAGGGAAAATTATGGAGCAAATTATCTTGGTGGCAATAACTGCGCACCTGCAGGATGGTCAAGGGCTCAGGTCCAGCCAACATGGATTTAGGAAGGGCAGGTCTTGCTTGACCAGCCTGATCTCCTTCTGTGATCAGGTGAGCTGCCTGATGGATGTGGGGAGGCCTGTGGATGTGGTGTACCTGGACTTCAGCGAGGCCTTTGACACCATTCCCCACAGCAAACTGCTGGCTAAGCTGTCAGCTCGTGGTTTGGACCGCAACACTCTGTGCTGGGTTTGGAACTGGCTGGAGGGCCGGGCCCAGAGAGTGGTGGTGAATGGTGCCACCTCCAGCTGGAGGCCAGTCACCAGTGGTGTCCCCCAGGGATCGGTGCTGGGCCCCATCCTCTTTAATATCTTCATTGATGATCTGGATGAGGGGATTGAGACAGTCATCAGCAAATTTGCAGATGACACCAAGTTGGGAGCGGATGTTGGTCAGTTAGAGGGCAGAAGGGCTCTGCAGAGGGACCTTGACCAACTGGACAGATGGGCAGAGTCCAACAAGGAGTGGTGTGGCCAGCAGGAGCAGGGAGGTCATTGCGCCCCTGTACTCTGCATTGGTTAGGCCACACCTTGAGTCCTGTGTCCAGTTCTGGGCCCCTCAGTTTAGGAAGGACATTGAGACACTTGAATGTATCCAGAGAAGAGCAACAAGGCTGATGAGAGGCCTTGAGCACAAGCCCTATGAGGAGAGGCTGAGGGAGCTGGGATTGTTTAGCCTGGAGAAGAGGAGGCTCAGGGGCGACCTCATTGCTCTCTACAACTACCTGAAAGGTGTTTGTGGCCAGGAATGGGTTGGTCTCTTCTCTCTAGCAACCACCACCGGAACAAGGGGATACAGTCTCAAGCTGCATCAGGGGAAGTTTAGGCTCAAGGTGAGGAGAAGGTTCTTCACGGAGAGAGTCATTCATCGTTGGAATGGGCTGCCCAGGGACGTGGTGAAGTCACCATTCCTGGAGGTGTTCAAGAGGGGAGTGAATGTGGCAATTGGTGCCATGGTCTGGTCATGAGGTCTGTGGTGACAGGTTGGACTCGATGATCTTTGAGGTCTCTTCCAACCTTGGTGATACTGTGATACTGAGTGCAATCGCACAGCACTTACAGGATGGCCAAGGGATCAGGCCCAGCCAGCATGGATTTAGGTAGTATTTGTTACTTAAATTACGGAAATTATGATTAAATTGGAGATAAACATTGTAGACTTTAAAACTATCTTACTGATAATTCTGGAAGAAATTATTCTAATTCTGGAGTGACTTTTTTCCAGAAAGAATATGATGTGACAGGCAGTCATATAATTTTGTTTTGTGTACAGTAATTCTAGAATTAATGCAGAACATTATTAGGAAGTCCTTGAATATTTATAGCATTGTTGACATTGTTTTATCATTGCACGGGGGAGGGGGTGGGGGGTGGGTGGTGAAAGAAAAAAACCTACATCATATCTGTCCTGGAAGAGGCATTAACAAGCCAGCTAAACTTGTTTGAGCCACTGTCCTCTCTCTTCCCTCTCTGTTGCAGGGTCTGGATTGAGGTTGGGAAGCCAATAGGCAGGTGCTGTTAAGGCTGCCTGGAGGGGGTGGAAGCTGGACCCTGAGCCTCACATTTCAGAGAGGCAATTGGACGTGTCAGAGGCAATGAGAGAAGACGTGTGCAGTTTTGCTCTCCAGAAAACATTTTGAACGGATTGGCGGGATTTTAATAGCTAATGTGCCATTGGGCCATTCAGTTTTCAAAAGGGAATTTACAGGGAAAGATTTCGAGAACCCACATGTTCGTTTTTCTTGTCTCTCTCTCATCTCCCCACCGCCCCCTCCCCCCCCCGTTAACGGGATTCAAGGCAGCGAGAAGCACCTACCTGTCTTCAGGGCAATTAGCTTCTTCTGTCCTAGCAGCATGGTGCTTAGATCTTTGCCACAGCAGCATGTCTCCCTCTCTCTCACTTCCTCTAATTTTGGATACTGCACTTTTGGACTATAAATACGAACTCAGAACATCGCTTCATTCAGCAAAGGTTTTGGTAGTTAACAGCTTGGTGGTTTGTGAGTAACTTATGCTGATTTACCCGGTTATTTCTAAGGTTTATAGCTTGTTTACCTGTTGGTTAGCTATGTTGTGAACTCGAGGTGGTCTGCGTTGCCGCTCGAGGCAGTGTTGCTGTTTGTGTCACATGTGTAAGAAATTTCCAGTTTGTCCCTCTGTATTGCAAGTATTCTGATTTTTTTAGACTGTTATTCTGCTGTTTATTAGCCTCCTATCATGTGTAATTAACCTATCATCGACTGGGCAAATGAACCTGAATCAAATTGGCTCTGAATATTTTTTTAAAATATATTTAATAAATCATATCCATATTTTATCATATTTCCAGCTTATCAATTTGATATAAAACTAAATCAATATCATACATATATATAACACATAGCACATTTTATTAAGCATACAGTTCATATTAGTTACATGATATACTCTATTTTTAGACAGAGTCATAAATACACATGTGCATTGATTATATACATCAGAATTTGGATTTTTAAATAATTTTTTATCATTATTAGATATAATTTAGACATTTTTTCAGTCATATGAACACTATTTTTCACAGGTCTGAGTGCTTTCAAAATAGTCTAGAAGATCTATGCTTAACCTCTCCTTTTAATCTTTTTTTCTTCAGACAATATGTACAGTAGCACAAACTCATGGAAGAAAGAACAAAACACTACCAAAAAAAACCCCATCACTCTGAGAAATTCTGTACACTGAGTTTTGGTGCAAAAAATTAACTGTAACAACAATTTGAGATCTTTCTCCAAAATGCTGAAAAAGCTTTCTGGTAGTCCTGAATCCCAGTACTCAAACCTCAAAAATGGTGAGTATGAAAACTGTGGACTGATGCTACTATATCTGCATCTCAGAGAAAGATAATAAAGAAAAAGGATTTAGTGCAGAACTGTTGGAATTTGTTTAGTGTGTGGGCAACCACATGCAAGAAGCTTCAGAAAAGTGTCAGACAAGAAACCAGTGAAGTACAATAAAATATCTTTCTACAATATACCCATATGTTATGTCAATGTTTTTATTTATACTGAGTGTTTGAAGGGTTCTATAAGCTACAGAGCTAAATACATTAAGAACCTGTTTAGTTGCATAGTGGAATGTATTTGAAATCTTTAAGGTACCTGTCTCCACTGTATGTCTACCTCCTGTTTTGGACCATGCTTCTTGTGACCAGCATCGAGACACATCTTCAGAATAATACAATAATAATAATACAATAATACAATACACCAGGTTGGAAGAGACCTTCAAGATCATCGCGTCCAACCCATCAAACAATCCAACCCACCCAACAACTAGACCATACAGCCAAGCACCCCATCAAGTCTTCTCCTGAACACCTCCAGTGAAGGTGACTCCACCACCTCCACGGGTAGCCGATTCCAATGGGCAATCACTCTCTCCGTGTAGAACTTCTTCCTAACATCCAGCCTAAACCTGCCCTGGCGCAGCCTGAGACTGTGTCCTCTTGTTCTGGTGCTGGATGCCTGGGAGAAGAGGCCAACCTCTGCCTGGCTACAACCTCCCTTCAGGTAGTTGTAGAGAGCAATAAGGTCACCCCTCAGTCTCCTCTTCTCCAGGCTAAGCAACCCCAGCTCCCTCAGCCTTTCCTCATAGGGCTTGTGTTCCAAACCCCTCACCAGCTTTGTTGCCCTTCTCTGGACACGTTCCAGCAAATCAACATCCTTCCTAAACTGAGGGGCCCAGAACTGGACACAGTACTCAAGGTGTGGCCTAACCAGTGCAGTGTACAGGGGCACAATGACCTCCCTGCTCCTGCTGGCCACACTGTTCCTGATGCAAGCCAGGATGCCACTGGCCTTCCTGGCTGCCTGGGCACACTGCAGGCTCATGTTCAGCCTACAATCAACCAGCACCCCCAGGTCCCTCTCTGCCTGGCCACTCTCCAGCCACTCTGAGCCCAGCCTGTAGCACTGCCTGGGGTTGTTGTGGCCAATGTGCAGAATCCGGCTAAGAATCCGGATAAGGCCACAGTTATCCTTTGTACAGATTAGGTGTTTTCTCAGTTTTATTGTGACATGAAAAAAGGGGTGGGAAAATGAGTGAAGTACTAAAGTAGTGGCTGAAATAGACTGATTCCTGCTCACAGCTCTTGATCTGTATTTTACAGCATACCTATTAAAACCTTATTCTCTTGAATGCAACTAAGTATATTCCTGCCACCAGGTCAGTCATGAAATGTGTACAGTTAAGCTGACTGTAAAATAATTAATATAAATCATAATCACTGGGAAGGACAAAAATGGACATTATGATCTGATGTTACAATAAATTCGGATTTACTGGACCACATCAAAATTGCCGAGGATACATGGGAAAAGTAGCCAATTGGGTCAAATTTGTTTAGAAAATGTGTGATGAAAACTTTGAGCAGACAGGTTTTATTGCATTGTCATGCTTAGCATGATAGCATAATTCTTCAGCCACTATGTACTTTTTTTCGTGTCTTGCTTGTTCCTCTTCCATATTCTAAGCTCAGAACCTACAAGCAGATGCTGAACATGTCATGTCCCTCTGCAAGAACCATTTCTCAGGGTCAGGCTTTTCTTCATGCACCACTACATTCTCCAAGCTAGACCCACTACTCAGAGTGATCTTCTTGTCCTGGCATCCATTCAAACTACTAATGTCTTTTCAAAGACATTTTCCACCTCTTGACCATCCTGAACTTCAAATGGCAATAAGAATTGCAAATAAGATGTAAGGTGATCCTAAGAGATGTTAGGATGCTAACTGCTCCAATACTGACTCCACTCTTCAGTGTCTGTTTGCCATGTTCCCCACTGAACCCCTACATAAGTGGTGAACCTGTTCTAAAGAGAGGGAGGCAGTCCTGTAATCATATATTTAAGAGAAAAATAATCTCTTTTGTTTTCATGCTGAAGTCTCAGCCACGATGAGTGAAGACAGTCTGCTACATGTGCAATTGATAAGACAGAGATAACAAACTGGAGAATATTTGTAATAAACCAGGTAACTGTAAAGCCAAAAGACAGTCTTGGAAGAGGAACTGTGAAAAATACCCAATTTAATAAGGTCCAATTTGCCACTGTGTGGAGAGTAGTCTGCAAATGCACAATCTTCACTACAGAAAGAACAGGAGATGTTGTAAGCAGTACTTACACTATCAGCTGATTCTAGCAAGTGCAGCATCTATAATTAGTAACTGCTCTGCAAAGTAAAGCTTCACTGAGTTTTATCTGGCATTTTGGTTTACATTTTCAATAAAGCACTGATCTTTTTCATTTGTCTGATATCTTTACTTCAAAGGAAGAGCTGTGAAAATTAAAGACTGTGGGATGGCAGAAGTATGGAAAATCAGAAAAGGTTGAAGGTAGACAGCAAAAAGCAAAGATAGGAAAAGGACATCGAGCCTATGAGGGATTATATATTTCAAATTTTAACAAACACAAAACAGGTCATTCTAGAAATTATGCCATTTTACAGACTGCTGGGATTCATGCTTTCTGTTGACCTCTATCACTTCAAAAACTGGCAATGGTGAAATAATCAGACTTCTTTTACTTTCTCTCTTTTTCCTTTTCCTTTTTCTTTTTCTTTTTCCTTTTTCTTTTTCTTTTTCTTTTTCTTTTTCTTTTTCTTTTTCTTTTTCTTTTTCTTTTTCTTTTTCTTTTTCTTTTTCTTTTTTTTTTTTTTTCTTTTTCTTTTTCTTTTTCTTTTTCTCTTTTTCTTTGTCTTTGTCTTCTTTATCCTCCTTAGAGAGTAAAAGACCATAGAGATGAAGAAAACTTGAGAAGGCAGGACTAGTCATATGACTGCAGGAGCACTTCAGTGAGACCTGATGGAAGGTGAAGGTCATTTTCTTTTATAAACACACTGAAATTTGATTTCATGCAGTCAGTTGCATAATCACACATTCTCAGAAGCACCAGGAAGACGTTGGCCCATACTGCAGACACTGAGATTTTTGACCACAGGATGGCTGTCCAGGTTTTCTTGTAGCTGCAGATGGGACAAGGGATGCCAGCTATTGAGTCCTCCTGAGGTTTTCAGTGCCTGAATTGGGTATGCAACCCCATGCTCATTTTAAGTCTGCCTTTTATATTCCTATATGGGCTGATGGTGATTGCTTTCTGTATCTCCATCTGTTCCAGTCAGGGAGTCATCACTGACTTTGTCTACTTATTTAGGTGTACTTTGGCTCCTGTCCTGTTTCATAGGTTCATAGAATTATTTGGGTTGTAAGGGACCTTAAAGATTATCTGTTTCCAACCCCCCTGCCACAGGTGCATGGGTGTGTGTGGGTGTGGTTGGAACACCTTCCAGTAGACCAAGTTGCTCAAGACCTCATGCAACCTGGCCTGTAACGCCTCCAGAGAGAGGACATCCACAACCTCCCTGGGTAACCTGTTCCAGTGCCTCACCACCTGCACTGTAAAGAATTTCTTCCTAATTTCTAGTTTAAATCTGCCATTCTCAAGCTTAAAGTCATGTTCTCACATCCTATAAATATAAGCTCTTGTAAAAAGGCCCTTCCCAGCTTTCTTGTAGGCCATTATAAGGTCTCCCCAGAGTTTTCTCTTCTGCAGGCTGAACAGCTCTAAGTCTTGTAACCTGTCTCCATAAAGGAGGTGCTCCAGCCCTCTGATCATATTTGTGGCCCTCCTCTAGACCCACTCCAACAGTTCCATGCCCCTCTTATGCTGAGGGCACCAAAACTGGACACAGTACTCCAAGTGGAGTCTCACAAGAACAGAAGTGGAGAACCCTGATGGTCAGACTTCTTTTGTTACATCCCAGGACACCGTTTGCCTTATGGGCTGCAAGCATACATTTCTGGTTCATGTTGGGTTTCTCATCAACTTGGCCCCTCTTCCATCACCTTTTGCTGGACTGAGTGTGTTTAGCATTGGTTTAATCTATTCCTTGTTTTAGGCTTTCCCTTTACTTAGGCTTTTATTTTCACATCTGAGTGTCCTGAAAAGCAATACAAACATGTGCCAGAGTTTTGGTGATCTCCTTTTCAAGTTTCTCTTCTTTATTTCTTTGTGTTGGTCTTAAAGTTTCTGTAACAATATAACATTAACTTGTGTTGTTTCAAGAACCCTTTTGTACTTTTTAATCATACCCTCAGACACAGAAATAGTGCAGGAAAGAGATAGTGACTTCATCTCTAGAAGTGTTTTGGTCAGGAGAATATTTGCTGCAGTTACTTGCAGACCAGTACTGACTATTTCAGTGTGCTTTTTCAACAATTAAAATGCTTGAAACACTGAAGATGAATTAAACCCCATTACTTTTTCAGCCTGTCCTGAGTTGTTTGCTTCTTCTATTACAATAATAATAAAAAGTTAACAATAAAGGAGCTACAGTTTAGAATTGTCTCAGGTATGTGGATCTGTACTCTTTCGACAGAATAGTGATTGCTCAATAAATAGCCCCTAAACCCAGCTGTGTGTGCAGTGTCATGGACAACAACAGAGAAAAAAATTGTGAGAACTGGAAATATTTTTTTTAATTGTCTAACTTAGAAACATCCTCTGGATTTCTTTCAGATCTTGTTTGAAGCTTTCTTTCATGCAAAGACTTCATGAGAAGTAGTTAAAGGGAGCTTTTAACTTAACATTGCCATGTATTTAACCTTTACTGCAATTTCATAGCTTACTAATTGGCAGTGAGTCTACCAATTTAGTAAGTAGTAGCCATAGAATTATATGGTTTGTGTTTCACTGACAGAGTTGTACATGAAATAAAATTTATATGTGTTGTTCAAAAATCTATGTAAAGAGACAGAGGTTATCTGGCAAAGCTTTTGATGAGTTTGTTTTATGTTTTATGTTAACAGCTGCCAGATCAGCAGCTATTAAATGCAGTAGTTGATGTGCTTAGGCACTGTAACAGGCTGCCCAGAGTTGTAGAGGCTTCAGCCCTGGAAGTGTTCAAAGCCAGGTTGGATGGTGCCTTGAACAATCTGGTGTAGTAGGAGGTGTTCTTGCTCATGGCAGGGGCAGTTTGAACTTAGATAATCTTTAAGGTCTCTTCCAACCTAGAATATTATATGATTCTATGATACTATAAAATGTAATAAAAATGTTCTCCTTAGTTTCTTTGGTATTAATCATCCATCTGCATACTTCATATAAAAATTAAACTGAGACCACATACTTCTGATTAAATCACTTGTATTTTGATCTCTCCCATTCCAACCTCTCTCTTACCCACCTTTTCTTTAGACTTGACTTCCTTTCTCATAGTACTTTTTTACAGAAAGCTCCATTAGAAATCTAATACAGAGACTGATGGTGAAGGCTCTTAGTACAGCTATAAAGTCTAAACATCTCATCACTTCAATAATGTGGGTAACCTTTGAAGCTTTATTAGGCCTGAGACACAAAGTCTGATCACTTTCAAAGTTTTCCAACTTGGCAGCCATTGACCATTAACACACCATTGAAATAGTAACTTAAGAAAACTGTTTCATTGGTGTAAATAGTTTTCGGTATATTAGGACTAAGATTATGAGTATAGATTAAAGGAGCTCAACTAATCTTTTATGGAATATTTTTGCCTCCTGTTGATGAGTTCTTCCTGTAATAATATCTTGGAACAATATAATCTGATTTTTAAAAGTATTTAAATGACAAAACAGAAAAAGTATTTGAAAAACAAAAGGTTGATTTGTCCTCTCTCAGAGAGTAACAGGTATTTAAAATGGAAGCTCTCAGCCACATAGTGGCTCCATCAACAATGAAAAGTAGTGGGAAACCTATGCTTTGTGATTGAATTACTCAGACATCAGCACCTGAATATTTTTTTGATCCTGAAAGGAACCGAAGACAGGATTGTGACAATGAGGATGCATCCCCTTCATATTCTGGGAAAAAATTATTTGAAGCATCTGTGTTTTCCATCCTCTTCATTTTCCTGAAATGAATGAACATTATTCTACTGTGGACACTGACATCCTTAAAGACTGTCTATCAATAACACAATGAATATTGAAGATCAGAAACTAAATGAAAGAATCTATATGAAACACTGCACTGGTAGGAAACCAAACAATGCTACTTAAACTGAAAATAAGATACAGGATGACTTTTTTACAAGTATTTCACACAATGCTTTTTTCAGATTCAGAGCTTCAGTATCTTTTATGTTTACAGCAAGTAATAGATCCTAAAACTATCAGCATTCTGAAACAGAAGGTGTTTTTCATTGCTAGACTTTCTGAAACATGTATTTCATACACGCACACATTTTCCCACACTGATAAGATGGTTGTAACTGATATTGCACTATTGAAGAACACACTCTTATGCTTAATCCTTTTGCTTAATTCAACATGTAGAACTTTTGTCTTGCAAACATAAATCAAATATCATCTGCCAAAAGAAGACAAAGTGTGAAAATATGTCTGTTGGTAATAAATTTATACTGAGACAGTACATGAGCCATAAAGGGAAACCAAAATTTATACATTCCTTAATAACTAGATTAAAGATACATAGCAATTGTAAACATTCAAAGCCTTTTCTACAAATAGGAGTGGAGAAACACTAAGGCTCGAGTCTACATATTGGGGTCAATAACCCAAAACAACTTCATTTTGCTTTACTGGTTTCGTTACATGGACATTGTGGTCTATAATGTTGCAGGAGTGAAATTAAGAAGTGAAATGGAGATGACAGAACCTACAGTAATTTGCAGATAGTGTAAATACTTGGTGGAAAGTACAGATCTTAAAACTGCTTCACTATAGACAGTGGAAATGGTATGCCTCTCAAAATTTGTGTAAAAGAAGGGTTTGCTGTTTCTTTAAAACTCTGAGATTTAAACATTTCCAAGACAGCAATACATTCACACAAAAGTTTATTGAACATGTTGCATGGATCATTCCTCATGTCATAATATTCACTAAGATGAGTGAGAAATTAGAAAGAAAACAGTCTCTTCTTTAATGCTTTACCCATGGTAGTGTGTTGATGAGTCTTAACTTTTCCAAATTGCAAGCTAATAGCTTCGCTTTCTTGGAGGCAAGCAGGGATATGCAATGTCGCTCAAGAAAACACCAAACTTTTAGAATATGGATTTTCTTAAGTTCATTTTATATAATCAACATGTTAAACATGATGAAATGAATCCTATAACTGTCATATAATGCCTGTTTTGAAAGACAACTCAGTTTTCAGTATTGAACACACTGTACTGCTCAATGGTACTCAGAAATCTTCTAGGCCAAATGCTGTGTGAGGGTAACAGACTAACAAGTTCCCACTGATACTCATAATGCATGAAGGCCCAAAGGTCATGAGAAAGAAGAGTTACCAACCTGAAGAGTACAGCTGCTGCATCTGTGAGCAAGTTCCCAAGAATAGTAGTGGTGCATGAGTGCTTGGAGGTCACGAGGGCATGAGAATCTGGGAGGTTTCTGCACAGTGAAGTCCACCCCTAGAGTCTACCAACTCCACTCTGTCTAGCACTCATGCAACCACATATTCAACTAGGTTAGCTCTTCAGCAATGTTAGGGTATCAACAAAGACTCAAAATACTACTGTTGCCTAGAAATGTCACCTCTTGAAGAATAAAGAGGTCTAATATATGGTTGTCATGCAGACACTCTTCTGCAAAACAGACAATATAATTTTCACAATTTATGCAGAATATTTCTTCTAAACAAATATACATAATGTAATTTTCAGGATGCATGAAGCCAGAAAACATCACAGAATAACCCATGTATTTCTTATTTTTACAAGAAAAATACATAACCAAACCCAAAAGTCTCTCATAAAGCTGACATGATTTTTCTCCCAATAAAAATTTGATAGTGCTGGGAATAGTACTGGGACCAGTACTATTCAATATATTAATCAGCAACCTGAATGAGGAAAAAGAATGCCCTATCAGCAAGTTTGCTGATGACACAGAACTGGGAGAAGTGGCTGACACACTTGAAGGCTGTGCTGTCATTCATCATGACAGACTAGAGAGTTGGGTGGGGAAAACTGTAATGAAATACAAGGACAAATGTAGAGTCTTGCATCTGTCAAAGAACAATACCATGGACCAGTACAGACTGTGGACTGACAGAAGGATGACCACGAGCCAGAATGGTGCCTTTGTGGCCAAGAAAGTAAATAGCATCCTGCAGGGGTGTGGCAAGTAGGTTGAGAGAGGTTCTTCTCCCCCTCTACTCTGCCCTGGTGAGGCTGCATCTGGAATGGTGCATCCAATTCTGGGCCCCTCAGTTCAAGAAGGACATGGAAATGCTTGAAAGAGTCCAGCACAGAGCCATAAAGATGATTAAGGGAGTGGAACATCTCCCTTAAGAGGAAAGGCTGAGGGATCCATATCTCTTTATCTTAGAGTGGAGGAGACTGAGGGGTGACCTCATAAATGTTTATAAATATGTGAAGGGCGAGTGTTGGGAGGATGGAGCCAGGCTCTTCTGGGTGATGTCCAATGATATGACAATGGTTAACAGGTACAATCTAGAGTAAAAGTGGTTCTATTTGAACATAAGGGAAAAAAATTTCACTGTAAGAGTGACAGAGAACTGGAATGAATGGGCTGTCCAGAGAGGTTTTGGAATCTCCTTCCCTGGAGACATTCAAGACCCACCTGGATGCATTCTTGTGTGACCTACTGTAGGTAATCCTGCTATGGCAGGAGGGTTGGATTAGATATATCAAGGTTCCTTTCAACTCCTAAAATTCTATGATTCTGTGATTCATCATTTGTTCATATAGTAAATATATCTGTGTGGTGGGTTGGAGTTTCCCATTCACATTAACTAAGCACAACTGACTCAGTTGGAAGCAAATGGAAGCTGTATTTACAAAGCACAAATTACATTGTTCAATGGAATGCAATGAATATGTACAAAATATACAGTATTTACAATATTATACAGGTATTTACAACTAGAAAAACAACAGCACAGTAACACCCCAGTCAAAATGACCAGGGAAGCTGCTCCACTGCCCCCCAAAACCTCCCAGAACCCCCTCTATCAAGAGAGAGAGAGAGAAGCTGGGAGAAAGCAGTGTTAATCTTATCTCAAGGTCATCCAGAAGCATTATCTTCCTGTCAGAACAGCCAGACCAGGGAAGAAAGGAAGGAATGAAAGTGGAAGTGAAATGTGAGAGATATTTATGGAACAACTGCCCAATGAATTTGTTTAGAATAATCTCTTGTTTTCCTTTTTACACCCCATAGTGAATTATTTACATTTTTCTGCATTTCTGCTTGAAAACTGCAGCTAAATTTTAAAGGCATAGCCTAGAACTTCCACAATCCACCCCTTTTAAACAATTCCATTGGCTTTTAATATTATCCATCTAATCTAAAACAATATCTACAATGAGTAAGTACAGGTCACAGTCCATTCTGGATGTCCTCACATGTAGATGATTCAGAAGTAACAAAAAACCCGGAAACAAGAAAACACTTTGTTACTCCACAGACAATGTAACGAAAAGGAACAGGGACTCTCAGGTGACTCAGAGCTCTCAGGGTTTTTAGAGTTCATGCACCACTGATTCCTCATGGATTCTTCCTTTGGGAGTGATGTTGCATCTGTACAACACTCTGAATTTAAACTCAGCTAAAGCTAGATTTCTTTGTGGAAAACACTGAATTTCACCATTCTCTTGCATTACTTAGCAAGTGTGACCAGGACCTTCAGCAGAAACCACCCCTCAGACAGGTTTGGCCACTCCCGAAGGGAAAAATACCCCAACAGTTTTGCCCAACTGATTCTTTTCTCTAACAACAGGAACTTTATCACCTTCCACATTTCTTTCATAACAAATCTGAGTGTGCCGGTCCAGCTCAGTTCACTGAACCTCTACTATTTACCATCTGGGTTGCTTGTGCTAGATGTTTTTCCCAGTTTTTCAAAGATCCACCCCCATGGCTTTGAGAGTGGTCTTCAGCAAAACATTGCAGCGTTCAATCTTCCTTGCAGCTGCTGCATAGTAGGGGATGGTGTCAAAGGCCTTGCTGAAGTCCAGATAGACAACATCCACAGCCTTTACCACATCCACCAGGTGGGTCACCTGATCATAGAAGGAGATCAGGTTGGTGTGATGAAGAGCTTATTAAATTTATTAATATGAAATATTAATTATGAAAATATTATTTTATTAATTAAAAATATTGATAACTGCTAAATCACTAATTTATATACATGTTCTAGTGCACGTTCATGAAATACATTCCATATGTGGCTTAGTATTGTAATTAGAACTCAATTGAACTATGTACAGAATTATTCTCTATATTTATGAAACAAAGGGTGCCGTTCTGCTGCTTGGCCACTAGATGGCGACTCGATGGGGCGTGGGCGGCTTCTAGCTATATACAGCACTATTACAATGTTGCTATGTATCAGAGATTACTCTGCTACACGCGGATACTTTGAACTGAGAGTTAGTGGATGGAAAGCATGTGCAAGATACTTTGTAGCTGTTGTTTGTGGCAAGGTTGCGTTCCAGGAGACTACTGTTGCTGGAGTGGTTCCTAGTCAATCTGGATGGCAGCACTGGGTGGCTGTTTCCTCTCTCCACAGCAGTGGAGAGGGAAATGGAACCTAGGCTTAGCTTGGAAGCAGGTTCCCTTCAGGACTCGGCTGGCTCAAATATTCAAGTATGAATTCCTGGGATTCAACCTGAATGCCAAAGACCTGACCTTTAACATTTCTTAGACCATATGGGAAACTATAACAAATATATGTCAAGAGGTGATGAGTCTCCTCTCTTGCAATCTTAAGAAACTTGGTGGTGTCTGTGCCCTTCCAAGTACAAACATCATTACATCTATAACAAGAGATGTTCAGATGAAGCAAGCAAATCTTTAACTAATTAAGATTTAAGCTGTTTCATACTGTTCAAGATTTGGGTAGTTTTCATTTGGTGAATGCTATCAAGATCTTTCTGCTTCCTCAATTTTCTCATCTTGGAAATGGTCCTTCAAAAATATTAATAGAAATCTACTTTTAATCATCATAGCATTTACAACTATGAGACTAAGAAGTTACTCTGTTAAGAATAAAGAATACATCTGCTTTCAGTCTAGAGGATTATTAATGGAATACAGGTGACTAAGTTAAAAGTTACTTACACATACAGCATAGCCTTGCCTGAACAAACTGGTGAGAAAATCTTTAAGAAGTCTCCACAACTGGTTTTAAAAATGCGGAAGGTAAGTCAATGAAGAAATTTGTATAAATTAAAAGCACATCTGAAATAGGTAATATCACTATATTAGTGTGGGTAACGCATTTTCCTTTTTGTGGTGGTCATACAAAGCTACAGTGGTTTGCTGTGCTTAACAGTATTGCAGCTCCAATGATGGTTTTTGTTTTTCCTGGAACAATACCAAAGAGAGAAGAAAATGGTAAAAACCATACCATTGCTTTCTTCTTTACAATATGACAAAAAATGCAGCCAAAAGTACTGAACTGACAATGCAGGAAAAAAATCTGCTAAGTGAATTTTAATGGCCTTTCATTCAGCATAACACAGCTAGGGACAGGGATCTGTTGCAGGAACACAATAGGAAGTTGCAACGCAGAGAACTTATCAGCACATGCAGAACATCAGGACTATGGTGTCAAATCTTTGCTACAAGACTACAAAGCAGCAGCTAACAAATCAATAACATTTATAAGCAGTTTACTGTTAAATTCTGGAAATAAAATGAAGTCTCCTTAGCTAAGCCTCTAACCTATGATTACTGTACCATCAAAATATGTCTTCCACTTTCCCTGAGTAGAAAAAAAATTTTGCAAATATGACTGACTCCATTTTGAAAGAGTAACAGCTATCATAAATCTAAACTTTATAAGTAATCATAACCTGAGTGCTAATGTGACACAAAACCAGTAATTTTAGGAGTGAAAGGGAGTAAAATAGGACAAACTACTGTAAATCATACAGCTACCAGCCTGGATAGTCTTTTCTTTTTAAGTAGTTAGTAAAACCATTTAATCATCTTTTTCTTCCCATGAACAGTTCTTAAGTCTGGTCACCTTCCTTTTATCTAAAGAGAAAGATATTCTATAAGTTGGAAGCAGTGAATGGTTGACATAGTACTGACAAATCTGTGAGATCTCTCTTGGGCTACCTGCTCATCATATTCTGTTTGTATAGAAAATTGTATACAGACATGTGGCCAGGATGTTGTTGGCCTCCTTGGTCAGGTGACCAAGTTGGTCAACATCATCCTGTCTTGTATCAGGAATAGTGTGGCCAGCTGGACTAGGGATCTGACCATGCTCCTGTATTCAGCACTGGTGAGGCTGTACCTTGAATTCTCTATTCATTTTTGGGCCCTTCACTACAAGGGCATTAAGGTACTGGAGTGTGTTCAGAGAAGGGCAACCAAACTGGTGAAAGGTCTAGAGAACAAGACTTATGAAGAGTGGCTGGTGGAACAGGAATTGTTCAGTCTGAAGAAGAGGACGCTGAGGGGAGACCTCATTGCTCTCCACAACTATCTAAAAGGTTGCTGTAGTGAGGTGGGCATTGGTCTCTTCTTCCTAGTATCAAGTAATAGAAAAGAATAAATGGCCTGAAATTGTGCCAGTGGAGGTTTAGATTTCTTGACAGAAAGAGTGTTCAGCCATTGGAATAGGCTGCCCAGGGAGTCAGTGGAGTAACCATGCCTGGAGGTGTTCAATAAACATGGACATGGCACATAGTTTAATGGCCATGGTGATGTTAGGTTGATGGTTTGACTCCAAGATCTTAGAAGTGTTTTCCAACCAGAACAGTTCTACAATTATATATTTTGGCCATCTTAGGAGCATAATTCTATAATCCACAATCTTCATAAGAGTCCATCTATTATCTATGAAGCAGAAGATACATAAGCTGGTTGCACTCATTATAGGTTATAAATTTGTAAAATTCTACTAGAGACAATATTTTAAAAATAAGATTTGTTTAATGAATACTATGAAAAGTGGTAAGTTAGACAACAGCACTCTCATGTATGTGCATAAGACTCTAGCTAACATTTTATATTAGAACTGCTGGCCATTCTTGTTTCCTCTATATAAATAATTATAGCTAGGAAAAAAAAATAGCAAGAGATTCAGAATGTTTACAGAATTATTAGAATCACCAAATTACTGAAAATGTTTGATGGCTCATTTGCAAACTCTTTCTCTATACCACAGAAATATAATTTGCAAGTTATGTCCCATTTTAATACCATCCTCCTATCATTCCATCAGTAACAGTAAGTGCAAGAATATGGAAAAGTGTCTTTCAGAATCTAATTTAAATCTTCTTCCTACTGTGACTTCAAAAACAGTACAAAAAAGTCCATTAATGTTTTCAAAGCAACTTGCAACTTTTTGAGAAAGAAAATAGTAATAAGAAAATAGAATCCAAACCTGTCAGTCAAATCTCATAAAACGTTATCAGGCAAATTTGTTGGAAAAGGTCTCAACAGTTTTTGTTGTCATTTTCTTTGTATTGCAATGCCCCCTGCAGGTATAAAAGATCCTCTGTCTCTCCACAGAGCACTTGAGAGGAACATCTCATCAAAGAAACACAATTTCCAAAACCCGTCCTAACTGCAAAACTTTGAATCACAGGACAAACTGATACAATAGAAAATGGAAGACAGAGGAAAGAAACTTTTTATATAAACTCTATTTAGACAGAGGTTACTATGTGTTTAAGACAGAGAATCAAACATCTTGCAGAGATGAAATGAAAACTTGTGCTCTCACCAGTATTCTGTATATCTCAATTAATTTAAATTGACGAGGAATGCAATGATCCTTTAATTCAATTTGAATCCAGAACCTCTTGCCTTAGTCTTAAATGAAATGCATGTTGTTATTGTTTTTCTTAAATGAACACAAGAGAAAAAGTAATCAAAATATTTCAGAATGATAGATTTTGTGAACTTTTCACCTCCACCAATATATCATAGAATAATAGAATGGTTTGTGTTGGAAGGGACCTTAAAGATCATCTAGTTCCAACCACCCCTGTGACAGGCAGGGACACCTTCCACTAGACCAGGTTGCTGAAGACCCTGTTGAAACAGGAATTGAACACTTTCAGGGAGAGGGCATCCACAGCTTCCCTAGGCAACCTGTTTCAGTGTCTCATCTTGTTAATCATGAATCCAGGCTGACTTTATGTGATTACCATTATATTGCAGAACATACTTTCACAGATAGTGCATGCTCATACCTCTTTGACAGATTTCAGATAAGGAGCTATGGAGCAGGCAGTTGAAAAGACTAAGGAGGCAATGTGAACCTCTGAAACCTACATTGGAGCCTGATGTCCCAAAACAGCAGTTATGCTGGTATAATTAGAGAGATTAGTGGTCTATCCTAACTGCATAATTACAACTAGGTAATTTGAATGATTTGTGGGAATTGTTCAGACTAGTAACTTGATTAAGGAAGCATGCCAAAAAAAAAGAGAGAAGGCAAGAAGATTTCACAGTTGCTGGCAAGTAGTAATTCATTGTATTAGTTGCCACATTTCCAACTTTATTAAAGTCTGGAATCATGTTAAGCAGAAGCTCCATTAAGAAATTGCAACATATTCACACCAGATAGGGTATAGCTGAGGCAAGGAGTAGATACAAGTGGATACAGTGGGCTTTCAGCTATTGTGGAACATAGAGTCTCAAAGTAGGTACATATGCAGATTTAGCAACACCTGCAGTACATTAAGATAATGAAGAGGAGTCTACAGGCCTGTCTTCCATGAATTTGAAATACGTAATAAAAAATTAATATATTAATGAGTTTACCAGGATTACCAGGAAAGCTTGAAGAACTGGGCTCCCTTCCCAGCACACCTGGCCCTGCTGCCCACAACTTTAGATCACACCCCACGGTGGCCTTTCTCTAGAAAGGCTACGCAGGTATAAATTGATTTGCTGTCCTGGCTTGAAAGCAGCCCTGAAGAAAATGACTTGGGGGTGCTGATGGTTGAGAAGCTCAATATGAGCCACCAGTGTGCACTTGCAGCCCAGAAAGCCAGCTGTGTCCTGGGCTGCATCAAGAGAAGTGTGGCCAGCAGGTCAAGGGAGGTGATTCTCCCCCTCTACTTCACTCTGGTGAGATCCCACCTCAAGTACTGCATCCAGTTCTCAAGCCACTATTACAAGAAATATATGGACATGCTGGAATGCATCCAGAGAAGGACCACGAGGATGATCAGAGTCAACCAACATATGATCTTTCCAGGAGACTAAGGGAACTGCAGAGTGGCAGAGTGGTATGCTACCATAGACATTGCTAATGCCTTCTTTATTCATGTAAGAGAGGAATGCAGGCCTCAGTTTGCCTTCACTGCAGAGAAGTCAGTACACTTTTAACACATTGCCTCAAGGTTGGGTTCACAGCTCAAGCATCTGTCATGCAGTGATCCATGATGCTTTGGAGAAATGTGGTGCTCCAGAACACATCCAGTTCATCGACGATATCATCGTCTGGGGTAAAACTGCTGAGGAAGTCTTCGAGAAAGGTAACAAAATCATTGACATTCTCCTGGAAGCTGGTTTTGCCATCAAGCGAGACAAGGTGAAAGGACCTACCAGAGAGATCCAGTTTCTGGGAGTACCATGGCAGGATGGTCGCCGACACATTCCAGTGGATGTGGTAAATAGAGTCTCTACCATGGCAAATCCCCTGAACAAGAAAGAAACTCTACTTTCCTTGGGTATAGTGAGATTTTGGAGACTACACGTTCCTGGATACAGTCAGATTGTGAAACCTCTGTATGATGTGACTCAAAAGAGAAACAGTTTCCAGTAGGAACCTGAACAACAAGCAGCCTTTGACCAGATAAATTCAAGAGGTAGTTCAAGCAATGGGTCCAGGACCTGTCCAAGATGGTCCAGACATTAAGAACATTTTCTACATGGCTGCAAGTGACAATGGTCCAACCTGGTGCTTGTGGCAAAGAGCTCCGGGTGAGACACGTGGATGAGCTCTTGGTTTCTGAAGTCCAGGTTACAGAGGCTCAGAGGCAAATTATACTCCAACAGAGAAAGAGATTCTAGCTGCCTAAGGAGGAGTAAAAGCTGCTTCTGAAGTAATTGGAACAGAGTCATAACTTCTTCTAGCTCCTAGATTGCCAGTTTTGAATGGGATGTTCAAAGGTAAAGGTTCCACACCACATCATGCCACAGATTCCACATGGTCCAAGTGGATGGCTCTGATAACACTGGGAGCTCAAATGTGAAATCTTGAAAGACCTGGTCTGGTGGAGGTGATCACAAGCTGGCCTGAAGGCACTAGCTGTACCAAACCTCCAGAGGAGAGAGTTACTCATGCTGAGGAAGCTCCTCCTTAAAATGACCTTTCTGATGATGTAAAGAAATATGCTTTGTTCACAGACGGTTCCTGTTGTCTTGTTGGAAACAAGCAAAGGCGGAAGTCTGCAGTGTGGAGCCCAATCCATTGAATTGCAGAGGCAAAAGGAGGAGAAGGAGAATCCAGTCAATTTGCAGAGGTAAAAGCTGGACAGCTAGCTCTTGATGTAGCTGAATGTGAGAAATGGTCGAAGCTTTATCTCTACACCAACTCATGGATGGTAGCCAATGCTTTGTGGGGCTGGATAAAGGACTAGAAAAAGATTGGTTGGCAGAAAAGGAAAGCTTATTTGGGCATCTGATTTGTGGCAGGACATTGTTGATTGAATCGAGATAATTCCAGTGAAGGTGAGACACATTGACACTCACATTCCTAAGAGCAAAGCTACTGAGGAACAGCAACACAACCATCAGGAAGATTTAGCTGCAAGAGTTTCTCAAGTAGACATGGACTCTGATTTTGATCTCGAGTGGAAACACCGAGGTGAGATATTCTCAGTTTGGTGGGCTCATGATTCATCAGGACATCAAGGCAGAGATGCAACCTACCAGTGGGCTTGTGACAGATCCATAGGCATATCCATGGATGCTATCACACAAGTCATCCATGACTGTGACATTTGTGCTGCTATTAAGCAGGCAAAGCAAATTAAGCCCTTGTGGTATGGTGACATGTGGTCCAAATACAAGTATGGTGAAGCCTGGCAGATTGACTGTGTCACTCTACCTCATTCTCGATCTGGTAAGTAATATGTGCTTACTATGGTAGAGGCAAACACTGGATGGTTGGAAACTTATCCAGTTCCACATTGCAACTGCACGTAACACTGTTCTTAGTCTGGAGAGACAAATCCTGTGGAGATATGGAAATCCAAAGAGAATGGAGTTAGACAATGGAATTAATTTCAAAAACAATCTTATGAAAAACTGGGCCAAAAAGCATGTCATTGAGTGGATATTCCACATCCCCTACTATGCAGCAGCTTCAGGGAAGATTGAATGCTGCAACGGTTTGCTGTAGACCACTCTCAAAGCCATGGGGGTGGATCTTTGAAAAAATGGGAGAAACATCTAGCACAAGCACCCTGGCTGGTAAATAGTAGAGGTTCAGTGAACTGAGCTGGACCGGCACACTCAGATTTGCTAAGAAATGTGGAAGGTGATAAAGTTCCTCAGGAGAGGCCAAACCTGTCTGAGGGGTGGTTTCTGCTGAAGGTCCTGGTCACACTTGCTAAGTAATGCAAGAGAATGGTGAAATTCAGTGTTTTCCACAAAGAAATCTAACTTTAGCTGAGGGAGTTTAAATTCAGTGTTGTACAGATGCAACATCGTTCCCAAAGGAAGAATCCATGAGGAATCAGTGGTGCCTGAACTCTAAAAACCTTGAGAGCTCTGAGTCACCTGAGAGTCCCTGTTCCTTTTCGTTACATTGTCTGTGGAGTAACAGTTTTCTTGTTTCCGGGTTTTTTGTTACTTCTGAATCATCTACATGTGAGGACATCCAGAATGGACTGTGAACTGTACTTACTCATTGTTGTTGCATTTTGGGCTGGGTGCCCCCTGCTTCCTGTGTCCAGAGGTTCAGCCCAGTGGGTGGACACAGGAAATTGGGTATTTCTACCAGAATCCTCTGCACCACTATAAGATCCAGTGCGAGGCCTAAGCACCTCCTCTTTCTTCCTCGCGGTCACCCGGTAATGGGGGAGATGTTGTCTCCTGGCCATGGGCCTGGCTAGGCCCAAGGCCACGGGGGGATGGGCAGTCTCAGATCTGGCCAGCTGAGACTAGCCTAGCAGTGGGGAGGGGGGAAGAAGGAGCCCAGGGGGTCTTGGATGTACCCCCAGGTGGGGATGGGATCTTCCTGGGACTGTTTTGGGATTTCTTTTGTCACTCTGCTTTTGGCTTTCTGTAAAGATTCACCGCTTTTCATTTAAACTTTCACTTTTGCAATCCGTTTGTCTGAGTTGTTTTATTCTGCCCGTGGTGGGGAGGGGGGCTGCCTCAACCCATCACAATTGTAGATATTGTTTTAGATTAGATGGATAGTATTAAAAGCCAATGAAATTGTTTAAAAGGGGTGGATTGTGGGAGTTTTAGGCTATGCCTTTAAAATTTAGCTGCAGATTTTGAGCAGAAAAGTAGAAAAATTTAAATAATTCACTATGGGGTGTAAAAGGAAAAACAAAAGATTATTCTAAACAAATTCATTGGACTTGTGTCTGGGATAAGAGAAGCTGTATAATAACAGTTCTGCACATTTCACTTCCATTCCCATAATGGGAGATACTCAAACTTTCAATCAAATTTGTCCCAAGGACTTTACCATACATATTGCACTACTCTAGTAGCAGGCTAAAAATACCCTAAGTTTTTCCCATTTGAGGAGAGTTTCACCTCACAGACTTAGCCAAGCATATGCAAATTTCTTTTTAGTGTCCAGTTCATGATTACAAGATATGAAATATTTCCTCCTGGCTTTATATAATATGAAAACATAAATATCCAAACCCCATCAAAATATAATTTGCCAATATTAATTTATAATTCAATAAATCATACTCTAAAGGATGATAAACAAAATCCTTTTGTAGAAGAAAAGCCTGAAGTACAGCCTGAAGTCTCAGGATTGGCGAGGGAAGACAGTAGCAATCAATGTGATTGATAAGCAAGCTTCACTTTATTGCTCGGATACACAGCTTATAAAGCATCTCAGCTGAATATGCATAAATGTCATTATTCTATTGGTTTCTGGCTGAAGGCCACATTATAATCAGCCTACCTGCGGTTAGGTCTGTGTACTATCTCAGAAAACTCCCTTCTAATTAGCTCTTCATTTCACATCCTGTTATCTTACAACACAGCTGCAAGAACAGCTACAAGGCCACAGTGACCTTGCTGCATCAGCATTTTAGCTAACTGTGGGCAGTGAACAACAAGATGGAGTGCGGCCTACACATTCTGTTCAAGCAGCTGTTCCACAGAATCATGTCCCTTAGATTTAAGCCATTCATCAACAATTTCCCCCTTTTTCTTCTGAACAAGGAAAGCCCGGGATGTTACCTCATTTACACTTTGCATAATACATCCATATGCAATACGCAAAACAAGCAAAATCAATCAAACAATACCAATCCAGCGTAAACCTTCCTTAAGCAGACCCAACAACCAAGGAGACATATTTCCAAACCAAGACTGAAACCATTGATCAAAAGGATTTACATCTTACACAATTGATTATGATTTTCCAACCAAGCAATCCTTTTATAAATTGATTGACTGTGATCAGACAAATTAAAACAACACATGCCTTCAAAATCCTTACAGCCATGACCACTAGCTAAACGCAAAAAATCAATAGCAGCTCTATTCTGTAAATATGCACGCCTTAAACCATTTTGATCTAAAAGCAATTGATCTAAAATTTCAGTAGTAACATTAGCTTGTTTAGCTGACCAACAAGCCAATTTCTCAATTTGCCTTAAAGCCTGCTTAGCAGCAAGACCAGGAATAAAAAGAGAAGCAAAGATATTTGCCGTAGCTGACCACAAAGCTATATCATCTTTACAGCTTCCATCCAGATGGTGCAAGGATTGTTTTTGTCGATGTTGCAGTGCAGCAGAGATGTTTAGCCAATCCTGATGTCGAGTGGCAAATAGGGTAAGCCTACCCAGATAACATGGACCTCTATAGGCATTTTTTGGTATTCCCTGCCATGCTTTGTCACCACAGATCAAAAAGATTCCAGAGGACAGAGCCTTGGCTGTGTTGTTGTTCCATAAATAAGACAAAGTGCCAGTGAGATACCAGAATGGAGTCTGATCGTTCCTGTAGTGGACTAAAATTTGATCAAACCTGGGTGCCCCATAAGCACCAAACATCACCCCTCCCATACATATTGTGCCATCCACAATAGTCACCTCTTTATCTGTATCGTTCCACCCACAATAATCACCATAAGCCTTATACTCCCCTTGCAATCTGGGGCTGACTATTGTCTTCCCAAGAGAGCTGTTCTGCAGTCCAAGGGGAACCTCATTGTACATGCGAGCAGTCAGCCCTTGATACACTGCACCAAAAACAATACACGTGTGAGTCCAGTTATGGGATGCGTTGCCAACCCATGCAGAGCCTAACAGTTGCAGTTCTTGTGGCTCCCAGGGTAGGGTAATGTTCAGTCCTGCAGTAAGTCCTGCAGCACAATCCGAGGTGCTATTAGCTTTAAAACAATCAACATACACACTATAATTTCTAAAAGCATCAGCATTAAAATCAGGAACACCAATCAAGCACATTTTAAAAGGCTCCACAGCAGACTGCAAGCTTAGGCAAAAGTCCAAATTGCCCGTTTGGTTGGCCCACGTAACCCACATATTAGTCCTCGGGTTTATCGATGTGATTGTCAGACCAATCAGGGGCATTGTCAGAAACAGAAGAATCCTCATGTTCTTGTGTCACTGGAGTAGTCAGAGGCACTGGTCGAGTCCACTTGCTTGGAACCCACAGAGGACCTGTTGGAGTAGACACACACATGTGACCTCTGGCTAAACACCTGACTGGAGCAGGGCCCATCCAGAGTCCAGTTGCAGGCTGTCGGTACATAACTGACATTTGCGGACAGGGTTGTTGGTGTTCTGAAGAGCCATGAACATAGGCAGGAGGGCTTTTCTGCTCTCCAAAAATACACAAATGATTCAAAACAAAAAGAACTCGCCCTAGCTTCTCCTGTGAATCTTGTACATTGTCAAACTTCTCCAAATAACATTTCAGTGTCTGATTTGCTCTCTCTATGATAGCTTGTCCAGTAGGTAAGTGTGGAATGCCAGTAGGGTGGTGCACACCCCATTGTTGCAAAAATCTATTAACTCGATGTCCAGCATATGCCGGGCCATTGTCCATTTTTACTTGTTTAGGGACTCCCATTACAGCAAAACATAGTGTCAAATGCCGGATCACATGAATTGCCTTTTCACCAGCTTGTGCTGAGGCCCAAATGAAATGGCTAAAGGTATCAATGGTGACATGGACATATTTGAGCCTCCCAAAATGTGCCACATGAGTAACATCCATTTGCCATACCTCATTTGGGCTGAGACCCCGGGGTTTACCCCAAGGCCGAGACCCGGACCTTCATGACGACTGCAATGCGGGCAGGCTCTCACAAGTCCCCATGCCTCATCCATTGTGATACCGAAGGAACGACGCAGACCTCTAGCATTCTGGTGAAAGGTAGCATGTGCATCACAGGCTTTAGTAAAGGCATCCATTGGTACTAACAAAGATACCAGTTTATCAGCTCTATCATTACCCTCTCCCAAACCTATTGCACCTTGATGACTTCTAACATGTAATACTGCATAGGGAGTGTCTCGCTGCCGAATGGCCAACTGTAGTTTTAAAATAACTCGCCTAGTCTATGGTTGTTAGTATCTCGTAATAGGGTTTCCTCTATTCTCTGTGCTACCCCTACCGCATATAAGGAATCAGAAACTACATTAAGGGGAAGTTGTAGCCAGCGTTTAAAGGCATAAACCACTGCGGTGAGTTCCAGTGTTTGCAGCGAGTCTCCTGGAACAGCTTCCAGAAGAATGTGTTGCCATTGTCCATCTGCTTGCCATGTAACTGCTGCTCTCCTAGATTTCTTTTCTGCATCTGTAAAGATGATAAGTGCATCTGGCAATGGGTCCTCACTTCACTTTGGTATAGATATCCATTCCTGATTAGCGACCCATTTCAAAGGAGAGGGTACTGATGACAAAGCTATTTGTACACTTAATCCTAAAAGTTTTTTTGGTAATTCTACTGAATGTTGTAAAACCAGTTCAAATCTTGTTGAATAGGTACAAAGATTGTATTCGGCTCCTGTCCTGACACTTGCAACACTCGTCTGCGACCCTTCCGAATTATAAGGGCTAATGATTCTACTTTTGTCTGAATTGAGTTATGAGGTTGCAGGGGTCCAAATATCCATTCTAGAACCCACATACGTTCCCCCTTTTCTGGTGTAGATTGTATAAGTGCACCAAACAAAAATGGACCATCACCCAAAATAGTCTAATCAATTGGTAAATCAAAAAATCACCATGATACTGACTGTTTTAGGATAGACTCGGCAATGTCACTGACTGCTTTCTGTTGTTGTTGCATCAGCACGACTGGTGTGGCAGGGTCAGTGCCCTTTAAAAGGGGTCGTAAAATTTCCAGTTGTGAATTCCTAGTGCCAATCACAGGATGGAGCCATTGAATATCACCCATAAATTTCTGAGCATCGTGCAAGGTACGGAGTTGCTTCTGAATAGTAATTTTCTGTGGCTGTATAACAGAATCCGATATTGTCCATCCTAGATATTTCCAAGGTGCAGTTCGCTGTATCTTTTCCGCTGCTACCACAAGGGAACTCCTGCCGAGTTGCTCTGTTCAGAATATCTCCTGTTGTTGTGTGAATGGTTGCTCCTGTGCAATAAGGATGTCATCCATGTTATATTAGCGTTTCTAGCCAAGCTTGTCGCACTGATTGCAGGGCTGCATCGACAAACAGTTGACACAAGGTGGGGCTGTTCTTCATTCCTTGGGGAAGCATGATCCACTCATAGCGTGCAGCAGGTGCTTCCCTGTTTAAAGATGGTAAGGTAAAAGCAAATTGCTTGGTATCGTCGGGGTGAATATTGATGGTAAAAAAGCAGTCCTTTAAGTCTATAATGAGCAAGTTCCATCCTGCTGGCAACATTGCAGGATTTGGCATACCAGGTTGCAAGGCTCCCATAGCTTCCATCTGGTCATTAACTTTTCTGAGGTCGTGAAGCAGTCAATATTTGCCAGATTTTTTCTTGATAACAAATATGGGAGTATTCCACGGGCTAATGGATGGTTTGATGTGACCTAGTTGTAGTTGTTCAAAAGCTAATTGGTGAGCTGCTTTCCAGGCTTTCTCTCTTAAGCGGCCACTGCTCAACCCACACTGGTTCATCAGTCAGCCAGGTTAACTGGATCAGGAAAGCCCAAGTAGTGACTGCTGTTAAAAACAGCCACTAGTCACAGGTCGTGCCCCAATTTGAGTAAGAATGTCTCGGCCAATCAATGCTTCCACTTTAGAAGGTAGCTGCATTATGGTCAAAAAGGATACACAGACACAGCCATCAGTAATGACTCGAATTTTGTCTCGACTCTTGCTGACTGATGCTGTGCCACTGACGGCTTCCACACCTGTTAACATAGAAGTGATTGGCCAGTTGCCTGGCCAGACTGAGTGGCAGATGATGGCAATATCAGCTCCTGTGTCTTATAATGCATTTAACTGATGTTGCTCATGTCCATTGTCCAAAATGTTGGTAGTTTTTGGACGTTGATCCATAGGCATACATAATAGTGCCATTCCTCCTGTTGATCCAAAGTGTGCAGCTCCTCTTGTGCTCTGGGAAATTGCCGTGGCTGCTTCTGTAAGTTGTAAGGATGGCACCAACTGTGCAATGTGACTACCTTCAGTAATGACCAAGGGTGGAAAAAATGTCATGGCGATTACACAAATGTCTCCAGTGAAATCCACATCAATAACTCCTGTGGGGGACTGTGATGTATTGGTGAACCCTCGGAAGAGCTCTGGTGAGAAAACATCGCTGAGCTCCCATGAGAATCTGGAAACTCCCTGGACAGACTGAATGGGAATGAGAAACTTCAAGATAAGATGGGAGGCCACCTGGACTAACTTAACAAGTAACTATAGCAATGCTATCGCTGACCCATGAGAATCTTGAGACAAGTTCATTAACCAATTGCAGGCAGCCACACTGACACTACACACAATATATGAGTTGTGTGCTGGAATAAACAGCGCTTGCTTTTTGGCCTTCGATGTGCTCTGCTTGTGTTTGATTCTTGTCGCACGGACCATCACCTTATCCTTACCCTGACCCCTACACAGCGACAAACTCCGGGTAAAACGAATAGTCCTTTTAGACCTCCTGAGAGGCGTCCCAGTAACAGGGCTCCGCACGGCTGTCCTCGGTATTTTACAGGTCCCATTACACCTGCAGCAATTTTCACTGGTTTAGAGTCTATTAATACTGTTTCTATTGTTGCTGCCAGGTCCAACCCGAGGCTCCCTGGGGGGGCTGGCTTGAGAGTTGAGGCTGGTTGGAGTTGATGTGCGACTGCCACATAGGGGCTGCTGTTGGGGTCTTCGCGCCGCTGCCCTTCGTGCTCCGCTTGAAGTTTCCCAAGCGTCTACAGGCCTCAGTTGCATGATCTTTCATTTTACAGTTTTGGCACCACACAGATCCTGCTAGGCAATTGCGGCGATAGTGTCCTGCTTTACCACACTTGTAGCATTTGAATTTCCCCTGTTGTTTGAATTTCTCCTGTTGTTGGTGCTCTTGATTTACCGGTAACAATGGTGCAAGGGCTGCAAAAGCTTGGGTTTGGGCTTGCACTATAACTTTCCCTATTTCCCTTAAAGCTAAGGGAGTTACTAGACTATGCCAGGCAGTATAGTATACCTGAGGAAATTAAAAAACCTCAAACTAGAGGCTTGAGACATGTGAAAATGATTCACCCACCAAGCCCCTAGGGCCAGTTGCGCCGTATTCCTAGTAGGCACCTGGCTAGGGGCAGGGAACACTTGAATACCTGGCAATATTGGTGGGGGGTGGGTCAGAAGAAAGGTATTCCAAAAGGAGTGGTTGATGTGGTATCCACGAGGCAATTAGAAATCATTGTGAAATGCTGGCCCGAGCCTAAAAAGAGGGCTGAGGCCACTGGTCCCCTCATGGTGGTACCATTTGGTGAGGGGAGGGGTATGCCCCCCAGGGCAACTAAGGGCTTCACTTCTCAGTGGTGAGTGGGGGGTGAAGCATGATTCAGGAGATCACCAAAAAAATTGTACATGATTTGGAAAAAAGCTTTTGTTTGTGTTTAGCTTGGCTTTGAGAGAACCTGAAACAATCAACGGTACTTACAGGCCCATTCAAAGTAATTAAGCCAACTCTCTCAGGGATATCAACCTGGAGGGTGGCTCAGAGAACCTCTGTGTGTGGGGAACCTGGAAATACCAGTTTTGTATGTTTTGAGGTTGTGTTTCTTATTTAAGTTCTAATGCTGAAGATTGCCTGATGTATTGTCAGAAGGACTTGTCTTGTTACAATATAGAAGACCTCTCGAGTTTTGCATCACAGAAGACATCTCTTCAAGGACTGTACTTTCCATAGACCCGCAGATGCATTCAGATCTGGAAGGAAGCTCTCACTTCAATTCCAAACTGAAGGACTGACGGGGTGGGGGGGGGTATGGGTTTGTTCTCCTGGCTTCCAGGAGGAACAGGGATGCTTTCAACTTGTGTAATTATCTGTTTTAATTTTGTCTTATTTTGTTAGTATTGTACTCTTTCAGCTTGTGTAAGTCCCTGTTGTATACAGTGATTCAACACGTAGTGTCGAATATGCATTTTGTGTCTAATGATGGTGTACAACATATTTGTGACATTAGAAAATCAAAACTTATGTCTATTGTAAAAATGGTTTAAAACTGCTTTCCTTTCTTTTATTTCTTTCTTGCTTTTATCTTTGATTGACAGGGTGGTGTGAGAGACTAAAGCTTGTCTCTCCTGGTGTGACTCAACAAAGATAAAATCACTTGCTGCTTGTCCAGACAATAGCTGATGTGCATTGGGCAGTGCCACTGGAAGGACTCTTGGAAGGTGCAAAGATAACATTGCTCATGGGACTGCAGCTGGCCTACAACAATGGCCCAAGGGCCCAGCATTCACACCTTCAGGACAAGATCATTTCCAGTCATCAGATACCCCAGGAAAGGACAATGGTTCCTGATGTGAAAAGAGTGTGTGGGTAGCTAGATGGAGCAGGAGGAGGCGGAGGCCTTCCCCCCTCCATCCAGTGGCTGCCCAAACTCACCTGAGTACACAGAAAGATTTCCTGGGGAACGATACCTGGACCTAAAGATGATTTCCCAGAACGATATCCTGGGGAACAACACCTGGACACTTGCCTAAGGGCTAAAAAAATGTATAAAAGTCTGGAGCAACTACTGGCTTTTTGAGGAGAAAATTGGAGAAGCAAGATGCAGAATGCTAGAAACATCACGGGGCCAACACAATGGATCCTGGACTCTGAAAACCCTCTCTCCGTGCTCTAAGTTCCGCCTGCTGCAACTCATGGAGCTGAAGAAACTGCCCAGAGGACCTCCTCCCTTCTACAGCCAAAGACTCAGCACCCTTCCTCTACAGACCCAACATCTCCTGCAGCACCGTTTCTCTACAGACCCAACATCTCCTGCAGCACCTATCCTCCACAGACTCAAACTGTCTTGGGGGGTGAAGGGTGTGGTAATATAATTCTTTCCCTCTTCTCCCTTTCTTCTGTCTCTTCCTATTCTCTCTCTCTCCCCTTCTAATCCCTCCACTTTATTTATGTCCATCCACTGTAGTTATGTAATAAATAGTCTAGCTGTTGATATTTTGGCCTCGTTTATGCCTCTAATTTCACAGCACAGGAATATTCATTAAAAACCTGAATCTCTTTCCCTCTCCGAATCGAGACAAGCCTCTACTATCATAGCCTGTGGTCCTGCAGGAATCCAGGACATACGTTCAAGCATTTCCTCTACTGATGCATCAGCAGCCATGGTAGAAAGGATATTCTTAGTTGGACCATTACAGTTTTCTAACACACAATGACAAAGCAGAGCCCCTTTCATAAAGTCCTGATTAATGGTCTCAGTTACCCTATCTACAAATCTTGCAAAAGGTTCGTTCCTTTCCTGTTTAATAGACATATACAAGGGTACAGGAGGTGCTACTCTGACTCTTTTAAGAGCTTCTTTTGCAAATTGCATTCCTAATTGTAACCTTTCCAGACCCAACTGAGCTTGTGCTTCTATTGTTGAAAAATTTCATGATCCCATCAGCTGTTCTACAGTAACACCATTGGCTGGATTATTTGTAATATATCTCTCACATAGCTGGAGCCAATGTGCTTGCCATAGCATAAGGCTGGACTGTGTTGTCATCATGTGCATAACGGCTTTAATATCTTCAGGCAACAAAATTCCTCTAGACCATATATAATTTATCATTTGTTTGGTGGGTTCCCCATGCAGCCCACACTCCTTTACTGTAGCTCGCAGTTGGGACAGTAGCTTCCAGTCTACACGGCGATACGCAGCTTCAATCTCACCCCTGTCATTCTGTGCATAAGAGACCGGAAAGGCTTGCAACTCTTCAAAAGAATCACAAAGCTCATAATCTTTGTTATGCAGAGCTTCCTTTCGAATAGACAACCAATCAATCTTTATTATAGGAGGAGCATTCCGCTTCGATTCACTGTTTTCTTCCACCTTCTTTTGAGGCTTTTCAAGTATAGGATTCTCATTATTAATTTTTGAATCCTTTACAGAGGAGTTGCATGTCACAAATGCTTCCTCCTTGTGATACTGTGCAGGCTCCTCCTTCAGCTCCTCCTCGTCTGTCTCAGAAAGTGGCTCCTTCTCAGCCTTTACTTTAGACAATAGCTGGATAGGAGGCTGGGGAGGAGAAGCATTGCATGGCTGACCATGTGGAACAATGTTCAAAGGAGGAGCAGATGGTGCCGTAATTACTTTACTACAGTCTGGGGGGGACTCCTTGTTAGTTTGAACAGGATTAGATATCAGGATAGTATTCCCAGTTGGCGGGCTAGGTGTATAGTCATAACCAAATTGATGCAATCCTGGTTTCCCTTCTACTCCCTCCAGGGCAGCTGTTGCTACTGCAGCAACCTTTTTCTTAGTCTGATATTGATTTAAGCAATTCATAACACCTCTCCATGGTCTCATAAGCTTACGAGCAACTCTGTCATCATCAATTACCTTATCCCACAAGATATTACCCACCTCTCTCCACACATCAACACAAAACACATCCTCTGACGACTTAAAAAGACCATTCTCTTTACCAAACTGCAATAAACGTTCAGGATACTTCTTTAAATCCACATCCTCTACTCTGCGTTTCTCAAGGAAACTTCTAAGTAAATTAAGAGCTACTGCGCTTTCCATTTTCTATCCCTTAGTGCAGCCTTTAAACCCTGGTAGCCTACAGCAGCCCTTACCCGGATGGCGAGCTGAATTCCTGCTCAGGCACAGTACAAACTCCCTACGCCAGCGTTGAGTCACACTTTTGCCCTTTGATCGCTGCTAATCGACGCTTTTCTGGGCTCACCACACCACCACAACAGCGAGAGGGTCTCCGAAGGTCTCCTGTCCCGCGTCGGGGGGTCTGTCCCTGTTCCACCTGGATCGTCCCTGTTCGAGACACCAGATGTCAGGAGTGGCGAGGGAAGACAGCAACAATCAATGTGATTGATAAGCAAGCTTCACTTTATTGCTCGGATACACAGCTTATAAAGCATCTCAGCTAAATATGCATAAATGTCATTATTCTATTGGTCTCTGGCTGAAGGCTACATTATAATATCCAGCCTACTTGCGGTTAGGTCTGTGTACTATCTCAGAAAACTCCCATCTAATTAGCTATTCATTTCACATCCTGTTATCTTACAACACAGCTGCAAGAACAGCTACAAGGCCACAGTGACCTTGCTGCATCAGCATTTTAGCTAACTGTGGGCAGTGAACAACAAGATGGAGTGCGGCCTACACATTCTGTTCAAGTAGCTGTTCCACAGAATCGTGTTCCTTAGATTTAAGCCATTCATCAACATTGAAGTACATTTTTCGTTATTAAATAATTCTTTGTAAAAACAGTTAATATATAAGAATAATTTTTCCCCCCAAGATATTTGCAAGAACATCACAGATTTTGCTGAATAAACATAACCTTTTACAGCAATAGTCTATATGGCCACATGGTGGCTTTACAGATTTCCAATATCTCACAGGTTTCTCTTCAAAAGCTTCCAGTTGCATGCACACTATCTGAACATGGACTGTCATAATTGAAGCTAATCAAAGCAGTAAAAAGTCAGGTAGCTCAATACAATGATGAAATTTAAAACAAAGAGCAGATGAAAATTTTAATTTCTTTCTGAGATCCATTTAACTCCTGTCAAAATATCAGTCAGTGTATATTGTATATACTGATTTAAGCACAAAGGCATCACAGCCTTTGTCTATGAAGGTCTTAGCCAGGTTACAACAGTACAGGTGTTGCCTTCATTCCGCCAGTGACAACAGGCTCACCTTGCACTTTAGTTTGGTTGAAAGGGCAAAGAACTGTTTTTTCCCCCCCTCAGAATATTTAAGGTGAGTTAACAATTTTGAAAGCATTAAGATATATTAAATGTAATTTAACATTTTCCTGAAGTTTACTTGTCATGCAAAACGTGCAAAGAATGATCACTGTATATAGTATAATTCTAAACCTAATGTTTTAGCACTTACCAAATAAACTGAACTTTATATTCTCTACAGAAACAGAATGCTTCAATGAGCCTTCAATATGCATTTGAAGGCTGTGTACATATTAAAAGATCTTGAGATGTACTTATCCCTTCCACTTGCACGGACTGATCAAGAAGAAATAAAAATATAACTCCATTTTTCCTCAGGTTCTATGCATTCCCATCCAGTCACACAGGATCAAAGATTACTCATTTTCCAAAGTCAGGAACTTTGCATTCACCTATTCTGCACATGATGGAGATATGTAAATTGAAGCACCTCGCAGCAGCCTCTGTTCCAGCGGGAATCCTACTCGAGAACACAGCGTGACCAGCAGCCTCGGGAACACTAGCTGCTTTCCTTTTCAACCTATGGGAATGGCAGGGCACCCGCGGGCTTTCGGCACTCGGCTAGATTCGGCACGGCCGTTTCTCCACGTGCTTGCTGCTCGGGATTGCTTGGGCTCCCCACGTCACCGGCGGTGCTTTTAAAAGCCAGCGGCACCTCGTGGCAGCCTCTCTTCCAGCCTTCTTCTCTCGCTCGGCACGAGCTGCTGCACTTTTTCTAAATCTTGTCCAAGAGCTCACGTGGGCAGGGCAGGAATGGTGGTAATGCACCGCAATTACTCCTTCAAAAAATCAGTCTCGACTCAGACTGAGGGGGAATATAAGCAGGTAGGCAAGTGTCACAAGCAAGAGGTGGGTGTCCAGGCTTATGGCTGCAGAGAATGCTGGAGCCTCGCACTTGAGATGCAGGGTAGTGGGGACAACTCCTGCATCAGGTGTGAGCACATCCACTATCTGCTTAACCTGGTGGCCAGATTGAAGGATGAGGTGACTAGACTTAGAGATGTCAGGGATTGTAGAAGGGAGACCAACTTGAGTAACCAGGCTCTGCAGGCTCCCCCAGCAGAGGCTGGTTATCCAAAAAGCAGAGGGGAATGGACAAAGGTTCCTCTCAAAAGACACAAATTAAAACCTCCTTGCCTCCCCTCACCCTCCCTACTGCCCTTGGAAAACAAGTATGGGGCACTGGAGGTCAAGGGGGAGGTGATTCTGATGCTGGAGGACACACCATCTGGGGGTTTCCCTGAGGCTAAACAGCCTAAGGTGAAACAGCCTAAGGTGAAACAGCCTGAGGTGGAACAGCCTGAGGTGAAAAAGCCTTCCCCGGGCATCAAGACTTGCTCCCTTAAAAAAAGAGGAGGGTAATTGTTATTGGTGATTCCCTCCTGAGGGGAACAGAAGGCCCCATAAGTCAGCCAGACCCTACTCACAGGGAAGTTTGCTGCCTCCCAGGTGTTCAGGTTAGGGATGTTACCAAAAGGCTGCCTAGTCTGGTGCAGCCCTCTGACTACTATCCCTTAGCAGTTATGCAGTTAGGGAATGATGATGTGGCAACCAGAACTCCCAGGGCTATCAAGAATGACTTCAAGGCCCTGAGGGATCTAGTGGAGCAGTCAGGTGCACAAATAATATTTTTGTCTATACCCTTAGTTGCAGGAGGGAATACAAGAAGGAACAGGTCAGCAGCTGTAGTCAACAAGTGGCTTAGAGGCTGGTGTAGTCTGAAGAATTTTGGGTTTTTCGATCTTGAAAAACTTTCTACTGCACCAGGTCAGCTGGCAACAGATAGAGTACATCTGTCCCAGAGGAGGGGAAAGGTCACAGTACACGAGAATGGCCTGTCCCCCAAAGGGAAAAAGATTCTGGGAAGGGAATTAGCAGGTCTCATTGACAGGGCTTTAGGCTAGCTTCGAAGGGGGAAGGGGCTGAAACCAGTCCCCCCAGACAGGAGTCTGGGGGTGGTAAGCTGGAGTCAGGGGCAAAACCAGCAGCCCAGCTGAAGTGCATGTATACTAATGCACAAAGTATGGGCAACAAATATGAGGAGCTGGAAGCTTTGTTGCAGCAGGAAATATATGATGTAGTTGCCATCACGGAGACGTGGTGGGACGACTCGCATGACTGGAATGCGGCAATTGATGGCTACAGGCTCTTCAGGAGATAGAGGCAAGGAAGAAGGGGTGGAGGGGTGGCCCTGTACATCAGGGAGGCACTTGATGCCATTGAGCTAGAGATCAGGGATGATCAGGTTGAGTGCTTGTGGGTGAGAATTAGAGGGAAGATCGGCAGGGCAGACATCCTGGTTGGAGTCTTTTATAGACCACCCAACCAGGAGGAAGATGTTGATGAAGCATTCTATAGGCAGATAAGGCTGTCTCAAGATCGCCTGACCACGTTCTCATGGGTGACTTCAACCTGCCTGATATCTGCCGGGATCACAACATAGCAGAGAGGAGTCAGTGTAGGAGGTTCTTAGAGTGCATGGAGGACAGCTTCTTATCCCAGGTGCTGTGCGAGCCTACCAGGGGTAAGGCTATGCTTGACCTCCTCTTCACCAATAAGGAAGGGCTGGTGGGTGATGTGTTGGTCAGAGGGTATTTAGGTGCCAGTGATCACGAGATAATGGAATTTTCTGTATTCAGTCAAGCTAAGAGGGGTAGCAAGAAGACCTCCACTTTGGACTTCAGGAGGGCAGACTTCAGGTTACTCAAGGAACTAACTCAGAAGGTTCCTTGGGAAACAGCCCTTAAAATTAAAGGGGTCCAGGAGAACTGGACCTACTTCAAGGAAGAACTCTTGAAGGCGCAGGAACAGGCTGTGCCAGTGTGCCGGAAGATGAGCCGCCGGGGCAGACGGCCAGCCTGGATGGTCAATGAACTTCTAAAGGAACTAAGGGAAAAAAAGAGGGTGGATCATCTTTGGAAAAAAGGGGAGGCAACCCATGGAATGTTTAGGGATGTTGCCAGGTCTTGTAGGAAGAAAATTAGGGAGGCAAAAGCACATTTGGAGCTCAGACTGGCCTCTGCTGTGAAGGACAACAAAAAGTCCTCCTATAAATATATTAATAGCAAGAAGAAGGGCAAGGACAACCCCCACTCCTTGGTGGGCATGGAGGGGAATGTTGAAACGAAGGATGAGGAAAAGGCAGAGGTACTTAACACCTTCTTTGCCTCAATTTTTACTAGGATGGCAGGACATCTTCCAGACAGCTGGCCTGCAGAGCTGGCAGAAGGAGCCAGAGAGTAGCATAGTTCTCCTCTGTTCCAGGATGGGATAATTAGACATCTTCTCAGCCGCTTGGACCCCCCAAGTCCATGGGACCAGATGGGATCCATTCTAGGGTGCTGAGAGAGCTGGCAGATGAGCTGGCCAAGCAACTTTCCATCATTTTTCAGCAGTTCTGGCTCACTGGAGAGGTCCCAGAAGACTGGAAGCTGGCCAACATGGTGTCCATTCACAAGAAGGGCCGGTTGGAAGAGCCAGGGAATTATAGGCCTGTCAGCCTGACCTCAATGCCAGGCAAGATTATGGAATGGGTCATCTTGAGTGCGATGACACAGCACTTACAGGATGGCCAATGGCTCAGGCCTAGCCAGCATGGATTTAGGAGGGGCAGGTCCTGCCTGACCAACCTGATCTCCTTCTATGATCAGGTGACCCACCTGGTGGATGTGGGGAGGCCTGTGGATGTGGTCTACCTGGACCTCAGCAAGGACTTTGACACCGTCCCCCACAGCAAACTCCTGGCCAAGCTATCAGCCCATGGCTTGGACAGGAGCACACTGCGTTGGGTTAGGAACTGGCTGGAGGGCCGAGCCCAGAGAGTGGTGGTGAATGGTGCCACATCCAGCTGGCGGCCTGTCACTAGTGGTGTGCCCCAAGGATCAGTGCTGGGCCCCATGCTCTTCAACATCTTTCTTGATGATCTGGGTGAGGGCATTGAGTCCATCATCAGTAAATTTGTGGACAACACCAAACTGGGGCCAGGAGTCGATCTGCTGGAGGGTAGAGAGGCTTTGCAGAGGGATCTCAACAGGCTGGACAGATGGGCAGAATCCAATGGCATGAGATTTAACACATCCAAGTGCCGGGTTCTGCACATTGGCCACAACAACCCCAGGCAGTGCTACAGGCTGGGGTCAGAGTGGCTGGAGAGTGGCCAGGCAGAGAGGGACCTGGGGGTACTGGTTGATGGGAGGCTGAACATGAACCTGCAGTGTGCCCAGGCAGTCAAGAGGGCCAATGACATCCTGGCCTGCATCAGGAACAGTGTGGCCAGCAGGAGCAGGGAGGTCATTCTGCCCCTGTACACTGCTTTGGTTAGGCCGCACCTCAAGTACTGTGTCCAGTTCTGGGGTCCTCAGTTTAGGAAGGATGTTAACTTGCTGGAACGTGTCCAGAGAAGGGCAAGGAGGTTGGTGAGGGGTTTCGAGCACAAGCCCTATCAGGAAAGGCTGAGGGAGCTGGGGTTGCTTAGCCTGGAGAAGAGGAGACTAAGGGGCGACCTTATTGCTCTCTACAACTACCTGAAGGGAGGTTGTAGCCAAGCAGAGGTTGGTCTCTTCTCCCAGGCAACCAGTACCAGAACAAGAGGACACAGTCTCAGGCTGTGCCAGGGCAGGTTTAGACTGGATGTTAGGAAGAAGTTCTATACAGAGAGAGTGATTGCCCATTGGAATCAGCTACCCGTGGAGGTGGTGGAGTCACCTTCATTGGAGGTGTTCAGGAGACTTGATGGGGTGCTTGGTACCATGATCTAGTTGTTTAGGTGGGTTGGATTGGTTGATAGGTTGGACGCAATGATCTTGAAGGTCTCTTCCAACCTGGTTTATTGTATTGTATTGTATTGTATGGTATTGCTTCTATGTCTCTTTTAAAAAATACATTATTTCATTCGCAACATGTGTAAGATATTCACCGGGGATTATAACACTGAGCTGTCATTACTTATTCAGTGTATTCTGTAAGCATCTTCACTTGTAAGTGCCATTTCTTGTCAGTATTGTGATCATGAATACTGTCAGGTATTTAAAACAAGCAGGAGTTCTATATTCACAAAGAAATGGTGGTAGAAGAGAATTTTTTAGCTGGGGGAGAGGTTGTAACTAACACCTTCAGCAAGGCGAAATGCTTTGCCCAATAAGGACACTGGAAATCTTTGAAATGAAATATTTCTGCCTAAGGAATTAGTTTTATTCTTACTCAGCTATCTGAACTTATGTGATGTTTTCAATAGTTCATGCTCAAAATATAAATAAAGAAATTGTCACCAATCTTTAATGGTGATTCCAGATGTTTCCAATTTAGTATTACTGCTTCAGTTCAATAAATGTTTGGGAAATCTATCCAGTGATTTGTAAATTACAAAATAATAAGTTAAAAATGCAAATTTTGTCAATCAATAAATTTACTGAATATTCATGGAGATTTCTTTTTTTTCCTTTGTTTTTTTTTTTTTTTTGTTCACAATCAAAACCAATAGGAAATACATTAAAATACAATTTCTGAAATTATGTTCAGTTATGGAAGATTGTAAATAAAGTGTATTTCATCTGTGGTTTCCAAGTTTGGACATTTTTGCAATAAAAAATACCTTTCATTGCTTGAAATTAGACTACTACCAAATATAAAACTGTATACAAGAGAGTGACTGCCAGTAAGTCAGAACAAAATATCGTAATATTAAGACATATTTAGATATGTTGTGAAGAGGTTATTAAATTTATGAATATGAAATATGAATTATGAAAATATTATTTATTTTTAATTATCAAATTATTACTAACTGATGAATCAATAACTTATATACATGTTCTAGTGCACGTTCGTGAAATACATTCCATAAGTGGCTTAGTATTATGATTAGAACTTAATTAAACTATCTACAGACTATCTCTGTGTTTTATATAATGAAGAGTGCAGTTCCGCCGCTTGGCCACTAGATGGCGACTCGGTGGAACGCGGGCGTCTTCTGGCTAATATACAGCAATATTGCAATCTTTCTGTGCGTCAGCGATTACTCTGCTACATGCGGATACTTTGAACTGAGTATTAGTGGGTGGAAAGCAGTTGGAAAATACTCCGTAGCTATTGTTTGTAGCAAGGTGGGGGTCCGGCTGACTACTGCCGCTGGACTGGCTGCTGGTCGTGGTCGACCCGTGGGGTCGGCCCTGGGAGTTGGCTCGCACAGCAGGGCGGGGCAACGATTGCCGATAGGCAGGCTCAGAGGTTCCCGGTCAGATGATAGCTATGAGGTCGGCCCCGTGGCAAACAGCCTTAGAGAGAGAATGCGGCTTCTCCGTTCCTGGGCTTAAAGGAACAGCGGGACGCTCGGAATAGTCCTGGGGCTAAGTATATGCGGACTTGGTCTCTATCAAGTCCCTTCTCCCTGACAACTGGGCAGATCTTATCCTGGGGGCTGGTCCAGTCCTCCGATAGCACGATGGGCTCTCCTGGAGATATGACTGGCTGTGGCGACGCTGGCTGTTCGGGCTCAGCGAAGGACCTCCCTCTGGAATGCTTCTCATGATGCTGGGGCTTCAGTATGCATGCATGTATAATAGAAGCTAACAACCACAAGCTCGATGGCAGAGGCTGTGGCTCGAGAGTGCTCTCTCGAGCAAGTACAGAGACAAAGTAAGAAAGGGGGCACTTGTTTACCAACGGGGTGATACTTACAGGTTCCTCGAGGCTGGGTTTGACCAATGGGCACTCTCATAGACAACTGGCTTCAGCCTATAGAAAGTGTGAAGCTGGAATTATGCCCATACTTGGTAATTGTCTTCCTTCTGAAGGAGGGGAAACCTATCCACATGCTGGGGCCAGATCTAGTATCTGGGCAGGATGTGCCTTCACCACAAGATACCATGAACTTAAAACATGTTGATACCAAAAGTCACTATGGAATGTCTATAATATTGAAAAATGGTCTTAAAATAACAAGTTACACTGAAATTATTGCAATATTTTAAATTGTGATTGTAAGGAAAGAAAGAGTTTACGTTTGAATTTCCCTGTTTGAATTCCTCCACTCTGAAATTATTTTGTTGTTTCCAACGTCCTCTGCTCCTCTAGGCTTCCCAGAGGTGACACTGACAGCAGCTTCTGCTGCCACACATATTCTGCATTCAGAGAAACTTTACCCTTTCCCTGACACTACAAGGTTAGTTATGAAGTATCCACAAAGCTCTTGCAAAAGCTGCTGAGGATGCACAGCAATAGCCAGACAGGACCACCATGCAAAGTCACTGAAATTTTTCAAACAGGATTTTTTTTCACCTATAGCAGCAAAACCATTCAAATGGACTTAGAAAAAATTCTCATAGAAGAGCATGGTCTCCTCCTGAGTAACTTCACATTTAGACAATTGACTTCATTCTAAACCCAGCCATGTACCATCTGGAAGAGATTTCAACTTAGAGGAGTTCTTCATGACTTAGCTATCCCAGGAAAGGTATATTTCCACAGTTTCTGTTGGAGCTAAGCTATTTAAATACTTACTGAATTAAAATCATGTAACAAGGGAAAGAGAAGTTAGGAAGATGAGAAAAAAATGTTACCGAACAGAAAATTCATTGTCTAGAATTCACATCTTAAAAATATTTATAAAGCACTAACACTAAACTGTGTTAATTGATGGAAGCAGAGAGTTCATACAAATTTATTTAGACTGTTGTAACTTCATCTTCCCTATATTCCCTAGCAGCAAGTTTTCCACTTGTTTCAAGGTATCTGAAGTCAGTATCACCAGATAATATTTCATCATGACCCCTGCTTTATGAAGTTAAAATTTTGATCTCCTTGCAGATAATGTTATCAAAATAATCACATTTTACTTGCCTTTACCTCTCATGAAGATCCAGCTAATCAGGTCTGCCAATGACACCAACTTGTGTGGTACATTTGAAATGTCAGAGGAAAGGGATGTTACCCAGAGGGACTTTGACAGGCTTAAGAGGTGTGCCCATGCAAACTTTATAAAGGTTAACAAGGCCCAGTGCAAGGTTTTGCACATGGGTCTGGGTAATCACAAACACAAATACACAAATACAGGTTGGCTAAAGAGTGTATTGGCCAGTGAGTAGCTTTGTGGAGAAAGACTTGGCAATGTGCTCTTGCAGTCTAGAAAGCCAACTGTATCCCAAGCTGCATCAAAAGAAGTGTGACCAGTAGCTCAAGGAATGTAATTCTCCAAATATACTCCTCTCCCATGAGATCTCACCTGGAGTATTGTGTTCAGGTGTTCAGTTCTGAGGATCCCAGGATAAGAAACACATGGACCTACTGTAGCAAGTCCAGAGAATGACATGAAGATGATGAGAGGATTGGAGTACCTCTCCTGTGAAGACAGGATGAGAGCGTTTGGGTTGTTCAGCTTGGAGAAGAGAAACCTCCAGGGAGATCTTACATCAGCCTACTAGTAACTAAAAGAGGCCTACAAAAAAGTTGGAGAGGGACTTCTAACAAGGGCATGTAGTGGTAGGATGTGGGGCAATGGCTTTAAACTGAAAAAGGATTGATTCATATTAGATGTAAAGAAGTTTTCACTGTGAGGGTGGTAATGCACTGGAAGTTGCTGTCCAGAGAAGCTGTGGATGCCTCCTCCCTGGAAGTGTTAGTGGTCAAGGCCAGGTTGGAATGAGCTTTGAGCAACCTGATCTAGTGGATGGTGTCCCTGCTAATGGCAGAAGACCCGGAACTAAATGAACTTTAAGGTCCCTTTCAACTTGAACCATTTTATGATTTATTAATCTGACAGAAAATGTTACTACAGTAATCATGGTTAATAAATATATTTCAGAGATGGCAGATTCAATTATCTCTTTTTTTTTTTTTTTTTACATCATATAGATTCAATATTAACAAACTAGTTCCATAGTGCATTTCTTTGAGTCTGGTAACGGTTATTGTTTTGTAGTTGTGGTTGGAAAGTGGAGGACTGTCCTGAAGGGACAAAAAAGCCTCAAAATTGCTCTGAACCAGACAATGAGGCAGAAGCTAGTAAATCTGGTTCTTTAGGCTTGCCTGAACATGTTTCAGACCCAGAATGAGCCAGGTGGGCATGCTTTTGGCCACATTTGGAAAGAAGGCTTTCTATGGGTTGCAATATCAGGGTTTTATCCCTAGATCTGTGTTGCTACTGGCCATTATTGTCTCAGGAAATCTATAAGTACCAGCCCAGAGGGCCAGAGCATTGTCTTGCAATTGTGCATGCTCTGGAAGGAACCACAAGCATATATCAGATTAGCGATAGAATCCTAAGAAAAGAAAGGTCCTGAAACCATCATATTTATGGCTTCACACTACCTATGTCATAGAGTACAAATTAAATCTGACCTTTCTATACTACAGTAATTTAGAAAGAGCTTCAGTTAGTAAGTGTTTATCTTATGCAAATGTTGTTCAATAGCTCTTAATGATACTGCCAATTATCATTGCAGTAATTTCTTTTGTTCATTTTACAGTGATGGAGATGATTACAGATAGTAAATGTAACTGGCATAAAATACAAAGGGAATACAGAGCAGAAGTTGTGGAGCTAAAGCAGAATGCAGAACAAACAGATTTGGCATTTATGGGGGTGGGGAAGTAACCCAGTACCATACGTGCCAAAACAAATCAAAATACAGTTTGGATTTAATTTTTTTCCCTTCATTTGCTTTGTGTGTACAGATTCTGTTATTCAGTCTCATTAAGACTTTTCCTATTGTCCTGCTCAGGAAAAAAAAAATAATTCCTTGACACAATTCCTCGTGAACAGGTTATTTTTTTGATAAAGAAGAATGTTTTGTCATAGTAAATCAACACACACTTTCTTTTTGCAGGCTAGTGTTGTCTCAGCCAGAAAAGGCAACATTTAAGCTAAATGTTGGTGTAGTTAATAGTTTCTGTAGGTTGTACAAATAGATCATGTGCTCTTGAGGTGTGCTACCTGATAAAAGGAAGGGCAAATCTCTTCAGTCACTAAGTATCGTTTAGGAGCACTTTGAGGCTGTGTGAATTCTTCACATACTGCCTGCAGGGAAAGAGAATGCTGTTTCTGTTTTCACAAGGACAGGTCACATGGAGAATAGAAGTGGCCAAAAAAAAAGTCGAACTGATAATTTCTGTCCTTACTTAAGGTTTCTGGGTTTTTCCTCAATTAGTTTTTGCATTTTTACAAAGATCAAATTCCCATCTAAGTACAGGAATTAAAGTCTTAACTGTTCATTTTACCTTTCTGTGAATAGGAAAAACAAAGCAAAACAAAACAAAACGATGAAAACATCTTAGTATGCTTTGAAAGATCTGTTGTAACCTTCAAACACTTTTTATGTCTATGAACTCAAATTTATGGCTTCTCAATTCTGAATTAGTAGCTACAAAGAATTAATATGTCCTAGCTACAAAGTCCTAACTAATCCACTTCATATTCACCTCATTAATTTATTTAGATAAATTTTCTCTACTGTTGCTGTATTAAAAAGAGTTTAATAAAGATTAATAAATTGATAAAAGGCATATCACAAAAAAAAACTTATCATAATTTGCTTAATTAGTCACCAAAAGACAAATGTGTTATTGTAATAACACTATTTTAAGAAATATCATGTGCTAAATATAGTAGATACATGGGAAATACCTATAGAGGTACGATGCAAGAATAGTCATTAAGTTTGCTACTGTACATACTTTCAGTTGGTTTAACACATGAAATATAAAGAAGAAAAGCTAAAACAAACAGAAGGTGAGATAAAGTCAAAAGTGGCCAGATGGCAGTAAGATGAAAAACAAACAAACAAACAAAAAACCCCAACAGATGAAAAATAATGACTTCTGGTAATTGTACCTACAATAAATCGGGTAGTAGATGGAAGTAATCAATAGTATACAGATTTTAAAACCTATTCCAATTCACATAAAAATTATTTTTGCAAAGGCAGTACAGGACTGTATTAAAAAAGGAAGATGTCATGGGCAGGGGCAACTTTCACTAGAGCAGGGTGCTCAAGAACTCATCCAACCTAATGCTGAACAATTCCATGGAGTGAGCATCCACAGCTTCTCTGGTAACATGTACATGGGCATGGCACTTGTGAACTTAAACATAGGCATCCATGCAGGCTGTGACAAGAGGAAAAAAGCACTTTAAATAATGTGTCAGAATAGTGAACTGAGACAAATCATGAGTAGATGGAGAGAGTTAACAGAAATGTGCCTTTCCCTTTCTACAGTATCTATTTTTTGACCCCATTTTCTATTTAATGGATGACTTCAGGTTTTGCTTTCTGGCTTCCAGACAGTAATTCATCTCACCTCAGAATTTCAAGTGATGGCAAAATCAGCATTTGGCAGCCAAGTCAGTCTACACTGTTGCCAAGACGAGGCTCCCGCCAAGCTTCAGTCGTTTACCTCTGAGGTGGTTCTTTTAGACCTTCCTCAATGACAACAAAGAAAAAAAAAGCAGTTTCAGAGATTGATTCATCTAATATATATTAAAACTCTACTCTGAGTTGAAATTAATTCCTTTCCAAAAATGTTTGCTTTTCTTCACTGACCAGTGAGGCATCCTAGAATGACTAGCTCAAATATCGATGTCTAGACTACCATAGTATCATAGTAATATCATAGTATCAGTCAGGGTTGAAAGGGACCACAAGGATCATCTAGTTCCAGCCCCCTGCCATGGGAAGGGACACCCTACACTAGATCAGGCTGGCCAGAGCCTCATCCAGCCTGGTCTTAAGTACATCCAGGGATGGAGCCCCAACCACCTCCCTGGATAACCCATTCCACGGTTTCACCACTCTCATGGTGAAAAACTTTCTCCTCATGTCTAGCCTGAATCTCCCCATTTCCAGCTTCATTCCATTCCCCCTAGTCCTATCACTACCTGATAGCCTGAGAAGTCCCTCCTCAGCCTTCTTGTAGGCCCCCTCAGATACTGGAAGGCCACAATGAGGTCACCTCGGAGCCTTCTCTTCTCCAGACTGAACAGCCCCAACTCTTTCAGTCTGTCCTCATAGGAGAGGTGCTCCAGCCCTCTGATCATCCTCGTGGCCCTTCTCTGGACACCTTCCAGCACGTCCATATCCCTCTTGTAATAGGGGCTCCAGAACTGGACGCAGTACTCCAGGTGGGGTCTCACAAGAGCTGAGTAGAGGGGGAGAAGCACCTCCCTTGACCTGCTGGCCACACTTCTCTTGATGCAGCCCAGGATCTGATTGGCCTTCCGGGCTGCAAGTGCACATTGAGAGCTCATGTTGAGCTTCTCGTCCCCAAGCACCCCCAAGTCTCTCTCTCCTCAGGGCTGCTTTCCAGTCAGTCACTGCCCAGCCTGTATTTGTGCCTGGGATTGCCTCAACCCAGATGCAGGACCATGCACTTAGTCTTGTTGAAGCTCATGAGATTGGCTTGTGCCCACCTCTCCAGCCTGTTAAGGTCCCTCTGGATGGCATCCCTTCCCTCCAGCGTGTCTGCTGCACCACACAGCTTGGTGTCATCAGCAAACTTGCTGAGGGTGCACTCAATGCCACTGTTCATGGCACCTACAAAGATGTTGAACAAGACAGCTCCCAGGACTGATCCCTGAGGGACTCCGCTTGTCACTGGCCTCCACTGGGACATGGACCCATTGACAGCCACACTTTGGGTGTGGCCATCAAGCCAGTTCTTTATCCACCTACTGGTCCACCCATCAAACCCATGCTTCACCAGTTTGGAGACCAGGATGTGGTGCGGGACAGTGTCAAAGGCTTTGCTCAGGTCCAGGTAAATGACACCAGTTGCGCGCCCCTCATCTATTAATGCTGTCACCTGTTCATAGAAGGCCACCATGTTTGTCAGGCAGGATTAGCCCTTGGCAGGAGGATCTGCTCCATGATCTTTCTGGGCACAGAGGTGAGACTGACTGGCCTGCAGTTCCTTGGTTCTTCCTTCTTTCCCCTTTTTGAAAATGGGAGTAATGTTTCCCCTTTTCCGGTCTGTGGGGACTTCCCCAGTCTGCCATGACTTTTGGAATATAATAGTGAGGGGTTTAGCAACCTTATCTGCCAGTTATCTCAGTACCCATGGGTGTATCCCGTCGGGTCCCATGGACTCGAACACTTTCAGGTTCTTCAGGTGATCCTGAACCTGATCTTCACTTACGATGGGCAGTTCTTCCTCCTGGTCCCTGTCACTGTCTTCCATGACACCAGGAGTGTGGCTAGAGGCCCTTGCAGTGAAGACTGAGGTAAAGAAGTTATTGAGTGCCTCAGCCTTTTCCACATCACTTGTGACTATAGCCCATTACTGTACTCCTTTGATGAATCCCACCCAACCTGTCATAAAATGAGAGGAAAAACTTGAAAGAAAACAAAAAGGCAAAAAATCTCTGGGCCTTCTATGAACTACATGGATACATATGAAAGGTAACTTAATATCACGCAACATTCATACCCTTGGGATGCAAAAACCTCAAATTATACATGGGGGAGATTAAAGAACAAAAGCAATTCTACAATGCCTGACACAAATCTTGTCATCTAGATATTTTACTTCAGCTCTAATAAAATCAAGCAAAAACAGAATAGAAAAAGAACAAAAAACCCAAAAAAGGCAAGCCCACTACTCTCCTGTTATGTGGGCTCTTAATTCCACTAAATATTTCTGTTATGTTCAATAAGCTATAAAATTACCAGGTTGTTGTTTTTTTCTTTTAGACAGTTTGCAACATATGGCAAAGATCTACTTCATATTTGCAGATTTATAATAATTTCTTGGGATATTTTAATTGATTTTTTTTATTCCCAAATATTAATTCCTTGTTGATATTGAACATATGTTTTTACTGTATTTATTCAGGGATGACTTTTATTTCAGCTTAATGCTTGTCTCCTTGGCTAGGTCAAGGGAACTATGGGAGCAGGAACTGTGGAAGTCAAATGTCACTTATGCTGAAAATATTGATTTATAAAGACTAGATGAACAGTGGTGCCACCTACTGTTTAACTATAGAAATTCATAGGAGCTGGGTCCAGGCACCTTATGTACGGTTTACAGTGGAAAGTTCACTTAGAGAAGAAAATACTTTCTGTAATTGACACAGTGTAGCTTAAAAAAAAAATAATTTAAAGGGATAAAGTGGGAAGGAAACTGTTTTCACAGTCAAATGGCCCTTTGTTTTGTTATGAGATTTTGGAATGTATCAGCTGCATTTGAGCTACCTAAGCACTCACTCGCTCACTAATTACTAATGTAATTTTCAGATTAGTTGAGAAATGTAATACAAAATATTAGTGGCTCTTATTTGAAGGAAATGTTTATAGTGATGTATTTACCAAGGTATCCAGGAGCAGCTCTTACTGAAGGGGTAGTGTGGGTGAGTTCCACCTGCAAAAGAACTTTGTAACTCCTCAGTAAACTTTTCAGTCTGACTTCATTCCTGCATGAGGTTGAAGCACAGCACACACTAGGGTGGAGCCCAGCACCACAGAGACTGGGATGGGAAGTGCACTGAGTTTGTGCATCAACCCCTGGGGAGGAATTCCCTGTTGTCTCTGCAAACTCCTACCCTGGCCAACAAATGTGGGGCAAGTGGGGCTGTGTGTGGAAAATAGCATGAAGGAAAAAAGGTCCTTTGAGGAGTAATGGACATTTGTGGAAGTGGAGATATTTTTCCAACTTACAGCTCTTGCATTACCCAGATAATGAATAACCTCTTGTTTCACGTGTTTGCTCTCTTAAACCTGTTGCACTACACACAGCTACACATGTATATACCAGCCTATTACAAAATATTCTGTTGAGATAATTACCAGTGAAAAAAGTCTTTGACAAGCTCCTGAAAACACCATTCTAGAAAGTTATTTCACATTCTTCATCCCTCTTGTAAAATTACAAATCCCAGTGATTACAAGTCTCTACGTGTAGGATACATGCTAGTTGCTGAAGCCATCTGTCAGTAAGACTCTTTATGCAACCACCTCAGGTATCTGAAAGAGAGGCCATTCAGAAGGCAAGTCACTTCATCTTATAATACAATATGAGCTGATTTATCTTACTGCAAATGATGTCACTGTTTACATGAAAAAAAAAATATGGATTTTTCAAGGATTAATATTTTTGGCCAAAATTGATAGACAAGTAAAACCTTTAATATGGATTTTTCAAGATGAAGAATTTCAATTCTCATTTTGGAGCAATGCTTTGTTTAAAAATTTATGACCTTTTTTTTTTTTTTTTCTAACAGTATACCTTCACCTTCAATTTCTGAGTTTGGAAAAAAAAAACAATTCACTATCACTATTCACTATCATTCCTTTTGAACAATCTCCTTGGCACATTTTCTATGTATGACAAAGAAAAGAACAGATGATAGTTACAGGCTAAGGGTTGTTGAAGACAAATTTTCTACTCTGAAGTGGTCAGTTCAGAATAGTGCTGGTGGTGTTTGTACCACAAAGGACAAGTAAACCTTTGTGTTACTTCTTATATCACTGGTACAATGCTAATATTGAAAACAACTTTTAATGGTATGACTGGATGATAACATATGTATACACAAAGGCAGGACCTAAACTTTCAGAGGCCACTGGGAGATGCTAAGCTTCTGGAAGGCTGACTTAGAAGGGCATTTAGATGGCATAATCAAATCAAATACATTATTTAAATGATGCTACTGTGTCCAGTCTAGATAAATGAGGATTATTTTATGTAGTGGTTTGAGCCACATAATATTTCCCACTACCAGAATCATGATTTACAGCATTTACAGCTGTAGGGCATTACCACCCTGGATGGAAGATTCTTAGGCCCTCTCTCCTTTCTGGTCCTTGAGCGAGTAGCTGTATTTTTGCTTGTTAAAGGATTTGGACAGGTATTTCTTTTCCCTTTTCCTTCTGTTCTCCTTCTGTACTCTGGTAACTTTGTATCAGAGGAGCAAAATGGATAAGCTATATTTACAAGCAGGATGAGATGCAGTGAATATATACACAATATACATTATTTACAATATATAAAGAAATATACAGGAAAGAACATAACACAGAAAACCTTTCCCTTCTCCAAGGAGAGGGGTTTCCCCCCCCAACTATACCCCCTTCTACCTCTTCCTCCCTTTTTTCCCAAACAGGGTTAGAGAGAGAAAAGGTAATTATTAACGAGGAAATTCTGTTAGCTCAAAGCATATGCAAGAATTAGTTTCTTATCTGGTTAGCTCAGTTAGTTCAAGGTCAACTCCGTCCAGCACAGAGGAAAGACAGCAGCTGCTCATTTAGACTGGAGCAGAGAGAACTGGCTGAGATTCAAACTGAACTAAAGCTAAAATTTAAAGTTGCATTCTACCAATCTACCAATGAAATTCGTTTAGACTTATCTTTGTTTTCATTATTACACCAAAACATTCAGCCAGAGTGCTCCAGTAACTGTCCCTTTCTTAAAGGCATAGCCTAAAATGGTCACACCCTCCCATTGTTAACTCCTGGTAAGGAGGAGAAAGGACAGAGATAGGAGGGAAAGTGAGAGAGTTTAGCCCTTGCACTAAACCATTACATCTTCTCTTTGATATTTAGAAGTAGCTTGAACATGTCATCTTTGGATTAGATAGCTGCTGTAAGCACAGGGGAAATTTCAGAATCACAGAATTAACCAGGTTGGAAAAGATCATCAAGACCATCAAGACCAACCTCTCACCCAACACCATCTAATCAACTAAACCATGCCACTAAGTACCTCATCCAGTCTTATTTTAAACACTTCCAGGGACGGTGACTCCATCATCTCCCTGGGCAGCCCGTTCCAATGGCAAATGACTCTTTCTGTGAAGAATTTCTTCCTAACATCCAGCCTAAACTACAAAATTGTTTTAGAATCATAGAATCACAGAATTGCCAGGGCTGGAGGGGACCTCAAGGATCTGCCATAGGCAGGGACACTTCACATCAGACCAGGCCAGGCGATCCAGAGCCACATCCAGCCTGGCCCCTAAAACTTCCAGGGATGGGCCCTCCACCACCTCCCTGGGCAAACTGCTCCAGTGTCTCACCACCCCCATGGTGAAGAACCCCCTCCCAACATCCAATCTGAATCTACCCATCTCTACTCTTTTTTTCTATTCCCCCTAGTCCCATCACCACCTTACATCCCAAAAGTCCCTCACCCGACCCATTTTTGCCCTTTTCCCCCTCAAATTCCAGAGCACCTGGGCTCTGTTGGAGTCTCCTCCCATCACAGGTGTGGCCACTTGGCCCACCCCACCCACTCCCCAAGCTAAGCCCATCTGGGTTGAGGGATCCTCTTCTTATCACTGGTGAGTCCCCATGGTGCACGTTGGGTAATGGTGATAAGGCTGGGGGCCTACTGGCCCCCTGGTTAGGTTGAAAGAGGGTTAATGGCCCCTCCTGTATGATCCATAGGTGCTGGCTGGGCCTCCTTAGTGGGGCTGACCTCTTCTGTGTGGTATCTTGGCTGGTGAGGATCTTGCCCCTAGCTCTGGAATGGGTGCAAAAATGGTGGTGGTGGAGTAGTAGCTTCATCCTCAGTCTTCTTGTTAGCTCCTATCTACTGAGTTTTCATTAAAAGAATCTTTCCCATAAAGCACAGACAGGTGCAAGGGAAAAAATGAAGGGTGCTTTGCCGAGTCAGCTTGATCACAGTAAATTTAAGTGTCATCCAAGTGTTAAACTGGAGCTGGAAAAGATCAGACAGAAATCAAGAAAAAACCAAACTTTAGTCAATACAACCATGAAAAAGTAGCATTACAGTTCCTCAATACTAATACTCTACTATTTTATTCAAGGAGCCTTAAATGACACCATGTCAGTAAGTTTTCACAGCAATTGTGTTTTGTTTAGTTAACTAAGTCAATCATAGCCTCGCTAGCTGTTCAAGTCAACTACAGGCTGGTAAGCCTGAAAGTTACATCATATAAATCTAGTATGGACTGTTGGATTAAATAAATAACACAAATTCCTTCAGGCTTGGGCTGAACATCTGTGGAGATTCACCAGATCTAACCAGCTACTGTATACTATTTTGTATAGTACCTTTTTATTCAGAAAAGCTGAGACTGTTTCTGTGTGGAATTATTTTCTTGTCTTAAATCATATGAATAGGAGAATTATCTCATAATTTATATATGTTTGTGTGTGTGATATGATTCTGTCAGAGAGGCCATATTACAGTGCTGCATTTGGAAAGTTCACTTTCAATGGACTCTTGGTAATTTATGCTCCAGCTTTCTGAACTGCATGTTGAGACAGGTTCTTATTTCATAGCATATGACAAATAAATTACTTCTTGAGCATTTCTAAGGACAACTTAAATTACATAGCTTAGGGGTTTCTCCTCTAGTCAGAATTCAATGATTTCGGAACAGCGCCGGATCGGCGGCCACTTGGGCGGGCTTTCGCGCTTCTCCTCCTCGGGCTGCGGTGGCGGCTGAGCTCGCCACGCTTCCTGAACGCACAGCGGCACTCGGGCGGCCCTGTCTTCACGTGCTTACGGCTCGTGAGGCCAGCGCCTTCGGCGGCGGAATTTGAACAGCGGGCAGCGGTTCGCACGCTCCGCCGGCAGCAGCCCCTTCGGAACAGCGCCGGATCGGCGGCCACTTGGGCGGGCTTTCGCGCTTCTCCTCCTCGGGCTGCGGTGGCGGCTGAGCTCGCCACGCTTCCTGAACACACAGCGGCACTCGGGCGGCCCTGTCTTCACGTGCTTACGGCTCGTGAGGCCAGCGCCTTCGGCGGCGGAATTTGAACAGCGGACAGCGCTTCGCGCGCGGCTCCGCCGGGCAGCAGCCCCTTCGGAACAGCGCCGGATCGGCGGCCACTTGGGCGGGCTTTCGCGCTTCTCCTCCTCGGGCTGCGGTGGCGGCTGAGCTCGCCACGCTTCCTGAACACACAGCGGCACTCGGGCGGCCCTGTCTTCACGTGCTTACGGCTCGTGAGGCCAGCGCCTTCGGCGGCGGAATTTGAACAGCGGACAGCGGTTCGCACGCTCTGCTCGGCAGCAGCCCCTTCGGAACAGCGCCGGATCGGCGGCCACTTGGGCGGGCTTTCGCGCTTCTCCTCCTCGGGCTGCGGTGGCGGCTGAGCTCGCCACGCTTCCTGAACGCACAGCGGCACTCGGGCGGCCCTGTCTTCACGTGCTTACGGCTCGTGAGGCCAGCGCCTTCGGCGGCGGAATTTGAACAGCGGACAGCGCTCGCGCGCGGCTCCGCTCGGCGGCAGCCCCTTCGGAACAGCGCCGGATCGGCGGCCACTTGGGCGGGCTTTCGCGCTTCTCCTCCTCGGGCTGCGGTGGCGGCTGAGCTCGCCACGCTTCCTGAACACACAGCGGCACTCGGGCGGCCCTGTCTTCACGTGCTTACGGCTCGTGAGGCCAGCGCCTTCGGCGGCGGAATTTGAACAGCGGGCAGCGGTTCGCACGCTCCGCTCGGCAGCAGCCCCTTCGGAACAGCGCCGGATCGGCGGCCACTTGGGCGGGCTTTCGCACTTCTCCTCCTCGGGCTGCGGTGGCGGCTGAGCTCGCCACGCTTCCTGAACACACAGCGGCACTCGGGCGGCCCTGTCTTCACGTGCTTACGGCTCGTGAGGCCAGCGCCTTCGGCGGCGGAATTTGAACAGCGGACAGCGCTTCGCGCGGGCTCCGCTCGGCAGCAGCCCCTTCGGAACAGCGCCGGATCGGCGGCCACTTGGGCGGGCTTTCGCGCTTCTCCTCCTCGGGCTGCGGTGGCGGCTGAGCTCGCCACGCTTCCTGAACACACAGCGGCACTCGGGCGGCCCTGTCTTCACGTGCTTACGGCTCGTGAGGCCAGCGCCTTCGGCGGCGGAATTTGAACAGCGGGCAGCGGTTCGCACGCTCCGCTCGGCAGCAGCCCCTTCGGAACAGTGCCGGATCGGCGGCCACTTGGGCGGGCTTTCGCGCTTCTCCTCCTCGGGCTGCGGTGGCGGCTGAGCTCGCCACGCTTCCTGAACGCACAGCGGCACTCGGGCGGCCCTGTCTTCACGTGCTTACGGCTCGTGAGGCCAGCGCCTTCGGCGGCGGAATTTGAACAGCGGACAGCGCTTCGCGCGGGGCTCCGCTCGGCAGCAGCCCCTTCGGAACAGCGCCGGATCGGCGGCCACTTGGGCGGGCTTTCGCGCTTCTCCTCCTCGGGCTGCGGTGGCGGCTGAGCTCGCCACGCTTCCTGAACACACAGCGGCACTCGGGCGGCCCTGTCTTCACGTGCTTACGGCTCGTGAGGCCAGCGCCTTCGGCGGCGGAATTTGAACAGCGGACAGCGGTTCGCGCGGCTCCGCTCGGCAGCAGCCCCTTCGGAACAGCGCCGGATCGGCGGCCACTTGGGCGGGCTTTCGCGCTTCTCCTCCTCGGGCTGCGGTGGCGGCTGAGCTCGCCACGCTTCCTGAACACACAGCGGCACTCGGGCGGCCCTGTCTTCACGTGCTTACGGCTCGTGAGGCCAGCGCCTTCGGCGGCGGAATTTGAACAGCGGACAGCGGTTCGCACGCTCCGCTCGGCAGCAGCCCCTTCGGAACAGCGCCGGATCGGCGGCCACTTGGGCGGGCTTTCGCGCTTCTCCTCCTCGGGCTGCGGTGGCGGCTGAGCTCGCCACGCTTCCTGAACACACAGCAGCACTCGGGCGGCCCTGTCTTCACGTGCTTACGGCTCGTGAGGCCAGCGCCTTCGGCGGCGGAATTTGAACAGCAGACAGCGGTTCGCGCGCGGCTCCGCCGGCGGCAGCCCACCTTCTCTGGTACTCTCTCGCGCTCTCGCGCGCCGCCGCACTTTTTCTAAATTTTTGTCCAGTGGGTGGTGTGTCCAGGGGCAGCCAGGGCCGTGGCCAGGGGCAGCATGGTTATAACGCGCAGCAAAATCTCCTTTAAAAAATCAGTGTCGACCCAGACTGAGGTAGAACACAAGCAGGTAGCTGTCCAGGTATCTGGCTGTAGTGAGTGCTGGGGCCTGGCTCTTGAGATGCAGGGTAGTGGGGGCAACTCTTGCATTAGGTGTGAGCAGATTGGCTATCTGCTCGACCTTGTGGCCAGACTAAAGGATGAGGTTGCTAGTCTTAGAGATGTATGGGCTTGTAGAAAAGTGATGAGCCACAGGAGGAAAGAGATGAACCCGAGTAAGCAGGCTCCACAGGCTCCCCCAGCAGAGACTGGTTGTTCGAAAAGCAGAGGGGAATGGATACACGTTCCTCTCAAAGGACACAAATTAAAACCTCCTTGCCTCCCCCCACCTCCCTCACTGCCCTTGGAAAACAGGTATGGGGCGCTGGAGATCGAGGGTGAGGTGATACTGATGCCGGAGGACACACCATCTGGGGTCTTCCCTGAGGCTAAACAGCCTAAGGTTAAACAGCCTAAGGTTAAACAGCCTAAGGTAAAGCAGCCTAAGGCAACGCAGCCTAAGGTTAAACAGCCTTCCCCTGGCATCAGGACTTGCTCCCTAAAAAGAAAAGGAGGGTAATTGTAATTGGTGATTCCCTCCTGAGGGGAACAGAAGGTCCCATATGTAGGCCGGACCCATCTCATAGGGAAGTTATTAGCCTAGCAGGAGTCCAAGTTGGAGATGTTACCAGAAGGCTGCCCAGTCTGGTACAGCCCTCAGATTATTATCCCTTATTGGTCATGCAGTTAGGGAATGATGATGTTGGTACCAGGCCTCCCAGGGCTATCAAAAATGACCTCAGGGCCCTGGGAGATCTGGTTGAGGGGTCAGGTGCACAAATAATTTTTACATCGATACCGTTAGTTGCAGGAGGGAACACAATAAGGAACAGGTCAGCCGCTGTAGTCAACAAGTGGCTTAGGGGCTGGTGCAGACGAATGAATTTTGGGTTTTTCGATCTTGGGGAACTTTCTACTGCACCAGGTCAGCTGGTAACAGATGGAGTACATCTGTCCCAGAGGAGGGGAAAGGTCATAATACATGAGAATGGCCTGTCCCCCAAAGGTAAAAAGATTCTGGGAAGGGAATTAGCAAGTCTCATTGACAGGGCTTTAAACTAGCTTCGAAGGGGGGAGGGTCGGAAACCAGTGCCCTTAGGCAGGAGTCTGGAGGTGATAAGCTAGAGCTAGAGGTGAAACCAGCAGCCCAGCTGCAGTGCATGTACACTAATGCACGAAGCATGGGTAACAAACAAGAGGAGCTGGAAGCCTTGTTGCAGCAAGAAAGTTATGATGTAGTTGCCATCACAGAGACGTGGTGGGACGACTCGCATGACTGGAGCGCTGCAATTGATGGCTACAGGCTCTTCAGGAGAGACAGGCAAGGAAGAAGGGGTGGAGGGGTGGCCCTGTACGTCAGGGAGGCACTGGATGCTGTTGAGATGGAGATCAGGGATGATAGGGTTGAGTGCTTGTGGGTGAGAATTAGAGGGAAGACCAACAGGGCAGACATCCTGGTTGGCGTCTGTTATAGACCACCCAACCAGGAGGAGGATGTCGATGAGGCATTCTATAGGCAGCTTAAGGCTGTCTCAAGATCACCTGACCTCGTTCTCATGGGTGACTTCAACCTGCCTGATATCTGTTGGGATCTCAACACAGCAGAGAGGAGGCAGTCTAGGAGGTTCTTAGAGTGCATGGAGGACAGCTTCTTATCCCAGGTGCTGCGTGAGCCTACCAGGGGTAAGGCTATGCTTGACCTCCTCTTCACCAACAGGGAAGGGCTGGTGGGTGATGTGGTGGTCGGAGGGTGTTTAGGCACCAGTGACCATGACATAATAGAGTTTTCAGTATGCAGCCAAGCCAAGAGGGGCAGCAAGAAGACCTCCACTCTGGACTTCCGGAGGGCAGACTTCAGGCTACTCAAGGAACTAATTCAGAAGGTTCCTTGGGAATCAGTCCTTAAAAATAAAGGGGTCCAGGAGAACTGGACCTACTTCAAGGAAGAACTATTGAAGGTGCAAGAACAGGCTGTGCCGGTGTGCCGGAAGATGAGCCGCCGGGGCAGACGGCCAGCCTGGATGGGCAATGAACTTTTAATAGAACTTAGGGAAAAAAAGAGGGTGTATCATCTTTGGAAGAAAGGGGAGGCAACCTACAGAATGTTTAGGGATGTTGCTAGGTTGTGCAGGAAGAAAATTAGGGAGGCAAAAGCCCATTTAGAACTTAGACTGGCCTCTGCTGTGAAGGACAACAAAAAGTCCTTCTATAAATACATCAATAGCAAGAAGAAGGGCAAGGACAACCTCCACTCCTTGGTTGACACGGAGGGGAACGTTGTAACAAAGAATGAGGAAAAGGCAGAGGTACTTAACACCTTCTTTGCCTCAGTCTTCACTAGCAGGGCAGAACGTCTTCCAGACAGCTGGCCTGCAGAGCTGGCAGAAGGAGCCAGAGAGCTGCATAGTTTACCACTGCTCCAAGAGGAAGTTAGAGATCTACTGAGCCGCTTGGACCCCCACAAGGCCATGGGACCGGATGGGATCCATCCTAGGGTGCTGAGATTGCTGACAGATGAGCTGTCCAAGCCACTTTCCATCATTTTTCAGCAGTCCTGGCTCACTGGAGAGGTCCCAGAAGACTGGAAGCTGGCTAACGTGGTGCCCATCCACAAGAAGGGCCGGTTGGATGAGCCAGGGAATTATAGGCCTGTCAGCCTGACCTCAGTGCCAGGCAAGATTATGGAACGGGTCATCTCGAGTGCGATCACACAGCACTTACAGGATGACCAGGGGCTCAGGCCTAGCCAGCATGGATTTAGGAGGGGCAGGTCCTGCCTGACCAACCTGATCTCCTTCTATGATCAGGTGACCCGCCTGGTGGATGTGGGGAGGCCTGTGGATGTGGTCTACCTGGACCTCAGCAAGGCCTTTGACACCGTTCCCCACAGCAAACTCCTGGCCAAGCTGGCAGCCCATGGCTTGGACAGGAGCACACTGCGTTGGGTTAGGAACTGGCTGGAGGGCCGAGCCCAGAGAGTAATGGTGAATGGCACCACATCCAGCTGGCGGCCTGTCACTAGTGGTGTGCCCCAGGGATCAGTACTGGGCCCCATGCTCTTCAACATCTTTATTGATGATCTGGATGAGGGCATTGAGTCCATCATCAGTAAATTTGCAGATGACACCAAGCTGGGGGCAGCAGTTGATTTGCTGGAGGGCAGAGAGGCTTTGCAGAGGGACCTCGACAGGCTGGACAGATGGGCAGAGTCCAATGGCATGAGATTTAACACATCCAAGTGCCGGATTCTGCACATTGGCCACAACAACCCCAGGCAGTGCTACAGGCTGGGGTCAGAGTGGCTGGAGAGTGGCCAGGCAGAGAGGGACCTGGGGGTACTGGTTGATTGTAGGCTGAACATGAGCCTGCAGTGTGCCCAGGCAGCCAAGAAGGCCAATGGCATCCTGGCTTGCATCAGGAACAGTGTGGCCAGCAGGAGCAGGGAGGTCATTGTGCCCCTGTACACTGCACTGGTTAGGCCGCACCTTGAGTACTGTGTCCAGTTCTGGGCCCCTCAGTTTAGGAAGGATGTTGACTTGCTGGAACGTGTCCAGAGAAGGGCAACAAAGCTGGTGAGGGGTTTGGAACACAAGCCCTATGAGGAAAGGCTGAGGGAGCTGGGGTTGCTTAGCCTGGAGAAGAGGAGACTGAGGGGTGACCTTATTGCTCTCTACAACTACCTGAAGGGAGGTTGTAGCCAGGCAGAGGTTGGCCTCTTCTCCCAGGCAGCCAGCACCAGAACAAGAGGACACAGTCTCAGGCTGCGCCAGGGCAGGTTTAGGCTGGATGTTAGGAAGAAGTTCTACACGGAGAGAGTGATTGCCCATTGGAATCGGCTACCCGTGGAGGTGGTGGAGTCACCTTCACAGGAGGTGTTCAGGAGAAGACTTGATGGGGTGCTTGGCTGTATGGTCTAGTTGTTGGGTGGGTTGGATTGTTTGATGGGTTGGACGCGATGATCTTGAAGGTCTCTTCCAACCTGGTGTATTGTATTGTATTGTATTGTATTATAAAGGATTACTCACTAGTTAAAGCTTTAGCATTAAGGGATAACAGAGATTTTAGATGTATAAAATTTATTCAAGCTAATGATGCAATGTCTATTCAGCTGATAATGAAGGTTTACTTCTGCTTACATACTGTTGATAAACTTGTCTTTAAAAATTGGGAGATACTGCAATTCTGCAGAATAATCAAAAGAATAGTCAGAAACTGGTAAGTAGAAGTTAATAATACAATGCTGTGATAATTGCTATTGTAAGAAAAGTTACTTGTTTTCTGGAAGAGTAGTTAAATCCACTTTCTTCTTCACCACTTTTGGATTTTTTTCTGATATTGATATATCACCACTTTGCTGTTCTCTTCATAGTTTTGGATCATATGTGGTATAGTTTTCTGGAGCTTTTGAGTACATGCATCTAGCTTTTCTTTTCAGTATGCAGCATATCTTTCTCTTTTTCTGGAATTTGACTTTTTTTTTTTATTCCACTGGCAGTGACAAACCCAACAATTAATAAAAGCTGTATCTTATCTATGAAATGCAAGGCCACTCCTAAGTGTGGCTTTTTCCTTCTCTGTTGCTTTGGCTTTAGTAATGCTACCACTTCCTGACAAAGTTCACTATCAAAGATGTAGTCCTGGTGTTTTTGTATTTGTTTCCCAAAGACTTGAAAATAAACAGGATTGGGAAAGGTAATTATTGAAAAAATAGCTGCAATCCCTGCTCCAAGAAATTATCCTCCCGTATGATATCCCCCAACTGCATTTCATCTTAATATTTGTTTACAGTCAAACTAAGTTTTCTTTTTTCCCCTTCTTTCTTTCTTGTAGGTATCATTCACAAAATATATACTTTCTTAAAGTACTTTTCTGTGAAAGTTCTCTTTGGAAGTACGTCTTAGATTCTAGCCATGATTCAACAATGCAATGGATCTTTTCTCACACTGACTTCCAACAAGTTGAATTTAATTTTGTAATTGTTTCCCTTTTTATCAAATATTTCAATATTAGGTCTAAATTTGGAGACAATCTTTGCTAGAGGTTGCTAATTGCAATTTCATAAAATTGGCCGTTAGTATCACAGCTGGTTTCCAAGCTAGCTATTGAACTTTGCCATCTGAAAGCTGTGTGCTACTGTTCTCTCCCCTGTAGATCAACAAATCTTCAGCTTCATGAATGTGTACTTTCTCCCACAGTTCCTTTGTAGCTAGACATTTCCATTCTAATTCCCCACCCCTCTTTTACCCTATGAAATTAACAGTCTTCCTCCAAAAAACAGCTCATTTTTTTCGGAAGCATCTCTGCTATTTTGAGCTCACTTTTGGAGGATAATTCCCATATTTGCTTTATCTGTGTACTTCTATTTCCTGTAATGGTTCCTCTTTGGGCCCCTGTTTGGACACCTTTGCCATGCACAAAGTGATTTTGCAAGCAAAATATACCCAGGAGTATAAAAATTATTTATTGGCTATTATTTATTGGCTACAAATGATGCTTAGGTTAGGCATTAATATCCTCACAAACTTCTAAGACACACAGAGCATCATTGCTAGCCAGGCAGGCAAGATTCAGAAGGGGCATCTCACATGAATCTCCTCTTCAGATTTTCTTGTTGTTTCCCCCAACTCAGCAGTTTCTTCAGAGTTTGAGCCATAGTTACCTAGTGGTGTAGTACAGGCAATGGGCCTGCTATCCTTAGAGCACAGATGTTCAGATTTTGAGGCACAGGGAGTCGCAGTCCTCATCTCTAGCACTGAGATGATTGTGACACAGGAGGTAGGGAAAGGAACTATCTCTAAGTAGCTGCCAGTCAGCTCACATGTTTGGGTATCAGTTAGTCAACAATACACTTCAGCTGATTCAATAAGTAAAGCTTATCCTTTTCCTTGTGATACACCATTAGACATGTCTTCAGGTCTTAATATACTTCAATAAATCATTACATTTTCTTGAACTTTTCAATATACGTATCAGCTGATCTAGGACAATTGGAATTAATGTTGCAAAAACATACATTCAATCCTTGAATGGTACCTATCCATAAAAAACTACCTAACATCTCTGTCCATAAGAAGTCTACCAAGTTTCACTCTCTATTTTCTCTGTATGTCCCCTTATTTTCCATGTAAGACTCAACATGTGAGGAATTCAGCAGTCTTCCAGTACAGATATTACAGTAGTCACACCACTAACCCACTTAATTGTGCTGACCAAAAATATCTAATAAAGTTGTGTTACCAAAAGCTTGTTTTCCTGTTATAGTTTATCTTGTTAAGGGAACTGATTTTAAATAATTTGAAATAATTTATAACTTAACTATATTGGTATTCCAAAATACTTATTCTAGCAACTGTTGCAAAATCGCTGAAATGTTTCTATAACTCACACAAGCCCTTTGTTGGTACATTTTGCCCTTAAGAAAGTGCTAGTGTATTACAAACAACAACTATTAAAGGAGCAAAGAATTAAATATATGTGTCAGGATATTAAAATGATGAATATGGCTAAAATTATGCAACCATGAATATGAAGAAGATAAAACAAACTTTGGCACCTGAAGGCTAAGGTTCTGACTGAGCCTACATATGAGAAAGGGAAAGAGAAAGGCTTGAGTTGAGACATGGAGCCAAAGAAGTCTCACTTATGATTTCTTCTAAAAGGGGCAAAAGAGACATGAGTGCCAGCTGCTACATTTGAGAGACACTATTTCAATTTGCTGTCCTTGGCTATGGCTTGCTTCACCTATACTTGAAATTTCCTGTTTAAACGTTTTATTTTCTAAATTAGTAGGAATTAGTAATAGATCAGACACAGTACAGAAGGAATATGCAACTAACTATATACCCGAGTCCGCACCTGGAAGGATGAGAATGAAAAGGGTTGTCCTGTTGGGTTTGTGACCTTTTTAAGTGGCCACAGCTGGCAACCAAGTGTCAATTTGGATGCAAATGTGCTCCTAGTGATACCACTGCCCACTACACATTAGAACTTAGTCTACAATTAAAACAAGATATCTTTTCCCCACTACTTGGGCTAATCTGGGTTTCTCCTTCAAAAGCTCATCTGTAAATGTGAGCATAGAGTGCAGAATGTTGAAAAGGCAGTAACTCCACCATGTGATGGTTCAGTTGCTGTTACAACTACTGATTTTTAGCTGTTGAAAAGATAATTAAACTGTGCACAACCACTTCAGAAAATAGAAGCTGACAAGGTTTCCCCCACCCCAAAATAGTGTGGATTTAGGATGGAGGTGCAGCCGACCCCTTGCATATACCACTAAAAAAAGCAGGAATAATGGATGCTAGAAATGAAGGACGCTAATCTGTGTGAAATAAAACTTTTTTGCCCTGCACCGATAGTTTAGTTTTAACCCCACTCAGACCCCACACATCTGTAATTTTATCTCACTGATATATTTTTCTGTTGGCAGTTTTCCTCATCTACTGTTGGCTACAGGATTTCTCTCCATGCTGAATACGTGTGCTAACTTTGCTAGTAGTCAGCTAGAAGGGTGAGCAGGCTCACCTCGCTGAAATATAAAACCTTAAGCACACATAAGATCACCCTTTCAGCAACAGGCAGCCCCTGCCCAGCACCCAGCACGGTACAAGAGCGGTGCTGGGGGAGTGAGGTCACCCTCCCACAGGACGCCTCCCGGTGACAACAGCTGACTAGGTGACGGCCTGAGGTGAGGCACCCCGCGGGCCTTCTTCCTGCCGGAGGCCGCTTAAAGAAAGAGACTAACTAGCCCGGGAAGGCGCCTGCCGCATCCAACACCTGTCGGCCAGGTGGCAAAGGCAGGCCGAGCACACTGCGACCCCATGAGAGTTGTGAGCAGCGCTCGCAACGCGCCAGATTACAGCCCCCTAACTTCCTCCCTCCCTTCCTGCCTGCCCACCCGCCTTCCTTTCACGGCTGCCGGGCTGCGCCGGAGTGCGCAGACGCACTGTCACTGTTGAGGAGTTGCTCCCTAAGGCTACATGAGGGCTTTTGTGCCTATGCCTGCCGGAACGCGCGCAGGCTGCTTCTGAGCTGGGACTGGAGCCGTCGGGGGCTTCCCATGACTTCCTACTGGAATTGTCTCCGCGACTGTTACCGAGGGAGGTGGGCCCAGATCCCGCCTGCGAGCCGAGACTGGCAGGGTGCCACTCGCTGTGTTGCGTAAGCCGCATTAGAGCCCGGGGAGGGTCTGAGGCAGGAGCCTGCGCGGGGAGAGACTTCGAAAAATTGGGAGACTAGAGTTTAGAATTTGAAGGGATGGGGCCACCCGAAAAATCGCCCTTGTGTTGTAAGAGTACAAGTTGAAGAGACGTCAGGAGCTTCATGCTCTGTTTGCTTCAGTTGTCACTTGACATTCTGTGTTTGTTACATTCTAAACTTTTGTCTTATCGTTTCAGCTTACTTTTGCTTGTTTATATCAATTATTTACTGAGAAAAAGTGGAGGGAGGAAAAATTGTAATTACATTGTAGGCCTCATCTCAAAGCACGCAAGAATAAACAGAAAACCTTGAACTCAGTTATTTGATTGGGCTGAAGATTGAAGCTGATAGTTTGCTCCTAGGACTTTGCCTACACAGAATCAGTGGTATAGTTTGTGCTGCTGGCCAGGGCAACACCCTGCTTGTCGTCTGAACAGGTGCATTTCCATGTTATTTTAATGGTTGAAGTTGTACTAGGTTGTAACGCAGACTTACATTTGATTTGTGAGACACTCCTTGTAGCCTAGAAGATGACAGGGGCTTGCCTCTTGCCAGTCAGCATACTACTTTTTTTTTTTTTCTCATTAGGAGCTTGACTCAGGACTTGGCGAACAATTTGTTTGAAGCTACCTGAGCATTCATTGCACGTTTTTCAGCTGAGGTAGAAGGAACAGTGTATTCATGTTATTTATGACAGTTTGTTCACTTGTTCCCTACAATTTCAGTCCTTCCTCTTCCTGCAATGGTTGACTTTATAGTTAGTGATGAACAACACAGTGCCAGATGGAGGCTGGTGAGGAGGAGAATAAGGGCTGAACAAAAGGTTTGCTTAGGACTGTTTTCATTGTCGAGTCAATCAATTGTTATGTGTCTGTGTCAAAAGTTTGTGAAGAGGGCCTTGTTACAGTATCAGGGCCTTGATGTACAACTATCTTTCAACTGCTCTTTTTTTCTTTTCTTCCCCCCCCTTCTTTTTCCTTTATGTTTTAAAACAGGTTAAGTTTAGAACAGAGAATGTTTCCACTGCATACTGCTGTGGCAGCCAAGCTTGTCTGTTGATATTTCCTTTGCAATTCCATGGTAAAACAGCTTCTGAAACTATCCATTTCTTTGCCACATAATCTGGATCCGAAGGTCGCTTTTAAGAAAATGTGGACTGCTAAAAGTCTTTGTAGTGTTCAAATGCAGTTTCTTCACTTGAAGAAATGCAGACTATGTAGCTACATGTTTCCAAAAACTCAGCGGTTCTGGATTGGAATTCTAAACAACTGTACCACAACAGTGCCACATAACAGAGTTGAATTCCAGGTAAGTGTCTTTATGGTGCTCTAAGTGTAAATAATGTAAATCAATACAATGATAATACAATTTATTTTTCAAATCTACAGAGCTTTTGATCTTGTAGCCTTATTTATTAATTTATTGTTGGGATATCAAGGTAAAGGGGCAGGCAGCAACAAGTTGCAGAAGAACTAGTTTTTCAGAATAAACTTGTGTCTAATACCTCTGTGTTAGGGGGAAAATGTCAATTTTTATTGGATTGGTAAGGGAGGATAGAAACACAAGAGTTTGTTTATAAAAAAAAATCTGTAGATATAAACAAAAAATGTAGGAAGGACACTGATAGTTCCAAATGCCAATGTTTTCCTAGATGTCTATTGAAGTTTATATTAAAAATAAAAATGTTGGCATGTATATATAGTGGAACATTGTTCTCAGCTAGTTAAGGATTATTTTGGGGGATAAGCATTTGAGAAATTAATCTGAATGGCTTTGCAACTATTTTAAATTGACTTTATTAATTTGTTAAAAGATGAATTATGTTCACTTTATATCTGTCTGTCTGTTTCTCCTTTTAATAATAATGTTTGACTGACTATGTGATTGTAGGTTTCCAAGTTAAGTGATAAACAATCAGTAGTAGATACAAGAATTGCTACTAGTGCAGAGGAAACTAAAGCAACTGCTAGAAAAAGTCCCAGTGAAGTATGTGATGGAAGCCAACATTCATTAGAAGGTATTGAACCTTTTGCTACTCTCTTCTTGAAGTCAGCCATCCCTGTCCTCTCTAGAGATCTTCTGTTAAGGGTCAAGATGGTCTAAACTTCTAATGTGGAAGTATTATATAATGTGATGTAGGTTTTTCTTTTTTTTTTTTTTTCAGTTTTAAGGGGCTTATACATAATTTTTAGTTTGAGAAAGTTGTGTAACCCTCCTAAGTGTCTTAATAGCCAATTGGAGAGTGTACTGATTGTTTTGTATTACTTCGAAAAGGTTTTTTTTTCTTCAACTTCATCAGATTCTTACAATGCTTATTCCATATGGCTGGATAGATGCAAAACTTAGTTTCCGCCTTCTCCTGCTAGCAACTGTAGTGACTCTTAAGTAGACTAGAGTATGTTGGATGGGTTGTTGGGTTTTGCAAGCCTGTTTTTGCACAGGAGATTTCCTTCAGTTGTCACTGAAGGATGTGAATGGTCATTGATGCTAGTGAACAGGTTTTTTTTCCTGTTATAAATGTGAGCTGCAATTAAACATTCCTGTGTGAGTGGTGATTTCTGATTCAGATAAATTAATAGTTACAATTGTGACCTTCATTTTAGCAATGCTGCCTGGCTAAAAAGCTCGTAACTTTGCTTCTTTTGTCATTCCTAGCCAATGACTAATCCTCAAATGTACTGTTATGCATCATACATTTTAGCTCTTGTGCTTCAGGGTGCTTGGTCATCTACATTCTGTGTGTGTTTTGTTTGTAAAGGTTTTGTAGTTGATTCAGCTTTTATTTACATATGGGATGACAGGGAGGTAGTTATGACTGGTATAGACATAGAGATTTATGGTACACCGTTTGCATAATTATATTGCTTAGGAAACAGCAGTATGAGAAACTGCTGTGCTATGTCTTGTGCATGACAATTAGGAAGACAGTACCTGTCCTGAAAAACCTATATTATACTGTTCTACAGGCCTGTCTCTTGGCATATATTGCCTTGTAGGTTTGCATTAGAAATGGGTGTGATACTGCTGAGTAAACAGAAATACTCCCTCCATATATTTTTTTAATCACCAGTAAGCTGTCAGTTTGGGTTTTTTTTTGTTTTGTTTTGATTTGTTTTGTTTCAGATGAGAGAATTATTTAAATAGAACTCATAGGTTTAGATTTATTCCTGAATGCTCCCGCATTATTTGTAAAGTAATGAGATTGAACAGCCCCAACATTCTCCTACTTCCTTCTTGTAGTACTCTTATGCTTCTGTTTTTTTCTCCTCGTAGACAACAGAAGCATACCTATCTTTATGCCAATAAAGTAAGATAACAATATTTCTGAAAAGTGGGGTAAAACCCTTCTGTATTTGCTATTCACATCACATCTCTACAGTGCACTGCCAAGCTAAAATGTACTTGTGTATCTTTTCAGTTTCACTGATTTTATTTTATTTTTTGTTAAGGTGTGCCAATGTGGTAACTTTGAGTTAATAGGGAATATATTTATGTTTAACCCTCTAAGAATATTTGTTACGATGTGCTGTGGAACAGGTGTTTCATACCTTGCTTTTCAAACAGCAAGATTTCTGCTGTTTGCACAGGTAGATGAAAAAAGTGATTTATGTACAGATGTGTCTGTGTTCTGACTTCTGGTACTCTGTAAGAAATTGGCAGGGATTAGTCATACTGTAGACATAATTAAATTTCTCAGTATGTCCTCTTGGGGGTTATATCTCTACTATTCTTTTCCATCAAAAGAGTAGTGATCTACTGGATCATCAAAGCTAAAGACATTTTTGAATCATAATGTATCTGAAATACACAATGCCAACTTGCAAATCAAGTGTTGCCATGATATATTTGCAAGAATCAAAAGTAATGAGAAAAATTATATTCTTATAGGAGTGAATATCATGGCTTCCTATTTCTTACTTTTTCTGATTTTTATCGGACATTCATCTAATGAATGTTCTCTTATCTTTCCCTCTTATTCAGAGACTCTTGTGCAAGATGAAAACATGTTGCTTAACTACATCTGTCAAGCAGATGGTTCCTTACAGAATCATGGTTCTTATTAATTTGTATCATCTTTTCAGGATAAGTGCAAATTTGTTGTAAGATGTCATCAGTTCAATGTATGGAACCTCCCTGCAGGTAGATGTGACAAATGTATAATGTAGACCTGAGAACTGATCCTAATTAATAAAAATGTCATGCCTTGATAACGCAGCCATGCTGTTGCTACTTCTGATTTGAAATTCTCTTGGAGAATTTGTAAATTAGTGGTTTATTGCATGCTATACAAATTCAGTAGATAAAGTACTTTTGTTTGGAAAAAAAAAAAATTGTTGACAATCAGTCTATCCATAACAAAGTATGAGACTAGCAGCATTCTTTAATAGTATTCCTTTACTTGAAATCTTGGTGTTCTTTCTGTATGTTTGTCTCTCACTGAACCTTGTGTCAGTCAAGAAACTGATGTCAATACTTGTTTACTAATCTCTCTTGTCTCTTGGGGTTAGAAATGGAGGAGGAAGGGCAATATAGGATCTAAATGTTAAGAAATTAACTCTCATCAAAGAGTGAATTGCATGTATCCAGACACTCAAGAGCTACTCACAACTGATAAATTAGGGGAGGTTTAGACTGGATGTTGGGAAGAAGTTCTTCACAGAAAGAGTTACTGGCCATTGGAATGGGCTGCCTGGAGGGTTGGGGGAGTGGAGTTGCCATCACTGGAGGTGTTTAAGAGAAGACTGGATGAGGCACTTGGTGCCATGCTTTAGTTGACAACATGGAGTGGGGTGATAGGTTGGACTTGATGATCATGAAGATCTTTTCCAATCTGGTTAATTCTGCTCTGTCTCATGTAAGAAAATACAAATTTCTCCCTAAGCCTTGTAAGACAAGACATGGATATTCTGATTCTAGTCAAGTGTATTTTCAGCAGTTTTTGATTTGAGATTCAAATAATCTCTTAAGTTCACATAACCTTCTTTTGTACTCTTACTTTAGAGAAGGTGTATCAGCAATTTGATTATACAATGAAATGTGATTGTCTTACACACTTTTTTTTTTTTTTAAAAAAACCAAAACCAACTAAAATTCCTTGCTGTAACCATGCTTTACATGGGGTTGTTTCAGTGTGGGTTTTTGTTTACTTGTTTGTGGGATTTTGCTTTTTGCCTTTTTTTTTTTTTAATTGTTGGTTTTGTTTTGCTTTTTTATTGGTGAACATCTACGTGTTTTTCAGCAGGGAGAGATGTTTGTTAGAATGTTTTGTAAATGAGCCTTGTAGAAGGTTTAGGAAATGTGTATATACCTTTACATAGACATGCATATGTTTGCTTTTATTTACGTAAACTTATAATCTTGCACTTATGTTTGTTAATTCCATTTCCTAGGCGCCTTACACATAATTCTTGGGGTTTGTGAACTCTTACTATGCTGGTTTAGTTTCTGACCAATCAACTATGGAAACATGGTTGTTGTTTCATATTAGTTGTGTTTTGAGGCTGAAATCTCCTTTGGACAAAAATGGAAGTTAATTCTTCCACACCTGATTTTCTTCTTACTTAATAATACAGTCGACTTAGCCAGCTTCATCTTTTTGTCAAAGTGGTCCATGATGTGAATGCATCTTTGCACCTAGTTTGTAGAAGGCATGGAAGAAGCTGCAGCAGTTGGTTGAAGTCCCAAGAGTTTAACTACCCGGAAAGGAAGCACATCATGGTATCACACCTCAAAGTCTTAAGCTTTTTCCACTCTACTTGGGGGGGAATAATCTTCAAGGTAGAGTTGTGTTTGGTTTTTTTTTCTGTAAAACCTTGAGTAAATCTTTATCTTCTCTGCAGTATAGTGGGGTGGGTGGGTTGGTTGGTTGGTTTTTTTGTTTGTTAAAAGATTCTTTGTTTCTGTGTGCAAGGGACCCCACTGTGAGGAGGATAAAATGCAGTGATTAAGCTACCTTATGATAGTATAGCGTTTTAGCAGCCTCATCAATGCACCAAACAGTATGCCCTAGCACTGAGATGCACACTCTCTTATTTTATAAACCTGGTTAGACTTGTTTGTGGTCTGGTTTTCATAATGTTATGGGTAACACAGTTGAATTTAGCATGTCTTTTTAACTAGTGGCTTTGACAGCTGTTTCTCATCCTCTTTCCTGTTCTTCCCTTTCCTGAGGTGAAAAGGCAACTTAAACCAAAATCTGTTGCTGTTCACGTTTACTTCTCAGAACTGATACCACAGTGTCTATAGACCATTGCTGATGATATGTTTCCTTTGGAAATAATGAGCCAAGTATATTCCTGAGTGTAACAAAATATTTTTTTAGTCCCATTCATATTGAGATGTATCCAGATATACTAGGAGTTTAATTAAATATTATGGCAATCTGTACAATATCTTGCATATTTCTACAATATCCTAAATGGAATATCTTGCTCTCATAATTTTAGTCATATGCAGAAGAGCTAATATAATACACAGGCTTTTTTTTTTTTTTTTTTTAAATAAACCACCCATAGCAGTCTGAACTTAGGCTTCTTGTTTGAAACTAACCAAAACATAACAGATTCTGTCCTTGCTACCTTCAGTGTGTGTGTTTTCATACATAGTGCTTTGTATTTTACTTCTTTACTTTTAATTCCTTTTTATTTTAATAATAGCAACAATAAGTTGTATGCTTTTCTAAATAAACAGTGATTTTTTTTTTTTTTTTAATAAGAATGTGTCTATTAATGATTACTAATATACTAATAAGGAAATGAGCTCTAAAGGTCTAGTAAAAAAATCCCTGTTGGGTTCTGGGCTGCGTGCTTGTAGGGGGAGCATGATGACAGAATAGCCAGCAGGGTTACAATTTGATTTTCACTCTAGTGGATAACTGTTCCTTTTCCAGAGCATTGCTCTCTCACTTTTTGAGTATCTACTTTTCTTTTGTATTTCTTAGACAAATTAGGTGAAAGTGTGTAGTTGCATTCTATATAGGTATTTATTTATTTATTGATTTATTTGAAAAAGATGTTTATGTGAAGGAGTATTTCAGAGTTGTTACCAAATTTTAAGATGATAAACTGTTACTTGTTTGATGTATTTGGTAATCAAAAGGTTTTGTTTTTTTTACTGCTCTCAAGTAAGATGCCTTTTGTTATGTAGATATATTCTTTTGGCACAGAATACACTATATACTATATGTATATTCTAAGATAAAATTAACTGATTGTTTTCTGACTCTGAAACTTTATTCCCACAGCAAAAATGAAACGCATCAATCTGTCATTTGCAGCTTGTGGTTTTCTGGGTATTTACCACTTGGGGGCAGCAGCTGCTTTTTGCAAGCATGGTAAGAAGTTACTGAAAGTTGTGAAAGCTTTTGCAGGAGCTTCTGCGGGATCACTGGCTGCCAGTGTCTTATTAACTGTACCAGAAAATATAGAGGTAAATTAATAAATTCGTAGGTATACGACATAATAATTTTCAAATGATATGTTTGATTCCATCATCTAATATTAACCTTTATAAAGTATTTTGGTTTTTGTTTTTCTTCTTGCTCCTTGTAAAAGGACTTGTATACATTTTCATAATCAAAAGTTGCGCACATGGCCAAAAATGTCTGAAACAAGTATCTCTTTATCACAAAAGTTTATCATATGGAGTTTATATTTTAAGCTATGTAAACATACATAAAATTTATGTGAAATGAGTTGTGTGCGGTTGGATATACTTTAAAATACCAAAATGTGTATGCACTTATTCGCTATATACTACAAAGTTAATCATTGTTTTGTTGGCTAGATGTAGGCTTTGTTAAGAAATTGCATAGCACCAGTGTTTTATCCTTTTGTGGCTTGCTCAGTTGTTTTCCTTCCTTGTAGTGCTTCATCAGACAATGCAAGGAGTGGCTTGTGCACCTCCTTTAGACTCAGTATAGTCCACATCTTAACAGCAGTAGCCCCACTGTGTGCCTTGACAGATTAATGCTCATGGCATTCTGTTCTGACATGCTGCACATGTGTTTGGGTGTGTTTTCTTCAGAGATGCCACTCTTTACTCACCATGGTCATGGTGCCATCTAAAGACAGCAAAGTGATGTTCAATGACTGCCCTATTACAAGTTCTGTGGGAGAGCATTACCTGTTCTTTAGTTTTTTGTTTGCATTCCTGCATTGATTAAGACTCCTTCATCCACATATTTCATTAATGCCTTGAATTACAATAAATGGTATTAGTGGAAGGGAGAGGGCTGATGAAAATTTATGTATGCTAAGGTTTCAGTCCAGTGAGCATCAGGTAACGTTCTCTAGGCCTTGCATATTACAACTCTGTTGCATTTAATTCAAATAATATTCCCAGACAATGCCACACTTTGACACTGACCTTTCTTCCTGTTGATTTCTGTTGGGATAGGAACTTAGCTTGCAGTTAGTGTACCTCTGTTGCTTTCAACAGTAAATTCTTTCCTTGCTCTGTTCCACCACCCCCCACCCCTGCAGGTGACTTGATATTAGGCAAGTTCTGTGTGGTGAAGAGAACCTTACTTGTATTCTCTTCAGGTGTTACTCCTTTTCTGTGGCATCTGACTAGTAGTTCAGTTTCAAGTTTGTTCAGTATAATGCATTCCTTTATGGTAAACAAGGCAGTGAGCCTGTTCCCAAGGAAATTTTCCTTATTGTAGTCTCTGGGCATGAACATGTTTCCAGCCTAATACAACTTAAAAAGACCTTTTAAGGAAAAATATTAGAACAGCTTTTAATTTTTGTTTGTGGAAAACAAGCCTATATTACACTGAGGATTTTTTGTCTTTTCTTGCAGACTCTTTGTTTGTTTGCTTTTTAGTCATTGTGTTAACTTTTTTTTTTTTTTTAATGGCAAATTGAGAGTTGTGTTTGTGTTTTTCTCCAGTGGAGTAACTCTTCCTAATTCTCAATTTAAGTACAGGTGGTTTTGTGTACTAAATAAAACTAATTTTTTATTTCAGGATAATTATATTATTACCTTTATTACATTTCCAACATGAAGCATTTTATGTTCATAAATGTCACTCATCAGCTAATTTTGTGGTATTTTTTATTTTATTCTCTTTCCCCAGAGATAGCTATGTTGCATAACCTATTATTGGGACTTCCTCCATCTCCTAGTCTCAAAGTTCTAATACAACCTTTTCTTGTCTTGAAAAGATTGTAACATTGAGGATTTATAATTATTTTGTTGCTGTTCTAATATGACAGTTTGCAGATGTTTTTCTGTCATAGATCTGTCATTGTTGAAAAGGCATGTGACTTGAGAGTTCTATGGAGGCTATTTATAGACTTATCTATAAGTATCTATTTATTTCAAAAGCACCTTGATCAGTTTTATATGAAATTAGCTTAACTCAGTACAAGCAATTACAACTTCTAAACATGTCCTCAGTCACAATTTAAAATTTAGATACATATTTGAAAACTTCTAGGACTAAAATTATGAAAAATATTATAGCTGTAAGAAGTTGTCTCCTTTGACAGAAAAAAGAGTAGCTCTGGTCTAATATTTGTAATATGGGCAGTACTTTTCTGTCATTCACTTGAGTTCATCCATCTCTGTTACTCTTGGCTCCCCTTCACTTTCTTAAAACATATTAGAAATAAAGATAGTAGTTATGAGGTGCTTCTACAAAGGGTTTTGTGGGTTTCCCCTCTAGAGAGAAAAATGCCTTTTACCAGCAGATTGACTACAGAAGCCTAGCTGCCTAATGTAGTATGAATTCAAGGCTTGGTGCATATCAGTACTTTTATTTGAGTTGGCTTGGAAATGGCAAGTACCTGGTAGGGCAAAGGTAACCTATGTGAAATCAGTCAAGGCAAATCTTTCCAGTGATTGTTGCTTTAAGAGGTATGGACCCTGTAATGAACTTCTTTGTGTGTGTGTGTGTTGCATTCATTTGAAGACAATATAAAGAAAGCAAATGTAAGAACTTTATTTCACTTAACTTATTGTTGTAAAAGTGATGTTGGGAAGTTAAACTACTTCTTCATTCAGCTTGCTCCTGATCTCATACTAATCCTCACCCCACTCTTTCCTGTGTTGCTTTCCATTAAATTCTGGACCCTACTAGCTAGGAACCCCAAACTATTTATAAACAGGTCTTTTACTCTCTAATTATGGGTTTATAGGTGAACATAGGTATAATACATTGATCGAGTACTACTTTCAGAAAGTCAGAGAAGACTGAATTTTTTTGCCAAAATTCCTAAAATCAGTAGAGAAGTCTGCATAAAATGATAAAAACGGGAGTGTAATTACTAAATAGTGAGTCTTAAGCAGCTTTTCAGAATCATAATTCATTGTTTCAGAATCTGTTTGCTAAATACAGATGCTACTGATTCCTTTCCTCTTGGAGTTCTTATGGCTCACACTTCAAACTTTTTCTGCAGTTATCAACACTGGATATTTTAGCTTATGTAAAAGAGGTTATCTGTGCAGTGGATTCTATTGCCTGGCTTTCTACAATGTCTTATCTTCCTGTGTCATCTATCATAGTATTCCATTCATTAAATACTTTAATAGTACTGTGTTCATTAGCAGCATGTTTTTTTACTTTTGTGGGAAGGAATTGTAATAATTGTAATTTTTCTAATTTTTATAGGCATCTTAATGTAGTTGTGTGTGGTTTTAGTACTGAAATAGTTTAAAATAAAAGGTGGCTTTACACTTAGAATACAAATTATTGTTCTTGTAGTAGAACTGTTTAGCAGTGGTAATATATAGAATAATAGCCTTTAACTTTCCTTGATAAAGTAGCATTCATGTGAGGGTTTATTATGATTAATTTTCATTTTCTATATTATAGACCTTGTTTTCGTATAAATTAGTTCTTCTAAAGGATTCCACATTCTGATGTGCATATAGCATTACAAACCAAGCACATATAGGAAAATGTATCTATTCTTACAGCTCTCTGTTGATTACTGTTAGCTCTTTCATGATTAAAACTTCAGCCACTAGTATGTTTTAGATACCATAGTTGAACATGCTTACTGTAACTGAAATGTCTTAAATAGTGAATATTTTTAATTTCCAGAAAAGTAAGCAGTTTGCCTATGGATTTGCAGAGGAAGTTAGAAAATTGGACTTCGGTGCTGTAACGCCTGGTTATGATTTTATGAAAACACTTAGGTACCTATCTTGATATAACTGTAAGATCATTTTCATGTGACGCTCTCTAAATGAAAATGCAGAGTACGCATGTCTCTTCTCTGTTGTGGTGTGCTCAACACTCTTTTACCCCTAACATATTTTCAAGGTTTTCTGAATAAATATGGTGAATAATGTCTTGCATTTTCTTTACTCTAGGGAAGGCATAGAGTCTATTCTTCCTTCAAATGCTCATGAGATTGCTGAGAACCGTCTGTATGTGTCAGTCACTAACACCAAAACTGGGGAAAATCACTTGGTTTCAAATTTTGCCTCCAGGGAGGACCTCATTAAGGTAATGGAGTTGAATATTGTTGCTTTAAATGAAAGTGCTTGAGTTTCTTCAAGGCTTAGGAGTGTGTTGCTAGCTGTACAATAAATAAATCTGTTTTACTCAAGTAATTGCTTATACTTTCAGTGGTGCTACAACCATAACATAACTGAAGCAGAATTTGATCATATAGTTTCACAGGTTTTGCGAAAATTTATTTTGCATATGTTAATCTGGTTTTTAAATGCTACCTTATAGACAATGTGTGTTTAAAAAATAGCAAGGTAGCTAGTTGCAACAGTAGAAGATAATAAAATAGAGAATCTCCAAATTCTGTAACAATTCACTGAGTCATACTTCATCCTTTACTTCAGAGACACTATTTGAATTGTTTAATCACAAAAGAAAGTAAAGGAATTTAAAAGTGTTGGGTTGTTTTTTTGTTTTGTTTTTTTTTTTACAGGTCTGTCTTCATGTGGGAAAGAGAGTGTAATGTTAAGTACCATATAAAATGTATTTTAACCATCACTGGAAAGCATATCCTTTACTCCCCATATTTTTTTGAATGCTACTGTTTAAATTTGTATCAATATTATGTAAGATGATAGGAAATGGTAGGAGGAATTCATATGCATGTAAAGCAAAGATTCTTTCTAGTAATTGATTATATTTTAGTGGAGGACATGGTAAGATACAGCAGAATAAAGGAGGAAATAGAGGAAGAGAGAATTCCCTCTTTTGTGTCCTTGTGGATGCTTAGTGTAACGAGGAGGTTCCTTATAAATTGACATTTAAAGGAAAAAAATCACACTGGTTAACAAAATCTCAAAGTATGCATTTGGTGTTAGCCTTTACAGTACCCTTTTTTTTTTTTTTTTTTTTTTTTTTTTTTTAAATCTTCACCCTGTTATATTCTACATGGTCAGTCAGTTCTCAGGATTTATAGGACTTAATCATGCAAAGATATCTCAAATTTCACACTGCTATTTCCAGCTGCAGTAGCCAGCAGTGAGAAGTCTGGAATTTACTATTTTGTGGGCTTGTGTTTTTTGTAGTGAAATCTTCTAACTGGAAAGCAATTTGGTTCACATTTCAGCAGTTGTTTCACTAACTTGTTTCCAAATGCTGGCAGTAGAATGAGTTGGAATAATAGGAATAAAATTCCTAATAACTGCTCATTGGAATACATTCATATTACTTGTTCTTTCAGTTCATCTCAAGTGTTTTGGTGCACACCTTCAAATATGTATGTATCATTTATACAACAGTCAGACTGTTTATGGATGGTTGCTCTGGGAGCATGGAAGATAAGGCTTGTTAAGTTATAATTATTTTTTTGTCTAGACACAACCTACTCATCCCAAAGCATGCCTAAAGGTACTGCTGAGCAAGCAGTGTTTTATAACAGTGAAACTTTTGTGTTCTCTGTTGGAAATCTTTCAACTTCCTTGTACAGTTAGTTTCAATTAAGGTTAACAAGACTTACACTTCCAAGGCTGTTCATAGTGCTTAAACTGAGTATATGTTGCTATGATTTTAAGCCTTCCCCCCCCCCTTATTGTTCCCAGTGGTTGTGGAAAGACAGTTAATAAATCTTCTGCTTTTGAAACAGCCTTTTGAAATATGTGCAGGCAATCATCACATACCAGCCTTCCTAGACCTGCAGTTCTTAAACTGGACGTTGGGGGAAGAGAGGCCTCATTCGTGTGTTTGTGAGTGAGCAAGGCACAGAATACTGCTGTATTTATTTTCGGAAGGTGGGAATAGTGAATAGGTCTCCACAGTGGTCTGTCAGTGATAGGGAAATACTGAAAATGTACTTCAAACCTGTCCTTCCTCACCTCACTATTGAGACCTAAGTGATTCTACAAGAAAAACCAACTGCTTTCTTGAAAAGAGTTCACCCTTTGCAGTGGTCATCTGGTTTTGTCTCTTTTCCTTTGTTAAAACTTTTGTGTTCATTTGTTTTAGTTAGAAGGACCAAAATTACTGAGATGGAGTTGAAGGAGAGAGGAGAAAGGGACTTGGACAGGGCAACAAGCTGATACTGGGACCTTAAAACCCCTGGAGAATGTCACTTTTGAAAATCTGAAGAGAAGGGGTTTCAAGGGGGACCTTCTCTTACAATTTTGAGAAGTAAAGGCCTGTCTGGTAGAGAAATAGCTACAATTTCACATTTGGAGAATAATAGGAGAAAGCATTTTTATCTGAGCTGAGAGATCTGGTGCTTTACATCACTGGAAGACAAATAGGCAAGAGTTAAAGACTTCATATAGAGTCTTACATAAGACTCATTAGGGGAGGAGAGATGTTTAGTACTGAAAGTATCTTAATTTTTTGCAGAAATAAATGCAGTTCCACTGCATAAATAAAAAACAACCCTCAGATGTGTTCTTCTATATTCTCTATGATTTGTGGGAATTTTTTTTGCACCCAGTCAAGAGTATATACTCCAGTCTGTGACCTACTTCTGATCTTCAGATTTGTCTCTCATGCTGCCATGCAAGCATGTACATGCATCTTTATCACATTTAGCTATGTGAAAATTTCCTAAAGGTTGCACTTTATCCACACATCTACCCCTTCTCTTTGAAATGCTGTGTACTGATGGCACTTTTATGTATAGGTGGATATGTAAGTATAGAGAGATACATACGCTCACAGATGTTGCTATGAGGGGGTGGGAAAGGCACGTGTGTGCACATCTATAGGTGACAGAAGAGGTGTCTTGATACAAAAAAAAATTAAAACAAACTCTAATGTTGTGAAAGAGCAAATAGTAAGTTGTTAAATGTATTAAATGTAAAGTATTGATACTGATAAATGTACATTTTCAGACTCTTCGTAGTACTTTGGAAATTTTGAATTCTTAGAAAATATGATTTATTAGAAGAGTAAAGACGATAGAAATATGCCAACAGAATGATTGGGTCAGCTTCTTTGATGATACTTCATGTTGCATGTTTTCGCATGTTCAGCATATGCATATTTAGTTTCTGCAAAATCATATATTTGCTTCACATTGTGTAAGACTTACGTTTGTACTCTTTTGAATCACATTAATCAATGAGTTCATTTGTGTTATTTTGCTTTGAGAGTTGTCTCTTGACCAGTCATAAAAAAAACCAAATCCCTTGGTGATACTGTGATACTGTGAATAGTTTTAATCAAATTTTGACATACCACAATAAGAAGACACTTTGAGATGACAGTGGTTTTCTGTAAAACTAATATATTGACTGCTTACTGCTGTATCATTTCATGTAGATAAATATGCATGGTTCAAAATGACTTTGTTACCTTTTCTTCAGTTTTGTTCTCTATTCTTTCTGCTTTGTTTTCTCTAGGTCCTGCTAGCAAGTAGTTTTGTACCACTATATGCAGGAATTAAGGCAGTGGAATATAAAGGAGAGGTAATTTTTCATGATTTTTGATTAACTACTGATTTTTGTGTGTATGTGTAAGAGCGTTCTTCGTTTGTAATGTAATTACTCAATCTTAAGGGAAAGCAACTGCAGCACTGTATTTTATAGAATAATTATTGTTTCTGTAGATACCATAGATGCATACCACGAAGGATGATGTGAGCTTGTTCACGTGTTGTTTCAACAGTTGTGCTGAGACTGGAATGATACGGATTTGATGGGTGAATAAGGAATTTGCTGTATGGGTAGTGCTCAATGGCTTGAAGTCCAGAGGGAGAGCAGTGACAAGTGGTGTCTCTCAGAGATCCATACTGCGACCTGTGCTGTTTAATACTTTTATCAATGACATAGACAGTGAGATTGAATGCACTATCAGCAAGTTTGTAGATGACAGCAAGCTCAAGATGTCTGGTGCTGTCAGTACACCAGAGGGACAGGATATCATCAAGAGGGTTCTGGACAAGCTGGAGAGGTGGGCCCATGTGAACCTCATGAGGTTCAACAAGAACAAATGCAGACTTCTGCACCTGGACGAGGACAATCCTCACTGTCAGTACAGACTTGGGGATGAGGTGATAGAAAGTGGCCCTGTGGAAAAGAACTTGGGGGTGCTGATGGACAGGAAGCTGGAGATGAGCAGGCAGTGTGTGCTTGCAGCCCAGAAGGCAAATCACATCCAAATGCATCCAAAGATGCATTGCCAGCAGATCCAGAGAGGTGATTCTGCCACTTTGCTCTGTTGAGACCTGACCTAGAGTACTGTGTACAGGTCTGGTGTCCTCAATATAGGAAGGACATGGACCTGATGGAGTGGGTCCAGAGGAGGGCCATGAAAATGATCAGTGTGTTGGAACACCTCCGCTATGAGGATAGGCTGAGGGAGCTGGGGCTGTTCAGCCTGGAGAAGAGAAGGCTCCAGAGATACCCAATAGCAGTGTCCCAGTACCTGAAGGGGAACTACAGGAAGGATGGAAAGAGACTGTTTACAAAGGCATGTAGTGATAGGACGAGGGGCAATGGCTTCAAACTGGAGAAGAGCGGATTTGGATTGGATGTTAGGAACAGATTCATTGCCATGAGGGTAGTGGAACACTGGAACAGCTTGTTCAGGGAGCTGGTTGGGACCCCATCTGTGGAGATACTCAAGGTGAGGCTCGACAGGGCTCTGGGCAGCCTGATCTAGTTGATGTCCCTGCTTTTAAACATGTGATTTCTGTTTTTTAGGCTAAAGTACTTAGAGAAGGGTGAGAGCAAAAACTTTAGGATCTGCCTTGCCATAGTATTTGGTTTGGAATAGTAAGAATGAGGATTTGTGGGTGAGTAATGTGGACCCCAAACCATACAGTGCAGAGCAGGGTACATGGCCATGTGACGTCAAGAATCCAACATGGTAAGCACTGAAGTCAGTGAGATGGATTGAATACTGATCTGCCTCTGTGAGGTTATCTTATCAGGATCTCCTGAAAGTTTTACTGTGACAGAATAATATTCTGTCTGCATTTACACTGGTTTCAGAGAGTAAATGCCTTAGGCATTAGTTAAAAATAATCTGAAGGAAAAGGAAAGGTAAGATAACATCTGAGAAATGGTATCACAGTATTACCAAGGTTGGAAGAGATCTCGAAGATCATCGAGTCCAACCTGTAACCACAAACCCCACGACTAGACCATGGCACCAAGTGCCACATCCAGTCCCCTCTTGAACGCCTCCAGGGACGGCAACTCAACCACCTCCCTGGGCAGCCCATTCCAATGACAAATCACTCTCTCGGTGAAGAACTTTCTCCTCACCTCCAGCTAAACTTCCCCTGGTACAGCTTGAGACTGTGTCCCCTTGTTCTGGTGCTGGTTGCTAGGGAGAAGAGGCCAACCCCTTCCTGGCTACAACCACCTTTCAGGTAGTTGTAGAGAGCAATGAGGTCGCCCCTGAGCCTCCTCTTCTCCAGGCTAACAACCCCAGCTCCCTCAGCCTCTCCTCATAGGCCTTGTGCTCAAGGCCTCTCACCAGCCTTGTTGCCCTTCTCTGGACACCTTCAAGTGTCTCGATGTCCTTCTTAAACTGAGGGGCCCAGAACTGGACACAGGACTCAAGGTGTGGCCTAACCAAAGCAGAGTACAGGGGCACAATGACCTCTCTGCTCCTGCTGGCCACACTATTCCTAATGCAGGCCAGGATGCCATTGGCCTTCTTGGCCACCTGGGCACACTGCTGGCTCATGTTTAGGCATCTGTCGATCAGCACCCCCAGGTCCCTCTCTGTTTGGCCACTCTCCAGCCACTCCGCCCCCAGCCTGTAGCTCTGCATGGGGTTGTTGTGGCCAAAGTGCAGCACCCGGCACTTGGACTTGTTGAATTCCATCCCATTGGACTCCGCCCATCTGTCCATCCGATCGAAGTCCCTCTGCAGAGCCCTTTTAGCCTCTAACTGACCAACATCTGCTCCTAACTTGGTGTCATCTGCAAATTTGCTGATGACTGTCTCAATCCCCCCATCCAGATCATCAATGAAGACATTGAAGAGGATGGGGCCCAGCACTCATCCCTGGGGGACGCCACTGGTGACTGGCCTCCAGCTGGAGGTGGCACCATTCACACCACTCTCTGGGCCCGGCCCTCCAGCCAGTTCCCAACCCAGCACAGAGTGTTGCTGCCCAAGCCACGAGCTGACAGCTTGGCCAGCAGTTTGCTGTGGGGGATGGTGTCAAAGGCCTCACTGAAGTCCAGGTAGACCACATGCACAGGCCTCCCCACATCCACCAGGCAGCTCACCTGATCATAGAAGGAGATCAGGTTGGAGAGGCAGGACCTGCCCTTCCTGAATCCATGTTGGCTGGACCTGAGCCCTTGGCCATCCTGCAGGTGCGCAGTTATTGCCTCCAGGATAATCTGCTCCATCATTTTCCCTGGCACTGAGGTCAGGCTGACCGGCCTATAGCTTCCAGGTTCCTCCATCTGGCCCTTCTTGTGGATGGGGACCACATTGGCCAGTTTCCAGTCATCTGGGACCTCACCGGTCAGCCAGGACTGGAGGAAAATGATGGAGAGTGGCTTGGCCAGCTCATCTGCCAGCTCTCTCAGCACCCTAGGATGGATCCCATCCGGCCCCATGGACTTGTGAGTGTCCAAGTGGCTCATCAAGTCCCAAACTAATTCCTCATGGATTTCCGGGGCAATACACTGCTCCCTGACCCCATCACCCAGCTCAGGTAGTCCCTTAATGGCCTTCAACAAATTGGGCTAGTTTATTGCCTGGTTTGGGGATGTAAAATGCCTTTGGACTAGGCTTCTGATAACATAAGGAAACCTTGCTTCATGTGAAATTACCCTTGAGTCACTTTACTATCTTCTGAATCTCTGGCAACGTTAATCTTTAAGCCAGATAAAGATCTGCAGATGATTGGGTTGACTTTATATTATGATGAGGCTGTAGTTCCTGTCACTGTAGTTCTTACTGTTGAGATATATTGGCAACAGATGTCACAACTGTCCCCGCTTCTACTGAAAGATAATTTGGCTGTGGTGCCTATAAATCATAGTATCATAAGTATCAGTCAGGGTTGGAAGGGACCACAAGGATCATCTAGTTCCAACCCCCTGCCATGGGCAGGGACACCCTACACTAGATCAGGCTGGCCACAGCCTTGTCCAGCCTGGACACCTCCAGGGACGGGGCCTCAACCATCTCCCTGGATAACCCATTCCACGGTTTCACCACTCTCATGGTGAAGAACTTCTTCCTCACATCCAGCCTGAATCTCCCCACCTCCAGCTTCATTCCATTCCCCCTAGTCCTATCACTACCTGATAGCCTGAGAAGTCCCTCCCCAGCCTTCTTCTGTAGGCCCCCTTCAGATACTGGAAGGCCACAATGAGGTCACCTCGGAGCCTTCTCTTCTCCAGACTGAATAGCCCCAACTCCTTCAGTCTGTCCTCATAGGAGAGGTGCTCCAGCCCTCTGATCATCCTCGTGGCGCTTCTCTGGACACCTTCCAGCACATCCATATCCCTCTTGTAATAGGGGCTCCAGAACTGGACACAGTACTCCAGGTGGGGTCTCACCAGGGCTGAGTAGAGGGGGAGAATCACCTCCCTTGACCTGCTGGCTACACTTCTCTTGATGCAGCCCAGGATCTGATTGGCCTTCCGGGCTGCAAGTGCACATTGAGAGCTCATGTTGAGCTTCTCCTCCACCAGCACCCCCAAGGCTCTCTCCTCAGGGCTGCTTTCCAGCCAGTCATTGCCCAGCCTGTATTTGTGCCTGGGATTGCCTCAACCCAGATGCAGGACCCTGCACTTGGTCTTGTTGAACCTCATGAGGTTGGCTTGTGCCCACCTCTCCAGCCTGTCAAGGTCCCTCTGGATGGCATCCCTTCCCTCCAGCGTGTCTGCTGCACCACACAGCTTGGTGCCATCAGCAGACTTGCTGAGGGTGCACTCAATGCCACTGTCCATGTCACCCACAAAGATGTTGAACAAGACAGGTCCCAGGACTGATCCCTGAGGGACTCTACCTGTCACTGGCCTCCACTGGGACATGGACCCATTGACAGCCACTCTTTGGGTGCAGCCATTAAGCCAGTTCTTTATCCATCTACTGGTCCACCCATCAAACCCATGTGTCACCAGTTTGGAGACCAGGATGTGGTGCGAGACAGTGTCGAAGGCTTTGCTCAGGTCCAGATAAACGACATCAGTTGCTCACCCCTCATCTATTAATGCTGTCACCTGCTCATGAAAGGCCACCATGTTTGTCAGCCAGGATTTGCCCTTGGCAAAGCCATGCTGACTCTTCCAAATCACCTCTTCACTGTTCTTCTGAGTCATTAGTGCCTCCAGGAGGATCTGCTCCATGATCTTTCCGGGCACAGAGGTGAGACTGACTGGCCTGTAGTTCCCTGGTTCCTTCTTCTTACCCTTTTTGAAAATGGAAATAATGTTTCCTCTTTTCCAGTCTGTGGGGACTTCCCCAGTCTGCCATGACTTTTGGAATATAATAGAGAGGGGTTTGGCAACCTCATCTGCCAGTTCTCTCAGCACCCGTGGGTGTATCCCATCAGGTCCCATGGACTTGAACACTTTCAGGTTCTTCAGGTGATCACGAACCTGAGCTTCACTTACGATGGGCAGTTCTTCCTCCCTGTCCCTGGCATCGTCTTCCATGACACCAGGAGTGTGGCTAGAGGCCCTTGCAGTGAAGACTGAGGTAAAGAAGTTATTGAGTACCTCAGCCTTTTCCGCATCACTTGTGGCCATTTCACCAGTTTCCTTTCTGAGGGGGCCCCACCTTCCCTAGTCTTCTTGCCATTAATATACCTATAGAAATTCTTAGTGCTCCCTTTAACCCCCCTGGCTAGATTAAATTCCAACTCTGCTTTGGCTTTCCTAACCAGGCCTCTTGCTGCTCGGGCAGCTTCCTTATATACCCCCTGTTCTAGCTGTCCTTCCCTCCACTTCCTGTAGAGTTTTCTTTTAAGTAATAGTGTGTCCAGTAGCTCCTTGTTCATCCAGGCAGGCCTCCTAGCATTCTTTGCTGCTTTTCTCTTTGTTGGTATACTTAGCTCCTGGACACAGAGGAGGTGGTCCTTGAATACTGACCAGCTGTCCTGGGTCCCTCTTCCCTTCAGGGCTTCGTCCCACGACACTTTGGCTAGCAGATCCCTGAAGCGATCGAAGTCTGCACGCCTAAAGTCTAGGGTCGTAAGCTTAGAATAGGTCCTCCTGATTGCCCTGAGGATATTAAATTCAACTGCTTCATGGTCACTGCAGCCCAGGCTGTCTCTGAGCCTCACATTGGTTACCAGCCCTTCCCTGTTGGTGAGAACAAGGTCCAGCATAGCACCTTTTCTTGTTGGTTCCTCTACCACTCATTTGGAGGAGGAAGTTGTCTTCTATGCAGTCCAGGAACATCCTGGATTGCTGATGCCTTGCTGTGTTGTCCCTCCAACAGATGTCAGGGTGGTTGAAATCACCCATGAGGACCAGGGCCTGTGACCTGTAGGCCGCTTCTATTTGCTGGTGGAGGGCAGCTTCTGACCTTCTTGAGTCCTCATCCTTGCCGTTGACCTGTTCCTCCTGCAGAGCCTCATGCCTATTCTGTAATTGCACTGAAGGCAGGGCGCTGCTCAAAATAGCACGCTTGCTCCATTTACATTTCTTCCGTCGGGCAGAGACCTGTTCCCGCTGGGTCCAGGGGGAACTCATGGGTTACTACAGGGAGGCTGAGAGGCTTGCTGATGGGAAGGTATCAAACTCCCTTCTCCACTAAGAGTTACCCCCTGTTCTGGTTTTGTAGAGGTTAGATTTTGGAAATAGTCAATTTTCCTTTCGCTGTCTCTTATAGCTCTTAGCCTTTCCACCTCTTCTTTTAGTTCGGCCACCATGCTCATCAGCTCCCTGATGTGCTCACACCTGACACAGGAGTTGTTCCTTCCATTCTCCATATCGAGTGCCAGGTCCCAGTACCTGAACACCTGCATGCTTGTGAGTGGCCTCTGTTTGGGTGCCCACTGTTCTTCTACTAGCCTTACTTCTAGTAGTAACCACCCTCTCCACCGGGTGTTGTGTTTTTTGGTTTGTTGGTTTGGTTTTTTTTGTTTGTTTTTTGGTGGTTGTATTTTTTTGTTTTTTTTTTCCCCGTCAGTGAGAATGCCTAGCCGAGCTCCTCGCAGCTGCCTCCTCTCTCCTCAGCCACACGCTGGGGTCTGTTTGGTTTGCGTGTGGTTTCCACAGCAAACCCCCCTGCTACGCAACCCGAGCCTGCCGTCTCTCCTCCCCTCTTCAGGAGGTCCCAAGCCACCAGCCCCTTACCTCCCGAAAAGCAAGGAAAGCAACGCCAAAAGCAAGCTCTCAGAGCCGAGCTCCTCGCAGCTGCCTCCTCTCTCAGATCAGGCTTGTGCCCCTAGGCTGCCTTTAGAACCAAGTAATATGTGGGACTCTGCAAGAAATTAATTGGTTGCATTTGGGTTTTCTTTTCCATTCTTTCCTGTACTCCTGTGGCAGACTTGATGTCTGCTTCCTCTCATGTGCTATAGTGTTGCATGTTTCCCACCTTTTTCTTCTTTCCAGCTATTGCTATTTTGGGTTTATCACGTTTCTCTGCACCCTCTGCAGCACCTTGAAGTCTTCTTTATACTGCAGTGCCCGAAATTGGACATAGTACTTGAGGTGCAATCTCACTAGTGCTGAATAGAGGGGTGCAATCTCTTCCTTACTTCTGGTGGCCACTCCATTTCTGATACAGGCTAGGATGCTCTTTGCCTTCCTGGCCTCCTGAGCACATTGCTAGCTTATGTTTATCTGCATGTCAACCAACACCCCAGGCCCTTGTCTGCCAGGCAGCTTTCCAGACATTCTGCCCCAAGCCTGTAGCATTGTATGGGATTGTTGTGACCCAAATTCAGGACCCAGCACTTGTCCTAGTTTAACTCCATGCAAATGACCAACTTATCTACATCACACTGTATAGCCTTCCTAGCCTCAAGCAGACCAACACTCTGACTTCACAGAGTCACAAAGGTTGGAAGAGACCTCAAAGATCGTCAAGTCCAACCCGTCACCACAGACGTCATGACTAAACCATGGCACCAAGTGTCATGTCCAATCCCCTCTTAAACATCTCCAGGGATGGTGACTCCACCATCTCCCTGGGCAGCCCATTCCAATGGCTAATAACTCTCTCAGTGAAGAGCTTTCTCCTCAACTCAAGCGTAAACTTCCCTGGCTCAGCTTGAGACTGTGTCCTCTTGTATGTTGCTGGTTGCCTGGGAGAAGAGACCAAACCCCTCCTGCCTACAACCACCCTACAGGTAGTTGGAGACAGTTGGAGCCTCCTCTTCTCCAGGCTAAATAACCCCAGCTCCCTCAGCCTCTCCTCATAGGGCTTGTGCTCGAGGCCTCTCACCAGCCTCATTGCCCTTCTGTGGACATGTTCAAGTGTCTCAATGTCCTTCTTAAACTGAGGGGCCCAGAACTGGACACAGGACTCAAGGTGTGGCCTAACCAATGCAGAGTACAGGGGCACAATGACTTCCCTGCTCCTGCTGGCCACAGAATTCTTGATGCAGGCCAGGATGCCATTGGCCTTCTTGGCCAGCTGGGCACACTGCTGGCTCATGTTCAGCTGGCTGTCAATCAGCCTCCCTGGTACCTTTCTGTCCGGCAGCTCTCCAGCCACTCCAACTCCAGCCTGTAGCTCTGCATGGGGTTGTTGTGGCCGAAGTGCAGCACCCGGCACTTGGATGTGTTAAATGCCATCATGTTGGACTCTGCCCATCTGTCCAGTCGGTCGAGGTCCCTCTGCAGAGCCCTTCTGCCCTCTACCAGACCAACATCTGCTCCCAATTTGGTGTCATCTGCAAATTTACAGATGACTGACTCAATTCCCTCACCCAGATCATCATTGAAGATATTAAAGAGGATGGGGCCCAGCACTGATCCCTGGGGATGCCACTGGTGACTGGCCTCCAGCTGGCTGTGGCACCATTCACCACCACTCTCTGGGCTCGGCCCTCCAGCCAGTTCCTCACCCAGTGCAGAGTGTTGCTGTCTGAGCCACGAGCTGACAGCTTGGCCAGGAGTTTGCTGTGGGGGATGGTGTCAAAGGCCTCTCTGAAGTCCAGGTAGACTACATCCACACAACCTTCCCCACATCCACCAGGCGGGGCAAATGATCATAGGAGGAGACCAGGTTGGAGACGCAGGACCTGCCCTTCCGAAATCCATGTTGGCTGGACCTGATTCCTTGACCATCCTTCAGGTGCGCAGTTATTGCCGCCAGGATAATCTGCTCCATCATTTTCCCTGGCACTGAGCTCAGGATGACTGGCCTGTAGTTTCCAGGTTCCTCCATCCAACCCTTCTTGTGGATGGGGATCACATTGGCCAGTTTCTAGTCATCTGGGACCTCTCTGGTCAGCCAGGACCGGTGGAAAATGATGGAGAGCGGCTTGGCCAGCTCATCTGCCAGCTCTCTCAGCACCCTAGATTGGATCCCATCCAGTCCCATGGACTTGTGAGTATCCAAGTGGCTCAGCAGGTCCCAAACTAATTCCTCATGGATTTCTGGGGCAATACACTGCTCCCTGACCCTGTCACCCAGCTCAGGAGGCCACTCGTCCGGAACTCCTCCTGCCTTGCTGTTAAAAAATGAGGCAAAGAAGGTATTCAGGACCTCAGCTTTTTCCTCATCTTCAGTTACAGTGTTCCCCTCCAGGTCCAATAAGGAGTGGAGGTTCTTCTTGCCCCTCTTTTTAGCATTAATATATTTATAAAAATGCTTTTTATTATCTTTTACAGAGGTGGCCAGCTCAAGTTCTAACTGGGCCTTTGCCTCTCTAATTTTTCTCCTGCATAATCTAACAACATCCTTAAACATATCAGGAGAAGCCTTCCCCTCCTTCCAAAGGCTATACAGTCTCTTTTTTTCCCTTAATTCTTCCAGGAGCTGCTTGCTCATTGCGGCCTTCCCTGCCAGCTCGTCTTTTGGCACGTGGGAACTGCCAGTTCCCGTGCCTTCAACCATTCAACCATCCTGGACCCCTTGGTTTTTGAGGGCTGCTACCCAGGGAACTTTCCAAGTAAGTTGAAGTTTGCCCTCCAGAAGTCCAAGGTGAGGGTTCTGTTAGTGCTCCTCCCTATCTCCCTGCATAATGAAAACTTCACTAATTTTTTGTGGTCTGTAAACTTACTGAGGGTGTACTCAGTCCCCTCACTTGGATCATTGATAAAGGTGTTAAACAGGACCAGCCCCAGTACTGAGCCCTGGGGAACACTGTGTCTGCCAACTGGATTTAAGACTGTTTACAACCTGTCTGGGCTCAGCTGTCCAGCCAGTTTGTTACCCAGCGTGTAAGCCACTGGCTTGTCCAATAGAATGCTGTGGGAAGCTGTTTTAAGTGCTTTACTGAAGTCCAGGTATAAAACATCCATTGGCTTTCTCTCATCCTCCTAGTCAGGTCACCTAATCATAGAAGCAGATTTGGGTTGGTCAAACAGGACTTGTCCCTCATGAACCCATGATGGCTGGACCTGATCCCCTAGTTGTCCTGCACTTGCCATGTGAACACACCCAAGATGATCTGCCCTATAATCTTCCCTGGTACCAGGGTCAGGCTGACAGGCCTGTAGTTCCCCAGGTCCTTTTTGTAGATGGGCATTTGAATCACAGTAACAGAGGAGTATACATGATCTGGTATGGTTCATGTGTAATATTAACAAACTTATTTTTTCATGTATCAGAAAAAAGGGGGGCAGGATTTTGTTGTTAACTAACAAGTCTTATCAGTAGCTTGATAAATATATTACGTGTGTGTTTTAGTGATTATGTCAAATGAACATTTACTAAACACCCTATGTGTACATTGTTTTTTGTTTCATACTCAAGTTTAGTCATGCTATTCTGAGAAGAAAAGTTCTGTTTTCTTGGCGTGTTGTGGGGAAGGCAGGAGCAGAAATGATAAAGTATTTAGTTATGATCACAGTACTAAAGTTACTTTGAAAATATTTGTTTTCCAGTAGAAGTGGGTTGATGGTGGCCTTACCAATGGCCTTCCTATCTTGCCTGTTGGAAGAACTGTGACAGTTTCTCCTTTCAGTGGTCGATTAGATATCTGTCCACAAGATAAGGGACGTGTGGATCTCTATCTTAAGCTTGCAAAACAAGATATAATGGTAAGTTGCTTGTTTATTAAATAACTTCAGAAGAGGTAAAGATAGCTGTGCAGTTAAGTTAATAAGCTTTGCTTATTAAATGCATGCATATGTAATGTTTTTGCCATTTTCTGGTTTGCAAATGGAGGGTAAATGTTTTCTTCAACATGAGAAGAAAAATGTAAAGCAAGAACAGTTAAAAGAAAAATGTAAAGCAAGAACTGAGCATTGATGCTCAGTTTTGTGTAGGTTATCACAGGATACTAAATGTAAATAATCTAAGCTTGCTTTAAACATCATCTGTCTAGCCAAGCAGAGTGTTTATCAAAAAACCCAGTTTTTGACAGTTTTACAGGCAGTCTGTTTTGAAGGCTGTGCATTTGTGACAGTCTTTCTTGGCACGCATGTGACACAGCAGTGTACCTGAACATGGTTAATTTGCTTGTGTGCCATACTGGTCTTTTGTTTTCACATATGCTACACAAAACAACTGACAGAACAGACAGCAACACAATCCAGTCTAGAGAAGTTGCTTTGATAAACTAATTTATTGCTTCTTGCTCTGTTGCAGCTGTCTCTGGCCAACCTAGTGAGACTTAATCAAGCTCTCTTCCCACCAAACCAGGAGAAAATGGAATCATTTTACCAAAATGGATTTGATGACACTGTACATTTTTTACTGAAAGAAAACTGGTTTGAATAGATAGTACGCAGAAAATTAAGGAAACCTGATGGCTGTCAAAACACAGCTACAGGCATCCTATAAAATCTCAGTGACTGTTGTCTCAGTTCTTGTTTGGGAAAATAAATGGAATTGCATTTGCTTGTGCTGAGAAGGTATCTGCCCTACTCCAAAGACCTGTGTAAACATGTCAAAATGGGAATTGTGCTTGCCTGGTAGTTGTTTTGATGAGGTTCAAGCTTACATCCATTTTGCTTTAGCTGAGGACTTGAATGTGGGATTTGGAAAAAGCTCACGTACAACAGTAGGTACAGAAACTTGGAAAAGTAATTTTTAGTGTTGAGAGACAAATCAAAATTGTACCATAAAAATTATAAACCTGTATTGTTCATTTTCATGTAATAGTTATGCATGCTAATTGAGTGCTTGCAGTATTGCTGATCTAATAAATATGCACTTGAACACTTAGCACTAGCCACAAGAAATAAAACATTTTCACTCTTTGATATGTATATTTTTTAACCTTGCCTTCTAAAATGTGAAATACTAGTTGAAATTTGTAACAGAAGGCTGATAACTAAGTGTAAAATTACTTTGTAAAGAAGGGTGGAAGAAATTGTTTTATGTATTATGTTTTCTTCCTCTGCTAAAGTTGAATAAATTTATTTTCTTGAAAGAGCTTATTAAGTTTTTTAAGATCTTATTTGTACATTTATTGGAATGCTATAATAACCTCATTCTTTGAGGAAAAAACCCAAAAGCATCTATTAGAAAGAAGTTGAATTGCATTAGCAGGTAGTAAACTCAGATTCATGTAACTTAGTGTACTTTTCACCTTGCTTTGACTACCTGAAATGCAAGTTCAGAATTTCTAGTTGCAGTGCTTAAATGTTAATACCCACAAATGTGTATTTAAAAGCAAACAATGTTTTTATAAGTTTATTTTTTAAAAAAAGTTGATTTCTTAATACTTTAAAAAATAGTAATTAAATGTGCATGAAATTACAGAATTCCCCCAGAAAATCTATGGAAATGAGAAATAAGATTAAAAGCCCCCAGTTACTATAGTTGTTTGAAAGTAGGTGTGAATTCATGCAGCAGAGATGGAATTATTTTTATTACTGATGTTCACAGTATTACTGCATGCGTCCTTCTGAGGTCCAAATATTCTATGAAGTGTTTTCAGATTCTAAAAATATGTTTATACACAATATGTCTTGAAATCTGTAATTACTGTTTCATTCTGTACTTAGCTGCTACAAAAATCCATGACCTTGCTGACTGCACCATAACAAAAAAAGCCTTTTTGAACGTCCTTGTACTGTTGGTGTTAGATAAAGGAACATATTACCAGTTACTTATTTTTGGTCCCCCAGAACCTTGTAAATATTTAACCTTTCAGACTGGAGGTCTATGTTCAGCTTTTTCAGAAACTGTGTGGAAGGTAGCTCAACTCTTTCTGAGAAGCATGTGAAAAAGTGTTGACCTTTGTTTGAAGGGTCATTGGTTGAAAGTGGAGACAGCATTGCAAAGTCAAAAGAAAACAATCCCATTTGAGTACAGGAGTAACTTGAATGGGATGCTTTTCAGTGAACCTTCTAGTTGTTTCCTACATCAGCTATGAGTTCTTGTCATTTTTGCCAAAATACCAGAGCTAGAATGTTTCACTGAATGCATTGAATTCTTGGTGATTCTTGTACTTGAAGGTGACTTTGGTTCAGTGACTGATGCCTTCAGTTCTTTAGAAATTGATGTCACACCTTGTATTTTATAAGACAGAGCAGCTGTTTCTCCTTTAAAGGTCCACATTAAAACGTATAAATGTTCTCTGTATTTAGCCACTTAGTGTTTTATCAAATTTATAATTTTAGCTTTAAAATTAAGATTAGGACATATATGCAATAAATATTTTATTAAAAAAAAACATTTTTAAAATAGAGAATGAGGTGCTTCTGAAAAGACAGTCTATCTGGGAAAAAAAAAAAATCAACACCCCCAAACACTACTTAAATATAAACATCTGCAATTATTCTGAGTTACTCTGGAAACCTTAATATGCCTGACTGCAGATGTTGTCACTTCTAAATCTAAGTAGAGGCAGGTGAAAGACCATTGTTTGATTCCTACTGTCCAAATGAAATAAAAATGTAATAAAATCCAAAAAGATAGTCCTTCCTCTTTCCAAATGCTCAAGCAGAATCTATCTGTTCCTCTGGGTGGTGGAGTAGGAAGGTTCCCCCACACACACAAAAGAATTCCACAGCTAACTCAGCCGGAGAAGCAGATGAAAGCTGTATTTTACAAGCAGATATGGAATGCAATGAATATGTACAAAAACATACAATATTTACAATATATACAGAAATATACAGCAATGTATGTAATACAGGAAACCTTTCCCCAACCCCCCCTGCGGCCAGGGGGGTTCGGCCTTTCCCTCCCTTCTCCCTCCCTACCTCCCCTTTTTCCCAAAAAGGGTTAGAGAGAAGGAGAAAGGAAGGTAATTAAAAGGGGAAAACTTTGTTAAACCTCAAAGCGAATGCAAAAAGTCAGTTTTCTTACCTGGTTAGCAAGAATCGTAGAGAGAAACGAGCCAGCTCACAGCACAGGGGGAAGAAGAAGACGACTACTGACTCCCCCGACTGAAAGACTAAACAAAAATCTACAGCCGGGTTCCACCAATGAAATTGGATTAGCATATCATTGTTTTCATTCATATACCAAAATATTCGCCCAGAGTGTTCAGAAAGTGTCTCTTTCTTAAAGGCACAGCCTAAACCGGTCACAATCCACCCCTGCTAAACAATTTCATTGGCTGTTCTTACTGTCCATCCAATCTAAAACAATATCCACAGTTTGTAAGTAAAGTTCATAGTCCGTTCCGGCTATCCTCAGGTGTAGATGATTCAGAAGTCCAAGAAACAAGAAAATTGGAAAACAGTTTGTCTCTTCGCAGACGAAGCAAAGAAAAGGGAAAACAGGGAAACAGGCAAACAGGGACTCTCAGTTGACTCAGGGCTCTCAGGGTTTGTGCACCGTGGATTCCTCAGGGATTCTTCCTCTGGTCGCGATGTAGCTGTACAACACTCTGAAATTAAACTCTTTCAGCTAAAGTTAAGTTTCTTTGTGGAATACACTGAATTTCACCATTCTCTTGCATTACCCAATAAGTGTGACCCGGACCTTCAGCTGAAACCACCCCTCGGACAGGTTTAGCCTCTCCCGAGGGAGAAAATACCCAAACAGTTTTACCTAACAGATTCTTTTCTTTAACAACAGGAACTCTATCACCTTCTACTTTCTGTAGCAGATCTGAGTGTGCAGGTCCAGCTCGGTTCACTGAACCTCTACTATTTACCAGCCAGGTTGCTTGTGCTAAATGTTTTTCCCAGTTTTTCAAAGATCCACCCCCCATGGCTTTAAGAGTGGTCTTCAACAAACCGTTGTAGCGTTCAATCTTCCCTGCAGCTGGTGCATAGTAGGGGATGTGGAATATCCACTCGATGCCGTGCTCTTTGGCCCAACTCTTTACAAGGTTGTTTTTGAAATGAGTTCCGTTGTCTGACTCAATCCTCTCTGGAGTTCCGTGTCTCCACAGGATTTGTCTCTCCAGACCAAGAATGGCGTTGCGTGCAGTTGCATGTGGTACTGGATAAGTTTCCAACCATCCAGTGTTTGCCTCTACCATAGTAAGCACATACTGCTTACCAGAACGAGAACGTGGTAGAGTGATGTAGTCAACTTGCCAAGCTTCACCATACTTGTACTTGGACCATCTGTCACCATACCATAAGGGCTTAAGTCGTTTTGCCTGCTTAATAGCAGCACAAATGTCACAGTCATGGATGACTTGTGTGATAGCATCCATGGAAATGTCTATGGATCTGTCACGAGCCCACTGGTAGGTTGCATCTCTGCCTTGATGTCCTGACGAATCGTGAGCCCACCAAGCTAAGAATATCTCACCTCGGTGTTTCCAGTCGAGATCAAGATCAGAGTCCATGTCTACTGGAGAAACTCTTGCAGCTAGATCTGCCTGATGGTTGTGTTGCTGTTCCTCAGTAGCTTTGCTCTTAGGAATGTCAGCATCAATGTGTCTCACCTTCACTGGAATTCTCTCGATTCGATCAGCAATGTCCTGCCACAGGTCAGCTGCCCAAATGGGCTTTCCTTTCCTCTGCCAACCACTCTTTTTCCAGTTCTTTAGCCAGCCCCACAGAGCATTGGCTACCATCCAGGAGTCGGTGTAGAGATAAAGCTTTGGCCACCTCTCACGTTCAGCTACGTTGAGAGCTAGCTGGACAGCTTTTACCTCTGCGAACTGACTGGATTCTCCTTCTCCATCCTTTGCTTCTGCAACTCGGCGTGTTGGACTCCACACTGCAGACTTCCACCTTCGCTTGTTCCCGACAAGACGACAGGAACCGTCTGTGAACAAAGCATATTTCTTTTCGTCATCAGATAGGTCATTGTAAGGAGGAGCTTCCTCAGCATGAGTTACTCTCTCCTCTGCAGGTTTAGTACAGTTGGTACCCTCAGGCCAACTTGAGATCACCTCCACCAGACCAGGTCTTTCAAGATTTCCCATTTGAGCTCTCTGTGTTATCAGAGCCATCCACTTAGACCAGGTGGAATCTGTTGCATGATGTGGTGTGGAACCTTTGCCTTTGAACATCCAATTCAAAACTGGTAATCTGGGAGCTAAGAGGAGTTGTGATTCAGTTCCAACTACTTCAGAAGCTGCTTTTACTCCTTCATAGGCAGCTAGAATCTCTTTCTCTGTTGGAGTATAATTAGCCTCTGAACCTCTGTAACCTCGACTCCAGAAACCAAGAGGTCGTCCACGTGTCTCACCTGGAGCTCTTTGCCACAAGCACCAGGTTGGACCATTGTCACTTGCAGCCGTGTACAAAATGTTCTTAATGTCTGGACCATCTCGGACAGGTCCCAGACCCATTGCTTGAACTACCTCTTGCTTTATCTGGTCAAAGGCTGCTTCTTGTTCAGGTCCCCAGTGGAAATGGTTTCTCTTTCGAGTCACATCGTACAGAGGTTTCACAATCTGACTGTATCCAGGGATGTGCAGTCTCCAAAATCCCACTATCCCCAAGAAACGTAGAGTTTCTTGCTTGTTCATGGGATTTGCCATGGTAGAGACTCTATTTACCACATCTACTGGAATGTGTCGGCGTCCATCCTGCCACCGCACTCCCAGAAACTGGATCTCTCTGGTAGGTCCTTTCACCTTGTCTCGCTTGATGGCGAAACCTGCATTCAGAAGGATGTCAATGATTTTGTTACCTTTCTCGAAGACTTCCTCAGCAGTTTTACCCCAGACGATGATGTCATCGATGAACTGGATGTGTTCTGGAGCACCACCTTCCTCCAGAGCATCGTGGATCACTGCGTGACAGATGCTTGAGCTGTGGATCCAGCCCATTGGCAATCTGTTGAAAGTGTACTGGATTCCTCTCCAGGTGAAAGCAAACTGAGGCCTGCATTCCTCTGCTATGGGAATAGAGAAGAAAGCATTAGCAATGTCTATGGTAGCATACCATTTGGCCTCTTTGGATTCCAGCTCATACTGCAGTTCCATCATGTCTGGTACTGCTGCACTCATAGGTGGAGTTACTTCATTCAGGGCTCGATAGTCGACTGTCAGACGCCAGTCTCCATTCGGCTTTCGCACAGGCCACACTGGACTGTTGAAAGGTGAATGAGTTTTGCTGATGACTTTCTGACTCTCCAACTGACGAATCAGATTCTGAATGGGCAACAAAGAGTCAGGGTTGGTTCTGTATTGTCTGTGATGCACAGTCTGAGAAGCAACCGGCAATTTAATGTCCTGAATCTTGTGTTGTCCCACAACTGCAGATTTATCAGAAAGCTCAGGTCTAACAGACAGCTTCAGCTTTTGTCCATCAACAATTTCTACAGATGCTACTCCAAAAGCCCATTTGTAACCTCTAGGGTCTTTGAAACGCCCTTCTCTCAGAAAATCAATTCCCAAAATACAAAGTGCGTCAGGTCCGGTCACAACTGTATGCTTCCTCCATTGTTTACCAGTTAAACTTACATCAACCTCCACCTTAGTCAACTCTTGAGATCCACCAGTGACTCCCAGAATAGTTATAGCTTCTGATCCCTGATAATTTGATGGCATTATGGTGCACTGAGCCCCTGTGTCAACCAAGGCCCTGTACTTCTGAAATTGTGAAGTGCCAGGCCACTGGATGTACACATCCCAATAGATTCTGTTATCTCTGTTACCCCTCTCCTCCCCCTGGCGGGAGGCAGGGCACCCCTAGTTATGGGGAACATGCCCACGTGCAATGAGCACATGGCGCAGTGTTAGAACTGGAGCCACTGTTGGAGCTATTAGAGTGGTCCTGGGAAACTGTGGAAGTAACAGCTACCCTTCTGGTATTACTACCTCGGGTTCTGCCACTTTGCAGTTCCCTCAGTCTCCTGAAAAGATTAGCAGTTGGTTGACCATCCCATCTGTTCATGTTCTCACCAAACTGATCACGCAGAGTTATCCAAATACTCGCATGTGATTGCCTTGGCGGTCTGTTTTGGTTGGATCTGTTTTGGAATGACCTGTTTTGGAATGACATCCTTGGAGGACGTCTATTCCTCAGAGAGGAAACCTGTATCTATCTGGAGGAAGAATTGGAATTATCTCTTTGTGCCAATTGGGAGAATGTATTTTTAAATTCATCCTTCAGCTCTTTCATGGAATTCTCAATTTTTCCAGACAGAGTTTCAATGGCTGAAACCAAAGAAACACGTGTCATGCTGTCCTCCAATTGTCTCATCTGATCAGTGAATTGGCCAACCGTAGGAGAAGCTCCACCATAATTTCTTGCCACAATTCTGCTTGCCAGAATATTTGCATAATTAGGAGGAGCAAGTTTGATGAGCTTTTTAGCAAGACCAGTTCCTACAGGAATTTCATCAGGATTCAGAGTCTCATGGCCACCATAAAGTACCTCTCTAACAGCAAATTCTCTCAGACGCTTGATTCCCTCATCTATGGTAGTCCAGGGTTTAGCATTCCATGGAAGATCATCTCGGGAAGGATACCTCATGAGAGTTGCCATTAAAAGGCGTATCCACAGAGTAACCTTGCCGAGAGTCCTGCCTAGATGTCTATCTATTCCATTATCCTTTGAGAGAGTTCCTAGTTGGGCTGCTGACTTGTCTCAAACTACCAGAGCTGGAGCACCTGTATCATAACATCTACCAAGCCAAGCTAGGATTGGCTCCTTATCTGCTCTGATGTAATCTTTACGCACATTCCTCAATTCCTCCCTGGGTGACGAACAGCTCTCTATGTCATCTGACTCCTCCTCCTCTGCCTCATCTTCCTGAAGTTCTTGTCCCAATAATCTTACTGTCACTCTCCTAAGAATCTGCTTAAGGTCAGGGGTGCCACCTTTAGTTGTTCTGCTATCAGCAATTTGCCCTGCATCTCCATCCAGTGATGATCTCAATAACTCAGCTATATCTTTAAGACAAACCTTTTCCTCCAACTCAGCAGGGTCTCTTTGAGCAGAAGTTCCCTCACCAGCATCAGCGTCAGCATCTGGATCAGCTTTGCCCTTTCCACTTCTCGTACTTAGAACAGCTACCTGCTTAACTGGAGCTGTGTTTGGATTTACAGCTGGCTTAATAGAAGCTGACAGGTTTTGAGACGAATCAGCTACTGTGGAGGACACTTCCGGTCCTGCCGAAGAAGAAGGAGGAAATGGCTTTGCCCCATTAATGGCTGCCGAGGGTGTGGAAGCCATGTTAGGAGCTGCCGCTGCTGCTGGCTGATTGCCAGAGCCACCAACAGCACCGTTCAGAGCAGCCTTTCCGATGGACTTTTTAGCCTTGTCCTTAACTGATACAGATTCTGCATTTTCCTCATCACTAGATACCTCTGAGGTAGAGTTAGAGCTGCGCTTTCTGCGTTTCGATCTACGCTTAATTACAAAGCACGCTTTCGAAACTTTTTTCTCCCGATAGAGAGCATATAACAAGAACACATTACTTATCGCCAACAGCAGGACTGCACACATAAAATAAATCACCTTTGGATCCCAGCCATCACTTAAAACAACCTTTTCGCCTACCGGGATCTTAAACTCCTTTATCTCTATGGGCAGAGTGCTAGAGGTCACATTCCCGTATCTGTTAAGCCAAAAGAATCCCAGGCACCGGTCGTAAAGAAGCTGAATCTTATACTTAAACCATAAATACAATCTATACATCAAGTATCTGCCTAAGCGATCGAAAATCAATCCCAGAACATGCTTATAGATAAGGACCCCAAAAATTGAAAAGAACAGACGCTCCAAAAGCCAAAACACTTTCATGTTTGCAACTCCGACTCGAGCAGGCAATAAATCAAGCAACCTTTTAGCCCTGCTTCTGGACAGCAATTATCCACAAGCCGCACGTTGGACCGCCAATTAAAAATATGTGGTGGAGTAGGAAGGTTCCCCCCACACACAAAAGAATTCCACAGCTAACTCAGCTGGAGAAGCAGATGAAAGCTGTATTTTACAAGCAGATATGGATTGCAATGAATATGTACAAAAATACACAATATTTACAATATATACAGAAATATACAGCAATGTATGTAATACAGGAAACCTTTCCCCAACCCCCCTGCGGCCAGGGGGGGTTCGGCCTTTCCCTCCCTTCTCCCTCCCTACCTCCCCTTTTTCCCAAAAAGGGTTAGAGAGAAGGAGAAAGGAAGGTAATTAAAAGGGGAAAACTTTGTTAAAGCTCAAAGCGAATGCAAAAAGTTAGTTTTCTTATCTGGTTAGCAAGAATCGTAGAGAGAAACGAGCCAGCTCACAGCACAGGGGGAAGAAGAAGACGACTACTGACTCCCCCCGACTGAAAGACTAAACAAAAATCTACAGCCGGGTTCCACCAATGAAATTGGATTAGCATATCATTGTTTTCATTCATATACCAAAATATTCGCCCAGAGTGTTCAGAAAGTGTCTCTTTCTTAAAGGCACAGCCTAAACCGGTCACACTCTGATAGTCACATTTCAGTTTTACTAAGTGTATTCACTAGCATTTTCACTAAAAAAAGTAAAATTTTTAGATCAATTTCTTGAAATTATTTTATTTGGTATCTTTACTGATAGAATAAGGAAATATGTCTGAAAAAGAGGCTAGTGATAGAGTTGAATCCAAACCCAATTTACAGTATGTATCTCTCTTATCCAGCTTCAAGCATCAGCTGTAAGACTTGGTATTCCCCTTCTGAGTGACCGAAGTTGACTCACTTTTTATAACTATTGCACAATTAATGTATAAGGCTGTAACCTCTTGTCATTTTATTCTTGGAACGGTTTCCTTTCTCATAATGTCTGCAGAGGTAAGCAAATTTGAAACACAATATTCAGCTTGCAGTATTTGATTGCAGGGAGAAAAAAGAAAGGCAACTTTGTCAAAGTATTAATTTCCTTCAAGTCACACATACATAACTATTCTAAGGCAGCACTTCCTCAAGTACTTCATTACTGTGCAAATTTTGATAAGCTATTTCTATGCAACTTAGATTTATTGTTGTTATTTACATTGATCCCACAAGTATTCTAGGTACTTTAAAACAAGTTTAAAATGCAATTCTCTAATACAAAGAGTTTATATCACAATCTTAGATGTGGCGCATAAGCAGTAAGGGTAAGTCCTACAGCAGTAAACTTATTTGTCTAGCCTATCTACGTGTCAAGGTGATTTCAGTATGTTGTTTTGGGGTTTTTTGTTGGTTGTGTTTCAGAAAACATAAGTTTTAAATGCTTTTAAAAACGCATTAACATGTTCTTGGGAGATGCATATACCCAGTATGCATTATGACTGGCATAGCCAGCTAAAGAGCTAGGAATGTATAATGCTACAAGAATTTGTAAATGTAGGGGATGTGTAAGGAGTTAGAAATAAGATCATACAGTGCACTGGGAAGCATTTGAGGAATTCTCCTCTGATAAGCTGTTTTTTAAAGTTGTCATTACAATGGACAGATGCTACATTAGAGAATTGCATTTTTAAAGCAAAAAAAGATGTCTGAAGCAGAAAAACAGACTGTCAGATGTGTTGATATTTAGAAGACCTTTAACTTTTACAGTATTTTGGTGATAGTTACATATACTAAGGCTCATTTCATTTGTAGCTGTGGTAAATTTTTTAACTTGAAATAAGTAAATGAACAGAAGGAGGAAAAAAAAACAACAACTCAATGAAAAACATTCCAATTTAAGCAATTTGTTTTTCTTTTCTTCCTTGACAGAGGTAGCATGTATCACACATGCTCATATCTTAAGTTGTGACTGCACACACCTTGGTTTTCATGTCCTTTGCCTTCTAATGTCAATTACTGTTCTTATTAGTGACATATCTTCATATTCTCGATTAAACCCATTATTCACTGGTCTGGATGGTTGGGTAGCAGTGCTATCTATATTTCTTGACTCACTCTTGCACTTTTTACAGCACTGGATAATCTGTTGCAATATTCCACAAAATACACTGTTAAACAGTAAAAATGCTTTCATATTTATTGAACATATTTCTAACTACAGGAATAGCAACCCAGTGTTTATTCTGAATTATTTCTAAAGTTGTTATGCATAGCACAGTCAAAACAAAATGTGGAAATACTGATTTTTAACTACCTCTGTGAATTTACAGATTATTCATTATTATTAATAAATATTAGTACTTTGTAAGCTAAGATACAAAGTAGTTATTTGTTTATAGCTTACCTGGTTCGGAGTTAATAAGTGGAATATGGTCAGGCATGGAGCATTATGATACAGCAGAAGAGTTATGGCATGTTTTGGTTTAAAATGTGAGTAAGAACTAATATTAAGCCGTGTTAAATTAATTTTTTTTGGTGGTGTGGTGGGTTGAAAATCCCGCCCCACTCCCCCATTAAATTTGCCAGACCAGCTCAGTTGGAAGCAAATGAAAGCTGTATTTACAAACACAACTACAATCTACAATGGAATTCAAGGAATATACAATATACAAATATATGATATTTACAACTAATAAACAGCACAAGAACCCTCTGGTCAAAGACCAGAGGAAGCTACTAGCTTCTTCCTCCTTGCCTGCCCCTTACCCTCCTGGACAAAAGGGACAAGCAAAAGGAGCAGAGGGACCTTAGACTTAGTCAAAGCAATGAAGCCAAGGTCAAGCAGAAGCAAGTTAGTATCTCTCCCAGAGCAAAGATGCAAGAGAAGAAAAAGAAATTGTTTGGGGAACTAAATCTTATGGTAGATATCTCTCCAATAGGATTGTTTAGAATTATCTTTGTTTTCCTTTTTATGCCCAATCGTGATTTACTTACATTTTACTACTTTCTGTTCAACATCTGTGAAAAATTTTGAAGGCATAGCCTAAAACTATCACAGGTGGCTTAGCTTCTTATATGCTGAATTCTAAGCCTAGTGCTTGGCACGTTCTAATGCAGCACTGTGACCTGGTCTGCATTTCCAAATTCCACAGGAATTCCACAGGAAAAGTTTGGTAGAAGTAAAAAGCAAGGAAATAACTGAGAAGATGTGAGACTTAGAATAGGCAGCTCAGTCCTCTTCTAGAGGTTAACACCCCTGTATAGAAGCTCCCTGGAAGACTTAACCAGTCATGACATGCTGTATTTAAGTGGTGACCTCTAAGGCCTTTGGGTTTTCTGGTTCTTCTTTCATTAGCTCACACAATGGTTTTTTGACACAATGTATGTTTTCATGGTGGGAAGCATTTGTCATTTAGTAAATAAATGACCTTAAGAAGTTACAAATTTCCTAAGTATCTAGACGTCAGTGCTCATCTTTTTAGTCTGTGATGGGTTGACCCTGGCCAACAGCCAGTCACCCACTGAGCTCTCACTCACTCACTTCTCTATCACCATTCAGAAAGGGGAGAGAATAGGAATACAAAAATTTTTAAAAACCTCATGAGTATGACATTACATAGTATGGGATATCCCTTTCATCACTTGGGTCAGTTGCCTTGACTTCGTCCCCCCACCCAGCCTCTTGTCCACTCCCAGCATACTCACTGGGCAACAGACTGAATAGTGTCAAGACTTTCTCTTTTTTTCAGACACTGACAAGACATTGGTGTGTTATCAGCACTGTCTTAACCACAAATCCGAAACAGCACCCCGAATGGGCTGCTGTGAAGAAATTTAAACTTCATCAGAGTTTGCTACTGCTTGCTAGTTGTAAAAAAGTGAAGAGCCCTCTCTGTCACACGTTCACTATCTCCCCAAATTCACGTATCTTGTCTCCTACTGCCTGAACTGTGTGAACTGTGTTAACATTTCTTGTTTTGACGTGGCTTTGAGGTAACCATACTTTAAAACTGGTTGTTAATGAAAAGAAACCCCAAACTTTACTTGACCTGGAAGGGCAGTTAGATACTGTAAATGTCTTTATAAGTCTTGTAATTTATGTCAGCTGTACTGAGTCTTACATAATAATGAGGTTCCTGGCTCTGCAGTGGTATCAGAAGAGAGAGAGCTGTTGCCACTATGGTAGATGCAGTGACACTGATGTAGTCTCTTTATACTACAGACACTGAGCAAGAGAAGACAAGGTGAAGGAAATCCTGCCTTTCAGTCACGGCTTGGCTACCGGGAAGATCTGACTCTCTGGACTTAAAATAGCCATCATTTTAAACTATATTGAGTCCTCCAGAGATAAGTTTTCTTCTTCTTCAAAGTCTGGTAACTATTCCATCCTGGTTCAATTTAACTGCTTGCTAGGTTTCAAGTGAGGTGGTGAGGAAGCACAAAGAAATTTTTAGGTCTCCTATAAACAATAATCTTTGAACCATTCTGGCAAGCAAGGACCTTGTAAATCTAAGCAGAGCATGTTTTACTGTGAAGTATTAGGCATGCACATAGCACTATCCATGCCTTCAAACCCTGTGATGCTTATTTGCATTGTTACGGCTTGGCTCAGAATTCTTCAAATCATGTTAGTTTTCTTCCAAATAGTTCATTTTTTGTAAAGGATATTCCCAAGTAGGATTAAAATTAAACTGGTTTGCTTGGTTTTGGTTTCATGAAAAATAAGGGATTAAGAGAGTAGTGAAGTATTTCCTGATGGGGGAACAGAGCCACAACTATGGAAGAGGAAAGGTTTTTTAAAATATCCTGGGAAGGATAAGAAAGTGGTCTGGTCTTAGATAATTTTATATGTTAGAAAAAGAAAAAGAAAAAGAAAAAGAAAAAGAAAAAGAAAAAGAAAAAGAAAAAGAAAAAGAAAAAGAAAAAGAAAAAGAAAAAGAAAAAAAAAGAAAAAGGTTTATTCCTTGTGTTGCAAAATGTTTTCAAATTTTCAAGTTTCCAGGGTGCTGTATTGATGACCACATAGATGTCAATCAGTAACCTGTACCTACTAGTGAGTGAGAGTCGGTGTAAAACCCTGACATGACTGGTTGTTTGGTTGGAACATGAGTAAAACAAAAGATGAGCAGACACTGATGGGTGTCTGGGGGAGCTCATGAAATTATGAGCTGGAGCCCAGAAGCATGGAGGGTGCAGGACATTTCAAACTGCTAGTCATTTAAGCTTTTTTTTTAATCTCTCCTTTTTGTTTGTTTGGTTTGTGTTTTGTTGTTGTTTCCAGGTAAAAAAAACCCAGCGCGTGGTTGAGAGATCAGGCAGCAGCGAGGAGCTCGGCTCTGAGAGCTTGCTTTTGCCTTTGCTTTCCTTGCTTTTCGGGAGGTAAGGGGCTGGTGGGTCGGGACCTCCTGGAGAGGGGAGGAGGGGCGGCAGGCTCGGGTTGCCTATGTGCCTGAAGGCAGTGACATAGCAGGGGGAGGGGTTGCCGTAGAAACCGCGGCAAACCAAACATACCCCAGCGCCTGAGAGAGCAGGCAGCAGTGGCTCCAAACCAAACAGACCCCAACACGTGGCTGAGAGAGCAGGCAGCAGCGAGGAGCTCGGCTCGGCCTTTTCACTGACCAGAAAAAAAAAAAAAAAAAAAAAAAAAAAAAAAGCTGGGTGGCGAGGGTGATTAAGAGGGTGGTTACTGCAACATGGTTACTACTCGAAGTTACTAGAAGTAAGGCTAGTAGAAGAACAGTGGGCACCCAAACAGAGGTCACTCACAAGCATGCAGGTGTTCAGGTAGGTGGCTGCAGTGAGTGCTGGGACCTGGCACTCGATATGGAGGATGGAAGGAACAACTCCTGTGTGAGTTGTGAGCAGATAAGCGATCTGATGAGCATGGTGGCCGAACTAAAAGAAGAGGTAGAAAGGCTTAGAGCTGTAAGAGACAGCGAAAGAAACACTGACTATTCCCAAAATCTAACTTCTACCAAACCAGAACAGGGGGTAACTTTTAGTGGAGAAGGGAGTTTGATACCTTCCCATCAGCTAGCCTCTCAGCCTCCCTGCAGTAACCCACATGAGCAGGGCCAATGGGAGCAGGTCTCTGCCCGACGGAAGAAGGGCAGACGGAGCAAGCGTGCTACTTTGAGCAGCACGCTGCCTACAGTGCAGGTTCAGAATAGGTATGAGGCTCTGCAGGAGGAGCAGGTCATAGGTGAGGATGAGGACTCAAGGAAGACAGAAGCTGCACCAATGACAGGTTCCCTCAGGCCAGCTATCAAAACTAGTTGGGAAAGGAAACCTCGTAGGGAGACTCCCTACTGAAGGGAGCAGAGGGCCCAATATGCAGACCAGATCCATTTCATAGGGAGATCTGCTGCCTCCCTGGTGCCCAAGTAAAGGACATAGTAGGCAAAATTCCCAAACTTGTGAGCCCTTCAGACTACTACCCACTGCTGGTCTTTCAGGTGGGTAGTGACGATGCAACAATGCGAGGCTCACAATCAATTAAAAGAGATTTCAGAACGTTAGGGCACCTGCTAAAGGGATCAGGATCTCAAGTAGTGTTCTGTGCTATCCCTCTAACATCAGTGATGGATGAGGGAACATTGTGGAAGAGCCAACAGGTCAATTCATGGCTCAGGGGCTGGTGCCATCGACAGGGATTTGGGTTCTACAGTCATGGTTTGGTTTTCAAGGCAGCAGAGCTAAAAACAACTTATGGGACACACTTGTCCCAGAGGGGGAGAAGGATCCTGGGGCAGGAATTGGCAGGGCTCATAGACAGGGCTTTAAACTAGATTTGAAGGGGGGAGGGGTTGGTGGTCTCCTGCTGGCCTGTGACAAGCGGAGGGGCAGCTCACCTGAGGTGGAGGGATGGAGAGCCAGTAGGGGCTCTCAGCTTGCTGCCCTGAGGCAAGACACAAATGACACACCAGGACACCCTGTGGAAACCAAGGGGAGTTGGCACAGGAGGACGACAGGGCCAGCCCAGCTGAAGTGCTTCTATGCAAATGCACGCAGCTTGGGCAACAAACAAGATGAGTTAAGGGCCACCGTGCTGTTGGGACGCCATGACATAGTGGGCATCACCGAAACTTGGTGGGACGACTCCCATGACTGGAACGTAGGGATAGACGGGTATATGCTCTTTAGGAAGGATAGGCAGGGAAGGAGAGGAGGAGGTGTTGCCCTCTATGTCAACAACCAGCTGGAATCAGCAGAACTCCACCTGGGGAGGCATTATGAGTTGGTTGAGAGTTTATGGGTTAGAATTAAAGGCAAGACAGGGGAAGGAGATATTACTGTGGGGGTCTCCTACAGGCCACCTGACCAGCAGAACCAAGCAGATGAGGCCCTCCACAGGCAAATAGAAGTGGCTTCCAGCTCACAAGCCCTGGTCCTCATGGGGGATTTCAACCACCCTGACATCTGCTGGAGGGACAACACAGCAAGGCACCAGCAATCCAGGATGTTCCTGGACTGCATAGAAGACAACTTCCTCCTCCAAATGGTAGAGGAACCAACAAGAAAAGGTGCTACACTGGACCTTGTTCTCACCAACAGGGAAGGGCTGGTAACCAATGGGAGGCTCAGAGACAGCCTGGGCTGCAGTGACCATGAAGCAGTTGAATTTAATATCCTCAGGGCAATCAGGAGGACCTATTCTAAGCTTACGACCCTAGACTTTAGGCGTGCAGACTTCGATCGCTTCAGGGATCTGCTAGCCAAAGTGTCGTGGGATGAAGCCCTGAAGGGAAGAGGGACCCAGGACAGCTGGTCAGTATTCAAGGACCACCTCCTCTGTGTCCAGGAGCTATGTATACCTACAAGGAGAAAAGCAGGAAAGAATGCTAGGAGGCCTGCCTGGATGAACAAGGAGCTACTGCACACACTATTACTTAAAAGGAAACTCTGCAGGAAGAGGAGGGAAGGACAGCTAGAACAGGGGGCTACGTAAGGAAGCTGCCCAAGCAGCAAGAGGCCTGGTTAGGAAAGCCAAAGCAGAGTTGGAATTGAATCTAGCCAGGGAGGTTAAAGGGAGCACTAAGAATTTCTATAGATATGTTAATGGCAAGAAGAAGACTAGGGAAGGTGTGGGCCCCCTCAGAAAGGAAAGTGGTGAATTAGTCACAAGTGATGTGGAAAAGGCTGAGGTACTCAGTCACTTCTTTACCTCAGTCTTCACTGCAAGGGCCTCTAGCCACACTCCTGGTGTCATGGCAGACGATGCCAGGGACAGGGATGCAAGAACTCCCCATCGTAAGTGAAGCTCAGGTTCGTGATCACCTGAAGAACCTGAAAGTGTAGCTTCAGCAAGACCAAGTGCAGGGTCCTGCATCTGGGTCGAGGCAATCCCAGGCACAAATACAGGCTGGACAGTGACTGGCTGGAGAGCAGCCCTGAGGAGAGAGACTTGGGGGTGCTGGTGGACGACAAGCTCAACATGAGCTCTCAATGTGCACTTGCAGCCCAGAAAGCAAATCAGATCCTGGGCTGCATCAGAAGTGTGACCAGCAGGTCAAGGGAGGTGCTTCTCCCCCTCTACTCAGCTCTGGTGAGACCCCACCTGGAGTACTGTGTCCAGTTCTGGAGCCCCTATTACAGGAGGGATATGGACGTGCTGGAGCGTGTCCAGAGAAGGGCCACGAGGATGGTCAGAGGGCTGGAGCACCGCTCCTATGAGGACAGACTGAAGGAGTTGGGGCTGTTCAGTCTGGAGAAGAGAAGGCTCCGAGGTGACCTCATTGTGGCCTTCCAGTATCTGAAGGGGGCCTACAGGAAGGCTGGGGAGGGACTTCTCAGGCTATCAGGTAGTGATAGGACTAGGGGGAACGGAATGAAGCTAACCCTAACCCTAACCCTAACCCTAACCCTAACCCTAACCCTAACCCTAACCCTAACCCTTCCAACCCTGACTGATTCTATGATTCTATGATTCTAAAAATAACACCAGCCAGCAACACAGAGTATAGCTTCCTAGTTGTCAGTAAGCTCAGGAAAAAAAATAGATAAAATTTCTCTCTATGTCACAGTTTCCTGAGCCCTGAAAACATTCACAGACATGAGGTTGTACCTCTAATGATTTACTTATCATAGGTGCATACTCACACTAATCTGCTTATCATTTCTTTTCATCAGAAGTTACCAACCATCTTTTGGTTTGCAGCATTTATTTCTGATGGGTGCTTGGTGCCATGATCTAGTTGTTTGGGTGGGTTGGATTGGTTGATAGGTTGGACGCGATGATCTTGAAGGTCTCTTCCAACCTGGTTTATTGTATTATTGTATTGTATTAAAAGATATGAATACTGTGGTGACAAAGATGGTATATCCAAAAAGAAGGAACCAACCCCACCAACTCTTGTCTGATACTGCACAGTCTTTGCATTTGAAATCTGAAACAAAGACAAATATAATTAAGTATTTGAAAAGCAAAACAAAGTTGTATTCTGACAAGATTTCATATGAAGGCTTATTGAGGATTGACCAGGCAGTACAGCTGTCTTTATTCTTCTAATTCTTCTTAATTCTTCTTTCATTGTTGGTGGTGTGTTGTTTTTTTTTTCAGGCTAAAAGATTAAGCTTCTCATGAGAGAACTGTTGTCTTTTACTTCATATGTAAGATTTTTTGAATTGTTGTAAGCTACTTTTGAAATTTGCTATTGATCAAAATTCTCAATTTACTGAAGTGGCATACCCTAAAACATCTCTGTTAGGCAGCAAACACTTACGTAATGATAACGACTGCAAACCAAATACATGCTTGTGGTATGACAGCCAAGAGAATTTCATTGGCCACTGTAGTTTTTTATCAAGGACTCAGAAGAATTGCATTGCACAGTTGTTAAACATGATGTGATATCTAGAAATAGACTGTTTTCAGCATTTAGCATCTGCTGGTCAGTCTGGAAAGTCCACATGGAGCAAACTTGGCTCATCTGAAATAATGTATTTTGGACATTGAGGTCACATTCCCAGCAGGGTTACACAAATTGGATTCATAATTCTAGGATAGGGGAAGAGTTACAAGGTGTTGAGAATAATTTTACAGAGAAGATTCCTTCCCACATATTCCTATGTTTATGTACATGCTTTCTAAAAACCCTCACACTGCTGTGTGTAATTACTGTTCCTCTTTCAGTAACTGGAAAAAGAAACTCAAACTACAGAAGCTTATAAAATGCAAAGATTATTAACAAGATAATGAAAGATTGTAAGCGATTTGAGGGCTTGTATGTTTATTTATTTGTTTTGATATGAAGTAAAGATCCCACAAACTTTTTGGAGTATATTAAGAAAAAGTATTTGTAATTAATTAATCAATTAATTAATATTATGTATGTAAATGTATAAAATATTTAGGATATATACAACATAAAATAAATGTTCTACTGCACAGTGAACTAGTTTAGATCCAGAAAAATCTCTTCTGAGAAGCCTGTCTGTCCAGCTGTACAAAAAGTTCAAACAAAAACTGTGCCTTTCCTCCATTACTTATAAAGCTATAGACTCTTTTATCTCACCCTTACTCCAGCAGAGGTGAGTGTTGGGCAAGAAAGCAATAAGGCTAAATAACAATTTAATTCCCTTTGCACACACTAAGTCTATTTCTGTCACTTCCAAATGTTCCTTACCATGCACAGTCGACTTGGTGCCATTACCACGTTTGCCCTGTATTTTCTGCATTAGCATCACATTGCAGAAATGCGAGTTGCTGGCATTCTGGTCAAGATTTCTCAGTTTTAATATAGAGTATCCCCTGAGGATGTTCTTTGTAATGTGTACTTCTGACCAGTCTGTGCTAGTGCTGGTCTGGAGACTCTGCAGGTTGTGACAGTCAGGATGTTTCCTCCAGTACACAATTGGCTCCTCATTCTCCTCTCTGGGATACTCAAATACACACAGCATCCACACTGTGGAGTTAAGGAGCATGCTGGCGTCTTCAGGGTATTGTGTGACTGAAAGCTCTGGCCCACTGCTGGCGATACAAAAAATTAAATGAACAACAGTAATGAATAGTTTAGCAAAAATAAATTCTATGCTTGTATTAAACTAAATATGACTGTAAATAAACTCAGACTTGCTGCTTGGAATATTTTCTATACAATCTCAAAACTTTCTTCAATTTCTGTAATTTTTAGCTTTGGTAGTTCCTGACATCACATCTCAGAACCTTTGGGTATTTTTTCTATTTTTCTATGTAGTAGGGTAAGAAAGTTCCCCCCCACACACACAAAAGAATTCCACAGCTAACTCAGCCGGAGAAGCAGATGAAAGCTATATTTACAAGCAGAAATAGAATGCAATGAATATGTACAAAAATATACAATATTTACAATATATACAGAAATATACAGCAATGTATGTAATACAGGAGACCCACAGCCGGAGGAGGGTGTGTCCCCCCCGGCCGCTATCCCCCTTCTCCCTCCCTACCTCCCCTTTTTTCCCAAAAAGGGTTAGAGAGAGAGAGAAAGGCAATTAAGGAGAAAATTCTGTTAGCTCAAAGCGTATGCAAGAGTTAGTTTTCTTATCTGGTTAGCTCTGTTAATCCAAGGTCGCTCTGTTGCTTCAGCGAGAGAGAAGCCGACAGACCCACAGGAACAGAGAACAACAGACTGACTCCAAACAGACTGAACCCAAAACTCAAAGTTGCATTATACCTACCTACCAATTAAATTAGTTTAGCATATCTTTGTTTTCAATACATTCAGCCAGAGTGTTCAGAGAGTGTCCATTTCTTAAAGGCAGATCCTAAACCGGTCACATTCTAATAAAGCCCTATATGGCTAATATGTGTACATAAATTAACTGTACAATTAACACAGAAGGATGATCGACCCACAGATATGGATATTTTGAGATACAATTCTTGCACACATACCAACAACAATGAGCAAAATTATTTGGAGCATGCCTGAAGTAAATCTATTACTGTGCTTTGCACAGCTAAAAAGGAAGAAGGGGGAAAAAAAGGCCATGAACAAGACAATACCTCTCAAGAAACAAAAGTGATATTAATTGCAAAGGATGCACAAGGCTAAACTTCTATTTAGACAATGTCTCTTCCAGAGCTAATCAGTAGTCAATTTATAACTTGTCAGGCTGCAAATCTGAATTTACTCCTTTACCACAGATATGATGGCATAAGCCAAATCCTGCATGTCACCAAAATGCACCTTATTGAGCAATCCTCAAGTGTCAAATAGTTTGAAGCGACTTTTCCCAGGCAGCATGGCAATGAGCTTTAAAAATTTCTTCTGGATAACAGAACATTACTCTATTTGATAATGGTATAAGGTCAATTTGCAGAGACATCTCATTCTTTTTAACACCTTAGAAGACTGAAATTTATCCACAGTCACATTTTGAAATTTTGACTAATAAATCACATGAGACAATTCTACTTAAACTCATTTACATTGCAAATAACCACATTTAATTTCTCAACTTAGCTGTACTCTCCCTTTGTAGTAAGCAGAATAGTAACTGAAAACCCATGATTAGTTTCATCCCACAATAAAGGTTTAAGCAGATAATGTAATATATATTTTTTATACAAGAAAAGCCCCTGTTTGTCACATAGAATAATTACTTCAGATAAAGATATTAAAAATTCTGTGAAATAAATCTGTCTTTTCCATCTGAGGATGTAAAACTAGATTTCCATTCACAAATGATCTTGTATTTGTGGAATTCTTTTCAAATGAAACAGCTAAAGTTTTGCATAAAAAATTTAGAAAGTCACTACTAAGAACAGACAAAATATGCTTTAAAAAATATCACAACAAATCAATAAGATGTTTTAAACCATCTAATTATGCTCCTATTTTTATGTAGTCATTTTTTAGACATTTGGTTATTTGAATGCCAAGAAATATATGTTCAGAAATGACTGTGTTGTACTTGAAAGAGGGATTCCTGAAAATTGGCATGAAAGTCTGCTTAAAATAGACATAATAAAAGGGATTTTCTGGAGCACTGCTTTCATTCAAGTGAAAAATAAATATATTTAAAAATCATGATACCACTTCAATAGTAATACTACACTACCTGCAGAGTACCAGCCTCACCTTAGTCAATGAGGGAAAAGTAGCTGACTTTGTGAACAGATGGCTCATACCGGAAATATCTTCAGCATTTTCATCATGATATACAAATAAAAACAAATTTTAAAAAAAATCTCAAATAACTTCAGGTGTTTTTACTTTAAAGTTTGTTAATGTAAAAGAGAATACATGCACTTTTAAAAGTACTCCAAGATCCAGTTTTGTAAAAATCCTTGAAATAAACTTAACTTGTTGCCCAGTTGACCTATATATGAAAATATATGTAGAGGTTCCTAACATGCAAAAATGAACCCATGTTTTTCTCCTTTTTCCTTCCAGTGTAGTTTCAATTTTGTATCAGGTGTAATTTTAATGTCTATGTACTATTTTAAGCACTTTTATGCCTTCTTTTTTCTTATTTTTCATTTCCTCCATAAAACAGAATTTTGAAGATTTACTAGGAAAGGAGTTGGCAGGTCTCATTGACAGGGCTTTAAACTAGATTTGAAGGGAAAGGGGTGAAACCATTCCTCCCCAGACAGGAGTCTGAGGGTGGTAAGCTGAAGTCAGGGGGTGAAACCAGCAGCCCAGCTGAAGTGCATGTACATTAATGCGCAAAGCATGGGTTACAAACAAGAGGAGCTGGAAGCCTTGTTACAGCAGGAAAGCTATGATGTAGTTGTCATCACAGAAATGTGGTGGGATGACTCACATGACTGGAGCAATGTAATTGACCGCTACGGGCTCTTCAGGAGAGACAGGCAAGGGAGAAGGGGTGGAGGGGTGGCCCTGTACATCAGGAAGGCACTAGATGCCATGAAACTAGAGATCAAGGATCATCAGGTTGAGCGTCTGTGAGTGAAAATTAGAGCGAAGACCAACAAGGCACATATCCTGGTTGGAGTCTGTTATAGACCACCCAACCAGGATGAAGCTGTCTCAAGATCGCTAGACCTTGTTCTTATGGGTGATTTTAACTTGCCTGCTGGGAACTTAACACAACAGAGAGGAGGCAGTCTAGAAGGTTCTTAGAGTGTATGGAGGACAACTTCTTATCCCAGTTGCTGCATAAGCCTAGCAGGGGTAAGGCTTTGCTTGACCTTCTTTTTACAAACAGAGAAGGGCTGGTGGGAGATGTGGTGGTTGGAGGCCTTCTGGGGTCCAGTGACCGTGAGATAATTGAGTTTTCAATATGCAGTCAAGCTAAGTGGGGCATCAACAAAACCTCCACTCTGAACTTCTGGAGGGCGGACCTCAGGTTACTCAAGGAATAAAATCAGAAGGTTCCTTGGGACACAGCATTTAAAAACAAAGGTGTCCAGGAGGGCTGGACCTACTTCAAGAAAGAATTCTTGAAGGCACAGGAACAGGCTGTGCCCATGTGCTGGAAGATGAGCCGCCAGGGTAGACGGCCAGCCTGGTTGGGCAATGAACTTCTGGGTGAATTAAGGGAAAAAAGAAGGTGTATCATCTTTGGAAGAAAGGTGAGGTAACTCATGGAATTTTTAAGGATGTTGCTAGGTCATGCAGGAAAGAAATTAGAGAGGCAAAAGCCCATTTAGAGCTTAGACTAGCCCCTGCTGTGAAGGACAACAAAAATTCCTCCTACACATATATTAGTAGCAAGAGGAGAGACAAAGACAACTGTGGTGGTTTAAGCCTTTACTGGGAGTTAAGAGCTCATATGGGGGCTCTCCCCCTCCTCCCTCCCCCTCCCAACAGAGAGAAAAAAAAAAGGAAAGAAGCAAATCCACCAAACAATAATTTGAAGTCAGCTTGGAAGTAGAGAGGTAAAGAGTTTTCTTTAATATATATATATATATATAAAAAAAAACCAGCAACAGGTAAGGTTCACAAGGGCAAGGAACAAGGATGGATGGGAGGGGGACAAAGAAGAAGAATACAAAACCAGTCTCTCTCTGAAGAGATGCAGAGTCAGCAGGGAGAAGGATCAGGCCCAGCCACGTGGCAGAAGAGCAGGAAGGCAGACACAGTAGCTCTCATCCAGGAGAGGCAGGAGCCAAAAGGAGCCTAATGACTGCAATGTCCTGCTTTTTATACCCTAGCTGGGCAGGGAGGGGGAGTGGAACAGACTCCATTTCCCAGGGTGGGTGGGGGTGGGAAATGCCCTGCAGGGAGGGCAAAGCACCCGCAAGCCCTCCACCCTGTTTTGTTTCTTCTCAGAATGGGCGTTAACCCACCATAGTCCACCCCTCTGTTCCTCTTTCACTCTCCTGTCACAGCCCCTTCATCCAATCTTGACACGTGGTATTCAAATCCTTGATGTAAGTCCCTTGTTATCCCAGCTCACTCTCTCTCAGGGATGTGGAGAAAAAAATCAGGAATCAGTCTGTCTTTGAAAGAGAAACAGAAAAATCAGGAACATTCTGTTGCTATAGGGACATCAGGAACAGTCTGTTGCTGTTGGGAAGCAGGAACAGCTGCAGGTAAGATGACCCAGGAGCTCTCTGGATTGGTGTGAGGTGTGTATATTGAGTCCTGGATGCTAGGCTGGTATTAAGCTGGGAGAGAAAAACCTTAGAACAAGCTATAACTGTTACACAGTGACTATAATACATCGACATGTGTTGCCCCTTCTGAGTTCATCCCCTCTCAGCCAGAGTCACGTTCCACTGTGGGATACACTGAACGTCCCCAGTTTCTAACATGACCCATTTGGTGTGACCAGGCCTCTCAGCTGAGACCACCCCTTGGGTTGGTTTGACCCCACCAGCAGCAGGAAAAACCCACACTGACTTCCCCAGCAGGTTTTTCTCAGAAATTACAGGAACTCCATCTCCATATACTGTTTGCATCAGGTTGGACTGGGCAGCACCAGCTCGGTTCACAGATGCTCTGCTGTTCACTAACCAAGTGGTTTGAGCTAGGTGTTCTTCCCAGTTCCTAAAGGTTCCACCCCCAAGGCTTTTAGGGTGGTCTTTAGCAAGCTTTCCCACAGCTGGTGCATGGTATGGGATGTGGTAAATCCACTCAATCCCATGTTCCTTTGCCCCGCCCCTTATGAGGTGGTTCTTGAAGTGGGTTCCATTGTCTCATTTAATCCTCCCAGGGGTGCCATGTCTCCACAGGATATGTCTCTCCAGGCCCAGGATGGTGTTGCGAGCAGTGGCATGAGGTACTGGGTAGGTCTCCAGCCACCCTGTACTTGCCTCCACCATGGTCAGTACGTACTGCTTGCTCCTGTGAGACCGAGAAAGGGTGATGTAGTCGATCTGCCAGGCCTCTCTGTACTTATATTTTGACCATCTCCCCCCATACCACAGAGGCTTCATGCACTTGGCCTGCTTGATGGCAGCACACATGTCACACTCATGGATAACCTGTGAGATCATAGAATCATAGAATCATAGAATCAGTCAGGGTTGGAAGGGACCACAAGGATCATCTAGTTCCAACCCCCCTGCCATGGGCAGGGACACCCTACACTAGATCACGCTGGCCAGAGCCTCGTCCAGCCTGGTCTTAAACACCTCCAGGGACTGGGCCTCAACCACCTCCCTGGACAACCCATTCCAGGGCTTCACCACTCTCATGGTAAAGAACTTCTTCCTCACATCCAGCCTGAATCTCCCCATTTCCAGCTTCATTCCATTCCCCCTAGTCCTATCACTACCTGAGATCCTGAGAAGTCCCTCCCCAGCCTTCCTGTAGGCCCCCTTCAGATACTGGAAAGCCACAATGAGGTCACCTCGGAGCCTTCTCTTCTCCAGACTGAACAGCCCCAACTCCTTCAGTCTGTCCTCATAGGAGAGGTGCTCCAGCCCTCTGATCATCCTCGTGGCCCTTCTCTGGACACGCTCCAGCACGTCCACATCTCTCCTGTAATATGGGCTCCAGAACTGGACGCAGTACTCCAGGTGGGGTCTCACCAGAGCTGAGTAGAGGGGGAGAAGCACCTCCCTTGACCTGCTGGTCACACTTCTCCTGATGCAGCCCAGGATCTGATTGGCTTTCCGGGCTGCAAGCGCACATTGAGAGCTCATGTCGAGCTTCTCGTCCACCAGCACCCCCAAGTCTCTCTCCTCGGGGCTGCTCTCCAGCCAGTCACTGCCCAGCCTGTATTTGTGCCTGGGATTGCCTCGACCCAGATGCAGGACCCTGCACTTGGTCTTGTTGAAGCTCATGAGGTTGGCTTGTGCCCACCTCTCCAGCCTGTCCAGGTCCCTCTGGATGGCATCCCTTCCCTCCAGGGTGTCCACTGCACCACACAGCTTGGTGTCATCAGCAAACTTGCTGAGGGTGCACTCGATGCCACTGTCCATGTCACCCACAAAGATGTTGAACAAGACAGGTCCCAGGACTGATCCCTGAGGGACTCCGCTTGTCACTGGCCTCCACTGGGACATGGACCCGTTGACAGCCACTCTTTGGGTGCGGCCATCAAGCCAATTCTTTATCCATCTAGTGGTCCATCCATCAAACCCATGTGTCGCCAGCTTGGAGACCAGGAGGTGGTGTGGGACAGTGTCGAAGGCTTTGCTCAAATCCAGGTAAACGACATCAGTTGCTCGCCCCTCATCTATTAATGCTGTCACCTGATCATAGAAGGCCACCAGGTTTGTCAGGCAGGATTTGCCCTTGGCAAAGCCATGCTGACTATTCCCAATCACCTCTTCACTATTCTTCTGAGTCATTAGTGCCTCCAGGAGGATCTGCTCCATGATCTTTCCGGGCACAGAGGTGAGACTGACTGGCCTGTAAAAGAGATGACATCTCTATGGAGATGGCCTCCATAGAGATGTCCACTGATCTGTCCCAAGCCCACGGGTATGTGGCATCTCTCCCTTGGTGGCCAGAAGGATCATGGGCCCAGTGAGCTAAGAACAGCTCACCCTTGTGTTCCCAGTCCAAGTCTATTTGGGAGCTTTTAGCAGCCAGATCTGCTTGGTGCTTGTGCTTGTGCTCCTCTGTGGCTCTGGTCTTGGGGATGTGTGCATCGACGTGGCGTACCTTTACTGGCAGCCTGTCCAGGTGGGCAGCAATGTCTTGCCACAGGTCGGCGCCCCAAACTGGCTTCCTTTTCTCTGCCACCTGTTCCTCCTCCATTCCTTCAGCCACCCCCACAAGGCATTGGCTACTATCCAGGAGTCAGTGTAGAGGTACAGCACTGGCCAGTTCTCTTGTTCTGCTATATCCAGGGCCAGCTGGACAGCTTTTACCTTTGTGTACTGACTGAATTCGCCTTCTCCATCCCTTGCTTCCACCACTTGCCTTTTTGGGCTCCAGACAGCTGCCTTCCATCTCTGCTTGCTTCCTACAAGCCAGCAGGACCCATCTGTAAATACAGCATAGCCCTTCTCATTGTCAGGGACACCATTGTATGGGGGAGCCTCCTCAGCACGGGTCACTGCTTGCTCTGGTGGCATTCCGAAGTCAGCACCCTCTGGCCAGTTGGTGATCAATTCAACTATGCCAGGGCATTCGAAGCTCCCCATCTGCGCTCGCTGAGTTATCAGGGCCATCCACTTATTCCAGGTGGCATCTGTGGCATGATGTGGGGTTGAGCCTCTCCCTTTGAACATCCAGGTCATGACTGGAAATCTTAGAGCTAGAAATAGAGGTGACTCAGTCCCAATTACCTCAGAGGCAGCCCGGCCACCCTCAGAGTCAGCTAGGATTTCCTTCTCTGTTGCGGTGTAGTTGGCCTTGGAGCCTTTGTACCCCTTACTCCAGAAAACTAGGGACCTGCCCCTGGTTTCACCAGGAGCCTTCTGCCATAAGCTCCACGTAGGACCATTCTCACCAGCTGCAGTGTACAGCACATACTTGACCTCTGGCCCAGTTTGAACAGGTCCCAGAGCCATAGCCTGGACCACCTCTCGTTTTATCTGGTTGAATGCTTCCTGCTGCTCAGGTCCCCACACAAAATCATTTTTCTTCCTTGTTACATGGAAGAGAGGTTTCACGATTTGACTGTACCCAGGAATGTGCATTTTCCAGAAACCCACAAGCTCCAAAAAGGATTGTGTCTCTTTCTTGTTTGTGGGTTGCCCCATAGTGGCTACTCTCTTCACCACCTCCTGAGGGACGTGGCGATGGCCATCTTGCCATTGAACACCCAGGAACTGTATCTCCCTGGCATGCCCTTATACCTTGCTTCTCTTGCGGGCAAAGCCAGCCCCCAACAGGATATCAATTATCCTCTTACATTTCTGGTAAACTTCGTCTGCTGTCTCACCCCATACAATGATGTCATCAATGAACTGCAGATGCTCAGGGGCTCCACCTTTCTCTAAGGCAGTCTGGATCACCTCATGGCAGACAGTTGAGCTATGGACCCAGCCCTGAGGCAACCAATTCCATTGGTACTGTACTCCCCTCCAGGTGAAAGCAAAATGTGGCCTGCATTCTTCTGCAATGGGAATGGAGAAAAAGGCATTAACAATGTCAGTTGTGGCATACCACTTGGCCGCCTTCGACTCCAGCTCGTAATGGAGCTCCAACATATCCAGCACAGCAACGCTGATCGGAGGAGTCACTTCATTCAGGCCACAGTAGTCCACAGTCAATCTCCATTCCCCATTTGCCTTCTGCACTGGCCATATCAGGCTGTTGAAGGGTGAGTGAGCCTTGCTGATCACCTTCTGGCTCTCCAGTTATTGAATCAGTTGATGTATGGGGTGCAGAGAGTCTCTGTTGGTCCTGTATTGCCTGCGATGTACTATGCAAGAGGCAATGGGTAACTTCAAATCCTGCACCATATTGCTCCCCACTAGGGAGGGGTCATCTGACAGCTTGGATGTGTTAGACAGCTGTTCTTTGCCTGCAGTCTCCACAGCTGCTACCCCAAATGCCCACTTGTGCCCCCTAGGGTCCTTGAAGCATCCCTCCTGCAGAAAGTCAATGCCAAGAATGCAAGGTGCATCTGGACCAGTCACTATGTCGTGCTTTCCCTATTCATTCCCGGTCAGGCTTCTCTCAGCCTGCAGAACAGTCAAGTCTTGTGAGCCCCCTGTGACTCCCTGAATGCTTATGGGCTCAGCCCCTTTGTACCTTGATGGTATCAGGGTTCATTGTGTCCACCAGAGCTCAGTACTTCAGGGCTTCTGAAGTACCAGGCCATTTCACATAGACATCCCAGTACAATTGGTTGTCCCTGGCCTCCACCTGGCTGGAGGTAGGGCACCTCTAATGCTGGTGGCGATGCCCACGCTTGTCACAGGGTCCTGTGTTACTAGGAGAAGGGTCTCTTGAGTGAGAGGGACCACTCTGGGAAACTGGGGCAGCCCTTCTCCTGGACGAGTTATGCCCATTGTGGCCATCTTGTAGTTCCCGCACCCTATTCCAGAAGGCAGAGGTGGGTTGGCCATGCCCAGTGTCCATGTCCTCTCTGTGGTCACAGAGGAACCTCCACAGAGACCCCCTTACATCCCTTGATTGTCTTGGGGTGATCTTCTAGTGGAAGGTCACCTGTTCCTTATTGCCGAAACATGGACCCATTCTGAAGAAGAAGAGGAAAAGGAGGTATTGCTCCCCTTTTTTAGTTCAGACATGGAGGTCTTGATCTCTTTGACAATGCCTTTAGCCAGAGATTCTATGGCTGAGATCGGGTGTTTCTAATTTACACTGTCCTCATATTCCCTTAAATCATTAGCAAACTCTCAGGCAGTTTTAGGACTTCTATCCTGTCCAGTCAGGAGTATCCCTCCTAATGTGTGAGCATATTTCTGAGGAGCACCCTGGGTGACTTTCTTTATGAACGGCCATCTCATGGGCACCTCATCTGGGAGGTGGCCATCCCCATAAATTAGACTGTCCTGGAAGAGGCATTAATCACACAGCTAAATCTGTTTGAGCCACTGACTCTCTCTCCTCCCTCTCTATTGCAGGTTCTGGATTGAGGTTGAGGAGCCCACAAGGCAGGCACCATTAAGGCTGCCTGGAGCGTGGTGGAAGTTAGACCCAGAGGGGTGACTGCATGTGTTAGACACCATAAGAGAAGGCATGTGCAGTTTGCTTACCATATAAACATTTTTAGTTGATTGGCAGGACTTGAATAGCTAATGTACCATTGGGCCGTTAAATTTTCAAAAGGGAATTTATAGGAGAACACTCCAAATGCTTGTTTGCTCATATACTCGTTACTCACTTCTCTCCTACCTCTCTCATCTTCCCCACCCCCTCCACCCCCTGTTTGCTAATGGGATTCAAGGTGTCCACAAGCACCTACTTGCTCCTGTCTTTGGGACAATTGGGCAGTTAGCTTCTTTTGTTTTAGTGGCATAGTACTTGAGTCAGGCCTCCACCACAGCAGTGTGCTCTCTCTCTCATTTCCTCTAATTTTGGACACTGCCCTTTTGGACTATAACTACAAACTCAGAACTTCCCTTTGTTCAGGAAAGGTTTTGGTAGTTAACAGCTTGGCAGTTTGTGAGTAACATGCTAAATTTACCTGGTTATTTCTAAGGGCTATAGCTTGTTACCTGTTGGTTAGCTCCATTGAGAACTTGAGGTGGTCCATGTATGCCACCTGAGGCAGTATTGCTGTTTGGTTTCACATGTATATGGAGATTCCAGTTTGTTCCTCTGTATTCCAAGTTCTGATTATTCTAGACTGTCATTCTACTGTTTATTAGCCTTCTATTGTGTGTAATTAACCTATCATCAACCAGGCAAATGAACATGAATCAAATTGGCTCAAAAATATATATTGATATTTAATAAATCATATTCATATTTTGTCATATAGACAAATCAAATATACCACAGATATGCTTCAGAAAAAAAAATTCCTGTTCTTTGCTGCAGTACTAAGATACTGAATGTCTGCTTGTTGTCCTGCAGTCCAGGATACAACACAGCAGAAAGAGTAAAGCAGTTACCTTCCTAATATGTGCCCTCTGAACTACAGGATTAGATCAGCTAACATCCTTGTAGCCTCTTGTATAGACTATTAAATTTTATTCAGCAAAGTTACCCCTGGGCTCAACTCTTTTTCCATCCAACTACACTGCCTACACTGGCCTACAGAATGCCTGGATCTAACTAAGATAATTTCCACAGAAATATCCAGTTTTTATCTGAAAGCTTTGAGTGATAGAAAGTCTACCAACTGAATGGTTAGCTGCTGTGATGACTAATCACTGTTACTGTGGAAGGCTGTGCCTTCGTTTGCACTCTGAGCTCTCTTCTCAAATTCTCCTCACTGAAACAGCTTTGACAGTTGTTGTAGAGCCTTAAAAAAAAAACAGGTACTAAAAAAGATGCTTACACATTGATACATTGTACAGGACAATCTCTTGATATCCTTTCTGGGGAAAACAAACAAACAAACAAACAAACATCACAAACCCCGTGCAGGTCTCTTGGTGTAAGACATCTCCATCTGATTCTGTTTCTTGTGACTGGTACACTCTAAAGCTCAATTCCTTAACCCCCTTTTTTTTCAGGATTAAAATAAAATTCCTACTCTTCCACCCTTCTTCTCTAGTTTACAGATAAAAGGATATTCCTCCACAAAGTATTACTAGGAGGTCACTGACAGCTGATTTTCAATTTTATATATTATGTATCTTTTCAGTCACCACTTTCTAAATGGTTCATAGGTTCATAGAATAGTTTAGGTTGGAAGGGACCTTAAAAATCATTTAGTTCCACTTTGATGGGGAGGGACACCTTCCACTAGACCAGGTTGCTCAAGGCTTCATCCAACCTGGCCTTGAACACTTCCAGGGAAGGGACATCCACAACCTCCCTTGGCAACTTGTTCCAGTGTCTCACCATCCACACTGTAAAGAATTTCTTTCTGATATCTAGTGTAAATCTACCCTCCTCAACCTTAAACCCACTCCCTCTCATCCCATCACTACAAGCTCTTGTAAAAAGTCCCTTCCCAGGGACTAAAGGGATATAACATGTTCCTTTAATATTAAGGCTACAAGCAAATCTTCTAACTTTGCAGTAGATGTAGATGTCTCCTCAGTGATCACTTCTAGAGAAGTTTATTAAACTAATATTAACTTATTGATTGTATACTTGTGACCGGTTTAGACTGTGCCTTTAAGAAATGGACACTTTCTGAACACTCTGGCTGAATGTTTTTGATATTTGAATGAAAACAAAGATATGCTAAACCAATTTCATTGGTAGAATGCAACTGTAAGTTTTTAGCTTAGTCTGTTTTTTTTCTTCTTCTCTCTGTCCTGTGAGCTGGCCTGTTTCTCTCTCTGAAGCAACAGCTTGCTACGCAGGAACGACCTTGCTAACCAGATAAGAAAACTAACTCTTGCATTTGCTTTGAGCTTAACAGAATTTTACCCTTTTAATTACCTTCCTTTCTCTCTCTAACCCTTTTGGGAAAAAGGGGAGGTAGGGAGGGAGAAGGGGGGACAAGCCGAACCCCCCTGGCCGCAGGGGGGTTGGGGAAAGGTCTCCTGTATTACATACATTGCTGCATATTTCTGTATATATTGTATATTTTTGTACATATTCATTGCATTCCATTTCTGCTTGTAAATATAACTTTCATCTGCTTCTCCGGCTGAGTTAGCTGTGGATTCTTTTGGGGGGGGAACTTTACCACCCTACCACATATATTTTTAATATGATCTTAATGATTTAATTAATTATTATTTTAATTATTTGCACTTACGTCTTAAAGAATTCCATTCTCTTCATTCACATTCATTCAAAGGGATATCTAAAAAAACCTCCACTTGTGTTACTTAATTTTGTTATCAGCAGCTAAATAGATATACTTCATTACCTTTACCAATACCTGAATATAAGTGTATCTAATAGTATATAGTTCTTATTGATTACATCTGATACTAACAAGGTCAAAGGAAGAAACTACAAAAAATTTGAAAATCCTCAAATTTCCTGCTTCTAGATAGTAAGTCCTCAGATAAAACTCTATGTTTATCTATAACATTTTGAACAATAGTGATAAAAGCCCTGTAAGATACTGACTTGAATAAAAAATAACTGATTCAGAGAAAAATGATCAAAGACAAGCATACGTAATTCAATGCAGCTGGTCTGGGATTCACAGTAAGCAGAATGTATGTGGCTATTCAGTATCATAGCAAACAGGGTGTGGTTTGTTTTGTTTTGTTTTGTTTTCTGAATTTTAATTTAATTATACAGAGAGCAATAGCATTATTCTGTAATTTAACTTTCTGTTTATCTCTGTATCTTGATTCCATTAATTTGGTTCAGCTAAAGTTTAACCTGGTTTTAATCATACAGAATTACAATAGTGATGAACTATTGTAAGATAGTAGAGAATAAGATAAGTAGAATTTCAGACTGTGAATAAACATTGCTTTATTGAATGAATATTCAACAAACAGAGGCTTGCTTACAATTGTAACTAGAAAGAAAGAAACTATCTCCCTTAGGAGTCATGTTCATGTGGCATAAGTGCTTTCATAAAGAGAAATTAGATGATTTTTGTGCTTAGTTATGCAAGTGAAATTTGTGACCAAGAAAACATGATGAAAGATTTGAAATAGTGAAGAGTTTAAGATGAAGTCTAAAAATGCTCTTCTATGACATAGAATAGGAACTAGTAAAGTGCCATCCCATTAAAAGTGCTTTTACTGGTCAGCACTGATGAGGTGGTATTCTTCCCGTGATTAAATGGTTGACAAAGACTTTTGAAACTTAGGACAATGACCTTCTAACTCACAAAAAGAAGAGCAGAGCTTTAAGATACTTAAAGATACTGCAGAGGGACCTCGATTGACTGGAGAGATGGGTGGAGTCCAATGGGATGGAATTCAAGTAGTCCAAGTGCCGGGTGCTGCACTTTGGCCACAACAACCCCATACAGAGCTACAGGCTGGGGTCGGAGTGGCTGGAGAGCGGCCAAACAGAGAGGGACCTGGGGGTGCTGATCGACAGATGCCTAAACATGAGCCAGCAGTGTGCCCAGATGGCCAAGAAGGCCAACGGCATCCTGGCCTGCATTAGGAATTGTGTGGCCAGCAGGAGCAGGGAGGTCATTGTGCCCCTGTACTCTGCTTTGGTTAGGCCACACCTTGAGTCCTGTGTCCAGTTCTGGGCCCCTCAGTTTAAGAAGGACATTGAGACACTTGAACGTGTCCAGAGAAGGGCAACAAGGCTGGTGAGAGGCCTTGAGCACAAGGCCTATGAGGAGAGGCTGAGGGAGCTGGGGTTGTTTAGCCTGGAGAAGAGGAGGCTCAGGGGCGACCTCATTGCTCTCTACAACTACCTGAAGGGTGGTTGTAGCCAGGGAGGGGTTGGCCTCTTCTCCCTGGCAGCCAGCACCAGAACAAGGGGACACAGTCTCAAGCTGCACAGTCTCAAGCTGCACCATGGGAAGTTTAGGCTGGAGGTGAGGAGAAAGTTCTTCCCCAAGAGAGTGATTCGCCATTGGAATGGGCTGCCCGGGGAGGTGGTGGAGTTGCCGTCCCTGGAGGTGTTCAAGAGGGGACTGGATGTGGCACTTGGTGCCATGGTCTAGTCATGAGGTGTGTGGTGACAGGTTGGACTCGATGATCTTTGAGGTCTCTTCCAACCTTAGTCATACTGTGATACTTTAAGGACAAGGGGATTGATATGTAGATTTATTACAGGATCATGTGCTGGTGATGCAAATAAGAATCTGTGAAAATTAGCACTGTGAAAATATTAGAGAGATACCAACACACAAGTACAATCACATTTAGATATTCTGTCAGTCCTGTATCATTTATCATTACCAGCTTCAACTGCAACTTCAGGGAATATAGAAATTTACATTTGATTGTCTTAAAAATGTATTTTTAACTTTTTGCTGAAATAATGATTAAATATAAGATTATAACTATTAAAAATACTTTTATTTTAGCTGACTTGTCCTTCTACAGGACTGGAAAAACAAAATTGGGTGGATTTAATAAATAAACTATAGCTCCTCTGTTATCAGCATTATTTTCTACTATGGTAAGACTTCCATAAGTGGTGAGAGTTAAGAGTGTAACTGAATGGCTGCCTCACTGCTCTGTGGTTGCAGCCTGGAGGAGTGGCTTAGTTAAGTAACATCTAAATGAAAATCAAGTACATAATGTGATTTTAAAAGGTATAACAGTATCAACAAAAGATGAGAAAATAAATTTTATACCAGTTTCTAACCAAAATAAGAAAAAGGAATAAATGTTACAGAAAATGCAACAGTCTCAGTAAACAATATATCTTAACCAGTCCTTATTTGATAATATTTGTCCATGAGAAGTAATTACACATTTCATGAGGTCTGTAAAACTGGAGGTGAATGTGGCTGTGTGAAATGAAACAGTACTTTCATTTGACAGTTCCCCCGAAACAGACACTTTACAATATAGAACATCTTAAAGTAGGCATCTCCTTAGCATTTCTTAAATAAGGAGCATAACTTGCATTTAGTTTAATGTTTAGATTTATTCATAAATTCAGAGTCAAACAAAGCAGACAAATACTATAAAAATCTTCCAAATGATAAAACCAGAAGACCTCTAGAATAGCTTATCTGGGATGGCTGGAGTCCTTTGAGGAGGAGACCAGCATGTGTCAAGAATGACAGAGATGTAGTGACTCTTGCACTGGTCAGTAGTGATGGGGGGCATGATTTGTTACTGACCAGTGCATATAGCCACAGTATTTCTGTGTTTTCAAGTCAGATCTACAAGGTGTGAGAGGACTGCCACAATAGCACAGACTGAGAGAACCTACCAGACCTGTGAAGCTGCTTTATTTCCAGTGACTGTACCTGAAAACTTCTAAGAGAGTCCACAGGTTCCCTAGAAAATGCAGAATATGTAAACTCCTGATAGGTGTCTAGGTAAAGAATGCATTGTTTAGCCTAGCAGAAAGTTAAATGCATTGCAGGAGCCTTTCTAGTGAAAGATCCATTAATCTTGGATTAAAAAAAGATAAATATACAATTGAGAAAATTGTCCGTTAATAAACATAACTGGGTAGCATCTTGACTTCTGGCTTAATTGGAATACTTGGAGATGAGGAATTTGAAACTCTCCACACAGAGGAATCTGCAACCTATCTGTTCATTGCTTTGCCTGGATGTGTCTACATGCACAGCTGATTTTTCCCTCATCATGAAGAATGCTTCCGCATTATGGAGGCTTCTTCCATATTCTCTAAGGATTGAGTGAGCTTAAGACTGAAACACCTGCATTTTGCTATCTTTATGGATAAGAATTGTTCGAGCTCCCACCATAATCAATGAAGATGCAGTCAGTATTATGCAGTGGGCTCTATGAGATGTTTCAGGGGAGCAGATGATAGAAGTCTACGATATATATAGATTATTTACTCTTCCTGCAGATTCTTTTCTTGAAGTCAATGCAGAAAGAACTAAATAGTAGTTAAATCCTTAAAAAACCCATGACAGACAGGATAGTGGCACTAAATTTTAGTAGGCTACATGAATCAAGATACCTAAAAGTGATTATTCCATAGTTTCACTAATCCTATATGATCCTCTGAAATGTCATGTATTGATCTACCACAATCCTTCACATGTGACCAGAAGATTCTAAGTGTATATGGTCAGCTGTGAACTCTCACAAAAATGCAGTAATAAATATACTTTTCTCCAATATTGTATAGAACTTGTGTAAGAAATAGAAAGCTGCAATCCTACCTCAGCTTATAAAGGTGAAATCTTGTATTTCATAACACTGCAGTATGAATTGAGTTATTATGGTGTCAAAACACCCTTCCTTTGTCTGTCTTATTCCCTTTGCTTTCTTTTCCATTGACAATGGAGACCACTTTTTGGTGTCAACTGCTGTACGATAGAAGTGAGGCAGTTTATCAAATAGGAAGAAACCAAACTGTTTTGCTCTTCATATATGAGTATCAAAACTTTAAAATCCACCCAGAGATCTGAAGGCATCTATGGCAAAGCACAAAATTATCATCTTATGTATGGCAATGGTTAGCAGCACTTAGACATACACAAGTCTATAAGGCTGGATGGCAAAGGCACTGAGGTAGCTGGCAGAAATGCTCACCAAGTGACTTTTCATTGTTTGCCAGCAGTCCTGGCTAACTGAGGAGGTCCTAGCTGACTGGAGGTTCGCAGATGTGATGCCTATCTACAAGAAGGGCTAGAAGGAGGATCTGAGGGACTTACAGGTTTGTCAATCTGATATTGCTCAGGATCAAATTGTATTGAGTTCCACTATGCAGCATGTGCACTGCAATTAGGTGATCAGGTCCAGTTAGCATCAGTTCATGAAGGACATGTCCTAATTGAAAAACTTGATCTCTTTCCACAATGTGATGGGTTATGCCCATCCTGAAAGCAGGGGGGTGGGGCAGGGCTTGTGAGAGCCTTGCTCTCCCTGGAGAGCATTTTCCCCCTGGGGAACTGAGTGAGTCTTTTCCACTCCCCCTCTCCGTCCAACAAGCCTATAAAAAGGAAGACACTGCAGCCATTCCCTCTCTTTTGGCTCCTGCCTTGCCTGGACTAGAGGACTGCTGCTGGCTTCCTGCTTTTCTGCCACATGGTCAGGCCAGGTTCTCCTCCCTGCTACATCCATGACTATCCAAAGGATTCCAGAGAACTGGTTTTGTATTTATATTTTCCGCATCCATCCTTGATCCTTACCCTTGTGGACCCTTCTTGTTATTGTTATGCATATAAATATATATATATATACTGTTTGAAGAAAATTGTTACCTCTCTACTTCCAAACTGACTCCAAATTATTTCTTGGTGAATTTCCTCCTTCCCTTTCTTTTATTTTCCCTCTTGATTGGGAAAGAGCGGGGGTGGGGGGGAAGTGTGAGGGAGAGATTCTCAGCCTTGGCCCCCATCTGAGCTCTTAAATCCCAGTTAAGGCTCAAACCACCACACACAACCAGGAGACCCACTCCTGGTGGAAGAAGGGCTATGGATGTTGTTTACCTTGGCTTTAGTAAAGCATGTGACACTGTATCCCACAACATCGATCGATGAGGCCTTTTGGGTCGTGTTGGAAAGGGTCCCCGGCCGGGAGGGTAAGGGCAGTCTTACTTTCCACTTCGCTTCCCATTGCATGTGAGGTGTTGTCCTCTTCCCAGCCCCGAGCAGCTCGAGTGGGGGACCCAGGGCATTGGCAGCGGGGTGCGTGCCTCGACGCATCCTCCCATTTCCACCGCTCCCCCGGTGCTGGGGCAGGGTTCTGGGACTCGTCTACCAAAACAAGCTTTGTGACTGCTGCACGGCCCTGTCAGTTTTCAGGTGTCCTAAAATATGCAAGATGCCGGCGTCATCCTTGGTCCAGGTACCTGTGGGTGCCAGCCATGAGCAGCTGTGTGTGGTGGGGGTTGGCCGAGCTGAGAGAGAGCAGGCAGCTTCGTTGCAAAAGTAAGTTAAAAGCACCAAAAGCCAAGCCACGCATGAGGCCTCACCTCCCCGGGTGGGGTCCCGAGGATTCTCCCTAAATGAACATAACCTAATAGTGTGGCTATTTGGCCATGCCCCCGCCCACTGGTGAGCGAGCCGCCCGAGTATAAGGTCCTGGCATGCTGGGGGCGTGCTCCATCTCCATGGGTCGCTGTCTCCTCCAGCATGTCCTGGTGGTCCTGTGGCAAGTCAGGGAGAGAGAAGAGGGCCTATTTTCCGCTGGGAGTGTCGGTATCACTCGCTTCCACTGCTGCTGCCTGAATCGTGCCTGGGATCTGGCAGCCAGGGGCTGGCCTTGGCAGAGGGTGAGCCCCCGCTGGCCTCTGCGGCCGTGTGGAGTCGGGAAGCGTGTGCTTGTGTGCGCATGCCAGGGAACTAGCTGCGTCAGCAGGTGCCGGGAAATTTTTTTTTACTTTGATTTTAGCAGGAAGCTCTCTTGAGAATGCGCCAAGACCAGCAGCCTTGGAGGGCACTCACTGCTCTCCTTTTCAGGTGACGGGAGCAGCCAGGACCCCGGCGATCCCAAGGCACACTGCGAGGATTGGCAGAGCCGACTTTTCACATGCCTGCTGCTCGTGATTGCTACATCACCAGTGGTAGACTTAAAAGGCAGCTGCGGCTCATGGGGACTTCCATTTCAGCCCGTGCTCTCACTCAGTGGCAGCCAGCTGCACGCGCCGAGGCACTTTTTCTAATTTTTTGTCCAGCCGGTCACATGGCCAGGGATAGGCATGGCTGTAACTCGTAGCAATCATACCTTCAAAAAATCAGTGTTGACCCAGACTGAGGTGGAACATAAGCAGGTAGGTGTCCAGGTGACTTGTAGGAACAATACCTTCAAAAAATCAGTGTCAACTCGGACTGGGGTGGAACATAAGCAGATAGGTGTCCAGGTATCTGGCTGCAGAGAATGCTGGAGCCTGGCACTTGAGATGCAGGGTAGTGGGGACAACTCCTGCATCAGGTGCGAGCAGATTGACTATCTGCTTAACCTGATGGCCAAACTGAAGGTCGAGGTTGCTAGACTTAGAGCGGTAAGGGAATGCAGAAGGGAGATTAACTTGAGTAACGAGGCTCTGTAGGGCTCTGTAGGGTCCCCTTGCAGAGGCTGGTTATCCAAAAAGCTGCAGGGAATGGACACAGGTTGCTCTCAAAAGGTGCAAAGTAAAACCTCTTTGCCTCCCCACACCTTCCCCACTGCCCTTGGAAAACAGGTATGGGGCACTGGAGGTTGAGGGTGAGGTGATTCTGATGCCAGAGGACACACCATCTAGGGTTTTACCTGAGGATAAACAGCCTGAGGATAAACAGCCTTCCCCCAGAATCAGGACTTGCTCCCTCAGAAAAAAGAGGAGGGTAATTGTTATTGGTGATTTCCTCCTGAGGGGAACAGAAGGCCCCATATGTCAGCCAGACCCTACTCACAGGGAAGTTTGCTGCCTCCCAGGTGTTCAGGTTAGGGATGTTACCAAAAGGCTGCCTAGTCTGGTGCAGCCCTCTGACTACTATCCCTTAGCAGTTATGCAGTTAGGGAATGATGATGTTGCAACCAGAACTCCCATGGCAATCAAAAATGACTTCAAGGCCCTGGTTGAGGGGTCAGGTGCACAAATAATTTTTCCATCAGTACCCTCAGTTGCAGCAGGGAATATCAGAAGGTACAGGTCAGCAGCTATAGTCAAGAAGTGGCTTAGAGTCTGGTGCAATCAAAAGAATGTTGGGTTTTTCGATATTGGAGAACTTTCTACTGCACCAGGTCAGCTGGCAACAGATGGAGTACATCTGTCCTGGAGGAGGGGAAAGATGACAGTGTATGAGAATGTCCTATCCCTCAAAGGGAAAAAGATTCTAGGAAGGGAGTTGGCAGGTCTCATTGACAGAGCTTTAAACTATATTCGAAAGGGGAAGGGGCTGAAACCAGTCCCCCCAGGCAGGAGTCTGGGGGTGATAAGCTGGAGCCGGGGGCAAAACCAGCAGCCCAGCTAAAGTGCATGTACACTAATGCACAAAGTATGGGCAACAAACAAGAAGAGCTGGAAGCCTTGTTACAGCAGGAAAGTTATGATGTAGTTGCCATCATAGAGACGTGGTGGGATGACTCACATGACTGAAGTGCTGCAATTAATGGCTACAGGCTCTTCAGCAGAGACAGGCAAGGAAGAAGGGGTACAGGGGTATCACAGTATCACAGTATCACTAAGGTTGGAAGAGACCTCGAAGATCATCGAGTCCAACCTGTAACCACACACCTCACGACTAGACCATGGCACTAAGTGCCACATCCAGTGCCCTCTTGAACACCTCCAGGGACGGCCACTCCACCACCTCCCTGAGCAGCCCATTCCAATGGCGAATCACTCTCTTGGGGAAGAACTTTCTCTTCACCTCCAGCCTAAACTTCCCCTGGTGCAGCTTGAGACTGTGTCCCCTTGTTCTGGTGCTGACTGCCAGGGAGAAGAGGCCAACCCCTCCCTGGCTACAACCACCCTTCAGGTAGTTGTAGAGAGCAATGAGGTCGCCCCTGAGCCTCCTCTTTTCCAGGTTAAACAACCCCAGCTCCCTCAGCCTCTCCTCATAGGCCTTGTGCTCAAGGCCTCTCACCAGCCTTGTTGCCCTTCTCTGGACACGTTCAAGTGTCTCAATGTCCTTCTTAAACTGAGGGGCCCAGAACTGGACACAGGACTCAAGGTGTGGCCTAACCAAAGCAGAGTACAGGGGCACAATGACCTCTCTGCTCCTGCTGGCCACACAATTCCTAATGCAGGCCAGGATGCCATTGGCCTTCTTGGCCACCTGGGCACACTGCTGGCTCATGTTTAGGCATCTGTCGATCAGCACCCCCAGGTCCCTCTCTGTTTGGCCACTCTCCAGCCATTCCGACCCCAGCCTGTAGCTCTGCATGGGGTTGTTGTGGCCAAAGTGCAGGACTCGGCACTTGGACTACTTGAATTCCATCCCATTGGACTCTGCCCATCTCTCCAGTCGATCGAGGTCCCTCTGCAGAGCCCTTTTAGCCTCTAACTGACCAACATCTGCTCCCAACTTGGTGTCATCTGCAAATTTGCTGATGACTGTCCCAATCCCCTCATCCAGATCATCAATGAAGACATTGAAGAGGATGGGGCCCAGCACTGATCCCTGGGGGATGCCACTGGTGACTGGCCTCCAGCTGGAGGTGGCACCATTCACCACCACTCTCTGGGCCCGGCCCTCCAGCCACTTCCTAACCCAGTACAGAGTGTTGTTGCCCAAGCCACGAGCTGACAGCTTAGCCAGCAGTTTGCTGTGGGGGACGGTGTCAAAGGCCTTGCTGAAGTCCAGGTAGACCACATCCACAGGCCTCCCCACATCCACCAGGCGGGGCAAATGATCATAGGAGGAGATCAGGTTGGAGACGCAGGACCTGCCCTTCCGAAATCCATGTTGGCTGGACCTGAGCCCTTGGCCATCCTGCAGGTGCGCAGTTATTGCCGCCAGGATAATCTGCTCCATCATTTTCCCTGGCACTGAGGTCAGGCTGACCGGCCTATAGTTTCCAGGTTCCTCCATCTGGCCCTTCTTGTGGATGGGGACCACACTGGCCAGTTTCCAGTCATCTGGGACCTCACCGGTCAGCCAGGACTGGAGGAAAATGATGGAGAGCAGCTTGGTCAGCTCATCTGCCAGCTCTCTCAGCACCCTAGGATGGATCCCATCTGTTCCCATGGACTTGTGAGTGTCCAAGTGGCTCAGCAGGTCCCGAACTAATTCCTCATGGATATCCAGGGCATTACACTGCTCCCGATCCCATCACCCAGCTCAGGAGGCCACTCGTCCTGAAATCCTCCTGCCTTGCTGTTAAAAATTGAGGCAAAGAAGGTGTTCAGGACCTCAGCCTTTTCCTCGTCTTTAGTCATTGTGTTCCCCTCCAGGTCCAATAGGGAGTGCAGGTTCTTCTTGCCCTTCTTTTTGGCATTAACATATTTGTAAAAATGCTTTTTGTTGTCCTTCACTGAGGTGGCCAGCCTCAGTTCCAACTGGGCCTTTGCCTCTCTAATTTTTTTCCTACATAATCTAACAACTTCCTTAAACATACCTCAAGAAGCCTTCCCCTCCTTCCAAAAGTGATACAGCCTCTTTTTTTTTCCTATAGTTCCTCCAGGAGCTGGTTGCTCAACTGGGCTGATCGACTTCCCCGCCAGCTCATCTTTCGGCAGATGGGAACCGCCAGTACCTGTGCCTTCAAGAGCTGCTGTTTGAAATAGGTCCAACTGTCCTGGACCCGTTGGTTCTTGAGGGCTGATACCCAGGGAACTTTGCAGATAATTTTTTTAAACAGGCTGAAGTTCGCCCTCTGGAAGTCCTGGACTGGATTGTGATCCTGGATTGTGATTTTTCTGTAAACTAATAATCTAGATTGTCAAAAGTGATCTTCTCTTTGATGGAGATCCCAATATTCAATTCTAACATTTGAATAACTATCCACTCCACATTTCTCTTTGTTTTCCTAGTGTCCTTAATATAAGGAAATGAAGAAGAAAAATGGTTTTCTTTTGAGAAGTTTGAGCTCAAAATTTTATTGTTAAAAAATATTAAATTAATTTTTAAAAGATTACTTTTCTGAGTACCCTCAGGACACTGCAACAAAACCAAACACAACACACATTGATCAGTGGAGAAAAACTTGAGCCACAGTTAGATTTTATTGTCAGGGTGAAGCTTTCATTATCACAACCAGACTCTGTCTTTTCCATTAATAAATTTAACAGGTGTTTTCCAGTGGTAGCAGCCTTCTACATTTTTCTAGCATTAAATGACCATCTAAGAGTAATGACCTGAAAGGTTTTATGGCTTTTTCACTAACTGAGCATATTTGTTTTCAGCCAGTGAAAACCACAGGTGTTAATAATGAAGTAATTAAATTACTGTTTTCTATCCCTGAAGAGAAGCCAGCAGCAATCAGGGAAACAGCTGGGCTAGCACAAGTGGTAATGCAGATTCTTATACACATATGACAGCAAACTGCAAAGTAGTTAGTTCTAATATTAACCAGCAAATGTTACATTGTCAAACTAAACACTGAAAGAAAAAGGCATAAATCACACTCCAAAATTTTCTGGCCCATCTAAACTTTTAATATAATATTTAATCCACTTCTTCCACTTCTGTGAGCACAAAATCCAGGGAGATGTCAGACTTCTTGCATTTTTATAAAGTGTGGCCTTTTTAAAAACTATTTTATATATTTTGGCTGTGGCAATAGTTTTCCTTCCTTTCTCTCAATTCCTTTTCAGTCTCTGGAAATTTCCTATGTGAACATTTTTGAGTTGGAGTAAATGTTTAATATGCAGATATGCTCAATATCACAAATACCATGTAGTTACCTAACATGTAACAAAGGCAAAGTTTAAGAGCATGAGTCAAAGAGAGAACTTATAAAAATTCTGCTGAGCTCACTTAGGTCCAGAGCGACCATTGAAAGCTGAGAGTCTTGACTTGACTATTCTATTTTTGGCACTACATAATCTTCTCAGACTAAGTCTCTTTCTTTAGAGAGTGCTCTGGAGGGCTTTATGCAACTCCAGATCAATGTAGGTTGATGTGACTGAGGTCAGCAGAAGCACCCACCACAACTTTTATTCAACAGCCAGTGAGAAAATCTTCTGCTGGAAGGTCTGCAGTGCAATGGAGGGAGTGGGGCTCTGGGTTTCAGTCTGAAATTCCTTTACTGTAACTGAAGAACTGACCTTAGAACACTCCCTGTTCTGGTTAGATGAAGATAAATTCAGAAAAAACCCAACCCAAACCAATAAATGTTTTAACTTAGAAAAAAACAGACAAACAAACAATCCACACAAACAACAACAATAACTAAACAGCTTAAAGCAAGGCAAAATAAAGTAATTTTCCACCTTCATGAAACTCGGAATGTTATTAAACATTCTGAACAGTATTTGTGATTTAATTTAATATCAAGCTATCTTTAGAATGCCTGTTGGTGCCTACTCATCAGATTGTATTGTGTGCTAATGGCAATGGAACTAAACAGAAAGCCATCTTTTTTCTGTCCACTCTCTAATGTTTTCATCCACCAGAAATCTGAAGGTTTCATTCTCTGTTATATGATATGAGTTTGTTGTAGTGGAGGCAAACAGTTTCAAAGTCAGATTTGCTACAACTTCCAATACTTTGAGGGTAGTCAGACTGCAGATCTAAAGGGGTGAACCTGAAAGGAAAAACTAATACTCTGGATTTAAATGTCTGTTGTGGGATTTCTATACTCTATCTGTCATGAGGGTGCGTATTCTTTCCACTGATAGAAAATCAGTGGCAGTGTCAGCCTTTCTTTTTCTTCTTCAGAAGGCAAGGCACAGATTCTTCTGAAGTTTGTAAATCCTGCTTTTGGGAAGAAAGTTTGAGCATTATTGAAATTCTCTTAAAAAGCTTTCAATAATGAAAGGCAGGTGACCCATTCAATGACAAGAAAGGTAATCATGTAAGGGATGATTTAGGAGGTTAGGAAAGATTAATGTATAAAACTTTTCACTTACATTTCTATCTTCTTTTCCTCTGTTTCAAGTCCATTTTGTACTCTTTATAGGATCATTGTGTCCTGGCTCAGCACTTGATTGTGGGAGGAATAGTGGAAGTTGTAATGGACTGAGTGGAACCTGCTGCTGTTATTCATACCATGCTGCAGACATGCCAGCTTCAAAAATTAAAATGCTGACTAGAGCAAAGTGTTATGGGGCTTGAAGTTCAGAGTGAGACATGGGAAGCTCCCTGTTGTGGTTGCTGCTTCTAGGTTTGTGATGGTTTAGGGGTTGGACGCCTTTAAGAAACCACAAAGCTGCAGACCTCCAGAAGGTCCAGAGTGTCCAGGATGTGAACTGGGAAGTATGGTTCACTCCCATAAGTCCTGCATCCCTATAAAACTGGCTGCAGATCTGTTTTCTTCCCCTTTTCCCTTCCTCTCTACTCCCAGAAAGATGCACAGGCTGTTATCTCTTCTGGGGAAGGTCTGGTGTCAGCCTTGGCAATGCTGCCAAATTAGGCCTCGAGTGGTCTAATTTGGGCCTGGAGCTGGCAAGCCAAATTTTATCTTTGTCACAATGGTGTGGTATGAGGGGTAGAGAGGCATGGGGTGGGGGGGGAGGGGGAAGAGGCCTTGGGTTTGTTGGCGTGGTTTAAAGGGAGGTTAGTGTGAAGCTTTGGCTTAATGAGCTTCTATGTTAAGCCCAGACTGGATTTGTGTATTTTTATATGCTCTGTATGGTTTTATGTATTTATGAATAGCATTTCCATTTAAACTTCGAAATCTTATCCAATCCTTTGTGTGAGCATTTTTCTTTTGCCCCTTTTGGAAGAGGTAAAAGAGCAATCTGTCTCACTTTAAACTAAGATAGGATTCCAGCTTCTTGGGTGTTGATTCTTTTCTGCAGACACAGTGGTGGAAGGAGTGGGAGGTTTTGGTTTTCTGATATATGCTGTTTTGTGTGGGGGACTGTGATGTATCTGTGAACCCTCAGAAGAAGTCTGGTGAGAAAACATCACTATGCTCCCATGAGAATCTGGAAACTCCCCGGACAGACTGAGTGGGAATGAGAAACCACAAGATAAGATGGGAGGCCACTTGGACTAACTTAACAAGTAACTACAGCAATGCTATCGCTGACCCATGAGAATCTTGAGAAAAGTTCATTAACCAATTGCAGGCAGCCACACTAACACCACACACAATATATGAGTTGTGTGGTGGAATAAACGGGGGCTTGCTTTTTGGCCTTCTCTGTGCTCTGCTTGTGTTTGATTCTTGTCGCACAGACCATCACCTTATCCTTACCCCGACCCCTATAAAGCGACAGTTTTGTTTTTCCCCCCTGTATTTCACTGTATTGGTTCTTCAAATAGGTTAAGCTAAGGTAATCATGTGTCGTATTATTAGATTAATTAGATTATTAGCTAAGGTGACTATGTATTGTGCTTATTATATCTTATTTTACATTAAACTCTTATCTCTTATCTCAGCCCTAAGTTGTGGTGCTACTCTCCCCTCACTTTTGTGTTGGGGGAGCAGGCAGTTTAGCCCTTGCATTAAACTGTTACAGAACTGCACACAGTTATCTTGTGATGGTCTCTTACAACATTGGATTTTTAATTATACTGATTTTTGAAAATATAAACAAAACTTGTATTAAATCCATGTATTTTCAATTTATATTTTAGGCATAGCACATTATGTCGTTATTAAAATATTCTGTCATCTCTACCATATTTAGATTATTATAAGCACACTGCATTGCTTCATGTTCTTTAATTTGCCATGTATATTGAACTAGATGTACAGTTGCATACTTATTAAAACATCCAGTTTTATTCTTATTGCTTTAACTAGGCTTATGTTGTGGAAATGTAGAAAAATATCTGTGGAAAATACTCAGGGACATTTCTTCATAAACAAGTAACTAAGGAACAGATACCGTCGTAGTTCCAACCATAAACGATGCCGACTGGCGATCCGGCGGCGTTATTCCCATGACCCGCCGGGCAGCTCCCGGGAAACCCAAGTCTTTGGGTTCCGAGGGGAATATGGTTGCAAAGCTGAAACTTAAAGGAATTGATGGAAGGGCACCACCAGGAGTGGAGCCTGCAGCTTAATTTGACCCAATACGGGAAACCTCACCCGGCCCCAGTAAGTTTTAAAATTTTTCAATAATGTCCAGTTCTGGGCCCCTCAGTTTAAGAAGGACATCGAGACACTTGAACGTGTCCAGAGAAGGGCAACAAGGCTGGTGAGAGGCCTTGAGCACAAGCCCTATGAGGAGAGGCTGAGGGAGCTGGGATTGTTTAGCCTGGAGAAGAAAAGGATCAGGGGTGACCTCATTGCCCTCTACAGCTACCTGAAAGGTGGTTGTAGACAGGAAGGGGTTGGTCTCTTCTCCCAGGCAACCAGCACCAGAACAAGGGGACACAGTCTCAAGCTGTGCCAGGGGAAGTTTAGACTCGAGGTGAGGAAAAAGTTCTTCACTGAGCGAGTCATTCGTCATTGGAATGGGCTGCCCAGGGAGGTGGTGGAGCCGCCGTCCCTGGAGGTGTTCAAGGGGAGATTGGACATGGCACTTGGTGCCATGGTCTGGTTGTGAGGTCTGTTGGGACAGGTTGGACTTGATGATCCTTGGGGTCTCTTCCAACCTTGGTTATACTGTGATACTGTGATACTGTGAACATATTCTAAAATATCCTTCAGTTGAGAGTCATGAGTCCATAGTACTTTAATTTATCACTGGTGATAAATGAAACAGAGTTTCATTTTTTACTTTGAAACTTGAATGAAGTATTATTCTTACATGAGAAATATTTTAGGAACAGTTTACTTTATATATCCAGTCAGGTTAGAAGCAAAGTTTTCTGCAGTGTGTGTAGTAGAAAAATGCTGTTTTCAATCAAGTTCTGCCTCCAGTTTCTGAATTGTAAGTATTGTATAAATGAAAGCAACTAGCTATCATGATGCATCAGTAATGTCACTATCAGGTGACATCCCAGAAGAGTGGCAGATGGTATCTAAACCAGCTTTTGGCTCCTAATAATTAGGGGTCAGAACAGTATCTGTCTTCATTAGTGCATACTTGATGATATGCAAAAAAGCTAATTTAATTTTTGTTGTTGTTACTTCAGTATGGAAGGGTCTTAATGAAAATAAGATGAGAAATTTCACATAAGTGGCCCAAATATCTTCCTGCATGGTTTTTGCATTCTAAAGTGTGACCGTTTTAGGCTGTACCTTTAAGAAAGGGACAGTTGCTGGAAGACTCTGGCTGAATGTTTTGATATTTGAATGAAAACATGATATTCTAAACTAATTTAATTGGTAGATTGGTAGAATGCAACTTTAAGTTTTGGGTTCAGTCTGTTTGTGTCCTGTCTGTTCTTCTCTTTCCTGTGGGCTTGTCGGCTTCTCTCTCTCTGAAGCAACAGCTACGGACAGAGGCAACTTTGAATTAACAAAGCTAACCAGATAAGAAAACTAATTCTTGCACACGCTTTGAGCTAACAGAATTTTCTCCTTAATTGCCTTTCTCCCTCTCTCTAACCCTTTTTGGGAAAAAAGGGGAGGTAGGGAGGGAGAGGGGGTACAGGGGCCAGGGGGGCACACCCTCCTCTGGCTGGGGGTCTCCTGTATTACATTCATTGCTGTATATTTCTGTATATATTGTAAATATTGTATATTTTTGTACATATCAATCTGCATTCCATTTATGCTTGGAAATACAGCTTATTGCATTTGCTTCTCTGACTGAGTTAGCTGTGGTTTCTTTGTGTGTGGGGGGGGGAGAACTCACTCACCCTGCCACATAAAGTTAAGTTGATATTTGCTTTAAGTGTATGTCCAGCTGGTCTCAAGATGAGGCTAACAATTTCTAAACAAACAATGTGAGCCCAAATACTATTTGATAGGAGTTATGCTGAAGTGTCACTGAGGTTATGATTTTCATGTCAAAAAAATAGTTTACATACATAGTAAATCCAGATGTCTTCTAAATGTCAAATATGACTCTTGAATACAGTTCCTGCTGCATGATTGGTTGTCCCATAATGTTAAAAAAAGATTGCTTCCTGAGATTCTTTAGCTTTAGAGGTTGTTGCAGACAAATGTACACTGAAAAAAATGGATGCTTAATTGAAATATGAAATATTATTTCTACACGATTAAAAAAGGAGAAGGAGAAGACAAGTAAGATGAGGAGAGTGCAAAGTGTGTTACGCATAATGGAGTATTGACAGAAAACTTTTAAATTCCTAGGGCTCACTGCAGAAGAAAGTTGTAGCAAGAGCAGTTTCATATATTTGTGTCATGTCTGCAGAATATTTAGGGGAAGTTAAATGTTTTAAAGTCTTTCTATTGTTTTTAATTTTTCTCTGCTGTGAAGAAATTGGAAAAGTGCTAAAAAACTTTTCAAATATTATTAGAAATGCAGTTGTTTTACTGAAAGCTAGAAAGGCAGAGTTAAATGTACAAGAACTGTTATGTTTTAAGACAAGATTCTCCTTTTCGGTGCAAGGACCTTGCACTGAATTTTCCTAAAATGCTTTCTTTTGAAGAAATCAGTCAGCACTAGCCATAATTTCAGTTTTTCCCTTTACTCTCTGCCCATTGCCTGTCTTGGCATACCTTTATTGTCATTACTTATAACGAATTGTCGGGGGTTTTTATTAGTTTTTATGTTAGTATTTCTTTTCTTCTTGATTGTCACCACAACAGCACTAGCATTTTCTATCACAGCCTGTTACTTCCTTATTCAGCTGGCATCCTGCCCCCAGCTATGTAATTTTATTACAAGTAGCATCTGAGATATGAGAGGTATATAGTTCTTGATGGCAACGAATGTAAGCCCTCAAAAGAACCACTGTTAACCAAAAAAAATGCATGACGTTCATGGGGTCCCAAACAAGGCAGCCTTCCATTGATCCTTTAGTTGGCTAATTGTTTTTACAGTGGCAGGACAGGCTCTCCTAAGAAGCTGTGGAGAAGGATTACCTTTTTCCTAATGTGAAACATTGATGTTTTTTGGCTGCTTGTTCATGACAGGTGCTGTCACAAAATCTTGCAGCATGTCATGGGGCAGGATACTATTACAAAAGGAATCACATTGTAATTCCTAACATCAATGTATTTTCTGATTCCCTCTATCTAATGGTCCTTTTATCAAAGAAGACTGATATTCAGTCTTCAGATTGAGACTCCAGATTCAGAATATAACAGATTCAATTACGAGTTATGAACTGTAATACTTTGTGGTAAACACCACAACAAACTGATCCCCTGCTTCTCCCTTTTAGAAAGAACTGTTTCATGCATAGGTGTCCTCTTATTCTGGTGCTGGTTGCCTGGGAGAAGAGACCAACCCCCACCCGGCTACAACCTCCCTTCAGGTAGTTGTAGATGGCAATAAGGTCTCCCCTGAGACTCCTCTTTTCCAGGCTAAGCAACCCCAGCTCCCTCAGCCTCTCCTCATAGGGCATGTGCTCCAAACCCCTCCCCAGCTGTGGTAGTGTGAAGGTTTAATCCTCCTACCACATAAAGCACAGCTAATTCAGTCAGAGAAGCGAATGAAAAGCTGTATTTTAGAAGCAGAATGAAATGTGATGAATATATACAAAATATACAGTATTTACAGTATATACAAAAATATACAGGAAAGAACGTAACACAGAAAAACCCTCCCAAGGAGAATTCCCCCTCGGGTTCCCCCAAAACCCCTCTCTTCCCCCCTTTCTTGTCCAAGCTAACCAGATGAAAAAAGGAGAAAAAAGAGAAATGACTATTAAGGGAAAATCATTAGTGCAAAGCTTTGTTAGAGAAGTTAGGTTCTTATCTCATCAGTCCAAGGTCCCAGGATGATCTGCTCCATAATTTTCCCTGGTACTGAGGTCAGGCTGTCAGGCCTGTAGTTTGCAAATTCTTCCATCTGGCCCTTCTTGTGGATGTAGCAACTCTGCCTTCTCTGTGTCCTTTCACCAAAGCTTCCACCTCATTCAGCAGTGGGCATGCATTGCCTCTGCTCTTAGCTTTTCTTGCAATGTATTTGAAGAAACCTTTTCTGTTGTCCTTGATGTCCCTCACAAGGCTGAATTCTAAGGAGGCCTTAATCTTCCTTGTAGCCTCCCTACATCCTCTGATAACAGCCTTATATTCCCCCCAAGTGGCCAGCCCCTCCTTCCAACATCTGTGTACACTCTTCTTCCATCAGAGTTTGCTTATCAGTTCCCTACTTAACCGTGCAGGTCTCCAGGCTCACTTTCTCAATTTCCTACTCTTTGGGATGTTGTGATCTTGAGCTTGGAAGAAGAGGTCCTCGAATGTTAACCAACTGTCTTGGGCCCCTTTGCTTTCTAGTACCCTGTCCCATGAAATTTCCCTTAGCAATTGCCTGAAAAAGCCAAAGTTGGCCCTGCTGAATTCCAGCATTGTAATCCTGCTTGACATTTTCTTCCTATCACATAAGATCCTGAACTCCACCATCTTGTGTTCACTGCAGCCAAGGCTGCCCTCAACCTACACTGATTCAACCAGTCCCTCCTTGTTGGTGAGTATCAGGTTCAGTAATGCTCCTATCCTAGTTGGTTGCTCCACCGTTTGCATCAAGAAATTATCATCAATGGATTGGAGGAAGCTCCCGAACTGTGTCTGGCTGGCTGTGTAGGCCTTCCAGCAAATATCTGAGTAGTTAAAGTCCCCCATAACAATCAGGGCCTGTGACTGTGAGGCTGCTGTCAGCTGTCCATAGAAGGCCTCATTGACTTAATCATCTGGATCAGGTGGTCAGGTACTTACTAATTTATTTATTTCCTTCCTTATTGATGTTAGTTGAACTATGGTCTCTGTATTGCATACTACCACTGAAAGTATGGTTAAATCAAATCACTGCGTTGGGAGGCAACTAAGTGTGTAAAAGCAAGAGGTCCAAGTCTCATTTCCAAGACTTTACAGTCTAAATAATAAAGTGAATGTATCTATTTTATTATAGCATAAAGATAAAATGTCTTGGGTAATAAATACTATGATTTTCACCCTACAATTTTCAGTGTCTTTTTTAAAAATTTCTTGTTTTGTCAGAACACACAATTTGTTTTATAAGTGTTGCAGTTTGGGCTGGGTGCCCTCTGCTCCATGAGGTGCTTCCTGTGTCCAGAAGTCCAGCCCAGTGGGTGGACACAGGAAACTGAGTATTTCTACAATAATTCTCTGCACCACTATAAGATCCAGTGTGAGGTCTAAGCACTTTCTCTTTCTTCCTCACCGTCACCCAGTAACTGGGGGAGATGTTCTCTCCCGGCCATGGGCCTGGCTAGGCCCAAGGCCACGGGGGGGATGGGCAGTCTCAGATCTGGCCAGCTGAGACTAGCCTAGCAGTGGGGAGAGGGGAAGAAGGAGCCCTGGGGGTCTTGGATGTACCCCCAGGTGGGGATGGGATCTTCCTGGGTCTGTTTTGGGATTTCTTTTGTCACTCTGCTTCTGGCTCTCTGTAAACATTCCCTGCTTTTCCATTTAAACTTTCCATCACTTTTGCCATCTGTTTGTCTGAGTTGTTTTATTTTTGCCCGTGGTGGGGAGGGGGCTGCCTCAACCCATCACAATAAGTTATTGTATATGTGAGATAGACATATAAGACAGGACCAGATAATGTATTTTTGTTTGCTAACTGTACCTTCAATATAATTTCTACAGTTTTGGCAACTATATCTGTACATGTGATAACTGTAATTTTTAATTCCCTGTTTCAATTAAGCAAATCCAAAGCTATTACATCGTGCATAAATTTCAATCACCAATTATATGTCATTACTATTTTTTCCCCAAAACTTCATTCTATTTAGCAAGTGCTGGTGTGATTTTTATTTATTTCAAAGGCTTGAATGTCTGTTTGCGCAGGAAAATTTCATTACAACATAATAATTTCCAGTTAATTGTACAGCAAATATTTATTTCTCATACATCAAAGTATCAAAACAGGTTCAGTGAGAGCTAAATCACATCAGCTTGCCAAATAACACTTTTCAAGCTATGTAAGACTTCCAAGGCATCCTTAACAGAAGTCTTATAGCTAGAAGAACTGTGTACCTTTGGGAATACTGTCATAATTTAATTACTGGAAAACAATGTTGTCTTAGGCATGTTACTGTTTGGGTTTGTTTGTTGGTGTGGGCTTTTTTTTTGGTTGGTTGGTTGGTTGTTTTTTCCTGTGGCTGGGGGGTTGGTTTGGTTTCATTTGTTGGTTGGTTGGTTGTTGGATGGTGTTTTTTTCCCCAGAAAGGATAATTTTTTTTTAAATGGTTTTCTGAGTTTACTAATGTGTTGCACCATAGCTACAACAGTATAATTGAATAACAATAATTTTCAATCTGCTGCAAACACTATTTAATCATAATATTAAGTAAGATAACTATTATATTAGTATGCAATATTCCTAGAGCATTTGTGCTCCTCATATATGAAAGGAGCCTTAAAAACAAATTTTCCAAATCTCCACTTTGGTTGCAGTAATGACTTACTAAGAACAATGTGGATGGTTTTCAAGTGTCTCCAATAACACTTGTTTCATATCCCACACTTTTGTATTCCGGCCCACCAGTGCTAATATTCTCTGTGCTGTGTTGTTCAGGAAGACCATGACACTATATGCAGGTGCTTATAACAAAGACAGACAATCATGCCTAGAGTTCATAAAGTATTTTGAGCAGAGGAAGCAAAACCGAATTTGATCTCTCATTATATATGAGCATCTTGTTGCTATAAAATTTATGCCATTTTTCTTCACATAAATCTCTAAAAGCCTTATAAATATTTATTTTTGCTTGCACAAATTTTGCTTTTTGTACCATCTGCTTCTTCTGAAGCTGGCTCAAAAGTAGATGCATTGAATTTGTATCACACATAAGGGCTCTTAGTTTATTCATAGAGATTCAACTTAGTAGAATTTGATGTCAACTACCTGGACTTACTAGCTCTACTTTTTTTAAAACATGGATTGAAAAAATTATATGTTGTCAGCTTGCTTTTACTTTTTAGTATTAGTTTATTTAGAAGTGAGGGGTAGCCACAATGTATTTTTAAATCAAATTTTAATGCAAAAGTCCATTTTCTTACTGTTGTGTCAAATCTTTGTTGATTTACCCTGAAGAATAAATGTTCCTTATTTAAATGCAAAATGGTTTTTAGTACTGAAAAAATCAATGCATAGAATGGATTAAATAAATCATATAAAAATATCACAAATAAAATATTTTTGTATTCTAAAGTATATACATAAAGGTATATATTTGTATCATTGATTACACTGATGCAATGCGAAGCATGAAATCTCTCCTGGAATTCTCCTGGAACACATTGTTAGTTTCCAAATCTATCCATCCATGTTTTGGAAATGATAAATCTGGACAGACAAACACTGAGCAAACTAAATCCAAATATAATTTTCTGTATCTCTTAAAACCAACCAACCATCAAACCTAACTAAAACAAACAAAACCCCAAAACACCCAAAAACCAACAAAAATCCCCCACAAACAAAACCACCCAGATATATTACAAATCCATGTTATCTTCCCTAGTTTTGCATTAAAATTATAGATAGAAATATACAACTCAGAAGAAAATATTCTGTTATATATGCAACAATCTGAACCTAAAAGAGCCTTACTCTATTACTGCAGAATGCGATAGAGAAATGTGGTGTGGAATTTTCTTCTGATTTCCTTGGTCAATGCCTTGTTACATTGTTATTACTAAGGATTAAAGTGACTATCACAAACACTTATGGCATAAGATCTTAATATGACACTCTTAAGTATTCTATAGGTTAGGATCACAAATGTAAAGTTAGAAGTGTGCTAATGGTTAGTAAATGCAAAAAGGAAATACACATGATGCCTAGCTGAAGAAAAATAATCCTGAATTCTTCCCCACTTCTACCTTTCCCTCTTTCCTAATTCCACATATTACTTATGCTATCTGTTGTTATGGAGACATATTCTTGAAAGTCTGTCCCATATGTGAAGAAAAACAAAGGTCTTTTAAAAAAATTAAACAGCATATGAAATATGCTGTTAAATTGACTTGAATCCGAATATCGTTATTGAGAACAGTTCGTCACTGAGATAACAAATACCGGTGGATTACTCCTCATTAGTAGCAATATAGAATCATCGTTTGCTTTGTGTATTTTAGAAACCATGGTACTGTAATCTTGAAAGCAGAAAATTCTCAATTAGCTAAACTGTGTCACATTAAACATGTTACAGCAGTAATGTATTAGAATTAAATTAGAATTAGAATTAGAATTAGAATTAGAATTAGAATTAGAATTAGAATTAGAATTAGAATTAGAATTAGAATTAGAATTAGAATTAGAATTAGAATTCACCAGGTTGGAAAAGACCTTCAAGATCATCAAGTCCAACCTATCATCCAACACCATCTAATCAACTAAACCATGGCACCAAGCACCCCATCCAGTCTCTTCTTAAACACCTTCAGTGATGGCAAGGCCACCACCTCCCTGGGCAGCACATTCCGATGGTCACTCACTCTTTCTGTGAAGAATTTCTTCCTAACATCCAGCCTAAACCTCCCCTGGTGCAGCTTGAGACTGTGTCCTCTTGCTTTGGTGTTAGTTGCCTGGGAGAAGAGACCAAGCCCCACTTGGCTACAACCTCCCTTCAGGTAGTTGTAGAGAGCAATAAGGTCTCCCCTGAGCCTCCTCTTCTCCAGGCTAAGCAACCCCAGCTCCCTCAGCCTCTCCTCACAGGGCTTGTGCTCCAAGCACCTCCCCAGCTTTGTTGTCCTTCTCTGGACACGTTCCAACGAGTCAACATCTTTCCTAAACTGAGGGGCCCAGAACTGGACACAGGACTCGAGGTGTGGCCTAACCAGTGCTGAGTACAGGGTCAGAATGACTTCCCTGCTCCAGCTGCCCACACTGTTCCTGATGCAGGCCAGGATGCCATTGGCCTTCTGGGCCACCTGGGCACACTGCAGGCTCATGTTCAGCCTACTGTCAATCAGTACCCCCAGGTCCCTCTCTGCCTGCCTGCTCACCAGCCACTCCGACCCCAGGTTGTAACACTGCATGGTGTTATTATGCCCAATGTGTAGAACCCAGCACTTAGATGTGTTAAATCTCATGCCTTTGGACTCTGCCCATCTGTCCAGCCTGTTGAGGTCCCTCTGCAGAGCTCTTCTACCCTCAAACAGAGCAACATCTTCTCCCAATTTGGTGTCATCTGCAAACTTACTGATGATGGACTCAGTACGCTTATCCAGATCATTGATAAAGAGCATGAGGCCGAGCACTGATCCCTGGGGAACACCACTAGTGACTGGCTGCCAGCTGGATGTGGCACCATTCACCAATGCTCTCTGGGCATGGCCCTCCAGCCAGTTCCTAACTCAGCACAGAGTGCTCCTGTCCAAGCCATGGGCTGACAGCTTGGTCAAGAGTTTGCTGTGGGGGCCGGTATCAAAGGCCTTGCTGAAGTCCAGATAGACTACATACATAGCCTTTCCCACATCCACCAGACTGGTCACCTGATCATAGAAGGAGATCTGGCTGGTCAGGCAGGACCTGCCCTTCCTGAATCCATGCTGGCTGGGCCTGATCCCTTGGCCATCCTGTAAGTGCTGAGTGATTGAACTCAAGATGACCTGTTCCATAATCTTGCCTAGCACTGAGTTCAGGCTGAGAGGTCTGTAATTCCCTGGCTTATCCATCCAGCCCTTCTTGTGGATGGACATCACAATGGCCAGTTTCCAGTCATCTGGACCTCTCCAGTGAGCCAGGACTGTTGAAAAATGATGGAGAGCGGCTTGGCATGCTCATTTGCCAGCTCTCTCAACACGCTAGGATGGATCCCATCTGGTCCCATGGACTTGTGGGGAGCCAAGCAACGAAGGAGGTCTCTAACTGCTTCCTCCTGGATCACAGGGAAACTATACAGCTCCCTGGCTCCATCTGCCAGCTCAGGAGGCCAGTTCTCTGGAAGACATTCTGTCCTGCTATTAAAAATTGAGGCAAAGAAGGTGTTAAGTACCTCTGCCTTTTCCTCATCTTTTGTTACAACATTCCACTCTGTGTCCACTAAGGAGTGGAGGTTGTCCTTGCCCCTCCTCTTGCTATTAATATATTTGTAGGAGGATTTTTTGTTGTCCTTCACAGCAGTGGCTAGTCTAAGCTCTAAATGGGCTTTTCCCTCTATAATTTTTTTCCTTCATGACCTAGCAACATCCTTAAACATTCCATGGGTTACCTCACTGTCCTTCCAAAGATGATACACCCTCTTTTTTTCCCTTAATTTGGTTGTGTATATGAATATGGAAGATCAGAGACTAAAGAGGAAGAAAGAGATAGGCAGAGATAAAAATGAGAGAAAGAAAGATAAATATTTCACAGTATTTAGTTCTTACTGCAACAGACTCAATTTCTTCCCACCATTTCTAGGCTGATTGCAAAGACATGGCACTGAAACCCCTGTCCAGAATGCCAGGCTGCAAGGAAAACTTATGCACAGAAGGAAGGAGTGGGTAGAATGCAATGGACTTTTGAGTAGTTTCAGTGAGGATTCCCACTAGACAGATTTTGTGTATTAATCCTCTTATTTGCCAAAGCAAGATGACTGAGTGGTGGTTTTGGAAACACTTTACTGGGATAGATCTTTCCATACTTCTTGTAACTGGGTTGAAGAGTCCTTACCAACTTAATATACTGTAGAACTGGAATGAACTGTTACCTGAGCCTGAAAGAGAGTCAGTTTGGATGGACACCTAGATGAAAACTTGAACTTTGCTAGACGTATCATCTGAAGATTTCTAATTTGATGATATGTTTTGGGTGCAGGAATTATGGTATGAAATAAGGGGTGGCATGTGGCAGTTTAGGCTGGGTGCCTCCTATTGCACACATCACACCCCCAGTGTCCTGAGTGTCCACCCAGTAGGTGGACACAGGAAATAATGTATTTCACACCCATAATATCCTGTGCCAAATAAATCCATCTGCAAAGTCTTTCTCTTCCTCTTTCTTCCCTCTCTGTTCCCGTGGGAGATGCTCCCTATCAAGTAACGGCGGGGGGAGTATCTCAAGGCCTGTCTAGGCCTAATGCCAGGAGGAGAAGGGGGAGAGGCAGTCTCAGACCTGTCCAGCTGAGACTAGCCTAGCAGTGGAAGGGGGAGAGGGGAAGAAAGAGCCATGGGGTTTTGGGTATATCCTCAGGTGGGGAGAAGGGAAGTGTTCAGGAGGCTTTTGGGCATGCTCTAGGGGACTCTGTATGCTTTGGGTTTCTGTTGTCACTGTGCTTGAAGTTTCTGTACAAGTCTTACTGCTTTTCCATTTAAACTTCCATCACTTCTGCAATCCACTTATGTGAGTGTCATCCTTTTGCCCCTCTCAGGGGCAAGAGAGGATCTGCCTGGCCTTAAACTAGGACATATACCAATAGAAATGTCATAAATAATGTTTCAAAATAAATTCTGTTTTCATAGTTTTTAACTTGAACTCATCCTCAGCCAGTGTCATTCAGCAAAGCTAACTCTATCATTACAAAAAAATCTTACACCGTTGCAGAAGAAGAATGAAATGTCTGCAAAGTTTTTATTAAAAAAAACAAATCCAATTTTGCACGATTCTTAAATTAAATCCCCAGACAACCCGACCTCAGTCACTAAAGAGGTTTTATAGCTGCCTCACAAAAGATGCCAGGAAGATTTTTACAGTTCAATTCGCTAAGAAAGTTGTGATGGGTTATGTCTTCCTGAAAGCAGGGGTGGGGAGGGCTTGTGAGAGCCTTGCTCTCCCTGGAGGGCGTTATCCCCCTGGCGAACTGAGTGAGTTTTTTTCCACTCCCCCTCCCTGTCCAGCAAGCCTATAAAAAGGAAGACACTGCAGCTATTCTCTCTTTTGGCTCCTTACTTGCCTGGATGAGAGGACCACTGCTGGCTTCCTGCTTCTCTGCCACATGGTCAGGCCTGGTCCTTCTCTCTGCTACATCCATGCCTCTCCAAAGGACTCCAAAGGGGACTGGTTTTGTATACGTATTTTCCCCATCCACCCTTGTTCCTTACCCTTGTGAACCATTCCTGTTATTGTTATATATATATTCTTTCCTGATTATTAAATATACCAGTGTTAAAAGGCATCTTCTGAAGAACCCAAAATATGAACAGTAGAATAGAACAGACCAAAACAGAAAAAACAAAACAGACTAAACCAAACAAACAAAACCTGCAAACCAAGCCAAAAAGCCAACAAAATCCAAACCACACACAAAAAAACCCAAACCTGCTTGAAGCCCCAGAAGTATTCTAGCAAATGCAACATTTGCTCATTGCTCAGGTTCATTTCACAGATCTGGTGGTTTTAGGCTATGTCTTTTAAATATAGTTGCAGATTTTGAGCAGAAAAGTAGAAAAATATAAATAAATTACTATTGGGTGTAAAAAGGAAAACTAAAGACTATTCTAAACAAATTAATTGGGTAAATATCTGCAATAAGAGGAGCTGTACCATAACAATTCTTTCCCTTTTCTCTTCTGATCTCTGGCTGGTTTTGCTTCGTTCAGGAGAGATAATGAGCTTCATCTGACCTCGGCTAAGTCTAACCCACTGCTTTCTCTCTCTGCTCCTCTCTTAGGACGGGGCAGTGGGGGCGGGCAGTGGAATGTCTTTCCTGGTCTTTTTGACCAGGGGATTTTTATGTTGTTTGCAAATTGTATATCTGAATAATATTGTAAGTACTGTATATTTTGTACATATTCATTGCATTCCATTGTAGAGTGTAGTTTTTGCTTGTCAATACAGCTTCATTTGCTTCTTAGTTGGTCTGTTCTTGTTAATGATGGGGGAAATTTCAACCCACCACATTACAAAAAAAATAATAATTTGGTGTCTGTTCAATGTGGGGCAATTGCTTAACTAATTAATTCCTGCTCAGATTAAGGAGACAAAATGAAGCTGTTTTGGAATTTGTGGCATTTGATATATTCTGCTCTGATGGTGATCTTATATAGGTGGTGTGTAGCAATGTTTTTTGATAAGTTGGGAAGATATTTGGCATATAAACTGTTCCTTTGGTTTGAATACAAGCCAAAATGCTGTATGACAGCTGATTATGATTTTTTTGGCTTAAAAAATCTGATAATATAGCTATAACCATTCTCGCAGAGAGATATGAATTCAGTATTCCTGTAGCTGGGAGTTACATGAGCAGATGGGATTCCAAAATTATTTATTTGCTATGTGTGATTCTGTTATCTGTAATAACTAATGTGTTCTTGTTAATGGCACTGCACACTGCACATGCAGCGAATAGGTGTTCTATTTTTGGCACAGTAGATGCAAAAGGCATAGGGCTAGTTCTAATTCAAGTGCAGAAATTTCTACTGATGACAAAGATACAGAGACAAGACAAACAGTGAAACAGGGAGGCAGGGGTACATTCAGCCAGTGGTGGGGGGACCAGATGCAGCCCACAACGTCAGTACCAGTACCTAAGGCAGCAGCTGCAGTTTCGCCAGCAGATGTTAACATGGCAATAACACTTCTGCACACAGCAGCAGGATTGGGGGTGTGCTCTGCAGCAGATACTGGGTCTCAAAGTCCACCTGCCGATGCTGTTTCTTTGCAAACTCCTGTTTCTGCAAAATCTGCTATAAATTTGAACACGGCTCCAGTTAAACAAATTGCAGCTTTGGATAAAGGGGCAGATGCAAAGCAGATACAGAGGCAGAGGAACAGCAAGAAGAGCAAGATCCCTCTGCTGGGCAGGGACCTTCTGAGAATGGAGAGAAAGTTTGCCTTAAAGATGTAGCTGAATTACTGAGACCATCAGTGGATAGTGGAGACGCAGGACAGGATATAGGTTCTAGTAAGTAAGGAGCTAATGGAGGTGCTTCTGAGCTTAAAGAGGTCCTTAGGAGAGTATCATTAGGATTATGGGGACAGCAGCCTCAAGAGGATGAGTCTGATGAAGAAGCTGACATTCAGATAGCGAACACAGCCAGCAGGAAATTAGCCATGTGAGAAAGGATTACATTAGAGGAGAGAATGAGCCAATTGCAGCATGGCTAGGCTGATGTTAAGATACAGGGGTGCCTGCCTTAGTAGTGGGGGACAAGTCAGCATCTCAGCTTGGAACCCTCTCAAAAGAGAGTGGACATCTAGGCAGGTGTCTTGGTAAGGTTTCTCTGTGGACACACCTTTTACTGGCAGCTCTCATGAGGTACCCATCCAGAGATGACCTTCCATGGAACCCTAGCCTTGGAACACCATGGATGAGGGAAATAAGCATTTGAGAGAGTTTGCTGTGAGAGAGGTGATGAATGGAGACCATGGTACTCTGAATCCTGATGAAATTCCTGTGGGAACAGCTCTTGCTAAAAGGCTCATCAAACTTGCTTCTCCTAATAATGCTACTATTTTGGCAAGCAGAATTGTGGCAAAAAATTATGGTGGAATGCCTCCTACCATTGGCCATTTCACTGACCAAATAAGACAACAGGAGGATAGTCTCACACGTGTGTGTTTGGTCTCAGCCATTGAAACTCTGTCTGGTGAGATAAAGAAGTGCATGAAAGAGCTAAAGGAGGAATTTGAAAACTCAGTATTCAAAATTGGCACAGGGAGATAATTCCAATTCTTCTTCTTCCAGATGGATGTAAGTTTCAGCTGTTAGAAATAGACATTCTCCATGGAGGTCATTCCAAAACAGGTCAAACCAGAACGTACCACAGAGGCAATCACATGCGAGTATTTGGATAACTCTGCATGATCAGTTTGGTGAGAACATGAACAGATGGGATGGTCAACCAACTTCTGATCTTTTCAGGAGTCTAAGGGAACTGCAGAGTGGCAGAGCATGAGGTAGCAATACCAGCAGGGTGCCTGTTACTTCCTCAGTTTCCCAGAACAACTCTAATAGCTCCAACAGTGATTCCAGTGTACATCCAGTGGCCTGGCACTTCACAATTTCAGAAGTACAGGGCCTTGGTTGGGACAGGAGCTCAGTGCACCATAATGCCATTAAATTATCAGGGATCAGAGCCTATAACTATTCTGGGAGTCACTGGTGGGTCTCAAGAGTTGACTAAGATACAAGTTGACATAAGTTAAACTGGTAAACAGTGGAAGAAACATACCATTGTGACAGGATCTGACGCATCTTGTATTTAGGGAATTGATTTTTTGAGAGAAGGGAGTTTCAAAGACCCTAAGGGTTACAAATGGACTTTTGAAGTAGCATCTGTGGAAATTGATGGGGAAAAATTGAAACTGTCTATTAGAACTGAGATTTCTGATTAATCTGCCATTGTGGGCCAGCATAAAATAGAGGATGTGAAGTTGCCGGTTGCTTTTCAGACTGTGGATCTCAGACAATACTGAAGCAACCATGACTCTCTGTTGCCCTTTCAGAATCTGATTCATTAGTTGGAGAGTCAGAATGTTGTCAGCAAAACTCATTCAACTTTCAGCAGTCCAGTGTGGCCTGTGCGAAAGCAAAATGGAGACAGATGTCTGACAACTGACTTCTATGCCCTGAATGAAGTAACTCCACCTATGAGTGCAGGAGTACCAGACATGATGGAACTCTAGTATGAGCTGGAATCCAAAGAGGCCAAGGTATGCTACCATAGACATTGCTAATGCTTTCTTCTCTATTCCCATAGCAGAGGAATGCAGGCCTCAGTTTGCCTGCAACTGCGGAGGAGTCCAGTACACTTTTAACAGATTGCCCCAAAGCTGGGTTCACAGCTCAAGCATCTGTCAGACAGTGATCCATGATGCTTTGGAGAAAGGTGGTGCTCCAGAACACATCAACAATATTATTGTCTGGGGTAAAACTGCTGAAGAAGTGTGGTGGTTTAGGCTGGGTGCTGGCCCAGATGCCACTGCACAGACCACACCTGGGATGTCCCAAGGGGTAGGCCCAGCCCAGGGTGGTGGTCACAGAAAACCAGGTATTCCATTACCCATAATGCCCTGCTCCCCTATAATACATCAGCGCGGGGTCTTCACTTTCTCTCTTTCATTCGCCCACTGCTGCCTAGGTAAAATGGCGTGAGCTGCCTCCCTTGGGTGTGCCCAAGCCCAAGGCTGGGTTGGGGGGAAGAAAGAGCCTTGCGGGTTTTTTTTGGGTGTACCCCCAGGTGGGGATGGGACATTCCTGGATATGGGTTTTTTTTTTTGATCTCTCTCTTTGTCATGGTGCTTGTGGTTTTCTGTAAAAGCTTTCAATGTTTTTTTCTTTTAAACTTTCCACCATTTTTTGCAATCCACTTATCTCAGTCATTATTTTTGCCCGTGGTGGGAGAATTGGCCTCCCAAAACACCACAATAATGGCATAGCCAGGGCAGGAGTTGGTTGCTGTGGTGAACTGCAGATTGGATTGCAAAAGATGGAGAGTTTAAAGCCAAATGCGGGGCATTGCTGGTTTGGAAGTTGGGGCTCAAGTTTTCTTGTCGGGGCAACTGTGTGAACTCCTGTGGACTGCAGAAGGACACCTGGTGCGTGGCTGATGGTATGGAAGTCCCTCCTGTTGCTTGAGAACAGCAAGGGGTGGCTCTTTCTGTGACTTTCTGCTCAGGGTAGCTTAAGAATGCTTGGAGTAGCCTAAGAAGGCGAGACCTGCCATCTCCTTGTTCTCTGCGGAGCGATGAGTGGCAGGGAGTGGAGGAGGGGCAGCAGCAAGCAGAGTGAGGTTGGTTGGCTGTTGCTACAGGAGAGGGCCACCCGTGGCGAGCAGACAAGCGATGGCTTCCGAAACCCAAGGGCGAGTGGGGACTTCAGCTGGAAAGCCATTCTCAAAGGCTCTGAGAACACGCTCATGGCTTTGGCTGAAATAACCATTTGGATGCCCGAAGGCATGAAGGTGACTTTGACTCTGCATCATGGTGACAGAGATGGCGGGGGCCGGGCCGGGCTGCGTTCAGCGGCGGCAGTGGCACCGCCTGTGCTGTGCTGTGTTTAGGTGGTGGCGGCAGCTGTAAATCTTCCCCTGTTTTTTCAGACATGTTCCAAGAATGGCGCCAAGCACCTGGCTCCACCTCCTCTCTTCTCAGTGAGTTGTACTGCAGCTGCGCCTCTTCCGTGGGAGGGCTGTGAACCGGATGTGGTGATGCCTTGGTACACCAACGCCCAGTGTGGGGGTGATGACTTGCGATGTGCATTTGTGTAGCTTCGGACCGCAGCTGGAAGAAGTTGGCTGCGGCTCCCTGGAGGGATGGAAAAAAGCGGTCATGGAGCCTGATTGCTCTGACCGGCTTGCCCCAGGATGGAAAAAAGCCACTGAGTAAATGTAAATGCAATTAAAGGCTTGGCTGAGAGGTTGTGAAGTTCTTTCAGGTGACCAGGATGTCCCAACAAGTCCGCAAAGAATTCACACTGCAGAAGAATGACTGCTTCGCTGGGAAGTTCCGTCATATGAGGAAGAAGAACTGGAATGGACTAATGGACTTGAGCCTGAGTGAGAGACTGTGTGGAAGGATGCCCAGATGAAGACATGGACTGTTGCTAGACATGTCATCAGAAGAGTTCTAATTTGATGATATGTTTTGGGTGCAGGAATTATGGTATGGAATAAGGGGTGGCGTGTGGTGGTTTAGGCTGGGTGCTGGCCCAGATGCCACTGCACAGACCACACCTGGGATGTCCCAAGGGGTGGGCCCAGCCCAGGGGATGGTCACAGGAAACCAAGTATTCCATTTCCCATAATGCCCTGGTCCCTTATAATACATCAGCGCGGGGTCTTCACTTTCTCTCTTTTGTCCCCCCCGCTGCTGCCTAGGTAAAATGGCATGAGCTGCCTCCCTTGGGCGGGCCCAGGCCCAAGGCTGGTTTGGGGGTGAAGAAAGAGCCCTGGGGTTTTTTTTGGGTGTACCCCCAGGTGGGGATGGGACATTCTTGGGTATGGGGTTTTTTTTGGATCTCTCTCTCTTTGTCACGGTGCTTGTGGTTTTCCGTAAAAGCTTTCATTGTTTTTTTCATTTAAACTTTCCACCATTTTTTGCAATCCGTTTATCTCAGTCGTTATTTTTGCCTGTGGTAGGAGAATTGGCCTCCCAAACCATGACAAGAAGTCTTTGAGAAAGGTAAAAATATCACTGATATTCTCTTGAAAGCAGGTTTTGCCATTGAGACAAGGTGAAAGGACCTGCCAGAGAGATCCAGTTTCTGGGAGTGCAGTGGCAGGATGTATGCCAACACATTCCAGTGGATGTGGTAAACAGAGTCTCTACCATGGCAAATCCCATGAACAAGCAAGAAACTCCATGTTTCTTAGGTACAGTGAGATTTTGGAGACTGCACATTCCTGGATACAGTCAGATTGTGAAACCTCTGTATGATGTGACTCAAAAGAGAAACAGTTTCCAGTGGGGTCCTGAACAACAAGCAGCCTTTGACCAGATAAAGCAAGAGGTAGTACAAGCAATGGGTCCAGGACCTGTCCAAGATGGTCCAGACACTAAGAACATTTTCTACATGGCTGCAAGTGACAATGGTCCCACCTGGTGCTTGTGGCAAAGAGTTCCAGGTGAGATACGTGGACGTCCTCTTGGTTTTTGGAGTCAAGGCTACAGAGGCTCAGAGGCAAATTATACTCCAACAGAGAAAGAGATTCTAGCTGCCTAAGGAGGAGTAAAAGCTGCTTCTGAAGTAATTGGAACAGAGTCACAACTTCTTCTAGCTCCTAGATTGCCAGTTTTGAATTGGATGTTCAAAGGCAAAGGTTCCACACCACATCATGCCACAGATTCCACATGGTCCAAGTGGATGGCTCTGATAACACAGAGAGCTCAAATGGGAAATCTTGAAAGACCTGGTCTGGTGGAGGTGATCACAAGCTAGCCTGAAGGCACCAGATGTACTAAACCTCCAGAGGAGAGAGTTACTCATGCTGAGGAAGCTCCTCCTTACAATGACCTTTCTGATGGTGAAAAGAAATATGCTTTGTTCACAGATGGTTCCTGTCGTCTTGTTGGAAACAAGCAAAGGTGGAAATCTTCAGTGTGGAGCCCAGTACATCAAGTTGCAGAGGCAAAAGATGGAGGAGAATCCAGTCAATTTGCAGAGGTAAAAGCTGTCCAGCTAGCTCTCGATGTAGCTGAACATGAGAGATGGCCAAAGCTTTATCTCTGCATTGACTCATGAATGGTAGCCAATGCTTTATAGGGCTGGGTAAGGGACTGGAAAAAGAATGGTTGGCAGAGAAAAGGAAAGCCTATTTGGGCTGCTGATCTGTAGCAGCACATTACTGTTTGCATTGAGAAAATTCCAGTGAAGGTGAGGCACATTGATGCTCACATTCCCAAGAGCACAGCTTCTGAAGAACAACAACACAACCATCAGCAGATGTAGCTGGTGCTGGTTGCCTGGGAGGAGAGACCATCCCTGCCTGTCTACAACCTCCCTTCAGGTAGTTGTAGAGATTAATAAGGTCTCCCTGAGCCTCCTGTTCTCCAGGCTAAGCAACCCCAGCTCCCTCAGCCTCTCCTCACAGGGCTTGTGCTCCAAAATCCTCCCCAGCTTTGTTGCCCCTCTCTGGACACGTTCCAGCAAGTCAACATCTTTCCTATACTGAGGGGCCCAGAACTGGACACAGGACTCAAGGTGTGGCCTAACCAGTGTGATGTATAGGGGAAGAAAGACCTCCCTGCTCCTGCTGGCCACACTGTTCCTGATACAGGCCAGGACGCCATTGGCCTTCTTGGTTTCCTTGGCACACTGCAGGCTCACGCTAAGCCTACTGTCAACCAGTACCCCCAGGTCCCTCTCTGCCTGGCCTCTCTTAGATGTTCTTAGCTCAGTGGGCTGTGAGTGTTTCAGACTGTGCCTTAAAAAAAGATAACTGCAAATTCACTAGTTGAATAGTTGGATGTAAAAAGGAAAATAAGAAAGATCATTCTAAATTAATTTTGTTGGTCAGATGAGTGGGATGTAGTTTTACAATCTTACATTTTTCTCTCACTCTCACTCCATCTCTTTCTGCTGGCATGCATGCTGCTCCTGGACAGAGAGAGACCTTTTATCTTCTAACGACCTTGAGATAAGCAATACTAACTTCTTAACGACGCTTTGAGCTAACTAAAAATCCCTCTAACATTTCTCCTGTTCTCTTTTCTTCTAATTAACCTGATACATATTCTTTGCATTCCATTATTGCTTCTAAAATACAGCATCTTTCCATTTCTCTTCCCAGACTGAGTTCAGCTGAGTTTTTCTGGATGTGTGTGGGTTAAACCATCACATGGTCTCACGATTCGTCAGGACATCAAGGCAGAGATGCAACCTACCAGTGGGCTCATGACAGATCTATAGACATTTCCATGGATTCTATCATGCAAGTCATCCATGACTGTGACATTTGGGCTGCTATTAAGCAGGCAAAGAGAAGCAAGCCCTTGTGGTATGATGACAGATGGTCCATGTACATGTATGGTGAAGCCTGGCAGATTGACTATATCACTCTACCTCGTTCTCAATCTGGTAAGCAATATGTGATTACTATGGTAGAGACAAACACTGGATGGTTGGAAACTTACCCAGTTCCACATGCAACTGCACATAACACCATTCTTTATCTGGAAAGACAAATCCTGTGGAGATGTGGAACTCCACAAAGAATTGAGTCAGACAAAGATACTCATTTCAAAAACAATCTTGTAAAGAACTGGGCCAAAGATCATGGCATCATGTGGATATTCCACATTCCCTACTATGCACCAGCTGCAGGAAAGATTGAACGCTACAATGGTTTGCTGAAGACCACTCTCAAAGCCATGGGGGTGGATCTTTGAAAAACTGGGAGAAACATCTAGCACAAGCAACCTGGCTGGTGAATAGTAGAGGTTCAGTGAATCAGCCTCAACCTGTACACTCAAATTTGCTACAAAAGGCAGAAGGTGATAGAGTTCCTGTTGTTAGAGAAAAAAATCTGTTATTTAAAACTGTTTGGGTATTTTCTCCTTCAGGAGAAGCCAGATCTGTCTGAGGGGTGGTTTCTGCTGAAGGTCCTGGTCTCACTTGCTGGGTAATGCAAGAGAATGGTGAAAATCAGTGCATTCCACAAAGAATTCTAACTTTAGCTGAGAGAGTTTAAATTCACAATGTTGTACAGATGCAACATAGTGCCCACAGGAAGAATCCATCAGGAATCTACAGTGCACGAACCCTGAGAACCCTGAGAGCCCTGAGTAACCTGAGAGTCCCTGTTCATTTTCTTTGCCACATCTGCAGACAAACAAACTGTTTTCTGTTTTTTCTTGTTTCCTGTGTTTTGGACTTCTGAATCATCTACATCTAAGATAGCCAGAATGGACTATGAAGTTTATTTACTCAGTATTGTAGATTTTGTTTTAGATTAGCGACCAATTAAATTGTTTAGAAGGGGTGGATTGTGGTGGATTTAGGCTATGCTTTTAAAATTTAGTTGTAGATTTTTAGCAGAAAAGTAGAAAAATATAAATAAATCACTTTTGGGTGTAAAAAGGAAAACAAAAGACTATTTCAAACAAATTAACTGGGTAACAATCTGCAATAAGAGGAGCTGTACCATAACAATTCTTTCCCTTTTCTCTTCTGATTTCTGGCTGGTTTTGCTTCACTTAGGAGAGATAAGGGGCTTCATCTGACCTTGGCTAAGTCTAACTCACTGCATTCTCTCACTGCTCTTCTCTCTCTTGGGACAAACAGGAAATAGCTCTTTGTCTTTTCTCAAAGTCATCAAAGGGTTACTTTAATTTTGCTTATGAGAAAGAATCTTGTATAAGTGATTTTTTCTTCTCTGTCCATTCTCTTATTTTTGAATAACATAACAGACCTTTAAGATGAAACTGTAAAGCAAAGAATTTATTGATATTATGTTGCATACTTGAATTTTTTTTTCTGGGAAATGAAAAATATTAAATATTAAATATTCATTAAATATTAATAATTTATTATTTTATTAATGATTAAATGTTAAATTAATAAGACTATAATCCTTCCTTCAGTGTTTCTATTAATCTTTCATTTGTGGTCATTGGAAATGACTTTTTTTCCTCTGTGTGTGTGAATTTGATGTGATCATTATGCGGACAAACAGGCAGAAAAAAAAAGCATCCCTTAAAAGGATATCTGTCTTTCAAAAACAAGCTTTGGGAAGTGGTAAGATTACAGATTGCACTGAATTCTGTCTTTACTGAAAATATCATTAAGAATTAGCACCTTTTAAACAAAAAATGTTAATCAATTGTTTTCTTCACTAGTTGTGAAAAAGAAGATAGTGAAGGTCAAGGAAGATAGTGAAACTATGTATTTACAGTGGGTATTTTTAGTAGGAAAAACAACTGAAAAAACTGGCACATCATAAGATATACTTGACAGCTGGCAAGAGAGCTGCTCAGGACCAGCACCGGGACCAGTGTGCTCAAGATGAGAGGTGCTCTATTTTGATTCCTTTGTGGGTCTTTTTGGGGCAGGAAGACCTCAGCAGACAGCGAGGATGGGCAGGGTCATCTTCTCGCGTGCCTGCTTGGGAGGGTGACATTAGCTGTGGGAAATTTAAACAAGGCAGAGCAAAGCTGTGCGACTGCCATTTGGCAAGAGATATGCCTTCTGGCTGGATTGCAGCTAGTGGCACATGTCAGGTCAGCTGACAGAGTGCAGAAGCCTCTGTGGTAGCCTGGGCAGAATGTGGTAGTCAGGTGGACTATATATGTATTTTAAACCAAACAATAAAAAACCCCAAACTTAATTTCACATGCCTGAAGAGATCCAGCCATGGTAACAACTCAGCCAAAGGCTACTAGAAAAATGGTAGGCACCCAGACAGAGCTGGGGCACAAGCACGCCAGTGTCCAGGCTGCTAGCTGCAGAGGGTGCTGGAGCCTGACACTTGGAATGGAGGGTGAACGAGGCAACACATGTGTGAGATGTGACCAAGTGAATTATCTTCTCAGTCTGGTGGCCAAGCTAAAGGATAAACTATCAAGACTTAGGATGATAAGGGAATGTGAAAAGGAGTTAGATATGTGGGAGCAAGCTTTATAGACCACCCCTGTTGAGGGAGGCATCCCCAGAAACAGGGGGAAATGGTTACAGGTCCCTGTTAGGAGAAGCACAGGGCCCTCTTTGCCTCCCCTGCTGCCCATGCACAATAAGTATGATGCCCTGCAGGTTGAGGGCAATGTGGATAAGAAGACAGAAGAAGAACCATCTGAGGGGATGCCTAAAGCAAATCAGTCCCCACCAACCACCATGACTAGTACCATGAAGAAAAAGAGGAGGATAGTTGTTGTTGGTGACTCTCTCCTGAGGAGAACAGAGGGTCCTATATGTATATGTCATCCTGACCCATCCCACAGGAAGTCTGCTGCCTACCTGGGGCTTGGGTAAGGGACATCACCAAGAGACTACCAAAAGTAATTCACCCCTCTGACTACTACCCATTGCTGGTAATCCAAGCTGGAAGCAATGAGATCGATAAGAAGGGCACCATGACAATCAAAAAGGAATTCAAGGCCATTGGACAATTGATTGGTGGGGCAGGAGCTCAAGTGGTGTTCTACTTAGTTCACTCAGTGGCATGGAGAAGAAAAATTAGAGACAAAAGCCCAGTTAGAACTTAAGCTGGCCACTTCTGTGAAAGATAATAAAAGCATGTTTGTAAATATATTAATGCTAAAAAGAGGGTCAAGAAGAACCTCCACTCTTTATTGGACCAGGAAGGTAACATTGTAACTAAAGATGAGGAAAAGGCAGAGGTACTAAATAATTTCTTTGCCTCCATTTTCAACAGTCAGGCAGGAGGACTTCAGGATAACTGGCCTCCTGAACTGGTAGATGGGGTCAGGGAGCAGTATAATCCCCCTGAAATCAATGAGGAAGCAGTTAAAGACTTGCTGAGGCACTTGGATACTCATAAGTCCATGGGACCAGATGGGAACCACGCTAGGGCACTGAGAGAGCTGGCAGATGAGCTGGCCAAGCTGCTTTCCATCATTTATCACCAGTCCTGGCTCACCAGAGAGGTCCAGATGACTGGAAACTGGCCATCGTGATGCCCATCTACAAGAAGGGCCAGATGGAGGAACCTGCAAACTACAGGCCTGTCAACCTGACCTCAGTGCCAAGCAAGATTATGGAGAATATCATCTTGGGGGCGATCACAGAGTACCTGCAGGATGGCCAAGGGATCAGGCTGAGCCAACATGGATTTAGGAAGGGCAGGTCCTGCCTGACCAACCTGATCTCCTTCTATGATCAGGTGACCTGTCTGGTGGATATGGGAAAGGCTGTGGATGTAGTCTATCTGGACTTCAGCAAAGCCTTTGATAAAGTCCCCACAGCAAACTCCTAGCCAAGCTGTCAGCCCAGGGCTTGGACAGGAGCATTCTGCACTGGGTTAGGAACTGGCTGGAGGGCTAAGCCCAGAGTGGTGGCGAATGGTGCCATATCCAGCTGGCAGCCAGTCACTAGTGGCGTTCCCCAGGGATCTGTGATGAGCCCAATCCTATTCAATATCTTTATCGATGATCTAGATGAGGGGATTGAGTCTACCATTAGCAAGTTGCAGATGACACCAAGTTGGGAGCAGGTGTTGATCCGTTAGAGAGTAGAAGAGCTCTGCAAAGGGACCTTCACAGGCTGGACAGATGGGCGGAGTCCAACATGATGTCATTTGACAAGTCCAAGTGCCAGGTGCTGCACTTTGGCCACAACAACCCCATGCAGTGCCAGAGGCTGGGGTAGAGTGGCTGGAGAGAGGACAGGCGGAAAGGGACCTGGGGATGCTGGTTTACAGCCAGCAGAACATGAGCCAGCAGTGTGGCCAAGAAGGCCAATGGCATCCTGGCCTACATCAGAAATAGTGTGGCCAGCAGGAACAGGGAACTCATGGTGCCCCTGCACTCAGCACTAGTTAGACCTCACCTTGAGCACTGTGTCCAGTTCTGGGCCCCTCAATTTAAGAAGGATATTGAGGCACATGAACGTGTCCAGAGAAGGGCAACAAGGCTGGTGAGAGGTCTGAAGCACAAGCCCTGTGAGGAGAGACTGAGGGAAATGAATAGAATAGAATAGAATAGAATAGAATAGAATAGAATAGAATAGAATAGAATAGAATAGAATAGACCAGGTTGGAAGAGACCTTCAAGATCATCGTGTCAGCCCATCAACCAACACCATCTAAGCAACTAAACCATGACACCAAGCACCCCATCAAGTCTCCTTCTGAACACCTCCAATGATGGCAACTCCACCACCTTCCCGGGCAGTCCATTCCAATGGGCAATCACTCTCTTTGTATAGAACTTCTTCCTAACATCCAGTCTGAACCTCCCTTGGTGCAGCTTGAGACTGTGTCCGCGTGTTCAGGTGCTGGTTGCCTGGGAGAAGAGACCAGCACCCACCTGTCTACAACTTCCCTTCAGGTAGTTGCAGAGAGCAAAATGGTCTCCCTTGAGACTCTTACTCTCCAGGCTAAGCAACCCCAGCCCCTCAGCCTCTCCTCAGGGCTTGTGCTCCAAACACCTAACGAACTTTGTTGCCCTTCTCTGGACACGTTCCAGCAAGTTAACATCCTTCCTAGACTGAGGGGCCCAGAAATGGACACAGGACTCAAGGTGTGGCCTAACCAGTGTAGAGTACAGGGGCAGAGTGACCTCCCTGCTCCTGCTGGCCATGCTGTTCCTGATGCAGGCCAGGATGCCATTGGCCTTCTTGGCTGCCTGGGCACACTGCAGGCTCATGTTCAGCCTACCATCAACCAGTACCCACAGGTCCTTCTCTGCCTGGCCACTCTCCAGCCACTCTGACCCCAGCCTGTAGCACTGCATGGGGTTGTTGTGGCCAATGTGCAGAACCCAGCACTTGGATGTGTTAAATCTCATGCCGTTAGATTCTGCCCATCTGTCCAGCCTGTCGAGGTCCCTCTGCAAAGCCTCTCTACCCTCCAGCAGATCAACTCCTGCCCCCAGCTTGGTGTTGTCCGCAAATTTACTGATGATGGACTCAATGCCCTCATCCAGATCATCAAGAAAGATGTTGAAGAGCATTGGGCCCAGCACTGATCCCTGGGGAACACCACTAGTGACTGGCCGCCATCTGGATTGTGACACCATTCACCAACACTCTCTGGACACAGCCCTCCAGCCAGTTCCCAACCCAATGCAGTGTGCTCCTGTCCAAGCCATGGGCTGACAACTTGGCCAGGAGTTTGCTGTGGGAGACGGTGTCAAAGGCCTTGCTGAGGTCCAGGTAGACTACATCCACAGGCCTCCTCACATCCACCAGGCGGGTCACCTGATCATAGAAGGAGATCAGGTTGGTCAGGCAGGACCTGCCCTTCCTAAATCCATGTTGGCTCAGCCTGATCCTTTGGCCATCCTGTAAGTGCTGAGTGATTGCACTCCAGATGACCACTTCCATAATCTTGCCTGGCACTGAGGTCAGGCTGACAGGCCTATAATTCCCTGTCTCTTCCAACTGGCCCTTCTTGTGGATGGGCATCACGTTGTTCAGCTTCCAGTCTTCTGGGACCTCTCCAGTGAGCCAGGACTGCTGCAAAGTGATGGAGAGTGGCCCGGGCAACTCATCTTCCAGCTCTCTCAGCACCCTAGGATGGATTCTGTCCAGTCCCATGAACTTGTGGGGTTCCAACTGACTGAGGAGATTTCTATCTCACTCCTCCTGGAACACAGGTGAACTATACTGCTCTGGAGGCCAGCTGTCTGGAAGACATTCTGTGCTGCTATTAAAATTTGATGCAAAGAAGGTGTTAAGTACCTCTGCCTTTTCCTCATCTTTTGTTATGTTCCTCTCCAGGTGGTGTCCACCAAGGAGTGGATCTTGTTCTTGCCCCTTCTCTTGCTATTAATATATTTATAGAAGGACTTTTTGTTGTCCTTCACAGTAGAGGCCAGTCTAAGTTCTAAATGGGTTTTTGCCTCCCTAATTTTCTTCCTGCATGTCCTAGCAACATCCCTAAACATTCCGTAGGTTGCCTCCCCTTTCTTCCAAAGATGATACACCCTCTTTTTTCCCTTAGTTCTATTAAAAGTTCATTACCCATCCAGGCTGGCCGTCTGCCCCGGCGGCTCATCTTCCGGCACACTGGCACAGCCTGTTCCTTCACCTTCAAGAGTCCTTCCTCGAAGTAGGTCCAGCTCTCCTAGACCCCTTTATTTTTAAGGGCTGTATCCCAAGGAACCTTCTGAATTAGTTCCTTGAGTAACCTGAAGTCCGCCCTCCTGAAGTCCAGAGAGGAGGTCTTCTTGCTGCCCCTCTTAGATTGACTGAGTGCTGAAAATTCAACTATTTTGTAGTTGCTGGACCCTAGACATCCTCCAACCACCACATCACCCACCAGCCCTTCCCTATTGGTGAAGAGGAGGTCAAGCATAGCCTTACCCCTGGTAGGTTCACACAGCACCTGGGATAAGAAGCTGTCCTCCATACACTCTAAGAACCTCCTAGACTGCCTCCTCTTTGCTATGTTGAGATCCCAGCAGATATCAGGCAGGTTGAAGTCACCCACGAGAACGAGGTCAGGTGATCTTGAGACAGCCTTTAGCTGCCTATAGAATGATTTATCAACATCTTCCTCCTGGTTGGGTGGTCTGTAACAGACTCCAACCAGGATGTTTGACCTGATGGTCTTCCCTCTAATTCTCACCCACAAGCACTCAATGGCATACGGCTCAATGGCATCTGTTGCCTCCCTGATGCACAGGGCCACCCCTGTACCCCTTCTTCCTTGCCTGTGTCTCCTGAAGAGCCTGTAGCCATTAATTGCAGCACTTCAGTCATGTGAGTCATCCCACCACGTCTCTATGATGGCAACTACATCATAACTTTCCTGCTGTAACAAGGCTTCCAGCTCTTCTTGTTTGTTGCCCATACTTTGTGCATTAGTGTACATGCACTTTAGCTGGGCTGCTGGTTTCACCCCCGGCTCCAGCTTATCACCCCCAGACTCCTGCCTGGGGGGACTGGTTTCAGCCCTTTCCCCCTTCAAATATAGTTTAAGCCCTGTCAATGAGACTTGCCAACTCCCTTCCTAGAATCTTTTTCCCTTTGAGGGATAGGACATTCTCGTGTACTGTGACCTTTCCCCTCCTCTGGGACAGATGTACTCCATCTGTTGCCAGCTGACCTGGTGCAGTAGAAAGTTCTCCAAGATCAAAAACCCCAAAATCCTTTTGTTTGCACCAGCCTCTAAGCCACTTGTCGATTATAGCTGCTGACCTGTTCCTTCTGGTATTCTCTGCTGGAAATAAGGGTATTGACGAGAAAATTATTTGTGTACCTGACCCCTCCCCGGGCCTTGAAGTCATTTTTGATAGCCCTGGGAGTTCTGGTTGCAGCGTCATCATTCCCTAACTGCATGACTATTAAGGGATAGTAAAGAGAGGGCTGCACCAGACTAGGCAGCCTTTTGGTAACATCCCTAACCTGAACACCTGGGAGGCAGCAAACTTCCCTGTGAGTAGGGTCTGGCTGACATATGGGGCCCTCTGTTCCCCTCAGGAGGAAATCACCAATAACAGTTTCCCTCCTCCTTTTTTTGAGGGAGCAAGTCCTGATTCTGGGGGAAGGCTGTTTAACCTTAGGCTGTTTAGCCTCAGGCTGTTTAGCCTTAGGGAAATCCCCAGATGGTGTGTCCTCTGGCATCAGAATCACCTCACCCTCAACCTCCAGTGCCCCATACCTGTTTTCCAAGGGCAGTGGGGAAGGTGAGGGGAGGCAAAGAGGTTTTACTTTGTACCTTTTGAGAGCAACCTGTGTCCATTCCCTGCAGCTTTTTGGATAAACAGCCTCTGCAAGGGGACCCTACAGAGCCCTACAGAGCCTCGTTACTCAAGTTAATCTCCCTTCTGCATTCCCTTACCGCTCTAAGTCTAGCAACCTCGACCTTCAGTTTGGCCATCAGGTTAAGCAGATAGTTGATCTGCTCACACCTAATGCAGGAGTTGTCCCCACTGCCCTGCATCTCAAGGATACCTGGACACCTACCTGCTTATGTTCCACCACAGTCTGGGTCGACGCTAATTTTTTGAAGGCATTTTTGCTGTGAGTCACAGCCATCCCTATCCCTGGCCATGTGACCTACTGGACAAAAATTAGAAAAAGCACATCGGCGCGTGCAGCTGGCTGCAGCCAAGTGAGAGCACAGCAGCTTCCTGCTGAAATGTAAGCCCGTGCAAGCCCCTACTGGGTTTTTAAATTTGTTGCTGGTAACATAACGATCATGAGCAGCAGGCACGTCAGAAGATGGCTATGCTGAGCCTTGCTGTGTGCCCAGGGATAGCTGTGGTCCTGGTGCTCCCATAGCCTGAAAAGGAAATTAATAAGGTGCCCTCCTATGCTGCTGGTCTTGGTGCAGTTCCCGAGAGAGCTTCCCTCTGAAATGTCTCATGAAGCTTGTTGGTGTTGTTCAGCCTGGAGAAGAGGAGACCTTATTGCCTGGAGAAGGGGAGACCTTATTGCTCTCTACAAGTACCTGAAGGGAGGTTGTAGCCAGGTGGGGGTTGGTCTTTTCTCCCAGGCAACCAGCACCACAACAAGAGGACACAATGTCAAGCTTCATGAGGGAAAGTTTAGGCTCAAGGTGAGGAGAAATTTCTCCAGAGAAAGAGTTATTGGCCATTGGAATGCGCTGCCAAGATAGGTGGTGCAGTCATCATGCTTGGAGATGTTCAAAAAAGGATTGGACATGGTACTTGAAGCCATGGTTTAGTTAGTCATGAGGTGTTAGGTAGTAGGTTGGACTTGATGATCTCTGACATCTTTTCCAACCTATTTCCAACCTTATCCCACTGTTCCAGGAGGTACTTAGAGATCTTCTCAGCCGCTTGGATACCCAGGAGTCCATGGGACCGGATGGGATCCATCCTAGGGTGCTGAGAGAGCTGGCAGATGTGCTGTCCAAGCTGCTCTCCATCATTTTTCAACAGTCCTGGCTCACTGGAGAGGTCCCAGAAGACTGGAAGCTGGCCAATGTGGTGCTCATCCACAAGAAGGGCTGGTTCGATAAGCCAGGGAATTATAGGCCTGTCAGCCTGACCTCAGTGCCAGGCAAGATTATGGAACAGATCATCTGGAGTGCAATCACACAGCACTTACAGGATGGCCAAGGGATCAGGCCTAGCCAGCATGGATTTAGGGAGGGCAGGTCCTGCCTGACCAACCTGATCTCCTTCTATGATCAGGTGATCCTCCTGATGGATGTGGGGAAGCATGTGGATGTAGTCTACCTGGACTTCAGCAAGGCCTTTGATACCACCCCCAACAGCAAACTCCTGGCCAAGCTGGCAGCCCATGGCTTGGACAGGAGCACACTGCGTTGGGTTAGGAACTGGCTGGAGGGCTGAGCCCAGAGAGTGTTGGTGAATGGTGCCGCATCCAGCTGGCGGCCAGTCACTAGTGGTGTGCCCCAAGGATCAGTGCTGGGCCCAATGCTCTTCAACATCTTTCTTGATGATCTGGATGAGGGCATCGAGTCCATCATCAGTAAATTTGCGGACAACACCAAGATGGGGGCAGGAGTTGATCTGCTGGAGGGTAGAGAGGATTTGCAGAGGGACCTCGACAGGCTGGACAGATGGGCAAAATCTAACGGCATGAGATTTAACACATCCAAGTGCTGGGTTCTGCACATTGGCCACAGCAACCCCATGCAGTGCTACAGGCTGGGGTCAGAGTGGCTGGAGAGTGGCCAGGCAGAGAGGGACCTAGGGGTACTGGTCGATGGTAGGCTGAACACAAGCCTGCAGTGTGCCCAGGCAGCCAAGAAGGCCAATGGCATCCTGGCCTGCATCAGGAACAGTGTGACCAGCAGGAGCTGGTCACTCTGCCCCTGTACTCTACACTGGTTAGTCCACACCTTGAGTCCTGTGTCCAGTTCTGGGCCCCTCAGTTTAGAAAAGATGTTGACTTGCTGGAATGTGTCCAGTGAAGGGCAACAATGTTGGTGAGGGTTTTGGAACACAAACCCTATGAGGAAAGGCTGAGGGAGCTGGGGTTGCTTAGCAGGGAGAAGAGGATACTCAGGGGTGACCTTATTGCTCTCTACAACTACCTGAAGGGAGGTTGTAGCCAGGCAGAGGTTGGTCTCTTCTCCCAGGCAGCCAGTACCAGAACAAGCGGACACAGTCTCAGGCTGTGCCAGGGGAGGTTTAGGCTGGATGTTAGGAAGAAGTTCTATACAGAGAGAGTGATTGCCCATTGGAATGGGCTACCTGTAGAGGTGGTTGAGTCACCTTCATTGGAGGTGTTCAGGAGGAGACTTGATGCGGTGCTTGGTGCCATGGTTTAGTTGTTTAGGTGGGTTGGATTGGTTGATGGGTTGGACACGATGATCTTGAAGGTCTCTTTCAACCTGGTGTATTGTATTGTATTGATTCTATGATTCTATGATCTTTTCTTGCTAGACCTATATCTCTTCCTTCTAACTCACATTCTCATGTTTGTCTCTTGTGAAATCTGAATGTAACAATTATTTTTTACATAATCATAATGTCAGTTTATGGCACACATGCTGTCAGGCTACTGGTAGGCAGTTCTGACAGGTCTTGACTAGTCGGTGTGAAAATGAGAGCAGGACGGACTCCTTTGTGCTGAAAACATGAGGACAACCTTATTACACAGCTACAGAAAAGAGATTCTTTTAAAATGAATAATACCCTTTTAAGTTTTTGTTCAGTCAACTGTTAGGAATTTCAAGGTTGAAAACATTATACTGTCCTTTTTTTTTCCCCTTGGGATTTTTTTTGTTGCTTGGGGTTTTTTCAGGTTTGTTTTGTTTTATTATTTTTTTAAATAGGATTGGACATGTCATGCCTCCATGGACTTGCGACTTGCAAGGTGTTTTCTTATCTCTCCCTCTTGACAGGATTAATTTATAGTGGTACCTAGACTTCCATGCTGTAGAAGGAAGGGTACCAATATTTTACAATACATGAAAAACATGGCAAAGACATGGACCAGAAAAAAACTTAAACAGAACAAAACAAACCACCACCACCACCAAAAAACCCCTACCAAGAACCCCACAACAAATTTTATGTATTTTATTTAGTGTCTGAAAATCATTTACTTCCACTGGTTGAAAATCTTTTAACTTTGGCAAACATTTAAACCGTATCATGTAAAATATGTTGCAATTACTATTATAGATGATTAACATTTGCTAGCCACCTGTTTTGGTTTTGTTCAGATTTTACACTGAAATAAGATCAAAACTTTTAATGGTATTCAAAACCAGGTTAGATCAGAGCACAATCAGACACAGTGTCCTATGAAGAGTGATAGTATACATGTACATGGGTTTTTAATAGTATGGGAACATGACAAGCTAGTATAGTATTATTTTTGATGATAAAAGATGGAAAAATGTGAAGAGCTGCGATAATTTATTGTCCTTCCCTTAATATTAAATTTTAGATTATTTTCATATTAAAAATGAAAAATACTTCAAAAATTCTGCCAATGTTGGTCAAAATTTGAAAAAAAACAACAACATGGAATATTAAAAGTATTCTGGTTTTTTGCACCTGGTTTCCCTATCAAGAGAGAGGCAGGTTATAAAATGCAGTAGAATTCCCAGACTCTCTTTGTTCCTATATGAGGCACAAAAAACATCCCAAAGTATTTTTTCCACGAAAAGACTGAACTTTCTTCTTGTTACAAATTTCCTAAACACTGAAGGCTGGTATTTTTTTCAGTTTCTAGTTTTACATTATAAGTAGCAGAAATTCTGTGGGCTCAGCCTCACCTTCCAGGAACAGTTGGTCCTTTCTCAGTGGTGGTTTTGTAAGAAAACACAGAACAGACTAGAATTATTAAGTGTTTTTCTCTGTCACCATGTAAAGAGAGACACTGCTATCTACTTAACTTCTGTCAGAAGACTTTTGCTGTCCTACCTCTTCTTCTGCCTAAATATAGTTTCATTCTTCATTTTGTCTTTTTCAGACCCTTGATTTCATTAGACATATCTACTTTAGCTGCAATATAAATGGAAGATAGATTTTCTCTTGCATTTATGCATGTAGGAATGAATGTCTTGACTGTTCACCAAGGATAGGAATCATGTTTGATTTTTAAATATATCCTGGCATTTATATAAAGATAGAACAAGATGGGGAGAACCCCAAAATCTTAGACAATTGGGCCAATATAACTCTGTTTTACAGGGAAAGACAGCTAATTCACTATAATTCTGTGCAAATATAAAAGCTGGCTAAGCTGTCAGCTCATGGCTTGGACAGTAAGACTCTGTGCTGGGTTAGGAACAGGCTGGAGGGCTGAGCCCAGAGAGTGGTGGTGAATGGTGCCACCTCCAGCTGGAGGCCAGTCACTAGTGGTGTGCCCCAAGGATCAGTGCTGTGTCTCATCTTCTTTAATATCTCCATTGATGATCTGGATGAGGGCATTGAGACAGTCATCAGCAAATTTGCAGATGACACCAAGTTGGAAGCAGATGTTGATCTGTTAGAGGGAAAATGGGCTCTGCAGAGGGACCTCAACCCACTGGACAGATGGGCAGAGTACAACATGATAGCATTCAACAAATCCAAGTGCCAGGTGCTGCACTGTGGCCACAACAATGCCATGCAGAGCTACAGGCTGGGGTCAGAATGGCTGGAGAGCAGCCAAACAGAAAGGGACCTGGGGGTGCTGATTGACAGCCAGCTGAACATGAGCCAGCAGTGTGCCCAGGTGGCCAAGAAGGCCAACGGCATCCTGGTCTGTATCAAGAATAGTGTGGCCAGCAGGAGCAGAGTCATTGTGCCCCTGTACTCTGCATTGATTAGGCCACACCTTGAGTCCTGTGTCCAATTCTGGGCCCCTCAGTTTAAGAAGGACATCGAGACACTTGAATGTGTCCAGAGCAGGGCAACATGGCTGATGAGAGGCCTTGAGCACAAGTCCTATGAGGAGAGGCTGAGGGAGCTGGGATTTTTTAGCCTAGAGAAGAGGAGGCTCAGGGGCGACCTCATTGCTCTCTACCACTACCTGAAGGGTGGTTGTAGCCAGGAGGGAGTTGGTCTGTTCTCTCTAGCAACTAGCACCAGAACAAGAGGACACAGTCTCAAGCTGTGCCAGGGGAAGTTTAGGCTGGAGGTGAGGAGAAAGTTCTTCACTGAGAGAGTCGTTTGCCATTGGAATGGGTCGCCTGTGGAGGTGGTGGAGTCACCATCCCTGGAGATGTTCAAGAGGGGATTGAATGTGGCACTTGGTGCCATGATTTAGTCATGAGGTCTGTGGTGACAGGCTGGACTTGATGATCTTTGAGGTCTCTTACAACCTTGGTGATACTGTGATACTAATCAAGTACAAGAAAATCGTACACTGTGTGCTCTGAACGGGCTTATTATTTTCAAGGTTATGAAATAATTGGGTTCACCAGGAAACAAGCAATCAAAAGGAAAACAAGGATAAATTAAAAAACTGGGAGAACAAAACTTTGTGGGTAAATGCAGTACCACCATTGACTTAATAGGATTTGACTACATTTACCCTTGCTTGCCAAAGAAAAGAATTTCCCCCATTCCAGGAACAGCCAATTCAGTTCACAAACACACAGCGTGCAAGTACTCTGAACTCCTGCAAGTACAGAAGAATTATCTATATTTGACAGAAGAAATCTGACCAGCAGAAAATGCATTTGGAAAACAGATGTGGCTCTTAATATTTAAAGAACTTTCTCATTTAGATAGGTCAAACCAGAAATCCCTGAGTCTACACTATAGTGGGCTGTTTTGGTAATTTCTCTAGCATTACCTTAAAGGGAATATTTTGATAAAGAGCCTGACATATTGTGTTTTGGGAGAGGAGTCAGGGAACACAGGCTATATTGTGCCTCAGTGATTCCCAGCTTTCGTTCAGTGTTCTGGGAAATACTGTCAATGAAAAAGCTTCAAGAATGTGATAAACTTCAGTCAGTTTCATCTACAGAGTTAGATATCTGTCTTTGTGTTCTCAATATTGTCTCAACGATTTGTCACAGCAGTCATCCAAGGCTGTACTATCCATGTATAAACCCTGGAAGTGTCCACACTGCCGTCAGTGGGATGAAGACAATCACGACTGCAATCTTGAATGCATGAGTTGAGTACCAAATTGATAGGTTGCTTTTCACCTTTTTTTCTGCAATGCTCCTGAATATTCATTCCAGTAGATAAATTATAAGAAATTTACATGAAAAATACTGGCTTTGAATTCAGAAATGCTTTTTGGCGTCATAGAATCATAGAATCAGTCAGGGTTGGAAGGGACCACAAGGATCATCTAGTTCCAACCCCCTGCCATGGGCAGGGACACCCCATACTAGATCAGGCTGGCCACAGCCTCGTCCAGCCTGGTCTTAAACACCTCCAGGGATGGGGCCTCAACCACCTCCCTGGATAACCCATTCCATGGCTTCACCACTCTCATGGTGAAGAACTTCTTCCTCACATCTAGCCTGAATCTCCCCATTTCCAGCTTCATTCCGTTCCCCCTAGTCCTATCACTACCTGATAGCCTGAGAAGTCCCTCCCCAGCCTTCCTGTAGGCCCCCTTCAGATACTGGAAGGCCACAATGAGGTCACCTCGGAGCCTTCTCTTCTCCAGACTGAATAGCCCCAACTCCTTCAGTCTGTCCTCATAGGAGAGGTGCTCCAGCCCTCTGATCATCCTCGTGGCCCTTCTCTGGACACGCTCCAGCACGTCCACATCCCTCCTGTAATAGGGGCTCCAGAACTGGACGCAGTACTCCAGGTGGGGTCTCACCAGAGCTGAGTAGAGGGGAAGAAGCACCTCCCTTGACCTGCTGGCCACACTTCTCCTGATGCAGCCCAGGATCTGATTGGCTTTCCGGGCTGCAAGTGCACATTGAGAGCTCATGTTGAGCTTGTCGTCCACCAGCACCCCCAAGTCTCTCTCCTCAGGGCTGCTCTCCAGCCAGTCATTGCCCAGCCTGTATTTGTGCCTGGGATTGCCTCGACCCAGATGCAGGACCCTGCACTTGGTCTTGTTGAAGCTCATGAGGTTGGCTTGTGCCCACCTCTCCAGCCTGTCCAGGTCCCTCTGGATGGCATCCCTTCCCTCCAGCGTGTCCACTGCACCACACAGCTTGGTGTCATCAGCAAACTTGTTGAGGGTGCACTCGATGCCACTGTCCATGTCACCCACAAAGATGTTGAACAAGACAGGTCCCAGGACTGATCCCTGAGGGACTCCGCTTGTCACTGGCCTCCACTGGGACATGGACCCGTTGACAGCCACACTTTGGGTGCGGCCATCAAGCCAGTTCTTTATCCATCTAGTGGTCCACCCATCAAACCCATGCTTCACCAGTTTGGAGACCAGGATGTGGTGCGGGACAGTGTCGAAGGCTTTGCTCAAGTCCAGGTAAACGACATCAGTTGCTCGCCCCTCATCTATTAATGCTGTCACCTGTTCATAGAAGGCCACCAGGTTTGTCAGGCAGGATTTGCCCTTGGCAAAGCCATGCTGACTGTTCCAAATCACCTCTTCACTGTTCTTCTGAGTCATTAGTGCCTCCAGGAGGATCTGCTCCATGATCTTTCCGGGCACAGAGGTGAGACTGACTGGCCTGTAGTTCCCTGGTTCCTCCTTCTTACTCTTTTTGAAAATGGGAGTAATGTTTCCCCTTTTCCAGTCTGTGGGGACTTCCCCAGTCTGCCATGACTTTTGGAATATAATAGAGAGGGGTTTGGCAACCTCATCTGCCAGTTCTCTCAGCACCCGTGGGTGTATCCCGTCAGGTCCCACGGACTTCAACACTTTCAGGTTCTTCAGGTGATCACGAACCTGAGCTTCACTTACGATGGGCAGTTCTTCCTCCCTGTCCCTGGCATCGTCTGCCATGACACCAGGAGTGTGGCTAGAGGCCCTTGCAGTGAAGACTGAGGTAAAGAAGTTATTGAGAACCTCAGCCTTTTCCACATCGCTTGTGACTAATACTCCAGTTTCCTTTCTGAGGGGGCCCACACCTTCCCTAGTCTTCTTCTTGCCATTAACATACCTGTAGAAATTCTTAGTGCTCCCTTTAACCCCCCTGGCTAGATTAAATTCCAACTCTGCTTTGGCTTTCCTAACCAGGCCTCTTGCTGCTCGGGCAGCTTCCTTATATACCCCCTGTTCTAGCTGTCCTTCCCTCCACTACCTGTAGAGTTTCTTTTTAAGTAATAATGTGTCCAGTAGCTCCTTGTTCATCCAGGCAGGCCTCCTAGCATTCCTTCCTGCTTTTCTCTTTGTTGGTATACTTAGCTCCTGGACACAGAGGAGGTGGTCCTTGAATACTGACCAGCTGTCCTGGGTCCCTCTTCCCTTCAGGGCTTCATCCCACGACACTTTGGCTAGCAGATCCCTGAAGCGATCGAAGTCTGCACGCCTAAAGTCTAGGGTCGTAAGCTTAGAATACGTCCTCCTGATTGCCCTGAGGATATTAAATTCAACTGCTTCATGGTCACTGCAGCCAAGGCCGTCTCTGAGCCTCACATTGGTTACCAGCCCTTCCCTGTTGGTGAGAACAAGGTCCAGCATAGCACCTTTTCTTGTTGGTTCCTCTACCATTTGGAGGAGGAAGTTGTCTTCTATGCAGTCCAGGAACATCCTGGATTGCTGGTGCCTTGCTGTGTTGTCCCTCCAGCAGATGTCAGGGTGGTTGAAATCCCCCATGAGGACCAGGGCTTGTGAGCTGGAAGCCACTTCTATTTGCCTGTGGAGGGCCTCATCTGCTTGGTTCTGCTGGTCAGGTGGCCTGTAGGAGACCCCCACAGTAATATCTCCTTCCCCTGTCTTGCCTTTAATTCTAACCCATAAACTCTCAACCAACTCATCATGCCTCCCCAGGTGGAGTTCTGCTGCTTCCAGCTGGTTATTGACATAGAGGGCAACATCTCCTCCTCTCCTTCCCTGCCTATCCTTCCTAAAGAGCTTATACCCATCTATCCAGTCATGGGAGTCGTCCCACCAAGTTTTGCTGATGCCCACTATGCCATGGCGTCCCAACAGCACGGTGGCCCTTAATTCATCCTGTTTGTTGCCCAAGCTGCGTGCATTTGCATAGAAGCACTTCAGCTGGGCTGGCCCTGTCGTCCTCTTGTGCCAACTCCCCTTGGTTTCCACAGGGTGTCCTGGTGCATCATTTGTGGCTTGCCTCAGGGCAGCAAGTTGAGAGCCTTTACCAGCTCTCCATCCCTCTGCCTCAGGTGAGCTGCCCCTCTGCTTGTCACAGGCCAGCAGGAGACTATTAACCCCTCCCCTCTTCAAATCTAGTTTAAAGCCCTGTCTATGAGCCCTGCCAATTCCTGCCCCAGGATCCTTTTCCCCCTCTGGGACAAGTGTGTCCCTTAAATGGTTTTAAGCACTGTTGTAAGCAAAATGTTCCAAGATAATTCTACTTGAAAAGTATGTTGCATAAGTCATTTGACAGATATTGCAGTTGTGAATAATTGAACAGTCCTTTAAAGGCAGTGTTACGGGAGTGTTCCAGACTATATGTACCTTCTTTACACAACTGTAAGGATATGTTTTATTTTGTTGTGTGTTTTGTGCGTGTCTGGTTTTCATGGCTGATAAACATTGTGCCATGGGATCATAGATTTTGCACATTACTATCAATTTACTATATGTAAGAACTGATTCTTATCCTTTTTCATTCATTTCAGTGTTTTCTTCAATTGTACATTTTACAAGATTAATTTTGTCACAATTGCAAACATGTGGTTATCAGGAGTATCATACCAAGACATACATTCCTTTCTTGTTGCACTACAGAGCAAACCACTTATTTGTACTCCCTAAATTTAAATGCACATCTCACACCGAGGCAACACTTTTTTTTATCTGATGGAAGATGCAGCCTCCGTTTAGATAGGAGTCTTCTAAGAAAAATTTTCACTTGAAGAATTTCATGCTATGCTACTGCTAGTATGATACCATATTTAAATACTGATTTGATACTTTACCACCTCCATTCTGCCCCAGGCTCCATTAAGTCCCCAGTGCCTTTAGCCCTTGCTGCAGCAGTGCCACAGTAAACCTAGTCTCAGGTCCCCACAGCCCTGTTCTGCCTGGCCAGGAGCCCCACTGAGTTGGGCCTAGGAGATAGGTTGAGCCCTGGCTGCCAGGTGCTGTTCTGAGCTCCATGGGGAGCCCTCACCTGCCTTGAGGTGTCCTGACAAAAGATAAAATCTGTATGGAAGTTGAATTTGTCTGGGCACATGTAGTACCACTTCATCCTCTAAAATACCAGTGGCCATTGCACAGGAGGATGCCTAAGGACATTTTTTAGTTGCTTTTACACCAAACTAACATCTCCTGAGAGACAAGTATAGTCTAGAAGTATACAACATGCCAACAAGCATTTCCAGTTCTTTTGCAGAACTTGAAAAGGATTTAAAATGCTTATTTCTATTTTAGTGAAATTTTTCATGCCTGCAGTTCACAGCAGTGAGGCCCTGCAAGGTGATGATTCACTAATTGCTCTCCTATAGACACTGTGTTTAGCATTTGATAATGGTGTTCCAGGAAGAAAAGAACTGTTTAAAATAGTCTATTCTGTTTAGTTTACAGATTAAATACACCACAGCTACTACTTCTAATGGCATTTTTGAAAAATTATTCCTGAGATGTGTGGTGGTTAAAAATTATGCTGGAAGTGTGACACATAGGTCCTGATTCACTCAAAAATGCTTTGTATTTTAATTTAAGCAGCTCTTCCAGGGATGCATTTACAATATTTATGCTGAAGGCACAGAGGAAACATGGAAAGTGAAAGAGAATGACATTGAGGTACTGGCAGGAGGAAGCAAGGCTGTTTGGTTTTTTGGTGCTTTTTTTGTTTGTTTGCTTGTTTGTTTTTGTTTTGTTTTTGTTTTCCAGTGAATCTGTAGAGTGCAAAACAAGGCAATTTGAAGTACTGCAAGTGAGGTATAAATCTGATGAAAAGGAGTAGTCTTTTTCCTGTGGATCAATCTTTTTCAATTTTAGCTTCCTGTCTTTCAGAGCTATAAAAAGATGAATTCAAGATAAAAGAGAGTTAGGAAGGAAAGTGCTTCTTCTCCCTTCCAGACAGAGGAGAAAAACAGGAGTAGACAGGCACTCAGATTGATGTTTGCATTCAGATGGGTAGCTGGACTGCAAAAAGTCATAGAAGATCTGGCTACATACCTTCTGTGAAAACAGCTAAGGAGACATTTCTTTCCAAGGAAAATATATATACTATTCTGATGATAGTGAATATGTAATCAGTTAATTAGTAGAAAAGACCAAAGATGAGAACTTTGTAGTTCATTTTAGCTAGTGGTCCTGAAGCAATTTTGTTGTTAGTATAATGATAGTTGTGGTTTCTGTTCCTATCTTAATGAACCTGAATAATTGCAACAATGCTTGCAACTGTTTTCAGATAGATTACTTTCTGTTCAGAAAACATTCTCAAACATCTATGAGAATCATAAGTAGTAATAGTTGTGACCGGTTTAGGCTGTGCCTTTAAGAAATGGACACTTTCTGAACACTCTGGCTGAATGTTTTTGATATTTGAATGAAAACAAAGATATGCTAAACCAATTTCATTGGTAGAATGCAGCTGTAAGTTTTAGCTTAGTCTGTCAGTCGGTTCTTCTTCTCTCTGTCCTGTGAGCTGGCCTGTTTCTCTCTCTGAAGCAACAGCTTGCTACGCAGGAACGACCTTGCTAACCAGATAAGAAAACTAACTCTTGCTTTCGCTTTGAGCTTAACAGAATTTTACCCTTTTAATTACCTTCCTTTCTCTCTCTCTAACTCTTTTGGGGAAAAGGGGAGGTAGGGAGGGAGAAGGGGGGGGACAGGCCGAACACCCCTGGCCACAGGGGGGTTGGGGAAAGGTCTCCTGTATTACATACATTGCTGTGTATTTCCGTATATATTGTAATTATTGTATATTTTTGTACATATTCATTGCATTCCATTTCTGCTTGTAAATATAGCTTTCATCTGCTTCTCCGGCTGAGTTAGCTGTAGATTCTTTTGTGTGTGGGGGAGAACTTTACCACCCTACCACATATATTCTAATGTAATGCTATAATTTTACATTAGAATTTTATCCATGTTCTTGTGATTATATTTCATATGTAACAGCTCTCTGAAATATACATATACATATGAAATATAACAACTCTAAACTCAGTTAAAATTAATATTATTTAAGCAATACTTTACTCTTTTTTTGTTATTTAAAGCTTACATGACAGTGCCTAAATTTTGGAAATATGCACATTTGTTATTTAGTAAAAGTTAAATTAATAAAACTAAAATCTAGCTTTATACTCTTCTTAGGAGAAGGTAACAACAAGGAAATGTGTTGTCATTTAAAAATGTTCACCAGCAAGTCTTGACCAATATGTTTGTTCTTTCTAGAATTGAAAATCTACCGTGGAAAGACTTTCTTGTGGTGAACCAGGAGAGTGAAACATTTCACTGAAGTCTGTCTAGATATTTCCATAAAGTCAAATATCTTGTCTTCACCCAGAGGTGATAGATGACCTAGATTCCCTGTGTCTACTGAAAAATGTTACTTGGTGCCAATAACAACGTTTTAGTTTTTAATAGATATATGCTACCATAACTGCCAGTATGATTCTTGTTTAAAGGTATGTCCTCTTCTTACCTCATTATTGAAATAGGAATGCAGGAGAATTCTCAAATATTAAAAATATACCCAAATTGAAATGTCTGCTTGATGATAAGATGGAAATTAGAATAAACCCAATAATTATGTTTAGCACAATAGTTTCCAGATATTCACCAGCAGCTATCAGAGTACTCCACTAGTCTAATATGCACGGCTATTTACTAGAGCGTGTACACACAGTAAAAGGCATTGACATTATAAACACACCAGAAATTCACACTGAAGCCATCCTCAGTTTTTGCCATTTTAGCACATACATACAGAATTGATACCTATATTGTGTTTAACCTGGACATATTGTCAGGCGCACAAAAAATTTTTATATCGATATCATTAGTTGCAGGAGGGAATACGATAAAGAACAGGTCAGCTGCTGTAGTCAACAAGTGGCTTAGAGGCTGGTGCAATCAAAAGAATTTTGGATTTTTCAATCTTGGGGAACTTTTTACTGCACCAGGTCAGCTGGTAACAGATGGAGTACATCTGTCCCAGAGGAGGGGAAAGGTCACAGTACACGAGAATGGCCTATCTCCCAAAGGTAAAAAGATTCTGGGAAGGGAATTGGCAGGTCTCATTGACAGGGCTTTAAACTAGCTTCGAAGGGGGAAGGGGCTGAAACCAGTCCCCTCAGGCAGGAGTCTGGGGGGATAAGCTAGAGCTAGAGGTGAAACCAGCAGCCCAGCTGCAGTGCATGTACACTAATGCACAAAGCATGGGTAACAAACAAAAGGAGGTGGAAGCCTTGTTGCAGCAGGAAAGTTATGATGTAGTTGCCATCACAGAGACGTGGTGGGACGACTCACATGACTGGAGCGCTGCAATTGATGGCTACAGGCTATTCAGGAGAGACAGGCAAGGAAGAAGGGGTGGAGGGGTGGCCCTGTGCATCAGGGAGGCAACAGATGCCATTGAGATGGATATCAGAGATGATCAGGTTGAGTGCTTGTGGGTGAGAATTAGAGGGAAGACCAGCAGGGCAGACATCCTGGTTGGAGTCTGTTACAGACCACCCAACCAGGAGGAAGATGTTGATGAGGCATTCTATAGGCAGCTAGAGGCTGTCTCAAGATCACCTGACCTCGTTCTCATGGGCGACTTCAACCTGCCTGATATCTGCTGGGATCTCAACATAGCAAAGAGGAGGCAGCCTAGGAGGTTCTTAGAGTGTATGGAGGACAGCTTCTTATCCCAGGTGCTGTGTGAACCTACCAGGGGTAAGGCTATGCTTGACCTCCTCTTCACCAATAGGGAAGGGCTGGTGGGTGATGTGGTGGTTGGAGGATGTCTAGGGTCCAGCAACTACAAAATAGTTGAATTTTCAGCACTCAGTCAATCTAAGAGGGGCAGCAAGAAGACCTCCTCTCTGGACTTCAGGAGGGCGGACTTCAGGTTACTCAAGGAACTAATTCAGAAGGTTCCTTGGGATACAGCCCTTAAAAATAAAGGGGTCTAGGAGAGCTGGACCTACTTCAAGGAAGGATTCTTGAAGGTGAAGGAACAGGCTGTGCTAGTGTGCCGGAAGATGAGCCGCCAGGGCAGACGGCCAGCCTGGATGGGTAATGAACTTTTAATAGAACTAAGGGAAAAAAAGAGGGTGTATCATCTTTGGAAGAAAGGGGAGGCAACCTACGGAATGTTTAGGGATGTTGCTAGGACATGCAGGAAGAAAATTAGGGAGGCAAAAACCCATTTAGAACTTAGACTGGCCTCTGCTGTGAAGGACAACAAAAAGTCCTTCTATAAATACATGAAGAACAAGAAGAAGGGCAAGGACAACCTCCACTCCTTGGTTGATACGGAGGGGAACATTGTAATAAAGGATGAGGAAAAGGCAGAGGTACTTAACACCTTCTTTGCCTCAATTTTCCTAAGGATGGCAGAATGTCTTCCAGACAGCTGGCCTGCAGAGCTGGCAGAAGGAGCCAGAGAGTTGCATAGTTTCCCACTGCTCCAGGAGGGAGTTAGAGATCTTCTCAGCCGCTTGGATACCCACGAGTCCATGGGACCAGTCGGGATCCATCCTAGGGAGCTGAGAGAGCTGGCAGATGAGCTGTTCAAGCCACTCTCCATCATTTTTCAGCAGTCCTGGCTCACTGGAGAGGTCCCAGAAGACTGGAAGCTGGCCAACGTGGTGCCCATCCACAAGAAGGGCCGGTTGGATGAGCCAGGGAATTATAGGCCTGTCAGCCTGATCTCAGTGCCAGGCAAGATTATGGAATAGGTCATCTTGAGTGCAATCACACAGCACTTACAGGATGTCCAAGGGATCAGGCCTAGCCAGCATGGATTTAGGGAGGGCAGGTCCTGCCTGACCAACCTGATCTCCTTCTATGATCAGGTGACCCGCCTGGTGGATGTGGGGAGGCCTGTGGATGTAGTTTACCTGGACCTCAGCAAGGCCTTTGACACCATCCCCCACAGCAAACTCCTGGCCAAGCTATCAGCCCATGGCTTGGACAGGAGCACACTGCGTTGGGTTAGGAACTGGCTGGAGGGCCGAGCCCAGAGAGTGGTGGTGAATGGTGCCGCATCCAGCTGACGGCCAGTCACTAGTGGTGTTCCCCAGGGATCAGTGCTGGGCCCAATGCACTTCAATATCTTTCTTGATGATCTGGATGAGGGCATCGAGTCCATCATCAGTAAATTTGCGGACAACACCAAGCTGGGGGCAGGAGTTGATCTGCTGGAGGGTTGAGAGGCTTTGCAGAAGGACCTCGACAGGCTGGACAGATGGGCAGAATCTAACGGCATGAGATTTAACACATCCAAGTGCCAGGATTCTGCACATTGGCCACAGCAACCCCATGCAGTGCTACAGGCTGGGGTCAGAGTGGCTGGAGAGCAGCCAGGCAGAGAGGGAACTGGGGGTGCTGGTTGATTGTAGGCTGAACATGAGCCTGCAGTGTGCCCAGGCAGCCAAGAAGGCCAATGGCATCCTGGCCTGCATCAGGAACAGTGTGGCCATCAGGAACAGGGAAGTCATTCTGCCCCTGTACACTGCACTGGTTAGGCTGCACATTGAGTCCTGTGTCCAGTTCTGGGCCCCTCAGTTTAGGAAGGATGTTGTCTTGCTGGAACGTGTCCAGAGAAGGGCAACGAAGTTGGTGAGGGATTTGGAACACAAACCCTATGAGGAGAGGCTGAGGGAGCTGGGGTTGCTTAGCCTGGAGAAGACTCCGGGGTGACCTTATTGCTCTCTACAACTACCTGAAGGGAGGTTGTAGCCAGGCAGAGGTTGGTCTCTTCTCCCAGGCAGCCAGTACCAGAACAAGAGGACACAGTCTCAGGCTGCACCAGGGGAGGTTTAGGCTGGTTGTTAGGAAGAAGTTCTATACAGAGAGAGTGATTGCCCATTGGAATGGGCTGCCCGTGGAGGTGGTGGAGTCACCTTCATTGGAGGTGTTCAGGGAGGAGACTTGATGCGGTGCTTGGTTGCATGGTTTAGTTGTTTAGGTGGGTTGGATTGGTTGATGGGTTGGATGCGATGATCTTGAAGGTGTCTTCCAACCTGGTTTATTCTATTATGTTCTATTGTAATGGAGAACTTCTGTTGGAAGAATCAGACTAAACAGAAAGGAGAACATTTCTGTTAAGATACACATATTTCTTGATTCTTAACAGTGAAGAAAAAGAAAATACAGTTAAAAGAAACCTGAATATATTAATTTTTGGTATATCTATTCACTTTTGGTGGATTATGGGCAGCAAATTTTTCCCTAAAATTATTGCCACAAATTTGCAGATCTCTTACAGAAAGAAGTACATTTTAAGGCCAGCACTCCATAATCTGGGGTTATTGAAGCGGATGTTCACAATCACACTGCATAGAAGGTAGTATATTAAGACTTTTTGGAGCTGTGTTGGCTCCTGTGTAGGGTTGAAAAGCGTTAGGCCTTTCTTACTGTTCTTACTTACTGTGTGTTAAATTGGGTAAACCAAGTTGGTGTTCTGGATGAGATACCCAGGAGTTTGTTTCATCTTTCAAATATGTAGTTCATATTTTGTTTTCCCACTTAGTTTGTTTGAGACCAGGTGACAGCCTAGGTCTCCAGCTCTGTGTGCTGCACATCAGGCTCAAGTATTAGAAAGTACTGTTTTGGACTTCTCTCAAACAACTGCTTTGGAGTGAAGGTCCTTCAAAAATGTTCCATCAAAATGTACCTGCACAAGTAAGCCTTTGAGCACATCCTTCATCTTCCAGTTCTCAGGTTCTCCTTGCACACAAGCTGCATGGCTCTATTGACCAGCTTTTCCTCTAGACTTCTGTAGCTTCAGACAAATTCAGTCTTTCAACCCTAAGCCACTTTATTTTGTCAGAAGACAGTCTGTCCTTTTAAATTAAGACAAAGATCTACTTCACTTCCTGGCAGATGAAAAGCTTTATTAAACTTTTAGTCAGCTATACTCAACTAGATAGTAAATAACGCTATGAATGAGGGAAACAAAAATGTCCCACTACCTTTGCTATGTAGTCACTGTCATACAATCATCGAATCATAGAATTGTTAGGATTGGAAAGGATTTCAAGGATCATTTAGGCCAAAACCCCCTGCCTTGGGCAGGGACACCTCACACTAGATGAGGTTGCTCGGAGCCACATCCAGCCCGGCCTTAAAATCCTTCAGGGATGGGGCTTCTACCACCTCCTTGGGCAACCTGTTCCAGTGTCTCACCACCCTCATGGTGAAGAACTTCTTCCTAACATCCAATATGATCCACTGTCCCTCAACAGGAATGTGTTGTCCTCCACATCAATACACTGTGTCCATCTGACCTTTAAATATACACATTAGAGAAACTTCTGAATAGGTAAAGGTTGCTAAATATTGCCTGCGATCAAATGAGAATATAATTAACCACTTCAGGATTTCTGTGTGTTAGAGGTGAGAGATTCCCAGTCTGTTTCTCTTACACACACCACAAAATTTATATAGACATCCTTGCTTCCTGGCGTTTTATTAGTATACCAGAAAGCATGTAAGCAAGAGCAAGTGGTATGGCTGTGCAGGAAGGAAAAGAGGGAGAGTCTTTGCAAGGCCTCAGCACAATCATAGTCACATGATTCCTCATGCAGACTTCTCATGCATTTTTCTTGGTTTTCTTTTGCTCCCATCCCTTACATATGACTGAATTAATTTGTTCTTGCTTTTGTGTATTTTTAGAACAATATTACCTCACTTTTTGGAAGGGTGGGGGGAAATCTAGTATGCCCATGTGTTTTTGTCTTCTCTGGCCTTTAATATCCATATAAGCTTATTTACAATAATATTTTTTGTCTGTTCACTTTTTCCTTTTTACAATTTTTAAAATTTTCTCTATGTTTTTTATTTCTTAGTCTGTACCTTTTGTTTTGTTGTGTTCTAACTGTCAGTCATTACATATTTTTTCTTCTCAGTAGGAACAAAAACACTCATTCAGTATTTTTTCCCATACATGCTATAGCTCTAGGGGCAGGTGTCTTGCCCCTGGGAAGCAAAAGGGCATAAAAATGCAAGAATCATCAGGACTAAGAATTGAACTGGCAAGCAAAACATAAGAAGAGAACCACTGGCTACCTCTTACAGAAATTTGGTTGTTGTGTTAAATAGGGGCTTCTTTTGGTGTGTGCCTATCCTTCAGTAACTTTCTCAGAGCTGTGACAAAGAAAATATGAGGATAAATAAGTACAAATATCAGCCCCTTATTTTCTTGAATGTTTTGGGATTTGGAGGAAGGAAAAATAGCAGGGTTTTTTCAGTTCTTGATTAGGGAAAAGATTGATGGAAAAAATACAATAGTCTTCTTTTACTTAATTTACAGCCTCTTCACCTGTATAAATTATAAGAAAATAACATTTCCACAGGGGATGGCAGAGGACATTGAAACAAATGAAAGTAATGTCTTTTTCTGCTGTCTGAATAAGCAGTCTCTGTAGTGCTGGCTGTGATATTGTCACCGACAGCTAATGGCTAGAATAAACGATTTTCTACCTATGCAGGAGTAAGTTTCGTTTCTGTGGCTGAGCAGATATAGCAGCTGAGCGAGTGGACACAAGCTGTCATTGCCCAGCAGCCCAAAAACAACATATGAAGACATGGTCCTGACCCCAAAAGAGGAAAAATGGATCATTACCAATTTTTAAGAGATTATGCAAAATGCTACTACTAGACTTTCCCTCAGAGTTTCATGGCACTGAACCAAACAGATGAGCAGTTTATTTTGATGCTATGAGAGCTCAGGCCCAGTCAAAGGTTTTTGTGACATTTCTGGGGAATGATGGTTACATTGTGCTATCAACACTAAAGATTTCATGCATAATTCACAGATTATGCCTTCTTGGGAAAGGGGATCTCAGCCTATCCATATCTGAAGATCCTTTAATTGTGATAGCATAGTCACTGTGAATTTATCTTCACTGAGAGTTCATGGTATCTATGAATCTGTAGAAGAAACCATCTCTAGGAGGGCACTCACTTTCAATAGCATTGAATACCTTGCATCCTTACTTTTCAATATTGGTTTTGTGAGAAGCAAATAAACTGTAAACATGATGTGTGCTAGAAAGGGCTTCAGGAACAGAAGGTTATCAAGAGATGTGCTAAGTGTGTTTACATGTTTTGGTTCCAGAACCAGCTATTAACATGCTGTAAACATAGTCATTAATTCATTGTTGTGATCCTTGTATCATTAAGTTTCTCATCACAAAGAGAACCTCCCCTCTTTTTATCTATTTTGTCATTAGAAAGTCCAGTTTTACAGGGGATGTGCTATGTTCGCATTCTTATTTCTGACATCAGAAAATGTTCTGTCAGATCTGCCATTCACAGTGATTTTTATTATATAATGCAAGTTGATTTTAAGTGTTGCACAGTGGATAAAAAAGACCTCCAAAAAAAGACAAAACAAAGTGACAAACATACTCTAAACACTGCCAGACTGATCATAGTAGGAAAAGGTTGTTTTCTGTCTGAACTACACTGAAATATGACTTGCATAACATAGCTGGGAGTTTGGGCTGGTAGGGTCTCCTGGACAGGACTCCTGTGACTCGCATTGCAAAGCACTTTGGTCTCCAGAGAATAAAAAGCTTTTCATTGATGATCAGTTTGTTTTTTTCGGTTGTGTTTTTGTTGTGGTTTTTTTTTTCTTTCTTTCTATCATTTGTTAGCACCAACCTTGTTTTTAAGAAAAAGGATTTTTATCTTTATTTTATTGATTGTGTTTTGCTTATACCTGTCAATATAGCCAGAGGCTGTATAGCCTTAATAGGATTATAGTGAAGTCTAGCATTTATGATGCACTTCTTCCATTTGTCTCATCAGCCTAGCAGATTGCAGACGTAAAACTACTCTTAGCTACTTTCTGGTCTGTAGCTTTTGTAGGTAAATTCATAACTTCTTCTGTCCATATCAGTCAAGGCTGTGTTACTCTTGCTGTTGTCATTCCTATTGCAAAAGGCAATCAGATGTATAATTCTGAAAACTGTAAAGCTGACCATTTCTGAAAACTTCTGAAAGCTGACCAATGTTGAAAACTGTAAGCTGACCATTTTTGACAAACACATTTCTGACAAACACTTATCAGCATCATCAAGACCCCAGCGCGTGGCTGAGGAGAGAGAGAGGCAGCTGCCAGGAGCTCAGTTCTGGGAGCTTGCTTTTGGCTTTGCTTTCCTTGCCTTCAGGCGGTAAGAGGCTGGTGACTCGGGACCTCCTCAGGAGGGGAGGAGGGGCGGAAGGCTCAGGTTGCCTACGTGCCTGAGTGCAGTGACATAGTAGGGGAGGGGTTGCCGTGGAAACCACGGCAACCAAACAGACCCCAGTGCGTGGCTGAGGAGAGAGGAGGCAGCTGCGAGGAGCTCAGCTCAGCCTTCTTACTGATGGGAGAAAAAAAAAAAAAAACACCAAAAAACCCCACAAAACCCAGGTGGAGAGGGTGGTTACTGCAAGATGGTTACTACTAGAAGAAAGGCTAGTAGAAGAACAGTGGGCACCCAGAGACCACACACAAGCATGCAGGTGTTCAGGTAGGTGGCTGCAGCAAGTGCTGGAACCTGGCACTTGATATGGAGGATGGAAGGAACAACTCCTGTGTTAGGTGTGAGCACATCAGGGAGCTGATGAGCATGGTGGCCGAACTAAAAGAAGAGGTAGAAAGGCTAAGAGCTATAAGAGACAGCGAAAGGAAAATTGACTATTTCCATAATCTAACCTCTACAAAACCAGAACAGGGGGTAACTCTTAGTGGAGCAGGGAGTTTGATACCTTCCCATCAGCTAGCCTCTCAGCCTCCCTGTAGTAACCCACATGAGCAGGGCTGATGGGAACAGGTCTCTGCCTGAAAGAAGAAATGCAAATGGAGCAAGTATGTTACTTTGATCAGCGCCCTGCCTTCAGTGCAATTACAGAATAGGCATGAGGCTCTGCAGGAGGAACAGGTCATCGGTAAGAATGAGGACTCAAGAAGGTCAGAAGCTGCACCAATGACAGGTTGCCTCAGGCCAGCTATCAAAACTAATCCAGAACAGAAACCTCGTAGGGTCATCGTCGTAGGAGACTCCCTACTGAAGGGAGCAGAGGGCCCAATATGCAGATCAGACCCATTTCATAGAGAGGTATGCTGCCTCCCTAGTGCCCAAGTAAAGGACATTGTAGGTAAAATTCCCAAACTCGTGAGTCCTTCAGACTACTACCCACTTCTGGTCTTTCAGGTGGGTAGTGACGATGCAACAATGAGAGGCTCACAATCAATTAAAAGAGATTTCAGAACCTTAGGGCAACTGCTAAAGGGATCAGGAGCTCAAGTTGTGTTCTCTGCTATCCCCCTAATGTCAGCGATGGATGAGGGAACATTGAGGAAGAGCCAACAGGTCAGTTCATGGCTCCGGGGCTGGTGCCATCGACAGGGATTTGGGTTCCACAATCATGGTTTGGTTTACAAGGCACCAGAGCTGCAAACAACTTATGGGACACACTTGTCCCAGAGGGGGAGAAGGATCCTGGGGCAGGAATTGGCAGGGCTCATAGACAGGGCTTTAAACTAGATTTGAAGGGGGGAGGGGTTGGTGGTCTCCTGCTGGCCTGCAACAAGCAGAGGGGCAGCTCACCTGAGGTGGAGGGATGGAGAGCCAGTAGGGGCTCTCAGCTTGCTGCCCTGAGGCAAGACACAAATGACACACCAGGACACCCTGTGGAAACCAAGGGGAGTTGGCACAGGAGGACGACAGGGCCAGCCCAGCTGAAGTGCTTCTATGCAAATGCACGCAGCTTGGGCAACAAACAAGATGAGTTAAGGGCCACCGTGCTGTTGAGACACCATGACATAGTGGGCATCACCAAAACTTGGTGGGACGACTCCCATGACTGGAACGTAGGGATAGACGGGTATAAGCTTTTTAGAAAGGATAGGCAGGGAAGGAGAGGAGGAGGTGTTGCCCTCTATGTCAACAACCAGCTGGAATCAGCAGAACTCCACCTGGGGAGGCATGATGAGTTGGTTGAGAGTGTAAGGGTTAAAATTAAAGGCAAGACAGGGGAAGGAGATATTACTGTGGGGGTCTCCTACAGGCCACCTGACCAGCAGAACCAAGCAGATGAGGCCCTCCACAGGCAAATAGAAGTGGCTTCCAGCTCACAAGCCCTGGTCCTCATGGGGGATTTCAACCACCCTGACATCTGCTGGAGGGACAACACAGCAAGGCACCAGCAATCCAGGATGTTCCTGGACTGCATAGAAGACAACTTCCTCCTCTAAATGGTAGAGGAACCAACAAGAAAAGGTGCTATGCTGGACCTTGTTCTCACCAACAGGGAAGGGCTGGTAACCAATGTGAGGCTCAGAGACAGCCTGGGCTGCAGTGTCCATGAAGCAGTTGAATTTAATATCCTCAGGGCAATCAGGAGGACATATTCTAAGCTTACGACCCTAGACTTTAGGCATGCAGACTTTGATTGCTTCAGGGATCTGCTAGCCAAAGTGTCGTGGGATGAAGCCCTGAAGGGAAGAGGGACCCAGGACAGCTGGTCAGTATTCAAGGACCACCTCCTCTGTGTCCAGGAGCTATGTATACCTACAAGGAGAAAAGCAGGAAGGAATGCTAGGAGGCCTGCCTGGATGAACAAGGAGCTACTGCACACACTATTACTTAAAAGGAAACTCTGCAGGAAGAGGAGGGAAGGACAGCTAGAACAGGGGGCTACGTAAGGAAGCTGCCCAAGCAGCAAGAGGCCTGGTTAGGAAAGCCAAAGCAGAGTTGGAATTGAATCTAGCCAGGGAGGTTAAAGGGAACACTAAGAATTTCTACAGGTATATTAATGGCAAGAAGAAGACTAGGGAAGGTGTGGGCCCCCCTCAGAAAGGAAACTGGTGAAATAGCCACAAGTGATGTGGAAAAGGCTGAGGTTCTCAGTAACTTCTTTACCTCAGTTTTCACTGCAAGGGCCTCTAGCCACACTCCTGGTGTCATGGCAGACGATGCCAGGGACAGGGAGGAAGAACTGCCCATCGTAAGTGAAGCTCAGGTTCGTGATCACCTGAAGAACCTGAAAGTGTTGAAGTCCGTGGGACCCGACGGGATACACCCACGGGTGCTGAGAGAACTGGCAGATGAGGTTGCCAAACCCCTCTCTATTATATTCCAAAAGTCATGGCAGACTGGGGAAGTCCCCACAGACTGGAAAAGGGGAAACATTACTCCCATTTTCAAAAAGAGTAAGAAGGAGGAACCAGGGAACTACAGGCCAGTCAGTCTCACCTCTGTGCCCGAAAGATCATGGAGCAGATCCTCCTGGAGGCACTAATGACTCAGAAGAATAGTGAAGAGGTGATTGGGAGTAGTCAGCATGGCTTTGCCAAGGGCTAATCCTGCCTGACAAACATGGTGGCGTTCTATGAACAGGTGACAGCATTAATAGATGAGGGGCGCGCAACTGGTGTCATTTACCTGGACCTGAGCAAAGCCTTTGACACTGTCCCGCACCACATCCTGGTCTCCAAACTGGTGAAGCATGGGTTTGATGGGTGGACCAGTAGGTGGATAAAGAACTGGCTTGATGGCCACACCCAAAGTGTGGCTGTCAATGGGTCCATGTCCCAGTGGAGGCCAGTGACAAGCGGAGTCCCTCAGGGATCAGTCCTGGGACCTGTCTTGTTCAACATCTTTGTGGGTGACATGGACAGTGGCATTGAGTGCACCCTCAGCAAGTTTGCTGATGACACCAAGCTGTGTGGTGCAGCAGACATGATGGAGGGAAGGGATGCCATCCAGAGGGACCTGGACAGGCTGGAGAGGTGGGCACAAGCCAACCTCATGAGCTTCAACAAGACCAAGTGCAGGGTCCTGCATCTGGGTCGAGGCAATCCCAGGCACAAATACAGGCTGGGCAATGACTGGCTGGAGAGCAGCCCTGAGGAGAGAGACTTGGGGGTGCTGGTGGACGAGAAGCTCAACATGAGCTCTCAATGTGTGCTTGCAGCCTGGAAAGCCAATCAGTTCCTGGGCTGCATCAGGAGAAGTGTGGCCAGCAGGTCAAGGGAGGTGCTTCTCCCCCTCTACTCAGCTCTGGTGAGACCCCACCTGGAGTACTGCGTCCAGTTCTGGAGCCCCTATTACAGGAGGGATGTGGACGTGCTGGAGCGTGTCCAGAGAAGGGCCACGAGGATGATCAGAGGGCTGGAGCACCTCTCCTATGAGGACAGACTGAAGGAGTTGGGGCTGTTCAGTCTGCAGAAGAGAAGGCTCCGAGGTGACCTCATTGTGGCCTTCCAGTATCTGAAGGGGGCCTACAAGAAGGCTGGGGAGGGACTTCTCAGGCTATCAGGTAGTGATAGGACTAGGGGGAATGGAATGAAGGTGGGGAGATTAAGGCTGGACATGAGGAGGAAGTTTTTCACCATGACAGTGATGAAACCCTGAAATGGGTTGTTCAGGGAGGTGGTTGTGGCCCCATCCCTGGAGGTACTTAAGACCAGGCTGGATGAGGCTTTGGCCTGCCTGATCTGCTGTGGGGTGTCCCTTCCCATGGCAGGGGGTTGGAACTAGATGATCATTGTGGTGCCTTCCAACCCTGACTGATACCATGATACTATGGTACTATGATACTACGATACAAAACAAACTCTCTGTTTCAGGACTTACCACTCTGCAAGACTTGGCCATTGATCTCATACATGTCCTTTGTCTAGCTTCATTACCAGCAACTGATGTGCTGAAGTCAAAGCAGCCACTGGTACCCACACACAACATACCATATTTTTTAATCACTAAGTCAAAACTGCCCAAATTGTTGTGACTGTACAAATTATTAAATGTAATTTTCCATGTACACAGGGCAGTGTAACAGATTACAAGAACAATCACTGGGTGCAAAAATTATTTTAACTCCTGGCAATCTAATTATCATACATATATTCTATGTCTCCTTCTGGAGAGCAATGAAGAAACCTGGTGCAGACCATTCTGGACAGCCTCTTTAAATAGCAATAGCGTATTTCAGATTATATTCCTGAAGCAAAGGGAACAAAAACAGCACAAGAATTGTGAGCAATCACGATGCAACCGTTCATTTGCTGAGACTGAATTGTTTTATAAATACTGTCTGATGTGTGCACAGTTGTTGTAGGTGAGCTCATGTGCTCCTTTATTTGTCATTATCCTTAATGCACACTAAACCCACTGAGCACAGAAGAACATTAGGCAGGATATAGTCCAAAATAAATTATAACTAAAGAATAAAATACAAATAAATCTGTAACATGTCAAAGGGCAAATTCTATCTCCACAGGAAATAGAGTGTGTACTTTCATTTCATAATTGTTGTTTTTTTTTTCATAAGAGTTAGCTTTTATTTTGTTAACAAGACCCTTCTGTATACGTTTTAATGCTGTACCTGTTAGAATTTATTTCAGACTATACTGAAAAATCTACAGGACATGAATGTAAAGTAGGAAAATGTACTAGACTGAGGTTGTTTGGGGTTTTTTTGGTAGAAGAAATTTTTCTTGTTTCTCTTTTAAGCATATAAATTTTGTGCTAATTAAGAGATGGTGACGTATACTCACAATCTCCCTTTAAAGTGTATTACATTGAATTAGTAATTTTTTACTCTTATTCTCCAGTATGGCTATTGTCAACATTATCTCAAATTTTAGCTTACTTCCTGTCATATAGAAATGACCACAAGCTACTGTTTCATTGTCTGTATTCATGACAGCTATCTCTTATGGCTTCATCTCGAAAACATATTTACTGGTTTTAAGCACATTTTAAGTTTTCCATGTTTTTCATTGCTACAATAACAAACATAGAAATGAAAACAAGTCATTAACTTCATTTAAAGCATATGTAAAACAACTACCCTTTCTGTTTCATTTTTCAGTTTCTCAGCTATACATAGTTTGCAGTATTTTTGGTATTTTCAGTTATACACAGCTGTTATTTTTGTCATAAGATCATACAAACTTTCCTAGGAGTAATTGTAGGATCAGGCCTTGATAAAGCAATAAAGGTAAACAGAAGTTTTAGGGTCATGGAAGGGCTGCCAAGCTCCTTGCCTGGAAGTGTTAGAGCAGGGAAAATAAATAGCAATTTGCTTTCTGAATGAGATTCATTTGTCTAAACATATATATCTAATGACACTTCAAGCAACATAAGATTTCCAGTCTGTAGATCACACATTATGTCTGCCAGGCTCATTTAGACATCAAAGGTGAATCTAGTTGGCCCTGCACTTAGGGAACTGAACACTGGTCTCTGAATTCTAGTTAACGACCAACTGTGTCTTTCCTTTATTGTTCCTGAAAAAAAGGAGCTACCATTTTATTCTTTTCTCTCCAGAACCTCTCACACTATCACTCACCCATTCATAGGTATGTTAACAAGTAATTCAAATCTACATAGAATCATAGAATCATAGAATCAGTCAGGGTTCGAAGGGACCACAAGGATCATCTAGTTCCAACCCCCCTGCCATGGGCAGGGACACCCTACACTAGATCACGCTGGCCAGAGCCTCGTCCAGCCTGGTCTTAAACAACTCCAGGGACGGGGCCTCAACCACCTCCCTGGATAACCCATTCCAGGGCTTCACCACTCTCATGGTGAAGAACTTCTTCCTCACATCTAGCCTGAATCTCCCCATTTCCAGCTTCATTCCATTCCCCCTAGTCCTATCACTACCTGAGATCCTGAGACGTCCCTCCCCAGCCTTCTTGTAGGCCCCCTTCAGATACTGGAAGGCCACAACGAGGTCACCTCGGAGCCTTCTCTTCTGCAGACTGAACAGCCCCAACTCCTTCAGTCTGTCCTCATAGGAGAGGTGCTCCAGCCCTCTGATCATCCTCGTGGCCCTTCTCTGGACACACTCCAGCACGTCCACATCCCTCCTGTAATAGGGGCTCCAGAACTGGATGCAGTACTCCAGGTGGGGTCTCACCAGAGCTGAGTAGAGGGGGAGAAGCACCTCCCTTGACCTGCTGGTCACACTTCTCCTGACGCAGCCCAGGAACTGATTGGCTTTCCGGGCTGCAAGCACACATTGAGAGCTCATGTTGAGCTTCTCGTCCACCAGCACCCCCAAGTCTCTCTCCTCAGGGCTGCTCTCCAGCCAGTCATTGCCCAGCCTGTATTTGTGCCTGGGATTGCCTCAACCCAGATGCAGGACCCTGCACTTGGTCTTGTTGAAGCTCATGAGGTTGGCTTGTGCCCACCTCTCCAGCCTGTCCAGGTCCCTCTGGATGGCATCCCTTCCCTCCATCATGTCTGCTGCACCACACAGCTTGGTGTCATCAGCAAACTTGCTGAGGGTGCACTCAATGCCACTGTCCATGTCACCCACAAAGATGTTGAACAAGACAGGTCCCAGGACTGATCCCTGAGGGACTCCGCTTGTCACTGGCCTCCACTGGGACATGGACCCGTTGACAGCCACACTTTGGGTGTGGCCATCAAGCCAGTTCTTTATCCATCTACTGGTCCACCCATCAAACCCATGTGTCGCCAGCTTGGAGACCAGGAGGTGGTGCGGGACAGTGTCGAAGGCTTTGCTCAAGTCCAGGTAAACGACATCAGTTGCGCGCCCCTCATCTATTAATGCTGTCACCTGCTCATAGAAGGCCACCAGGTTTGTCAGGCAGGATTAGCCCTTGGCAAAGCCATGCTGACTACTCCCAATCACCTCTTCACTATTCTTCTGAGTCATTAGTGCCTCCAGGAGGATCTGCTCCATGATCTTTCTGGGCACAGAGGTGAGACTGACTGGCCTGTAGTTCCCCGGTTCCTCCTTCTTGCCCTTTTTGAAAATGGTAGTAATGTTTCCCCTTTTCCAGTCTGTGGGGACTTCCCCAGTCTGCCATGACTTTTGGAATATAATAGAGAGGGGTTTGGCAACCTCATCTGCCAGTTCTCTCAGCACCCGTGGGTGTATCCCGTCGGGTCCCACGGACTTCAACACTTTCAGGTTCTTCAGGTGATCACGAACCTGAGCTTCACTTACGATGGGCAGTTCTTCCTCCCTGTCCCTGGCATCGTCTGCCATGACACCAGGAGTGTGGCTAGAGGCCCTTGCAGTGAAGACTGAGGTAAAGAAGTTACTGAGAACCTCAGCCTTTTCCACATCACTTGTGGCTATTTCACCAGTTTCCTTTCTGAGGGGGGCCCACACCTTCCCTAGTCTTCTTCTTGCCATTAATATACCTGTAGAAATTCTTAGTGTTCCCTTTAACCTCCCTGGCTAGATTCAGTTCAAACTCTGCTTTGGCTTTCCTAACCAGGCCTCTTGTTGCTCGGGCAGCTTCCTTATATACCCACTGTTCTAGCTGTCCTTCCCTCCACTTCCTGCAGAGTTTCCTTTTAAGTGATAGTGTGTCCAGCAGCTCCTTGTTCATCCAGGCAGGCCTCCTAGCATTCCTTCCTGCTTTTCTCCTTGTAGGTATACATAGCTCCTGGACACAGAGGAGGTGGTCCTTGAATACTGACCAGCTGTCCTGGGTCCCTCTTCCCTTCAGGGCTTCATCCCACGACACTTTGGCTAGCAGATCCCTGAAGCAATCAAAGTCTGCACACCTAAAGTCTAGGGTCGTAAGCTTAGAATATGTCCTCCTGATTGCCCTGAGGATATTAAATTCAACTGCTTCATGGTCACTGCAGCCAAGGCCGTCTCTGAGCCTCACATTTGTTACCAGCCCTTCCCTGTTGGTGAGAACAAGGTCCAGCGTAGCACTTTTTCTTGTTGGTTCCTCTACCATTTGGAGGAGGAAGTTGTCTTCTATGCAGTCCAGGAACATCCTGGATTGCTGGTGCCTTGCTGTGTTGTCCCCCCAGCAGATGTCAGGGTGGTTGAAATCCCCCATGAGGACCAGGGCTTGTGAGCTGGAAGCCACTTCTATTTGCCTGTGGAGGGCCTCATCTGCTTGGTTCTGCTGGTCAGGTGGCCTGTAGGAGACCCCCACAGTAATATCTCCTTCCCCTGTCTTGCCTTTAATTTTAACCCTTACACTCTCAACCAACTCATCATGCCTCCCCAGGTGGAGTTCTGCTGATTCCAGCTGGTTGTTGACATAGAGGGCAACATCTCCTCCTCTCCTTCCCTGCCTATCCTTCCTAAAAAGCTTATACCCGTCTATCCCTACGTTCCAGTCATGGGAGTCGTCCCACCAAGTTTCGGTGATGCCCACTATGTCATGGTGTCCCAACAGCACGGTGGCCCTTAACTCATCTTGTTTGTTGCCCAAGCTGCGTGCATTTGCATAGAAGCACTTCAGCTGGGCTGGCCCTGTCGTCCTCCTGTGCCAACTCCCCTTGGTTTCCACAGGGTGTCCTGGTGTGTCATTTGTGTCTTGCCTCAGGGCAGCAAGCTGAGAGCCCCTACTGGCTCTCCATCCCTCCACCTCAGGTGAGCTGCCCCTCTGCTTGTTGCAGGCCAGCAGGAGACCATCAACCCCTCCCCCTTCAAATCTAGTTTAAAGCCCTGTCTATGAGCCCTGCCAATTCCTGCCCCAGGATCCTTCTCCCCCTCTGGGACAAGTGTGTCCCATAAGTTGTTTTTAGCTCTGCTGCCTTGAAAACCAAACCATGACTGTAGAACCCAAATCCCTGTCGATGGCACCAGCCCCTGAGCCATGAATTGACCTGTTGGCTCTTCCACAATGTTCCCTCATCCATCACTGATGTTAGAGGGATAGCACAGAACACTACTTGAGATCCTGATCCCTTTAGCAGGTGCCCTAACGTTCTGAAATCTCTTTTAATTGACCGTGAGCTTCGCATTGTTGCATCGTCACTACCCACCTGAAAGACCAGAAGTGGGTAGTAGTCTGAAGGGCTCACAAGTTTGGGAATTTTGCCTACTATGTCCTTTACTTGGGCACCAGGGAGGCAGCAGATCTCCCTATGAAATGGGTCTGATCTGCATATTGGGCCCTCTGCCCCCTTCAGTAGGGAGTCTCCTACAACGATGACCCTACAAGGTTTCCTTTCTGGACTAGTTTTGATAGCTGGCCTGAGGGAACCTGTCATTGGTGCAGCTTCTGTCTTCCTTGAGTCCTCATCCTCACCTATGACCTGCTCCTCCTGCAGAGCCTCATACCTATTCTGAACCTGCACTGTAGGCAGCGTGCTGCTCAAAGTAGCACGCTTGCTCCATCTGCCCTTCTTCCGTCGGGCAGAGACCTGCTCCCATTGGCCCTGCTCATGTGGGTTTCTGCAGGGAGGCTGAGAGGCTAGCTGATGGGTAGGTATCAAACTCCCTGCTCCACTGAGAGTTACCCCCTGTTCTGGTTTGGTAGAAGTTAGATTGTGGGGATAGTCAGTGTTCCTTTCACTATCTCTTATAGCTCTAAGCCTTTCTACCTCTTCTTTTAGTTCGGCCACCATTCTCATCAGATCGCTGATCTGCTCACAACTCACACAGGAGTTGTTCCTTCCATCCTCCATATCGAGTGCCATGTCCCAGCACTCACTGCAGCCACCTACCTGAACACTGCATGCTTGTGAGTGGCCTCTGGGTGCCAACTGTTCTTCTACTAGCCTTACTAGCTGTTCTTCTACTAGCCTTACTTCTAGTAGTAACCATATTGCAGTAGCCACCCTCTTAATCACCCTCTTAATCACCCTCGCCACCCGGTGGTGGGTTTTTTTTTTCTTTTTTTTTTCCCCTTTTTTTTTTTTCTTCCCTTCCCCCGGTCAGTAAGGACGGGAGCCGAGCCGAGCTCCTCGCTGCTGCCTGCTCTCAGCCACACGCTGGGGTATGTTTGGTTTGCCACGGTTTCTACGGCAACCCCTCCCCCTGCTACGTCACTGCCCTCAGGCACGTAGGCAACCCGAGCCTGCCGCCCCTCCTCCCCTCTCCAGGAGGTCCCGAGCCACCACCCCCTTACCTCCCGAAAAGCAAGGAAAGCAAAGGGAAAAGCAATCTCTCCGAGCCGAGCTCCTCGCTGCTGCCTGATCTCAGCCACGCACTGGGGTATGTTTGGTTTGCAGCGGTTTCTCCACCAGTCTGCCTCCAATTTATTTTCAGATAGGAGTTAACAATCTTTCCACACTGTTGTCACTGCATTGTTTTCTTCCCTGAAATTTACAGCCTACTCAAAATCCTTCTTGAGCCATTATCAACTCTCATGAACTAAACCATCTGTGAGATTGCTTCCAACTCATAGAATTGGAAAGACAGTGGAAAATCTTCATAGGTCAATCTCTTCAGGTGCATAGAGAATTGCTGGCAGTGGAAGACATTTTTCAGTTACTGAGATGCACCAAACAGCAAAGAAAATATTGTAAACTTACCCTTCTATTGAGTGTTTCTCTTTAAGGGTCTACATATGTTCATAGGCCTTGGCTTTGGGTCTGAAATACAATGAAATTTGTATTTGCATATTGTCATTGCAAAATATGGAAATAATAATAATGAAATTTAAGGATGCTTTATCATCAGATGATGATAATATGACTACCATGTTAAGCTATGTAGTGGGTTGAGGCAGCCCCCTCCCCACCACAGGCAAAATGACGACTCTGACAAAACGGACTGCAGAAGCGATGGAAAAGTTTAAATATAAAAAGGTGAAGGTGCACAAAGGAACCAGAAACAGTGAAAGAAGAACCCCCCAAAAACCACCTGGATGAACCCCATCCCCACCTGAGGGTGGGCCCAAGACCCCCAGGGCTCGTTCTTCCCCCCACTGCTAGGCTAGTCTCAGCTGGCCAGGCCTGAGACCACCCATCCCCCTGGCCTTGGGCCCAGCCAGGCCCAAGGCCAGGAGACATCTCCCCAGTTACCAGGCGCCAGCGAGGGAAGAAAGAGCAAGAGGCGGACCCCATGCAAGATCTTATAGTGGTGCAGGGGGTGTGGTAGGAGATACACGGTTTTCCTGTGTCCACCCACTGGGCTGGACTTCTGGACACAGGAAGTGTGCCATGCAGCATAAGGGCACCCAGCACAAACCACCACAAGCTAGAAGATCTGAAGTGCTAGACAGGAACATTTTTAAACCCAATGTTACACAGTTTTGTAGTGAAACAATCATCAAAACAAAAAAGACACACTAATGTAGACAGACAATAATAGCTTGTCTGGGTTTTATGGCTGTTGTATTGGAAAACATTGTTTCTAATGGACAGAACAGAATAACATGAATCCCTGGGCCAGTGGGCTGAAGACAGTGTGCTTGTGAAGGAAGCACATATTTCAAACTGATACACTAGCTAAGAGAATATTTGCATTAAAATGTCTAAAAATATGATGTACTTTTACTTGTGGATAAGAAGTTCAGTTTTGTCTTAGTGAAGAATATGCACTTCTGTATTTCTATATAATAAAAATGTGAAAGATAAAGAATCTCTTTGTTCTATTTTGTCTTAGTTTGTTGTTTTTTCTTTTATGGAGGCTAGCAATACCTAATCTCATATAGTGTTCAAGGCAAATTACTTTTTTTACAGTATACTATGCTTAAACCTACCTGGCCTGCTTTCTAGAACTGCCAGCAGTATTGGAATTGTGCTAGAATACACAGCTTGAAGCTGAACTTACTTTTGAACTCCATCATACAGAATTTACTTTGAAGAAACAAAAACTATAGATTACTACAAGAGAGCAACCCAAAACTTGGTATTAGTTGTTTGAGGTTCTTTTTTTCCCGTGTATTATTGCTTTGTAGCTGTAACAAAGGGACAAATACAATTTTTTTTCTTTGTGAAGTGTGACTTTGGACTTAGTAAAGTTTTAACTTCACAGTAATACAAGTAAGAGAAGAAACTTCAGACTTCAAAGTAAAGTCACTGGAAGAAAATTGAGTTCAAGATGGCATATATTGCATATAACCCATCTGCAGTGTTTGCAGTTAAAATCAGAGGCTCACTGCAGCTTAGAATAAGCATTGCTACTTAGACATCAATATTCAAATGAAATATCATTCACACAGTATCTGACTCTGTGTATCTTCAGATTAGGTTATTGTTTTCTTTGCTTATTATCTCCTTTAAGAATAATTCAGCTCCAATATCAATAATTTGTCTGCAGATATCATGAATTTTTAGCCTTTAATATTTGGATTTACTTCTGTACGGCCTTGTATGAGTTTTAAAATTAAAAACTCACTGAAGTGAAAAAGAAAATTATCTTTATTTAGCTTCTAGTGAAGTTGTATTGTTGTTTTTGTTTTTTCTTTCTTATATCACAGTGATTAAATGATTCAGGTCTCAGAACTTGATTTAACCCATTTTCACTTCTTTCTTTATGTGTATACAAGTATAAATAAGAACACAATTCAACTTTACAGATGACTATGTCCCCCACTTCAATGAAATGTTGACATCCCAGTGGAGTTCTTACAAAACAGCCAAATAATAATGATAATAAAAATATTTATGTACTCTATTGTTTGGGTTTCTTTGCTTTTCTTCCTGTAAATCGTGGTAGGATTCAGCCCAAGGCTGCCTGGAGGGCATAAACATTTAAGCTTAAGCACACTTGTTTAAAAATTACTGCAGGGAGAAAAGATCACTTCTGAGGTCTGAATGATACAAGATTTCTTTCACAAAATCTAGTATCTCAGGTCATCAGTATCCATTTAGACAGTTAAACTGAATATTCTTATACAAAAAATTTGATTTATTGTTCCCTGCTTGGTGAATGCTGGGGGCATTCTGACTGGGGGAAAATATCTGAGCAATTTTAAAACTGGAGGAGTACTCCAGTCAAAATTGAAGCTTTGGCATGTCATTTCAATGCAAATGAGGGTTTACAACAGCGTATTAATAATTTGGGGTTTTTTTAAATTTTCTGTGGGGGAAACTTCAACCCACCACGTAGTTGTAAAAGTTCTCTGCCAGAAGTCTGGGGCAAACAACCTTGACTTCAGTTTGATTCTCTTTAGCTCTTACCTCACTTGTGGTCATTAAAGAGACTTTTTGTTTAGGTTTCAGAACAAAATTAGTGTGCTTTACTGAGGGCGCTAGAGCTCATTAGGAAGCTGGAGCTTTTTTTGTAATATAAATTGTTTGATAAATGACATTGGTGTATTCTCTCAGCCCTTGTTTGTCTTACATTTACTAATTTGTTTTTCCTTCAGCAAGATACTGTACCTTCTTAAGCTCCATGTTTGACGTGACAAATAGATACTATGCAGAAGCCAAAACCACTACACAGAACAACTGCATCTGTTAATGTTTTCGTGTGGGATTTCTTAGGAAAGGGAAAAAAAAAAAAAAGTAAAGTATGTAGTGGCCAGTTGTCATATTTTTTCCAGGTAATACTGAATTGCAGTACATGAAATACTCCCTTCACCTTTTTACTATGCAGTGAATATCTGCAACTAAAGCCACTAATAGTTTTAGGGAAAAGGTGGTGGGGAGGGGGAGGAGGGAGAATGCCAGAAGGGAAGCAAAGTTTCTGTATCTCTACTGTCCCATATAAATCTCATAATAGACAACTGTTTGGTAGATTTGGACTGCTTAATTTTAGAAATTAAACTCATTGACATCAGTGGAATAAAGATATTATCCGAACTGGCAAAGTTACTTACAATTTAAAGGTAATTTTGAGATTTAGTAGCTTACTCATAAGAAACTATTTTGACTTAAAAATCTAGTAATTAAGCATCAGTAAAATGATAACTCCAGCTCTGAGTTAGCTCATGTATTTGCCATTTTTATTTCCCTATTCTGGCTATGTGAAAAGTTTTGAATATTGAAGTATCCACATTTTTATTAGTTTTAGAAAAATATATATGAAGTTTAGATATGTACAATTTTAGAGCATGACTTGTATTGTTGAAATTTTTTTTAAGTGTTTCACTCACAGAAGACAACAGGAGATTTTACTGGTAAAATATTTCCATTATCACATAGAGCCTGAATACCAAACTCTTTTTCCTGAAATTTCCTTTAAAACATAGTGTTAAGTGTAAACTTACTTTGAGTGTAACTCTTGTATTTTCAGATAAAGCCTTCATAATATTAAGTCATTTTTCTGCTGGCATATTAGTGATTATTCTGCCAGCCAAATAAGTGGCTTAGAAAAGCAGGAAATTTTGATGGTCATATAATCACAGAATCACAGAATGTTAAGGGTAAGAAGTGACCGCGAAAGATAATCTAGTTCAACACCACTGCCAGAATCACAGAATCACCAAGGTTGGAAGAGACCTGAAAGATCATCAAAGATCACCTGTCACCCAAGACCTTATGACTAAACCATGGCATCAAGTGCCACGTCCAATCCCCTCTTGAACACCTCCAGGGATGGTGACTCCACCACCTCCCTGGGCAACCCATTCCAATGGATAACAACTCTCTCAGTGAAGAACTTTCTCCTCATCTTGAGCCTAAATATCCCCTGGCGCAGCTTGAGACTGTAGAGGTGGTAGAGTCACCATCATTGGAGGTGTTCAGGAGGAGACTTGATGGGGTGGTTGGTGCCATGGTTTAGTTGTTTAGGCTGGTTGGATTGGTTGATAGGTTGGACGCAGTGATCTTGAAGGTCTCTTCCAACCTGGTTTATTCTATTGTATTCTATTGTGTCCTCTTGTTCTGGTGCTGGTTGCCTGGGAGAAGAGACCAAACCGCTCCTGGCTAAAACCACCCTTCAGGTAGTTGTAGACAGCAATAAGGTCTCCCCTGAGCCTTCTCTTCTCCAGGCTAAACAATCCCAGCTCTCTCAGCCTCTCCTCACAGGGCTGGTGCTTGAGGCCTCTCCCCAGCCTCGTTGCCCTTCTCTGGACACATTCAAGTGTCTCAATGTCCTTCTTAAACTGAGGGGCCCAGAACTGGACACCTAGAGGGTCCCAGAGCAGGGTCGCCTAGAGTAGATCACACAGCAAAACAATGAGGCAGGTTTTGAATATCGCCACAGAAGGGGACTCCACAAACACTACAATACAATACAATAGAGTACAACACAATACAATACAGTACAGTACAATAAAATACCCGTGGAGGTGGTGGAGTCACCTTCACTGGAGGTGTTCAGAAGAAGAATTGATGGGGTGCTTGGCTGTATGGTCTAGTTGTTGGGTGGGTTGGATTGGTTGATGGGTTGGACGCGATGATCTTGAAGGTCTCTTCCAACCTGGTGTAAGTATCAAAACAATGATTAAGTATCAAAATAAACCAGGTTGGAAGAGACCTTCAAGATCATCGCATCCAACCCATCAACCAATCCAACCCACTTAAACAACTAAACCATGGCACCAAGCACCCCATCAAGTCTCCTCCTGAATACCTCCAATGAAGGTGACTCCACCACCTCCACGGGTCGCCCATTCCAATGGGCAATCACTCTCTCTGTATAGAACTTCTTCCTAACATCTAGCCTAAACCTGCCCTGGCGCAGCTTGAGAATGTGTCCTCTTGTTCTGGTGCTGGTTGCCTGGGAGAAGAGAACAACCTCTGCCAGGCCACAACCTCCCTTCAGGTAGTTGTAGAGAGCAATGAGGTCACACCTCAGTCTCCTCTTCTCCAGGCTAAGCAACCCCAGCTCCCTCAACCTCTCCTTGTAGGGCTTGTGTTCCAAAGCCCTCACCAACTTCGTCGCCCTTCTCTGGACACGTTCCAGCAAGTCAACATCCTTCCTAAACTGAGGGGCCCAGAACTGGACACAGGACTCAAGGTGTGGCCTAACCAGTGTAGAGTACAGGGGCACAATGACCTCCCCGCTCCTGCTGGCTATACTATTCCTAATGCAGGCCAGGATGCGGTTGGCCCTCTTGGCTGCCTGGGCACACTGCAGGCTCGTGTTCAGCCTCCCATCAACCAGCACCCCCAAGTCCCTCTCTGCCTGGCCGCTCTCCAGCCACTCTGACCCTAGCCTATAGAACTGCATGGGGTTGCTGTGGCCAATGTGCAGAACCCGGCACTTGGATGTGTTAAATCTCATGCCGTTGGAATCTGCCCATCTGTCCAGCCTGTCGAGGTCCTTCTGCAAAGCCTCTCTACCCTCCAGCAGATCAACTCCTGCCCCCAGCTTGGTGTTGTCCGCAAATTTACTGATGATGGACTCAATGCCCTCATCCAGATCACCAAGAAAGATGTTAAAGAGCATGGGGCCCAGCACTGATCCTTGGGGCACACCACTAGTGAGTGGCCACCAGCTGGATGTGGCACCATTCACCATCACTCTCTGGGCTCGGCCCTCCAGCCAGTTCCTAACCCAACGCAGTATGCTCCCATCCAAGCCATGGGCTGATAGCTTGGCCAGGAGTTTGCTGTGGGGGACGGTGTCAAAGTTCTTGCTGAGGTCCAGGTAGACTACATCCACAGGCCTCCCCACATCCACCAGGCGGGTCACCTGATCATAGAAGGAGATCAGGTTGGTCAGGCAGGACCTGCCCTCCCTAAATCCATGCTGGCTAGGCCTGATCCCTTGGCCATCCTGTAAGTGCTGTGTGATCGCACGCGAGATGACTTCTTCCATAATCTTGCCTGACACTGAGGTCAGGCTGACAGGTCTATAATTCCCTGGCTCATCCAACCGACCCTTCTTGTGGATGGGCACCACGTTGGCCAGCTTCCAGTCTTCTGGGACCTCTCCAGTGCGCCAGGACTGCTGAAAAATGATGGAGAGCAGCTTGGCATGCTCATTTGCCAGCTCTCTCAGCACCCTAGGATGGATCCCGACTGGTCCCATGGACTTGTGGGGGTCCAAGTGGCTGAGAAGATCTCTAACTATCCTATCCTGGAACAGAGGAAAACTGTGCTGCTCCCTGGCTTCTTCTGCCAGCTCTGCAGGCCAGCTGCAAATTGCGGCAAGGAAGGTGTTAAGTACCTCTGACTTTTCCTCATCCTTTGTTACAACGTTCCCCTCCAAGTCCACCAAGGAGTAGAGGTTTTCCTTGCCCTTCCTCTTGTTATTAATATATTTATAGAAGGTCTTTTTGTTGTCCTTCACAGCAGAGGCCAGTCTGAGCTCCAAATGTGCTTTTGCCTCCCTAATTTTCTTCCTACAAGACCTGGCAACATCCCTAAACATTCTGTAGGTTGCCTCTAAAGATGATACACCCTCTTTTTTCCCCTTAGTTCCTTTAGAAATTCATTGACCATCCAGGCTGGCCGTCTGCCCTGGCGCCTCATCTTCCGGCACATTGGCATTTCTGTCACCCTCATATTGAAAAATTGTTTCCTCATGTTTACATGGAACTTCCTATGCCTCAACTTCCACCCACTGCCCTTTTCCTTTCATTAGGCATCACTAAAAATTCCATACTCTTGGCATTCACTCTTTTATTTATAAACTTTAATGAGGTCACCTTTAGTCTCCTCTTCTCCAAGCTAAAGAGACCTAGCTCCCGCTCTCTCTTCGTGTAAAGAAGATATTCCACTCAATCATTTTTGTGACTCCTTCAACCAGTTCCCTGTCCTTCTCAAACTGAGTGGCCCAGAACTGGGCACAATATTCCAGATGTAGCCTCACCAAGTCAGAATAGAGATGGAGGAGAACCTCTCTTGACCTACTAACCACACGCCTTTGAATCCACCCCAGAACGGCATTTGCCTTCTTGGTCACAAGAGCACACTTCTGGCTCATGGGTATCCTTCCATCCACTAGGACCCCCAGGTCCTTTTCTCCTTCACTGCTCTCCAACAGGATCTAACTGAAACATAGTAAACTGTGTGGTAACTAGAAACACCAATGATTTCATAATACATGTTTCTAAAGACAGAGAGAATTGTTAGCCATTGCAATGGGCTGCCCAGGGATGTGGTGGAGTCACCGTCCCTGGAGGTGTTCAAGAGGGGATTAGACTTGGCACTTGGTGCCATGGTCTAGTCATGAGGTCTGTGGTGACAGGTTTTACGTGATGATCTTTGCGGTCTCTTCCAACCTTAGTGATTCTGTGATTCTGTGAACTTTTAAAATCTTCTTCATTATTACTTAAATGTAGCTTTAAAAAGTACAAATGAGAGCAGAACATAGCCCAGGTTTGTTTATTTGTTTGTTTGTTTAATCCAAACAAGAAGAGCATATACTCTCATTATGCCATTCATGGGTTCAATTATATATATATATGTATTACATTTTTTTTTAAAGGCAAAAGTACTTGAGAAAGAGGGAGAGGAACAGGTGGAAAACACATACAATGTTTACTGTAGAAATTACTCTTCTGTGAAGAGAAGGTGTAGGTAGGTGTATATGAAAAAGTAAAAGAAATTGAACAAGGTAATAAAAATAATCTGGGTTAAACAATACACCAATGCATACACACTGCAGTGTATATCACAGTGATTGACTGAGCTGGTCTCTGTGGGGGACTGTGATGAATCTGTGGATCTTTCGATGAGCTCTGGTGAGGAGTTCAACATTGAAAACATCACTGTGTTCCCACGACAATCTGGAAAGTCCCTGGATTGAATGTTTGAGGATGAGAAACCTCTAGATGAGATAGAGAGGCCACCTAACTAGCTTAACAAGTAACCATAGCAATGCTATCGCTAACCAGTAAGAATCTTGAGAAAAATTTGTTAACTAATCACACGCAGCCACACTAACAACATACATACAAATATGTGTTGCTTTGCTGGAATAAACGGAGTCTTGTCTTTGCCTCTGTACTCTGCTTGTCACGAGTGCATATTTTTGTCACTTTGGCCGTCACCACATACATATATAGCAACGGGTCTCTACAGTGATTCCTTCTTTGGAACATGAGTAATAGAGCTTTTGCATGAAGAATATCAGAGGTTTTATGTGTTTGGTAACATTGTTTTATGGATTAGCAACTACTTTTCTATCTGAGAATTTGTCCTGCAGATAGCCTGAAGTTGCACATTACCTAGGGTGCCCCTCTTGCATTAAGGATGCAATGTCCCTTAGCTTTTATCTATCTATGAATCAGCAATGTATATTGTATTGCTTGTTTATTTGTAAAGGCAAACTGTGGATATAGAGACCTAGAATTCAAAGGGACTACAGCAAATTGTGCGTGTTGTTTGTTTTGTGTTGAATTGGTTTGGTTATTTGGGGTCTGGGGGCAGGGGGTTGTTGCTTTTTGTGTGGTGTTTGTTTTTATTGCTGATATATCATTTGTACCTTATGGAAAAGCATTTATACACCAAGTTTCATGAGAGAGGAGAAACTTAAAGGAAATAGTTACCCAGCTAAAAGGCTTAAATTTATCTGACTCCTGAAGATTTCAGAGGACAGAAAAATGGAAAGTATCTTTATGCTAATCTTTAATCATAGGAAAAGAGAATCTTCTTTGTTGATGGGAAAGGGAAAGGGAAAGGGAAAGGGAAAGGGAAAGGGAAAGGGAAAGGGAAAGGGAAAGGGAAAGGGAAAGGGAAAGGGAAAGGGAAAGGGAAAGGAAAGGGAAAGGGAAAGGGAAAGGGAAAGGGAAAGGGAAAGGGAAGGAAGGGAAGGTTTGGGAAGGGAAGGTTTGGGAAGGTTTGGGAAGGGAAGGTTTGGGAATGTTAGGAAAGGAAAGGAAAGGAAAGGAAAGGAAAGAAAGAAAGGAAAGGAAAGGAAAGGAAAGGAAAGGAAAGGAAAGGAAAGGAAAGGAAAGGAAAGGAAAGGAAAGGAAAGGAAAGGAAAGGAAAGGAAAGGAAAGGAAAGGAAAGGAAAGGAAAGGAAAGGAAAGGAAAGGAAAGGAAAGGAAAGGAAAGGAAAGGAAAGGAAAGGAAAGGAAAGGAAAGGAAAGGAAAGGAAAGGAAAGGAAAGGAAAGGAAAGGAAAGGAAAGGAAAGGAAAGGAAAGGAAAGGAAAGGAAAGGAAAGGAAAGGAAAGGAAAGGAAAGGAAAGGAAAGGAAAGGAAAGGAAAGGAAAGGAAAGGAAAAAGGAAAGGAAAGGAAAGGAAAGGAAAGGAAAGGAAAGGAAAGGAAAGGAAAGGAAAGGAAAGGAAAGGAAAGGAAAGGAAAGGAAAGGAAAGGAAAGGAAAGGAAAGGAAAGGAAAGGAAAGGAAAGGAAAGGAAAGGAAAGGAAAGGAAAGGAAAAGGAAAGGAAAGGAAAGGAAAGGAAAGGAAAGGAAAGGAGAAAGGAAAAAGGGAAAAGTAAGGGGAAAGGGAAAAGGGAAGGGAAAAGGAAAAAGGAAAGGGGAAAGGAAAAGGAAAAGGCCTTGCTAAAATCAGAACTTTTTTTTTTTTTTTTTTTTTCCTTAGACAATGTTTACCACTACTGTTTTGGCTCCAGAGGTCATGGGCAGAAATAAGTTCCATTAAGATCCATGAAGAATTACAGAATAAGATTTCACACCTCAAGCTGTGAAGTAACTTACTACCCATCCCTCATGTAAATTTTCAGCTGTCTGTAAATGCTGAAATTGCATGGTCATATGTTAGGTAGGTACCTGTGAATCATACAGGCCCAAGGCCAGAACTAACTCTGCCTGGAAGGACTGTGGCACCCTTGGTTTTCTCCTTGCCTCTCCTCTTGATAAGCATGCACAGCACTGACTTATAGAAGAGTGTTTAGCAGAACACGGTGAGTGCAGTCCACCTTACCTGGATTCCCAGATGGAGGATCACAGAGGGCAGAGTACAACCTACCAGAGGTAGGCAATCTCATAAATTGGGTCTGACTGGGACAGTCATCATAACTGCCAGACTTTCTGTAGATTTTTTCTTCTTTTTTCTTTTCTGTATAATTTGTTTTTCTTCTGTATTCTACATGATAACATCTGAATAAAGTGCAAAAAGGGTAGCAGGAGCAGAATGTAGATTTGCTGCAATCATTGACCTTAAACTAATTCTTCCTCTCTTTCCTTGCAGAACAAGAGGGACACATGTACCCATAGCTCATTGAATAGGATCTCTTCTGGGAGATGGAAGAAGTTGGTTCACAAACAGTGAAGTCATTCAAATCCCAGAGAAGTAATTCTGAGCTGTGAATCAGTCATATCAATTCCTAGTTTTGATCTCTTTGCTCCTTGCTTCATATAAAAAAAAAAAAAAGGCCTCTAAATAAAAATACCTCCATTTATTTTCAGAAGTCTAAGAACTAGGTTTATTGTTATTATACCACATTTTATATCTCACTTTGAAAACTAACTACAGAAGTCAGCAAGACTAAAAAGTAACTGAAGAATGTAAAAAAACAACCCACAACAATGATTTAGATCAAAATCAATATACAGAATTTGAGATCAGATTTCAGTCTAATTTTACTTTTCATCCTGGAAACATAAAAAGGAACCAAACATATACTTTAATATAGCAAATGTTATTAATCTGACATAAATTGTAAGTAGTAATAAAATAATACATAAAGTGCATAAGGAAGCAGACCATCACAGAGCCATAGAAGATATGTTGCAATATACTTTATAAAAATACATGCAAAGTATAAGATTATTCAAAACAAACCAAAACAAAATAAAATAGAACAAGTCCCCCATACAAACTAATGGAAAAAAGATGAAAGCAAATTATCTGTGAAAGAGCAGATCACCACAGCTAAAGTTGAAAAGATGCAACTAACATGTTGAAAAAATGCATCAGGAGAGCCAAGTATCTAGTGAATGAAATTGGAAAGGTTTGCTTTTTGATCTGTGTATCATTTATGCAAGAAGAGCCCTAATGATTTTGATCATGCAAGGCTAAAGTTGCAATAAGCAGCATCATAAGAAATTTGATAATATAAATTTCTCATTTCTTCACTGGCAGGACTCAGGGTGCATGGTGCTTTTTTCTCCCATCATTTCGTTGAGTTCATAGCACGGCTCACATGCCTGTTAGCACAAACATATTTTTAAAAGATGAAAAGAAGCATGATGTTTCTGAATGCATTAAATTCTGTCAGTATCTGACACAATTCTTCACTATTGTCTATGTCACATATGTCATATGTTACAATGTGCTTTCCTTTCTTTATACACCTTTAAGAGCCTTTATCATGTAATCGCAGGTATGGTAAAAAGCGTTCCAAATTTAATTGCTCAGACTGATACATTGCAGATGTTATTTACAACTTCCACGAAGTCACTACCATTTGCTAAATGTTGAAGTTACAGCTATTAAGGTTCAGCAAGAGTGTTATGAAATAGTCATACGCTCATGCGGAGTATGGACCATATATTATGGATTCCTTGGAAGAGAGAGATGAAGAGTATGGTTCACTATACATTCATAAATACAGATGTGTTAGAATAGAGTGAAATAATTGAAGATGACTGTGTACAATATTATGTTTTATTCAATATAGAAACTATGTTTGTATTTCTGGAAAGTGGTCTAACTTACAGCACACTGGTATAATGCACAATTATTTAGAACAGTATCAGTGGCCACTGCTGGAAGCAGAGCTTGGTGGGACCGTAGTGTGATCCCTGAGCTCCAAGAAGACTGCAAAAGGAAACAATAAGTTGGTAAAGATTATATTGTGAAGTCAAGAGTTTGAAATCTAGGCCTGGGTTGTGCAGAAAATTGGTGTGTGTTTACATTCATAGCTGCTCTGAGACAAATTAAATTAAATTGTTCAGGGCAAGTCAGTTGCACAGGTTAGATAGAAACAAAAAAAGTGGCCATGGCATTTCATACTGAAGCATTAATGGGCATCTCATTTTATTGAGAGAAATTTTTATGTGTGTGAGAGACACAGCTGCTCTAATCTGACATGGCATATTCTATGATGTTATGCTGCTTTATATGAGTGTCTTTAACAATAGCTTTTCATTATCTTGTGCTTATAGTTCAGTGTATCTGCACAGTATGGTTAACTCACTGTGATTTCTGCAAGGTTTGCATTATTCATCACAGAGAGGTCTGGAAGGAAGCTCAAGAAGACTCATTTAGCAAGGTTCCTCTTAAACTTAGTCCACATGGAGCTTTCATTTGTCCTACTGCCTTTTTCTTCTTCATGTGCCTGAATGACCAAGAGCTCAAAGGAGGTGCCAGAGACAGAGAAGAGATACAGGAGTGCCTCTATGCTGGAGCTGGGCTAGGGGATGGAGAGGAAAGTGTGAAGGAAAGTGTGGAGAAATGCATCAGAGAGGACAGAGGCGGAGGAAAGGAAGGAAGGTAGAAAGCACAGCTAAAATTAGAATCTACTTATTTTCTACATCTATACCTCTGACTGTATTTCTTCTGGCTGCTGATCTGAAGAGCAATCCAGTTCATCTCCCCCTTAAATACATTATCACAGAGATGCCACCCTGTGGGAGAGCAGAAAGTATCGATGGAAGGTTTCAGGACAAGAAAGAACAACAGGCTGCTGATAATGGAACAATGGCCTGAAGATAAGAGAAGACAACTGCAGTAAACAACCCGAAGTGTGGGACAGAAGGACGTTTGCCTCCATGCAAGAACAGCTCAACCTGATATGGGATGAAGATAACAATGGATAGCTGCATATCAAGGAAGAAAACTCAATTAGCAACAGGGGTGCAAAAATGTCAGGGAATTGCTTAGCCTGATTGATTTTTCCTATATAAACATCAGGTTCTGTACCAATAAACGGTTCCTGCTTCACCTTACATGGGAGTCTGTACATGCATTCTGACACCACCCTGCAGCCCCTCTGTTACAAGAATATTGTCATGTAAATGCAATATAATTAGCCATTATTGTGCTGGCTAAGTCCAGTTCTCTTTGATTTCCATGGAAAATTTAAATTATTTGTGTAATGAACTAAAGCAAGAATAAAAGCAAGACATCTTTTCCAATGGCAGAAATCTTGTTTTCAGAAATTAATTGGTTTTATGTCTTCCAGATGTAACTCCTGCAAGTACCTTCTAGGGTTGTTTGTTTATATAATTTCTCTCAAGTATTTTTACATGTCTTTAGTGGCAAAATTTCAACAATTCTTTTCCTGGGCACTCTAAAATAAATATCACAGTCAGGGAGCTTTTCATGATAAAAAGTCTTTATGGGCCAAGAACAAATAACCATAATAATATGAGTCCATGTCTAATTATAGGCCACTTAAATGATCCACAAATGACACACTTGCAGTAAAGTATTTATATTTTCAGGTTTTTCATTTACAAGCTTGTCACTTGCAGTTTAGTCATTTTGTTCAGACAGGGTGGAAAATTGCTTCAGGTTCTTCTAATTGCCAGTTCTTATTTATCAGTTCTAATTATACATAATGCTTGTATTCAAAAATCACACACAGAGGGACCAATCTGTGACACAAAATTTAAGAAGGCAAGTACTGAGTGTAGAATACTATGGTAGATTATTTATAGCGTGTATTAGTATCAAATGCTCAAAAATAGCAGAGAAGATTTCTTACAGAGTATCACTAAAATAATTAGTACTGGTATCACTAAAATAATTAGTACTGGGACAATGCTACATTCCTTCTAATCATATGGAACTAGGAAAAAAACTGTGAAGTAGAGAACTGTTAAATCATTTTATATCTGGGGAGCTCACTACTGACACTTTTTGCTCAGTAAAGAACAGCCTAAACTATTGGAAAACTGCAAGTGGGCAGGGTTGTATGGAAGGCTATCTGGACCAAAAAACCTTGGTTCATGAATTTTACAAGAAAGGGGTAACTGGTTAGTTTTGAAAGGTTTAATCTACAGTGTGACAGTCTAGGTCACTTTTTAAAATACACTATTACAGCCTCCTTTGTTGTAAAAGAGTCATGTTTGGTATGCTCTGTTGATATGTTCTATTGATGTCCTTGGCTAGTGTGGTAGGTTGAGAGGCCAATTCTCCCACTATGAGCAAAAGAAAAGACTCAGAAAAACGGATTGCAAAAATGATGGAAAGTTTAAATGGAAAAAACAATGAAGGTTTGTTGCAGTTTGGGCTGGGTGCCCTCTGCTACATGAGGTGCTTCCTGTGTCCAGAGGTCCAGCCCAGTGGGTGGACACAGGAAACTAGGTATTTCTACCATAATTCTCTGCACCACTATAAGATCCCTTGCATTCTTGGCGAGCCAGGCAGGAGTAGGAGTTTGTTATTGTGGCCACTCTGCAGATCAGATTGCAAAAGATAAGCAGAGAGTTTAAATTTAGTTCTGGGCATCGTTTTGAGTTTTGGAAGTTGGGGCTCGAGTTTTGGAAGTTGGGGCTCAAGTTTTGTTGTTGGGGTGACTGTGTGAATTCTTGTGGATTGCAGAGGGACACCTGGTGCATGGCCAGTGGCACAGAGCCCCTCCTGCTGCTTTATGCAGGGGTGGTTCTTGACCATCGGAATTGGGGTACTGCTTAAGAACGCAGAACCTGCCCTTCCTCCATCTTTATTCTCGGCGGAGCGGTAGAAGTGGCCTCAACCCACTACAAGGTTTTGCAGAGAACCACAAGCACTGTGACAAAAGAGATCCCAAAACATACCCAAAAGCATCCCACCCCCACCTGAATGTACACCCAAGATCCCCAGGGCTCTTTCTACCCACCCCACCCCCAGCGCCTTGGGCCTAGCCAGGCCCAAGAGAGGCAGCTCACCCCATTATCAGATAGCAGTGAGGGAAGAAAGAGGAAGCGCAGGACCCCTGCTGATGTCTTATAGGTGAGCAGGGCATGATGGGATGAAATACTTGGCTTCCTGTGCCCACCCACTGGGCTGGACCCTCCGGGTCATCACAGGTGTGGCTTGTGCAGCAGCATCCAGCCTAACCCACCACAGATAGGTTGCTCTAGAAGCAGCTGGAGAGAGTAATGTTGCAGAAGGCATATGAGGAGAGAGCAAGAAGGAGACCGACCCACAGTGTTTTCCTACGACAACAAAGGTTTGGGGGAGAGTTCATGCTTATCACTGATTCTCCCCTGAGAATATGTAAAGAATGACTGGAGAAGGTAAGCAGCACAGGGTTACAATAATGGAAAGGATTTGAATGGAGATACCATGGTAGTCACAGTGACATAAGTGGGGCAGCAAGGAGTTTGATGATGATAATGTTGGGAAGACGGTGAGCATTTTGGGGAAGGTTTTCTGTGAGCTGCCATTTATTTTGCCTGACTCCTCATGAAGTTCTGTTTTCTTACATACTCTTTATTCATAACTAGAATAATATAATTAATCACGGGTACCCCAGCATTCTTTGTGGATAGGAGAGCTCATGCACAATCTTTCTGCCCAGTTTTGGTTTGCATTTGAATGCTTTTGGGCTATTCTTTATCTTATTTTACTTTCTTCTGCTAAAGCTGACAAAAATAATGTAGCTTTTTTTTTTTCTCCTTTGAATGCACTTTCCCCTACACCACTCTCTCCCCATATGTGCCTCTCTGGCTCAATCCAAGAGTATAGAAGCAAAGGAATACACTATTGCTGGTCCTGAAAATAATATTTATTACTTTTTTCACCTTTACTTCACAAGCTTTATTCTTCCACAGAATTTTCACTTTGAAGTTCTGTTTTGATTATCTACACTTGACTGATCAGCTCTTGGAGCTTAATACTGTTGTCAAGGCTTACAAGAAAACTGCATTTTTTTCTGGTTTAGCAGGGGCTCTTTATGTAAGTTTTAATTTGCATGAATCACAACTATTTAGTAAAAAACTTTTTGATCCAAAAAGAACACAAGCCTAGATTTCAGATTTGAGTATCAACATACAAACCTAGAGTTTCATCAGTGAACATAATTTTTTTAAAGCTTCTAAATCACGTAGTTCATTGAATTTTACTGTAAGTCAGATTTGTAAATTTTTTTAAAAGATAAATTAGCCTATTATACTGCTGACAAGTAAAACAATGAAACTCATTTTGTACTAAAATATCTAAGTCCTATAAGCAGGGGATTTGTCAGGTAATACCACATTTCAGTGTTTGCGACTACTGAATCTGTAGTCTCTTCACAATCTTAATTGATCTTTGGTGCAGAAGAGAACTTGGGTTTTGAATATAGCTGTAATTACATAATCACCAAGGTTGGAAGTGACCTCAAAGATCATGAAGTCCAACCTGTCACCACAGACCTCATGACTAAACCATGGCACCAAGTGCCACGTCCAATCCCCTCTTGAACACCTCCAGGTATGGTGACTACACCACCTCCCTGCGCAGCCCATTCCAATGGTGAATGACTCTCTCACAGTGCTGCAAAGATTTAATCTGTACTTGAATGTAATCGTAACTCTCATACACAACATTTCTGAAGCTTTAAAAAGATGGTTTGCAGGAATTTACTAGATGCTATAAATAGATTACACATATATATATGCAGGAAAATTATAGATGATTGTGAAGCAGCAAGGTCCTCTTTCTGGTATTGGCAGAAGCAAAATCCACATATATATCTCTATTTTTGTCCTGACATTAATTTTTGCTCTAGGAGGCGAAGCATGGATAAACACAGGCTGTTTTGTTTGTTTGTTTCACAGAAGCTAGATCTAGATGCAATGCATGTAGTTTCTTTCTGCTTGTTCCTATTAAGTTAATGGATCTTGAGGTCTCTGGAGATAATATTCCTGACATGCATTGCAGATTAAGGCAGCTGATTCATTATTAACATATCATAGTCTTAGATTGTGTGACATTAGCCTATGACTGAGCCAAAATTCCACAACAGCAGTATTCTTACTACATTTCATTGAGGTATTTCAGTAACAGTAACCTAGTTGTTATGTCTGAATATCACCACGAGTGGGCAATACTGGGCATTTTATGCTCATTTTTGAGGCTATCTGTATCCATGAGGGGCAGCAAAGAAATCTTTATTGTTTCTGAGAGCTGGTCCTGTTCTGCTAATCCTTGACTAAAATTGGTCTCTCTATTTTCTTTCTACTGCCTTTGCAAACCACAGCTCTCTTTTTGTGCAGTATTAAAAGCTGGTATAACATGAAATATAATCAAGTCTTTATAAACTCATCTTTCCTCTCTTTGTCTTTATCCCCCATCTGAGCATGGTAACTGAGTGCTTTGATTGCTACTGCAGAAGTATTTTGAAATGCTGAACATGTGAGATAATTTGTAGCTGACAGAGTAAGCAAAATGCTTTAAACAGCAGTAACTGATGGGGAGAGATGAGAGGGAAATAATTATGCCAAAGAGATGGAAATCTTGATCCACTTTAAGCTGACCCCATGACTTCACTGCATTATCAGAGTCTATAGGTATATCACAGAAGCACAGAAATATTCAGGTTGGAAAAGACCCTCAGGATCACCAAGTCAAATTGATAACCCTACTCTGCAAAGTTCACCCCTAAACCAAATACCCAAGCACCACGTCTAAATGACCTTTAAAACATCATTTTTTCAGTCCCACAAGACTTTGCCCTCTGCCTTCCCACTTGCCCCTAGGGTCTGCTTGCACATTGAGCATGAACTGTTTGTAGAGCAGTGGTAAGAGCTGCCACCGCCCCACCGGACCCTGTCCCAGGCTGCAGCCCAGCACCAGAGTGGCCAGCAGGCAAACGAGCAGGCTAAGACCAGCAGGTTCCACTGGGGCATCCCGGCCACCAGGCCCCATTAACTCCACAGGCCTCATTCAGTCACCAGGGGCACAGGCGGCCGCAGTGGGCATGGTCCTGGTGCAATGGCTCTGGGGCTTTTAGAGGGTCATGGTGCCAGGGGTGGGTCAATGCCATTTCCTTCTCACACTCACAGTTCCGTTGCAACTGTGTGATCTGTGGTCACCCAGGACTGACATCTACCTGATATCTATAGGTATGATTTAATCTTTCTACACTGGTACTTAGGTGACCATGTGACCTGCTTTATAAACTGTCCTGTCAACCTTGCTCCCTTGGACCTAAACTTTGGAACTTAGGAAAGGTGACAGGATATATTTGACCTAAAAAGGAATCTAGACAAATTCTTTAACACTATATCAGCAGGTAAAATAAGCTAATTCACTGAATTTGCTGAGCAAGCTTGCTTTGGTGGTTCTCTTAGAATATGGTCAGATGTTCAGAGCTTTGATTTATTGATAGATAATTTTCAGTTTACAGTAGCATGTTTACAGTTTCCTGTTACTGGCAAACTGCTTATTCAACCCATATTAAAATTGCTTTAATAAACAGCATATACAATATGGAAGGCTTGTAAAGAGTTAAAGAAGAGCAACTGGACATCAAGGAGGATTTTGCAATAAATTATTTACTGTAGTTATATGCTTATATGTGCGTATGTTTGTCTGTGATGATCTTTGCAGGAGGACAATACAAAAACAGCTACCTTGTATTAGTTTCTTACCAGTTGCAGTATCTATCTGACTCGAAGGTGGGAAAACATTGAAAAAAATATATTCAGAAGTATTAATTAAAAATCTCTGAGAAGGTATTTCTTCTGTTTAAGAAAAGAGATGTGAATATTTGTGCTGTGAATAAGCAACATGCAAATATTCATGCACACGGCCACGAAGGAAGACTTTGAAAGCTTGATTATTACATTTAATAATCATGTGATGGGAAAAAGAAATATATGATTTAGGAGATTAATTACACATCATGAATATATATCACAAGCTCCCACTATTAAAACAATAACAACAGCTTCTCTACAGTCTATAATATGCTTTTGCTCAACATTCATCAGATAACAAGTGAAGTGTTGTCACTGAATAGAAACAAAAACAAGGAAAGTAAATCACAAATTGTCCTAGAGAATCCAGAGTTACTTTGGAGACAGTGTGAATCACTGAAAGATAGTTAAGATGGGCAGACTTGGAGACACAACTGTGTTTGGTATATTTGATCAGCATCCTGCCGCCTTCTGAGAGTGAGGGACATTAGGTACTGTACTGGACTTTGATCTTTCTGTGAGCAATATCAGTAAAAAGGCCAAACAAAAATATAGGTAAGATAATTTGAAGTTCAGTTTAGATAGTTTCTTATTTTAAGTCTTTTTTCCAACCTGTGGAGACATGCAGGGACATGTTAATTTGCATGTACCTCAGCAAGATCTACTACTGTTTGGCCTTACAAGCTGTATTCAAGACCTATTAAAAAAAAAAAAAAAAAAAAAAAAAAGCTTTTTGAGTATACTTGATGGGAATGGGAAATAAATAGAATCTTGCTTTCCCTCTGACAAAGCAGGTAGGTCTTGTGTGCCAGATAGCAATGTGAAGAGTGATTCGAAGTTAAGCAGGCCTGCTCTTTACCCTTTGACGTGGTTAAGCTCCATCTAAGAGCCATAAGGAGTGTGGATAACAAAACAAAGCTGTGCACTAAGTACATACTAGAAAAAATGCTTGACTGAAAGCTCCCTGTGCAGACAGAAGAAGATTCTGGCTCATATAATTATTCCTCAACAACCATGTGTGTCAGAACAATATATCTCCTTACAAGACCTCACTATTTGTTATGCAGGAAGACATACCTACAGAAGCTGAGTTTAAGCAGAACAGAAATTTAGATACAGCTCATTGCCCTTCATAAGATAACTAGAAGTTTTAAATTAAGGAGCAGGTGAGGATGTATGGTGGTTTGAGCCTTAACTGGGATTTAAGAGCTCAGATGGGGGCAAGACTGATAATCCCTCCCCTGCTCCCCCTCCTCTTTCCCAATCAAGAGGGAAACAAAAGGGAAGGGGAAAGAACAGCGAGAGATAAGGGAAGGGGAAAGAAAGGGGGGTAAGGAAAAAGGGAGGAGGTAAATCTACCAAGAAATAATTTGGAGTTGGTTTGGAAGTAGAGAGGTAAAAATTTTCTTTAAACAATATATATATAGATATATAGAACAATAACAGGAAGGGTTCACAAGGGTAAGAAACAAGGATGGATGGGGAAAATATATATATAAAACCAACAGTCCTTTGAAGAAGCGTGGATGTAGCAGGGAGGAGGATCAGGCCTGACCATGTGGCAGAGAAGCAGGAAGTCAGCAGCAACTCAGTCCTCTCATCCTGGCAAGGCAGAAGCAAAAGAGCAAATGGCTGCAGTGTCTTCCTTTTAATAGGCTTTCTGGACAGGGAGGGGGAGTGGAACAGACCCAATATCCCAGGGGGAAACCCCCACTCCGGGAGGGCAAGGCTCTCACAAGCCCAGAACCTGGCTTTCAGGATGGGCATAACCCATCACAGGATGTAATATGCTGAGATGTCATCACACTTATGTTACCCAGAGACTGTAAAGATGGATGAAATTTTGCAGAGGGTCTAGTGATTGTCATAAATGAAATTGCTTCTGAAAGGGAATACTCTGTATGATTATCTTTTTCCTCACCAAGAAACTAGATTCTGTGTTTGTTTTCCCAGGAAGGGAAACCAAGAGAATTTTGTATTATAAAACAGGGAAAAAATATCTAAGCACTTGGGGGTTAGAAGCACCCAGTCTCAATTCCAAGAATCTTGTATATGTCATGTAATGAAACTTAGATTTCTCCAAAGAATAATTTATGTCAGTTTGTATATTAAGTAGGAGCTGCATAGGGCTACCCTCTAGGAAGCACTAAGCACCAGGCTGTACTGCTATCTTTCTGTCCCTTGACAGATTCAGGGCTACAGGGAAGCTGTCTTTATACCGTTCAGAAACTGAGATGACAGACTGTTTTCTGAAATTTCTCTTTCAATGTATTGAACAAGGCTATTTTATTATTTTCTTCTGAAATATGATTGTAAATGTGATACTAAATGTCTTTCAAGCCCACTGACCAGAAGTAAATCTCTGATCTCTGCAGAAGGGTTCAATCACATGTTTTCCTCCTCACTAGAATTACCCTTTGTTATGAATAAAGGGTAATAAGGTGAGAAATTAATAAAAACATAAATTATTTATTAATTTGGTGATGCCTCCCACATAACTATATGCAAAAGTTACAATGGTTCAGAAATTATCCTCACAATAGGAATGATTACAAATGGTTTGAGAACAGTATTTGGAAAAAGATAAATCCAAACCAGTACATTACCCCACTAACAAAATAAGTTCCCAGAGACTTTAGGAATATATCAATTAATCACAATGTTGTTTGCTGATTGTAGGAATTATTTCCTTTTTGTTGGAAAAATCTTCCTGAACTGCTGCTGCTGCTGCTGCTTATAATCCACATGCTTAGGACAAAAAACCCAAGACAGAAGAGCCTTATGCTCTCTGCAGCTCAGTTGTTTTCATCCAGCTAGCTAATTTTTGTCAGATGTCACCAGACAAAGGCTAGAATCGATAACCAATAGTTCTCTTCTTAAACATGCCCAGATTTGACCCTGCATGGGGTCTGTGCCTGGCAGGACACCTGGCTTGGGGGAAGGGCTCAGGTGAATCCACTGATCCATAGGCCTGGGAGGGGAGGTGTCTCCTTTGTCTCCCTTCATCCCAGCCTCTCTGCTTCCCCCATCCCATCTTCACAGGGGAGGAGGGGTGGGGGGAAGGGATTTTGAACATACTGTCGCACTCTTGCTGTTAGCTTTACTGCTGTGAAGATCAGTAAGAGCTCTCCAGGACTGGTATTACAGCTCAGCTTTTATGCAGCTGTGAGTATTAAACTCACAAGGGGATAAGCATGTAGCCTATTGTCATATTGTCCAGATTGAAATTGGAGGATCTAAGTACATAGAAAGCTAGAAGTTGTATTAATCAGTTTTTATTTTTAACAGCAATTAGATGAAAATTAGAAAAAGTCCTTAAGACCCCTTTCATATTTAGAAAAAGAAATAAGCGTCCTAATAGTAACTGTTGTCTCGCCTGCATTCCAGTCAAAAGATGCTCTTGTCAAGTACACCCTGATGACCTGTGGAAGGATGACCTGTGGATTTCTACAGATGTGACAATTGTAGTTCAGTCATAGTGTATGTGACAATTCTCCAGTAAGCACTTACCTGCTCCCTTCCCTAGAAATGCTGGTTGTGACCAGCTTAGGCTGTGCCTTTAAGAGAAGGACACTTTCTGAACACTCTGGCCGAATGTTTTGGTATATAAATGAAAACAAGATATGCTAATCCAATTTCATTGGTAGAACCCGGCTGTAGGTTCTAGCTTGGTCTTTCAGTCGGGGGGACAGTCAGTCTTCTTCTTCCCCCTGTACTGTGAGCTGGCCCGTTTCTCTCTCTGAAGCAGCAGCTTGCTATGCAGGAACAATTCTTGGTAACCAGATAAGAGAAAACTAACTTTTGCATTCGCTTTGAGCTTTAACAAAGTTTTCCCCTTTTAATTACCTTCCTTTCTCTTTCTCTCTAACCCTTTTGGGAGAAAGGGGAGGTAGGGAGGGAGAAGGGAGGGGCAGGGCCGAACCCCCTGGCCGCAGAGGGGTTGGGGGAAAGGTTTCCTGTATTACATACATTGCTGTATATTTCTGTATATATTGTAAATATTGTATGTTTTTGTACATATTCATTGCATTCCATATCTGCTTGTAAAATATAGCTTTCATCTGCTTCTCCGGCTGAGTTAGCTGTGGATTCTTTTGTGTGTCAGGGGGGAACCTTCCTACTCCACCACACTGGTACCAATGATAGTACTGCATGAGGGCATGGAGTCCATCATCAGTAAATTTGCAGATGACACCAAGCTGGGGACAGGAGTTGATCTGCTGGAGGGTTGAGAGGCTTTGCAGAGGGACCTCGACAGGCTGGACAGATGGGCAGATTCCAACGGCATGAGATTTAACACATCCAAGTGCCGGGTTCTGCACGTTGGCCACAACAACCCCATGCAGTGCTACAGGCTGGGGTCAGAGTGGCTGGAGAGTGGCCAGGCAGAGAGGGACCTGGGGGTACTGGTTGATTGTAGGCTGAACACGAGCCTGCAGTGTGCCCAGGCGGCCAAGAAGGCCAATGGCATCCTGGCCTGCATCAGGAACAGTGTGACCAGCAGGAGCAGGGAGGTCATTGTGCCCCTGTACACTGCACTGGTTAGGCCGCACCTCAAGTCCTGTGTCCAGTTCTGGGCCCCTCAGTTTAGGAAGGATGTTGACTTGCTGGAACGTGTCCAGAGAAGGGCAATGAAGTTGGTGAGGGGTTTGGAACACAAGCCCTACAAGGAGAGGTTGAGGGAGCTGGGGTTGCTTAGCCGGGAGAAGAGGAGACTCAGGGGTGACCTTATTGCTCTCTACAACTACCTGAAGGGAGGTTGTAGACAGGCAGAGGTTGGTCTCTTCTCCCAGGCAGCCAGCACCAGAACAAGAGGACACAGTCTCAGACTGCGCCAGGGCAGGTTTAGGCTAGATGTTAGGAAGAAGTTCTATACAGAGAGAGTGATTGCCCATTGGAATGGGCTACCTGTGGAGTTGGTGGTGTCACCTTCATTGGAGGTGTTCAGGAGGAGACTTGATGGGCTGCATGGCTTAGTTGTTTAGTTGGGTTGGATTGGTTGATGGGTTGGATACGATGATCTTGAAGGTCTCTTTCAACCTGGTGTATTGTATTGTATTATTGTGTTGTAAATTGAAGTTACCTGCACTCCGAAGTTCAGAAGCCCTACAGGTAACATGCAGTCCTGAAGCTGGTGATGTCAGAGCTCAAGAGGGCCAGAATACTATATGAAATTGATTAATCCTGCACTTATATTTTGTGTATGAAGAATGGCATACCTGGATATTTATAGATAGCTGAGACAGAAGAAGAATAATTTTAATAAGCTTTATCTCTTCATCTGTGATATAAACAATCTTGGAAAGATCTGAAGAGAATAAATATCCCCCAATGTCTATTCTGAACTACTCTATACAACCCAGTATGAAAATATGGAAACGTCATGCTTACTTATGTTCTTGCATGGTGGCATATTTCACTCTAAATTTCCAGGAACATTTTGTAACATCAGGGCCATGCTTATATGGGACACTTGCTGTAGAAATGTCAACCTTCTGTATAAAAATGCAAGAATATCTTTGCTCAGCTCAGATGCAGTGTCCATTATCACAACCTCCCCAGGTAGCCCACCTCAGTGAGCTTTATATCACATTAAATTCACAATGGATTAACACTTCATCAGAATGTGTGGCTCTTGAGTGACACTTTCTAGCCTCAGAAACATGAAGAACATGGACATGTTTTAATATTCTGAAATATTATTACTAGATTTTTAGTAGAATTATTTTCTGGTTTATGCATTCTCTGATAATAAACATATTCTGCTGTTAAATTTTTTAAACCCTGCTGTTATTATAATTCAACTATTAAATTCAGATGAAATTTCACATTTGCTGTATATATTTTGGGTACAGCCAGCAGCCTTCCTCCAAAGATTACACAGGAGCTCATCTGCAAATGTAAGGATCTCTGGACTGAGAGATGCATTGCTGCTTTGGTACATCAGTGTTACTCTCTGGATGATAATACGAAGGTAAATGTTTGTCATTCCAGGTAAACATTATGCTTTCCGTGTGTGCTACTCAAATTTATTCCTCCAGGTCTTGCTAAGAGTAAAAGTGATTGTTGTGTGATTTGAACTCTCCAAACCACTGTATTGTAGCATATTAAGCATTTAACATACGGAAAAACAGTTGATAAAAGGAAATACAAGTGAATGCCATCAAATTCATTGTGTGCATTACCTTTGTCCTTGAGAAAGAAATAAACAACAGAGTTTCATCTATCTACCTGTAATGTTTGAAGACTGTTTGCTACAAGACAGTGATGAGTTTTGAATATAGGAAATGTACAGGAGGATAAATTGCAAGCGTGCTCAGAAAATTAAGGGTGACAGAAGTCAAACTACTTGCAGGGCAATGATAGCTAGGACGTGACCTCTGCTTAACTTCAATGACATAAAAGTAACACATTTGGGGGCGCATTTCAGTTCTTACTAGCTACAGTTTCATAAATATGGAAAATATAGTGGTATGACTGAGCTCAGGTTTTGTTGAAGGAAGGTAAAATAGCAAAACATAGGAAGTTTTCTACAGAATGTGACTGGAGCTTCCCTGCCATTTCTGAGGCTGTAAAAAACCTGTCTATGCTAGTATATTATTACCTCTTAAAATAATATGCAACTATCATAAGTAATTGGCAACTAAATAACCAATATGTAAGCATCTCTTTCCAAGTGTTTGTAATCATATAAAATCAGGATTATTGAGGAAAAGCATATAGCAATCTGCACAGACTGTGAGGGCATGCACAATATTCTACATGTCTGACTGAAACACATCAGTAGGGGTGGATATTAACTCAAAGGTGCCTTTTGTATTCTTAATGGTAACCTAAATGTTAGGATTTATTCCTGTTCATACAGTTGCCATTTAGTTGGAAACAATATCAAAAAAGTCTGATTGAAGAATTTAATTAAGCAGCAATAGTGAACTACAGTGCCATATGGGCTTTGGCTCTGGGTATGGAAGTGTCTTATAAGCTTCTGGTTGAGACACATACAAGCAAAAATGTTAGGATAGACTCAGGCACCGAGATACTGTTCTGAGTACCAGCACAGATATCATGCCTGATCCATAATAGAAGACTTCCATCCATAGAGCTCTATCCAATCCGTCTCTCCCTAGAGTTAAAAGCATAATCTGACACATAGCTGGAACCAAGCAGCAAGTCATATTATTCCTATACTTCTGAGGACTGCAATCTGGTAGTAGCTTGCTGGTTGTTGATATGACAGAGGCATATAGTTTTAACCTCTTGTCTAAACTGTATCAGTTAATTTGTGTGGAACATGAGAAAGCAGTCTCACAAACAGACAATAAAGCATAGCTTGATTATTTTTATTTTTTTTTAACATCAGGGATGAAAATAAGTTACTGTTTGCAAAGAAAAGCAAAGATCAGTGTCTGTATAGTTGCTGTGCTAAATGGGCAGCAAAAGCTGTGATTTGGGGTTTTATTTATATGCTTGGAGTGTCTGTTACCAATATTCTGCCTAGTGTGTTTTGCACCTAGGGCATCTTCCTCATTATTAGAAAAGTGCCCCCCGCCCCCCCCTTTTTTTTTTTTTTTTTTACTTCCTGCCTGCCTTATAGTCTCTTTATCACTGTATTCAGACATTTTAGAATGCTGTTTGATTTAATCTGTGTGAATTTAAACTCTGGGTGGTGTCACACTAAGCTTTGCAAATCTTTTCTTGATAGCAAGAAAAATCTGCAATATTCAACTATTTAAGTAAAAAGCTCTTACAATTTCTTTGTGAACAGGTTGTTTTGTTTTTTTTTTTTTTATTCTTTAGCATAAAGCCATCCCTCATTTTAATGTTCATAATTTCTCTTGTCAAACTAAAGATATCCAGGAAGATCTTCTTGTCAGAAGCACTAAAAAGCACATACTTTCACAAAAGAAATCTTTATCCTGATTTTGAAGAACATTCTCATTCTTTTCCAGTTTTTGAGAAACTGAAAGATTTTAAAATATGCCTTGTATATTTTTTTGCCGAGAGATGTAACTCACACTTGGACATTTACAATTGCTTTCTTCCACCTCTTAACTTGCTGAAGTCTCAAACCTTCTGTTCCCTATAAACATTCTCATGACCAAAACTGTCACTTAGATACGCCTTCAGGATGCGAATAACAGTAACATTTAATCCTTTGCAGCTTTATCTCCCCACACTCTTTTACTAATGCTGCATGAAAGTTTAATTTACGTTATGGCTATTTTCAGGTTAAAGCCTCCTACAACATCATAGTAGGAAAAACTTTGAAATACACAGAAATGGCACCTGTTTGTAGAAACTGGACAATAAATCTATCCATGAAGGTTCATCTTTGCTCCCACTGCCAGCTCTTGGGATTTCTAGTTCTTTAGAAAATAAATGTGAGCTGGGAGAATGAACTGGTCTTTGCAGCAAGAAGTTTCATGGCCTTGTATAGGCTTTTTAAAATGTCTCTAGATTGTGCCATTTGTTCCTGTTACTTATATACTTCATTCTGATCAGATGGAGTCAGTTCTTGTTGGCAAGGCACAAAGAAATAATTAGTTGCGGTTGTTTCAGTTCGTTAAAGGTATGGAGATAAAGTCATTTCATGACTGTGGCCTGTGTGACTCCAGACAAGAGGATAATCCACATCTCTAGGCATTATCCAGACTCATTCTTTATTCCCTGGAATAGGAATCCACATAGGAATTGTAGGGGCACGGTACACCCACCACGTGTGGTGAACCACTGCTTGTTGATATCTCAGGTTCAGACCAGCCAAATAGCTCAGGCAATGTGATAAAAATGCAAACTCATTTATGCAAGCTCATGAAGAGGTGGCCACTTGCTGTAGTTGAACAAATAACAATCTCTCCTATATGCAAACTTCTATTTATCAGATTATGTTTACATACTTCACTTCCATTCCTATATCCTACCTGTTTATGACAGGTGTCCTGTTATTGCCACATTCTCCCACACACACATCCCTCTTATCTGAAGTTTAGTTTTACATTTTTATAGTCTGTCAGTTCTTGGTTCCCACAAGAATAGGATGAAACTGGAGCCTCAGCATCCTGCTGTTCTCTGTGCCAGGCTGTGCTCACAGGGAGATACAGCAGCCCCCATGGTCTCTAGCATCCACAGTGCAGAACCTATCCCTGGACCTCATGTTGTGTGTGTGTGTGTGCCAAATATCTCTGCTCACAGTGGCATTAATCATGACCCACACTGCAGAAGGTTGTTAAGCAATAAAATACAAGTTTTAAGAAAAAGAGAAATAAAGATCTGGATCAAGGGTGTTTAAGCAATAGCTGCTAGGGTTCAGCTGTACAAGGTGCTGCTCTGCGACTGTCTCCTCCTCCCACTGGCATTTATGTACTGGTGTCACTCACACCACTGTGGTTTTCTGCTTCAGAACACAGTGAATGAGCAATTCTCCTGTCTAAAATTCCCTGTTCTTCCAGGTCTGCCTGAATACCCAGGGCTCACATTTTAGGAGTGGGTATCTTGGGTATTCATTTTAGGCACTTGATATATCCCTTTTTTATTTAAAAGTAGCTTAATTTGACTACTCTTTATGGTTTGTGGGCCTAAAATGTTGTTAAACAACTGTTGCGCCTGTAATGCTGCACTTCTTGCCCTTTCCATTTTCCCTTCTCTTCTAAAGCTCTCATTGTTTCCTAACATACACTCTGGATTGATTCTTCAAACTTCTGAACCTACATGAGATATGATGACATAGACACAAATAAGTGAATGCTGAATCATTGTCTTTAAATCTATGCAAAAAAATGCCTGTTAGGGGCATTTTTTTCTAGGATTCACAACAGTCTTGACCTAAAAAATCATCCTGAGAATGTTGTGCATAGCTATCAGATTTCTGTTGTCTACCTGAGCCTGCTTGCTAGAGTAATTCTGGGATGAATTTCTACCTCAGAAAATATGGGTGAATTTCATAGAAATAATAATGTAAGCAACATTAATTCCATACAACTGATATTGTAACTAATTCAATTCTCTTGGAAAATTCTTGTTGCAGTTTGGGCTGGGTGCCCCCTGCTTCCTGTGTCCAGAGGTCCAGCCCAGTGGGTGGACACAGGAAATTGGGTATTTCTACCATAATTCTCTGCACCACTATAAGATCTAGTGCGAGGTCTAAGCACCTCCTCTTTCTTCCTCGCCGTCGCCCGGTAATGGGGGAGTTGTCGTCTCCCGGCCATGGGCCTGGCTAGGCCCAAGGCCACGGGGGATGGGCAGTCTCAGATCTGGCCAGCTGAGACTAGCCTGGCAGTGGGGAGGGGGGAAAGAAGGAGCCCTGGGGGTCTTGGATGTACCCCCAGGTGGGGATGGGATTATCTTGGGACTGTTTGGGATTTCTTTTGTCACTCTGCTTTTGGCTTTCTGTAAAGATTCACCGCTTTTCCTTTAAACTTTCCATCACTTTTGCAATCCGTTTTGTTTTGAGTTGTTTTATTCTGCCCGTGGTGGGGAGGGTTTGGAGGGGGGCTGCCTAACCCATCACATTATTGGTAGCAGAGGATGGTTTTGGTGGGGAGGGGGTCTGCCCTCAACCCCTTTGCATTCCTGGCGAGGCAGGCAGGAGTAGGAGTTTGTTATTGTGGCCACTTTGCAGATCGGATTGCAAAAAAACGGAGAGTTTAAATTCAGTTCTGGGCGTCGGTTTGGGTTTTGGAAGTTGGGGGGTCAAGTTTTGTTGTTGGGGCGATTGTGTGAATTCTTGTGGATTGCAGGGGGACACCTGGTGCGTGGCCGATGGCACGGAGCCCCCTCCTGCTCTTCCATGCAGGGGTGGTTCCTGACCATCGGAATTGGGGTACCGCTTAAGAACGCGGGACCTGCCCTTCCTCCACCCTTTGCTCTCTGCGGGCGGTAGAAGCGGCGGGGGTGAGGCGGGGAGGGGCAGTGGCGAGCAGATCAGGATCGGGCCCGTTTTCGCTGCGGGAAAGAGCCAGCCGTGGCGAGCGGGCGAGCTCAGCTCCCGAAACTCAGGAGGGCGAACGGGGACCCCAGCTGCAAAGCCGTTCTCAAGGGCTCTGGGAACACGTTTATGGCTTTCGCTGGAGGAGCCGTTTGAATGCCCGAGGGTGGAGGCGATTTTGACTCTGTACCGCGGCGATAGAGGCGGCCGGACCTCTGCTGTATGCTCGGGCTGCGGCGGCGGTGGCCTCGGCCGTGCGCTTGGAGCGGCGACGGCGGCCCCCGGCCGGCTACGCGGGCTGCGGTGGCGGCGGGCCTGGCCGTGCCCTCGGAGCGCCGGCCCCGGCCCCGGCCCCAGCCGTGCGCTCGGGCTGTAGTGGGGCCGGTCCTAGTCTCTTCCCTGATTATTTTTTCGGACCAGTTCTGAAAATAGCGCCGAGCACCTGGCTCCACCTCCCTTCTTCTCAGTAGGTTGTGGTGCAGTCCCTCCCCTTCCGGGGGGGGAGTTGTGTAGCTGAATGCTGGTCACGGCTTGGTACGCGAACGCCCAGAGGGGGGCGGTGTACCTGTGACATGCGTTTGTATAGCCTCGGGCCGCGGCTGGAAGCGGTCAGCACTGGGCTTGGGATAGGTCCGTGCAGGGTTGAGGAAGGCTCAGTGTGCTATTTTCCTGGAGGGGTGGAGAAGGAGTTAGAGCCAGATTGTTCTGACTGGCTTGCCCCAGGGGTGGAAATATGCCACTGAGTAAATGGAGATGGAAGTAGAAGCTGGTTGAGAAGTTGTGAGGTTTTTTCCAGGTGACCAGGATGTCCACCGGATCCATGAAGAACTTGCACCGCAGAAGAGTGAACTCTGCATCGCTGGGTGGTTCCATTAGATGAGAGAAGAAGAACTGGAATGGACTGACACTTGACCCTGACTGAGAGAGACTGTTTGGGTGGACGCCCAGATGAAGATAAGGACTTCGCCAGACATGTCATCGGAAGAGTTCTAATTTGATGATATGTTTGGGGTGCAGAGATTATGGTATGAAATAAGGGGTGGCATGTTGCAGTTTGGGCTGGGTGCCCCCTGCTTCCTGTGTCCAGAGGTCCAGCCCAGTGGGTGGACACAGGAAATTGGGTATTTCTACCATAATTCTCTGCACCACTATAAGATCTAGTGCGAGGTCTAAGCACCTCCTCTTTCTTCCTCGCCGTCGCCCGGTAATGGGGGAGTTGTCGTCTCCCGGCCATGGGCCTGGCTAGGCCCAAGGCCACGGGGGATGGGCAGTCTCAGATCTGGCCAGCTGAGACTAGCCTGGCAGTGGGGAGGGGGGAAGAAGGAGCCCTGGGGGTCTTGGATGTACCCCCAGGTGGGGATGGGATTATCTTGGGACTGTTTGGGATTTCTTTTGTCACTCTGCTTTTGGCTTTCTGTAAAGATTCACCGCTTTTCCTTTAAACTTTCCATCACTTTTGCAATCCGTTTTGTTTTGAGTTGTTTTATTCTGCCCGTGGTGGGGAGGGTTTGGAGGGGGGCTGCCTAACCCATCACAATTCTCTATATTGGAATTTACGTTTTAGAGTACTTCCATGATATTACCCTAAAAAAATTACCATCTTTTTTCTCTAATTTAACATAACACTCAGCAATTCAAAATATTTAAGATGACTCTAAGGTATGGCCTGAGTCCTTCAACAAAGGCTAAGATAACTCCTGAGATCATGCTTCTCTGACTGTTAGCAGTACATGTTTGGAAGAGCACCTAGGTTTATAGGCTCTTATTTATATGTATTTTTTGGTACACGGACTATTATAATCTGAATCTATGTCATTTGTAGTTAAAGAGGGTGGTTAACAATAAATATATCAGACAGTAAAATACAAACCCTTTCTGAATATTTCTTTCTTTCTCTGTTTCTTTCTCTATATTGAATAGGAAGTTATATAAGAAAATAAACAAATGGCAGAAAATATGTGTTTTGGTGGAAGCTGTAAAAAAAAGGTTAATTCTGTTTAGGAAAATAAATCTGTTTAGGAAGCTAATTCTGTTTAGGAAAATACATCAGAAAGACTGAGAATCCATTATTGTTAATCTTCTCAGTAAATACTGAAAAGAAATACTCTGGATTCAGACTTGGGCTATTTGTTTCTTCAGAGGAAATATGTCTTCACATAAATTATTTGGTGACATAGAAGAGTTGAGTTGTAAAACCAGTCATTCCTTCAACTTTCTCATTTTTTGTGAGAAATTCTACAGTATTAAAATGTGCTGAGTCAATCCATGGTTTTACTAAAGTAAAGGGAAAATAATGCCATTGCCTTCAACGGGATCAGGACTTAGCCTTGTGTTTATAAATCAGAAATCCCTTAAACCAACACTGGACTGTATTTACACAGATCACTGATCCACTTCTCTGAACCAAAACACAATTCCATTTTATTTTATGTTGTTCCTTTCTCAAGCAAGAACAGTGTTACAGAAGTCAGCAAACAGTGTAATTCTGTTTACAGTAAACATGTTCTATTTTCAGAGAGAATAACGGCAAAAATACCACCCTCATTTTTATCTCTGAAAATGCCAAAATAAAGTTTGAAAGCATCTGAATAAGCGAAAGCTTACATCTGTTTATTTTTTCCTATTCAGTAAGGACACAAAATGTCATTATTCCATTTAATACTTGTGCTTAATTATTTCAGGTTATAAAATATGACATCTAATTAATCTTTTACTTTTATAGCCTATATAATAATTTTAAGGTAATATATGTTTTTTGCTAACTTTTCTTTTTTTTACAGTGTCTGAATCTCTTTTTCTGAGATACTATAACCCTGAACTTTAACAGACCACTTATCAATTGAGGAACTTCTAGGCTTTTAGATTAAAAAATAAAACAACATAAAAGAACCCAGAGTTTCCTATAACAGAAAATTGACAATTTTGTAAAACACTTCACTTTTTAAAAGATAATTTTACATTGTGTGATCACAAAAGGACATTGTGACATTGCCAGTTTAACTGATGTTTTAATTTCCCATGCAGCCATATAGTTTCCCCAAATAGTTGTATCTGTAAAAATTCCCACCAGAGTCCTTTAGGAGTCACCTTCTTCTCTGAAGTCTCTCCAGTGTCTTTTTGCAAAATATTTATGGAATGTATTATACTAAGAATATTTATTCCTTAATAATTTTTACTTACAAAACATTTATGGAGTGTAATACACTAAGAATATTTTTCCTTACCTAATTTTTATTCTAGTGAAACTTTATTAATTTACTAGCATTACTTAATTGAATCTCTTCTATCTCACAATTCAAGTCTGTGCTTATGTGATTTAAAGATATTGATCGCAATAACGCTAATTGCATTAGTTCTGTTTGATTGGGCAGAGCAAGGATTTCTATATGAATCTGTGGTCCCTTTTTCCAAAGTCCCTTTTTAAACCTAGTTGTTTAATTCTTTGGCCAGAATTCTAGGACGATATTTACTGACATTGGTATCCACTTTTTTAGTTTCCTATAAAATAACTGTTGGGTTGTCTGGCGAAGGCACCTCTTCAGTACCAACTGGTATGAAATAGAGTTCTCAGTCACTCAAACTATAATTTCTTTGATGACAGAAAAATATGTGCATATGCTTATACGTGCATCTAATATACATATTCAGTTTTGCTTTTCAAAAAACCCTCAAACCCTAGTGTCCTGGTTTAAGGATGGACAGATCCTCTGTTGCCCCTAGAGGGACAAAAGAATGGCACTCACACAAATGGATTGGAAAGTGGAGGAAAGTTTAAATGGAAAAGCAATTAGAGTTTTACAAAAACTACAAAGCGTAGTGGTAAAGAATTCCAAAGCTTACAGAGTCCCTTGCAGCACATCCAAAGGCCCCCAACACTTCCTTTCTTCCCACCAGAGGGTCTACCCAAAAACTCCCATGGCTCTTTCTTCCCCCCACTGCTCGGCTAGTCTCAGGCTAGCTAGGTCTGAGACTGCGCCCCCCCCCCCGCTTCTCCTCCTGGCATTAGGCTTGGACAGGTCTAAGAGGCCCTCACTGTAGGGAGCATCTCTCATGGAGCAGAGAGGGAAGAAAGAGGACGAGAATGACTTTGCAGATAAATTTATAGGGCACAGGATTTATTGGTAGAAATATGCTGTTTCCTGTGTCCACCTTACTTGGTTGGACACTCGGGACACCGGAGGTGTAACTTATGTAGCAGTAACAGGAAGCACCCAGCCTAAACTGCCACACCTAGAATCATACATTTAATATTTTTTTTTTTTCAACAATGTCCATATAGGCAATCCATTTATCTTCATGTATCTACACCTGGCCCAGCTTTCTGTGAGTGTTTTGCATCACAAACACTTGAGTAGGCATTTGACATCAATCCACTATTTTTTGTTACTCTCATAATCTTCCCCATTAACTTCCCACTGATAGTAACTGGTAAGGAAAACGGGGAAATCTTAGTGTAAATCAGAATTAAAGAAAAGATTCTCAGTATCCTTTTTTGCTTTCTAGTTTTCACCACAGCAACAGAAATAGGCAAGAGATTGTTATCTGTCTTTGACCTGAAATATTTTTCTGAAGAAGCTATGAATTTTCTACTTTGTTCATTTTCACTCATTCCTGTAATCCTATATGATCCTTTAATGTTTGCCACAGCATTGCTGTACATTTTATGTACAGCAGTGTGGTGGAGTAGGAAGGTTTCCCCCCCACACACAAAAGAATTCCACAGCTAACTCAGCCGGAGAAGCAGATGAAAGCTATATTTTACAAGCAGATATGGAATGCAATGAATATGTACAAAAATATACAATATTTACAATATATACAGAAATATACAGCAATGTATGTAATACAGGAAACCTTTCCCCAACCCCCCTGCGGCCAGGGGGGTTCGGTTTCCCTCCCTTCTCCCTCCCTACCTCCCCTTTTTCCCAAAAGGGTTAGAGAGAGAGAGAAAGGAAGGTAATTAAAAGGGGAAAACTTTGTTAAAGCTCAAAGCAAATGCAAAAAGTTAGTTTTCTCTTATCTGGTTAGCAAGAATCGTAGAGAGAAACGAGCCAGCTCACAGTACAGGGGGAAGAAGAAGACGACTGACTGCCCCTCCCGACTGAAAGACTAAACAAGAACCTACAGCCGGGTTCCACCAATGAAATTGGATTAGCATATCTCTTGTTTTCATTTATATACCAAAATATTCGGCCAGAGTGTTCAGAAAGTGTCTCTTTCTTAAAGGCACAGCCTAAACCGGTCACAATCCACCCCTGGTTACAATTTCATTGGCTGTTCGTACTGTCCATCCAATCTAAAACAATATCTACAGTTTGTAAGTAAAGTTCATAGTCCATTCTGGCTATCCTCTGGTGTAGATGATTCAGAAGTCCAAGAAACAAGAAAAATGGAAAACAGTTTGTTTCTTCGCAGACGAAGCAAAGAAAAGGGAAAACAGGGAAACAGGGAAACAGGGACTCTCAGTTGACTCAGGGCTCTCAGGGTTCTCAGGGTTCGTGCACTGTAGATTCCTCAGGGATTCTTCCTTTGGGCGTGATGTAGCTGTACAACACTCTGAAATTAAACTCTTTCAGCTAAAGTTAAATTTCTTTGTGGGATACACTGAATTTCACCATTCTCTTGCATTACCCAATAAGTGTGACCCGGACCTTCAGCTGAAACCACCCCTCGGACAGGTTTAGCCTCTCCTGAGGGAGAAAATACCCAAACAGTTTTACCTAACAGATTCTTTTCTCTAACAACAGGAACTCTATCACCTTCTACTTTCTGTAGCAGATCTGAGTGTGCAGGTCCAGCTCGGTTCACTGAACCTCTACTATTTACCAGCCAGGTTGCTTGTGCTAAATGCTTTTCCCAGTTTTTCAAAAATCTACCCCCCATGGCTTTAAGAGTGGTCTTCAACAAACCATTGTAGCGTTCAATCTTCCCTGCAGCTGGTGCATAGTAGGGGATGTGGAATATACACTCGATGCCGTGCTCTTTGGCCCAACTCTTTACAAGATTGTTTTTGAAATGAGTTCCGTTGTCTGACTCAATCCTCTCTGGAGTTCCGTGTCTCCACAGGATCTGTCTCTCCAGACTGAGAATGGTGTTGCGTGCAGTTGCATGTGGAACTGGATAAGTTTCCAACCATCCAGTGTTTGCCTCTACCATAGTAAGCACATACTGCTTACCAGAACGAGAACGGGGTAGAGTTATGTAGTCAACTTGCCAAGCTGCACCATACTTGTACTTGGACCATTTGTCACCATACCATAAGGGCTTAAGTCACTTTGCCTGCTTAATAGCAGCACAAATGTCACAGTCATGGATGACTTGTGTGATAGCATCCATGGAAATGTCTATGGATCTGTCATGAGCCCACTGGTAGGTTGCATCTCTGCCTTGATGTCCTGACGAATCGTGAGCCCACCGAGCTAAGAATATCTCACCTTGGTGTTTCCAGTCGAGATCAAGATCAGAGTCCATGTCAACTGGAGAAACTCTTGCAGCTAGATCTGCCTGATGGTTGTGTTGCTGTTCCTCAGTAGCTTTGCTCTTAGGAATGTGAGCATCAATGTGTCTCACCTTCACTGGAATTCTCTCGATTCGATCAGCAATGTCCTGCCACAGGTCAGCTGCCCAAATGGGCTTTCCTTTCCTCTGCCAACCATTCTTTTTCCAGTTCTTTAGCCAACCCCACAGAGCATTGGCTACCATCCATGAGTCGGTGTAGAGATAAAGCTTTGGCCATCTCTCACGTTCAGCTATGTCGAGAGCTAGCTGGACAGCTTTTACCTCTTCAAACTGACTGGATTCTCCTTCTCCATCCTTTGCTTCTGCGACTTGGCGTATTGGACTCCACACTGCAGACTTCCACCTTCACTTGTTCCCGACAAGACGACAGGAACCGTCTGTGAACAAAGCATATTTCTTTTCATCATCAGAAAGGTCATTGTAAGGAGGAGCTTCCTCAGCACGAGTTACTCTCTCCTCTGGAGGTTTAGTACAGTTGGTACCCTCAGGCCAACTTGAGATCACCTCCACTACACCAGGTCTTTCAAATTTCCCATTCGAGCTCTCTGCGTTATTAGAGCCATCCACTTAGACCAGGTGGAATCTGTTGCATGATGTGGTGTGGAACCTTTGCCTTTGAACATCCAATTCAAAACTGGTAATCTGGGAGCTAGGAGGAGTTGTGATTCAGTTCCAATTACTTCGGAAGCTGCTTTCACTCCTTCATAGGCAGCGAGAATCTCCTTCTCTGTTGGAGTATAATTAGCCTCTGAACCTCTGTAACCTCGACTCCAGAAACCAAGAGGTCGTCCACGTGTCTCACCTGGAGCTCTTTGCCACAAGCACCAGTTTGGACCATTGTCACTTGCAGCCGTGTACAAAATGTTCTTAATGTCTGGACCATCTCGGACAGGTCCCAGACCCATTGCTTGAACTACCTCTTGCTTCATCTGGTCAAAGGCTGCTTGTTGTTCAGGTCCCCAGTGGAAATGGTTTCTCTTTCGAGTCACATCATACAGAGGTTTCACAATCTGACTGTATCCAGGAATGTGTAGTCTCCAAAATCCCACTATCCCCAAGAAACGTAGAGTTTCTTGCTTGTTCATGGGATTTGCCATGGTAGAGACTCTATTTACCACATCCACTGGAATGTGTCGGCGTCCATCCTGCCACCGCACTCCCAGAAACTGGATCTCTCTGGTAGGTCCTTTCACCTTGTCTCGCTTGATGGCAAACCCTGCACTCAGAAGAATGTCAATGATTTTGTTACCTTTCTCGAAGACTTCCTCAGCAGTTTTACCCCAGACGATGATGTCATCGATGACCTGGATGTGTTCCGGAGCACCACCTTCCTCCAGAGCATCCTGGATCACGGCATGACAGATGCTTGAGCTGTGGATCCAGCCCATTGGCAATCTGTTGAAAGTGTACTGGATTCCTCTCCAGGTGAAAGCAAACTGAGGCCTGCATTCCTCTGCTATGGGAATAGAGAAGAAGGCATTAGCAATGTCTATGGTAGCATACCATTTGGCCTCTTTGGATTCCAGCTCATACTGCAGTTCCATCATGTCTGGTACTGCTGCACTCATAGGTGGAGTCACTTCATTCAGGGCTCGGTAGTCGACTGTCAGACGCCAGTCTCCATTCGGCTTTCGCACAGGCCACACTGGACTGTTGAAAGGTGAATGAGTTTTGCTGATGACTTTCTGACTCTCCAACTGACGAATCAGATTCTGAATGGGCAACAAAGAGTCACGGTTGGTTCTGTATTGTCTGTGATGCACAGTCTGAGAAGCAACCAGCAATTTAATGTCCTGAATCTTGTGTTGTCCCACAACTGCAGATTCATCAGAAAGCTCAGGTCTAACAGACAGCTTCAGCTTTTGTCCATCAATTTCTACAGATGCTACTCCAAAAGCCCATTTGTAACCTCTAGGGTCTTTGAAACGCCCTTCTCTCAGAAAATCAATTCCCAAAATACAAGGTGCGTCAGGTCCGGTCACAGCTGTATGTTTCTTCCACTGTTTACCAGTTAAACTTATGTCAACTTGTATCTTAGTCAACTCTTGAGATCCACCAGTGACTCCCAGAATAGTTATAGCTTCTGATCCCTGATAATTTGATGGCATTATGGTGCACTGAGCCCCTGTGTCAACCAAGGCCCTGTACTTCTGAAATTGTGAAGTGCCAGGCCACTGGATGTGCACATCCCAATAGATTCTGTTATCTCTGTTACCCCTCTCCTCCCCCTGGCGGGAGGCAGGGCACCCCTAGTTATGGGGAACATGCCCACATGTGCAATGAGCACATGGCACAGTGTTAGAACTGGAGCCACTGTTGGAGCTATTAGAGTTGTCCTGGAAAACTGTGGAAGTAACAGCTACCCTTCTGGTATTGCTACCTCGGGTTCTGCCACTTTGCAGTTCCCTCAGTCTCCTGAAAAGATTAGCAGTTGGTTGACCATCCCATCTGTTCATGTTCTCACCAAACTGATCACGCAGAGTTATCCAAATACTCGCACGTGATTGCCTTGGTGGTCTGTTTTGGTTGGATCTGTTTTGGAATGACCTGTTTTGGAATGACATTCTTTGGAATGACATCCTTGGAGGACGTCTATTCCTCACAGAGGAAACTTGTATCCATCTGGAGGAAGAATTGGAATTATCTCTTTGTGTCAATTGGGAGATGGTATTTTTAAATTCATCTTTCAGCTCTTGCATGCAATTCTCAATTTTTCCAGACAGAGTTTCAATGGCTGAAACCAAAGTGTCATGCTATCCTCCAATTGTCTCATTTTCCTGAAGTTCTTGTCCCAATAATCTTACTGTCACTCTCCTAAGAATCTGCTTAAGGTCAGGGGTACCACCTTTAGTTGTTCTGCTATCAGCAATTTGCCCTGCATCTCCATCCAGTGATGATCTCAATAACTCAGCTATATCTTTAAGACAAACCTTTTCCTCCATCTCAGCAGGGTCTCTTTGAGCAGAAGTTCCCTCACCAGGATCCTCCTGCTCTCCCCCATCAGCATCTGGATCAGCTTTGCCCTTTCCACCTCTCATTTTTAAAACAGCTACCTGCTTAACTGGAGCTGTGTTTGGATTTACAGCTGGCTTAATAGAAGCTGACAGGTTTTGAGACAAATCAGCTGCTGTGGAGGACACTTCCGGTCCTGCCGAAGAAGAAGGAGGAACTGGCTTTGCCCCATTAATGGCTGCCAAGGGCGTGGAAGCCATGTTAGGAGCTGCCGCTGCCGCTGGCTGATTGCCAGAGCCACCAACAGCACCGTTCAGAGCAGCCTTTCCGATGGACTTTTTAGCCTTGTCATTAACTGATACAGATTCTGCATTTTCCTCATCACTAGATACCTCTGGGGTAGAGTTAGAGCTGTGCTTTCTGCGTTTCGATCTACGCTTAATTACAAAGCACGCTTTCAAAACTTTTTTTTTCTCCCGATACAGAGCATATAACAAGAACACATTACTTATCACCAACAGCAGGATTGCACACATCAAAAAAATCACCTTTGGATCCCAGCCATCACTTAAAACAACCCTTTCACCTACCGGGATCTTAAACTCCTTTATCTCTATGGGCAGAGTGCTGGAGGTCACATTCCCGTATCTGTTAAGCCAAAAGCATCCCAGGCACCGGTCGTAAAGAAGCTGGATCTTATACTTAAACCATAAATACAATTTATACATGAAGTATCTGCCTAAGCGATCGAAAATCAATCCCAGAACATACTTATAGATTAGGGCCCCAAAAATCGAAAAGAACAGATGCTCTAAAATCCAAAACACTTTCATGTTTGCAACTCCGACTTGAGCAGGCAATAAATCAAGCAACCTTTTCACACAGCTTCTGAACAGCAATTATCCACAAGCTGCACGTTGGACTGCCAATTAAAAATATGTGGTGGAGTAGGAAGGTTCCCCCCCACACACACAAAAGAATTCCACAGCTAACTCAGCCGGAGAAGCAGATTAAAGCTATATTTTACAAGCAGATATGGAATGCAATGAATATGTACAAAAATACACAATATTTACAATATATACAGAAATATACAGCAATGTATGTAATACAGGAAACCTTTCCCCAACCCCCCTGCGGCCAGGGGGGTTCGGCCTTTCCCTCCCTTCTCCCTCCCTACCTCCCCTTTTTCCCAAAAGGGTTAGAGAGAGAGAGAAAGGAAGGTAATTAAAAGGGGAAAACTTTGTTAAAGCTCAAAGCAAATGCAAAAAGTTAGTTTTCTCTTATCTGGTTAGCAAGAATCGTAGAGAGAAACGAGCCAGCTCACAGTACAGGGGGAAGAAGAAGACGACTGACTGCCCCCCCCCGACTGAAAGACTAAACAAGAACCTACAGCCGGGTTCCACCAATGAAATTGGATTAGCATATCTCTTGTTTTCATTTATATACCAAAATATTCGGCCAGAGTGTTCAGACAGTGTCCTTCTCTTAAAGGCACAGCCTAAACCGGTCACAAGCAGGAATAGCTTTAAGTCTTTCAGCAGCAGCAATCTTCCTCTGGAGGCAATTGTAATATCAAAAGCTAGGCTAAGATGGATACTGATGAAGAGAACAGAGATTTGGATTGATGCAGCAGGAAACGGCAAAAGGAAGGAAGCAAAATTGAAGTTATCAGTATTCAAAGTTCAATGATGATGGCAAAAATTAGTAGAAAGGTTGCAGTGAACAGAGACTATTTCTCTTGTGTGCAGTTGTGATGTTAAAAATGTTTCACAAAACTAAGCACTGATCATCTGTGACCCCTAAACAGGTATTCTTCCCTTTGTACACATTTTCTTGGCAACAAAGTTGGTGAGGGGTTTGGAACACAAGCCCTATGAGGAGAGGCTGAGGGAGCTGGGGTTGCTTAGCCTGGACAAGAGGAGGCTCGGGGGTGACCTTATTTCTCTCTACAACTACCTTAAGGGAGGTTGCAGCCAGGCAGAGGTTGGTCTCTTCTCCACCAGAAAAAGAGGACACAGTCTCAAGCTGCACCAGGGGAGGTTTAGGCTGGATGTTAGGAAGAAGTTCTATACAGAGAGAGTGATTGCCCATTGGAATGGGCTGCCCGGGAAGGTGGTGGAGTCACCATCATTGGAGGTGTTTAGGAGGAGACTTGATAGGGTGCTTGGTTGCATGGTTTAGTTGATTAGGTGGGTTGGATGATAGGTTGGACGTGATGATCTCAAAGGTCTCGTCCAACCTGGTCTGGTCTATTCTATTCTATTCTATTCTATTCTATTCTATTCTATTCTATTCTATTCTACTCTACTCTATCTTGCTCTGCAGAATCTCATTCAAATTAGAGGATTAACTTAAGCTCATGTGTGTATGAAGCGGTCAGCGGTGTATGACCATCATTCACAACACATTAACATATTGATAATTGACTATTATTTAGTAAAATAATCCTTTAAACCAATCATAAGATTTGTTGATAGCTTGCCCTTTCAGAGGTTTTCAGGCTATTTCACTCTGATTCAAACTCTGGTTTTCTTTCTTATGAGGGAAAAGTAATTCCTCCTCACCCCCAACATATTATTCTTAAAATTTTGACCTACTTGCTATTAAATGTTCATTTATTTATAGTTGATTCTGAAAACAGGTGATTTGTCTATAGAGACCTTCAAGAACAGTTTCATGGGTACATGGGACAAATTAAGTACCTTCTCGATTGTAGTATATATTCATAGATGGAAAGGCAGAGTATTTAAGAAAGCTCTAGTGATAATAAAGTAATTGATTCCATTTCAGATGTTCATAAGAGAACTCAAAAATAAAAGGAAGATTTTAAAAGGAAGATCAACAGATGTCTACACAGTCAGGCTACTAGAAACTTTCACTTTTTATCACACCCAGGGTGTGTAAAGGACTGACTACATCAGTCTCTGTCTGATCTATAAAGGGATGTTGCTAGGTCTTGTAGGAAGAAAATTAGGGAGGCAAAAGCACATTTAGAACTTAGACTGGCCTCTGCTGTGAAGGACAACAAAAAGTCCTTCTATAACTATATTAATAGCAAGAGGAAAGCCAAGGACAAGCTCCACTCCTCGGTGGGAATGGAGGGGAACATTGTAACAAAGGATGAGGAAAAGGCAGAGGTACTTAACACCTTCTTTGCCTCAATTTTTACTGGCAGGACAGAACGGCTTCCAGACAGCTGGCCTGCAGAGCTGGCAGAAGGAGCCAGGGAGCAGCATAGTTCTCCTCTGTTCCAGGATGGGATACTTAGAGATCTTCTCAGCCGCTTGGACCCCCACAAGTCCATGGGACCGGATGGGATCCATCCTAGGGTGCTGAGGGAGCTGGCAGATGAGCTGGCCAAGCCGCTCTCCATCATTTTTCAGCAGTCCTGGCGCACTGGAGAGGTCCCAGAAGACTGGAAGCTGGCCAACGTGGTGCCCATCCACAAGAAGGGCCAGTTGGAAGAGCCAGGGAATTATAGGCCTGTCAGCCTGACCTCTGTGCCAGGCAAGATTATGGAACGGGTCATCTCGAGTGCGATCACACAGCACTTACAGGATGGCCAGGGGCTCAGGCCTAGCCAGCATGGATTTAGGAGGGGCAGGTCCTGCCTGACCAACCTGATCTCCTTCTATGATCAGGTGACCCGCCTGGTGGATGTGGGGAAGGCTGTGCATGTGGTCTACCTGGACTTCAGCAAGGCCTTTGACACCGTCTCCCACAGCAAACTCCTGGCCAAGCTATCAGCCCAGGGCTTGGATAGGAGCATACTGCATTGTGTTAGGAACTGGCTGGAGGTCCGAGCCCAGAGAGTGGTGGTGAATGGTGCCACATCCAGCTGGTGGCCAGTCACTAGTGGTGTTCCCCAAGGATCAGTGCTGGGCCCCATGCTCTTCAACATCTTTATTGATGATCTGGATGAGGGCATTGAGTCCATCATCAGTAAATTTGCAGGTGACACCAAGCTGGGGGCAGGAGTTGATCTGCTGGAGGGCAGAGAGGCTTTGCAGAGGGACCTCGACAGGCTGGACAGATGGGCAGATTCCAACGGCATGAGATTTAACACATCCAAGTGCTGGGTTCTGCACATTTGCCACAGCAACCCCATGCAGCGCTACAGGCTGGGGTCAGAGTGGCTGGAGAGTGGCCAGGCAGAGAGGGACCTGGGGGTGCTGGTTGATGGGAGGCTGAACATGAGCCTGCAGTATGCCCAGGCGGCCAAGAGGGCCAACCACATCCTGGCCTGCATTAGGAATAGTATGGCCAGCAGGAGCAGGGAGGTCATTGTGCCCCTGTACACTGCACTGGTTAGGCCGTACCTTGAGTACTGTGTCCAGTTCTGGGCCCCTCAGTTTAAGAAGGACATCGAGACACTTGAATGTGTCCAGAGAAGGGCAATAAGGCTGGTGAGAGGCCTTGAGCACAAGGCCTATGAGGAGAGGCTGAGGGAGCTGGGGTTGTTTAGCCTGGAGAAGAGGAGGCTCAGGGGTGACCTCATTGCTCTCTACAACTACCTGAAGGGTGGTTGTAGCCAGGAAGGGGTTGGCCTCCTCTCCTTAGCTACCAGCTCCAGAACAACGGGACACAGTCTCAAGCTGCAACAGGGGAAGTTTAGGCTCGAGGTGAGGAGAAAGTTCTTCACCGATAGAGTGATTCGTCATTGGGATGGGTTGCCCGGGGAGGTGGTTGAGTCAGCGTCCCTGGAGGCGTTCAAGAGGGGACTGGATGTGGCACTTGGTGCCATGGTCTAGTCGTGAGGTGTGTGGTTACAGGTTGGACTTGATGATCTTCGAAGTCTCTTCCAACCTTGGTAATACTGTAATACTTTAAATTCTTTGTGCACATTCACTCTTTTCTCTTTAAACTTTTCCATCACTTTTGCAATCCGTTTGTCAGTTGTTATTTTGCCCACGGTGGGGAGAGGGGCTGCCTCAACCCACTACACTAACACAGCTGGCATAATATATGGTATGGATAGCAAAACCTCCAGCTCATTTCAGTAACAAGCTCACATTCCTTTCCACTTATCTTACATGGTCAGAACACAAACAGAACAGTTGTTTCTTTCAGACAGAAAATTTCATCCTACAGTTTTGAATTTACGTCTTTGTTACTCTCTTAAAGGAGAACTTAGATCTTACCATTTTCAATTCTTACATTTCCCTTTTCTTACTAATAAAGAAGACTTGATTAAACCTGACTACATTGTACACAAGGATTAAGATATGAAGATCTACAAATACAGCAAACCTAATCTTCAGCACTGTCTTTTACAATCTGCTTTATTTATTTTTCTAAGATGGTCAAAAATCATAGAATTGTTTAATGTCACAAGATTCTCCTTGATCCATAAGGGTAGATCTCGCCAGGCTCCATCTCCACAAATAAAGAAAATACTTGCAGGTAAACAGCAAGAGTGAAAAGGCTCCTTTGCTGGGTCAGAGATGACATCCTGAATTTACATGAATAGAATAGCATAGCATAGGATAGCACAGCATAGTATAACATAGCATAGAATAGACCAGGCTGGAAGAGACCTTCGAGATCATTGTGTCCAACTCATCATCCAACACACCTAATCAACTAAACCATGCAACCAAGCACCCTGTCAAGTCTCCTCCTAAACACCTCCAGTGAGGGCAACACCACCACCTCCACGGGCAGCCCATTCCAATGGGTAATCACTCTCTCTGTGAAGAATTCCTTTCTAACATCCAGTCTAAACCTCCCCTGGCACAGCTTGAGACTGTGTCTTCTTTCTCTGGTGCTGGTTGCCTGGGAGAAGAGACCAGCCACTGCCTGTCTACATCCTCCATTCAGGTAGTTGTAGAGAGCAATAAGGTCTCCCCTGAGCCTCCTCTTCTCCAGGTAAAGCAACCCCAGTTCCCTCAGACACTCCTCATAGGGCTTGTGCTCCACAACTGGGCTTGGGCCCAGAACTGGACACAGTACTCAAGGTGTGGCCTAACCAGTACAGTGTACAGGGGCAGAATGACCACCCTGCTCCAGCTGGCCACACTGTTCCTGATACAAGCCAGGATGCCATTGGCCTTCTTGGCTGCCTGGGCACACTGCAGGCTCATGTTCAGCCTACTGTCAACCTGTACCCTGAGGTCCCTCTATGCCTGGCAGCTTTCCAGCCACTCTGACCCCAGCCTGTAGCACTGCATGGGGTTGCTGTGGCCAATGTGCAGAACCCAGCACTTGGATGTGTTAAATCTTATGCCGTTGGACTCTGCCCATGTGTCCAGCCTGTCAAGGTCCCTCTGCAGAGGCTCTCGACCCTCTAGCAGACCAACACCTGCCCCCAGCTTGGTGTCGTCTGCAAATTTACTGATGATGGATTCAATGCCCTCATCCAGATCATCAGTGAAGATGTTAATGAGCATGGGGCCCAGCACTGATCCTTGGGGCACACCACAGTCCCCACTAGTGACTGGCTGCCAGCTGGATGTGGCACCATTCACCACCACTCTCTGGGCTTGGCCCACTGGCCAGTTCCTAACCCAATGCAGTGTGCTCCCATCCAAGCCATGGGCTGCCAGCTTGGCCAGGAGTTTGCTGTGGGGGATGGTGTCAAAGGCCTTGCTGAAGTCCAGGTAGACTACATCCACAGCCTTCCCCACATCCACCAAGCGGGTCACCTGCTCATAGAAGGAGATCAGGTTGGTCAGGCAGGACCTGCCCTTCCTAAATCCATGCTGGCTATGCCTGATCCCTTGGCCATCCTGTAAGTGCTGTGTGATCGCACTCAAGATGACCCGTTCCATAATCTTGCCTGGCACAGAGGTCAGGCTGACAGGCCTATAATTCCCTGGCTCTTCCAACTGGCCCTTCTTGTGGATGGGCACCACGTTGGCCAGCTTCCAGTCTTCTGGGACCTCTCCAGTGCGCCAGGACTGTTGAAAAATGATGGAGAGTGGCTTGGCCAGCTCATTGGCCAGCTCATCTGCCAGCTCTCTCAGCACCCTAGGATGGATCGCATCTGGTCCCATGGACTTGTGGTGATCCACGTGGTTAAGCAGGTCTCTGACTACTTCCTCCTGGATCACAAGTGAATTATACTGCTCCCTGCCCCCATCTGCCAGCTCAGGAGGCCAGTTGTCTGGAAGACAGCCTATCCTGCTATTGAAATTTGAGGCAAAGAAGGTGTTAAGAACCTCTGCCTTTTCCTCATCTTTTGTTACCATGTTTCCATCTGTGTCCACCAAGGAGTGGAGGTTGTCCTTGCCCCTCCTCTTGCTATTAATATATTTATGGAAGGATTTGTATTGTATTGTATAGTATTTGTTATTGTACTTCACAGCAGAGGCCAGTCTAAGCTCTAAATGTGCTTTTGCCTCTCTATCTTTTTTCCTTCATGACCTAGCAACATCCTTAAACATTCCATAGGTTGCCTCACCTTTCTTCCAAAGATGATACACCCTCTTTTTTTTCCCCTTAATTCCTTAGAAGTTCATTGTCCATCCAGGCTGGCCATCTGCCCCCGTGGCTCATCTTCCGGCACATCAGCACATCCTGTTCCTTCCTGTGCCTTCAAGATTTCTTTCGTGAAGTATGTCCTGGGCCCCTTTGTTTTTAAGGGCTGTTTCCCAAGATACATTCTGAGTTAGTTCCTTGAATAATCTGAAGTCTGTCCTCCTGAAGTCCAGAGTGGAGGTTTTGCTGCTGCCCCTCTTAGCCTGACTCTGTATTGAAAATTCAATTATTTCATGGTCGCTGGACCCCAGGCAGCCTCCAACAACCACATTTCCCACCAGCTCTTCCCTATTTGTAAAAGGGAGGTCAAGCAGAGACTTACCCTTGGTAGTCTCACGCAGCACCTGGGATAAGAAGATCCTGGATAAAATAAGATATTCTCTAATCACACAACAATTAAGCAACCATGATATTCAGTCCTAATTCAGATGGGTTTTGGTACGTTCTTCTGATGGATGCTTTTGATCTCAGATTATTGTGACAGTCATTGCGATCAGTGTTAGGTAGGTCTGGTGCTTTTCAATTTCATTGGAAATGCTGTTTGTCCCTTCGTCTTGATTCTTGTGCTATCTTCTGCTGAGATGATTGCAGTACTGATTTCCAAAATTGATGTTTCCAGGCCATGACATGGCTTTTCCTTGCTGGTATCACTAAAGCCATAGATTATAAAATATGCATCCCTCTTTTTTTTTTTTTTTCCTTCCCTTTTAAAAAATTTAATCCTTATCTTGAAGCTATGATGAATACAAAGAAAAGACAAAAAAAACCCATTCTATATGAAACTCTTAACTTATACTAATTCTAAAAATCCCTAAAAATGTAAGGAATTATGTTAAAATTAAACCATCAAATCAATGTCTAAAAAAGAACAAAAAAGATGTTTCATTAACTAAAGAATACTTTTAAAAATGAAGACATATTTACTACAACCTTCACCTATATTACATATAGATCTCTTGAAATGCTATAGCACACAGTTGTAGAATAAACTATTCTATTTAAACGCATCCATTATCACTTATATCTTATTATTAGCAATTATCATGTCTATTATAATAAATTACTAATTATAATAGTATCTGATAATTACTATATGCTTATAATATTTATTATTATTGTTTATTAGTTGATATACCTTGTTATAATTACTACTTGAGTACTCACTATACATTATGCTTACTGTGAAAACTTAGCTACTAAAAGCATCAAAATAACAAATCTTTAAATTACCTTACAATCAGAAATAATGAAACTTAGCACTGTTGCTTTAAATCAGAACCCAACTTAGACAAGAGAGTCATATCAAAAAGAGAAGAGGGGGACAAGGTGGGGGAGGGAGCTGACAGTCACAGCAAAGCCCTCGTAGCTAAAAGGGGGAGGGAGGATGCCTTCTGAATTCACAGCAGCTGCCCATCCAGGCAGCCTGCAGCAGAAATGCAGGATTCCTCGATGGCACAGAGAGTTCCATGGGAGCTGATAGCTGCAATTTTGAGCTTAATTGATGGTTTTGAGCCTGAAACTTGATATGATTAGAGTAAACACCATTGTTTCTTCTCCACTCCATAGAGCTGGATGTTAGTGCACACAACTTACAGCAGCATTTCTTAAAATACACAAAAGTATCTGGCAATCAGTGTTTCTCATTTTCTTCTCTAAGGTAGGCATTGCTTTAATTTCTTCAGTCTTACTTACTTTCTTGGCATAGACCCAAAACTCAGTTCCGATTTTATGCCAGATCCCTGGATCATATACTGTTCTTTTTGTGAGAGGAGCGGTGGTCAGCAGCTGAAAAAAGTATCTGCTGAAAAGCAGAGGTACTGATAGATCTCTCATGTTGCTTAAAGAGTCTCTCACATGCTTCTATGACAGTTATCTTCTCCCAAGTCATACTTTTCACTTAAAATGTCGCTTCTATCCACAATTAAAACATGTTGGAGAACTTTTAAGAGTTGTGCCAAATTTGCCAGGTTGAGGCTGATGCTGAGATGGGGGGCTAATGGCAGGGGGGTAGCAGGCTGCTGTTGCTTCTGGTCAGGTGCCAGCACCTGCGTCAGCATCTGCAGCTCTTTTTTTGAAGATATGATTAGTGACTCCCGGTATTGATTTACCTTATTTTATGAGCAACAAGGAAGATCTGAGCCCCAAGGATTACCCCAAATGGTCACTTCTGCTTCACAGGTCTGTGAATTCTCTTCTTCTTTTTTCAGAGGTGTCTCTAATTTTTCTTTCTCCATATTTTTCCCTTCTTTTTTTTTTTTTTTTCTTCTTTTTCTTTTTTTATTTTTTTTTTTAATTTTTATTTTTAAGGTCTGGATATTCTCTCTATTCACTACTCTTCTTAAACTAAGTCGGGGAGCATCACCAGTACCAGGCTTCCCTTCTGGCTTAATCAGTCAACAAATTAATCTCACAGAGATTAATTTAAAGCCTACCATTTGTGACACCGATGAGCACAACCATCTCTGCAGTCCTGATGAAGCCAAATTTTTTGTTGGTGGTGCAAGTGGGAGTCATAATGTATACTTGCTCAAGGTTCACGTTCAGGGTCATCATTTGTTGTATTATAGATGTTCGATTCTCCCCAAGCACAGCTTTCAGGACAAGATGTAAGCAGGCAAAGACCTTTTCTGCATTATACAGCAAAGTTATATAGTGCATGCATGTAATTAAGGCATACAATAGTCTAAAATAACAAAACAATATTTTAACACATCCAACCAAATTCTTCCTAATTTCCCTTCTTCAGTTACGAGATGTTTACATTCTTCTCTGAATCAAAGACTAAACATAGCCTTCTCTAATTCGAGCAAAGGCAAATCTTCCCCATAGCCTTCCAAAGCTATCCAAAAACAACCTTTCTCCTACAAAAGACATTTTCAAAAACAGTTCAGGTGATGGTTTGTCAATGTTTTGTCAATGTTTGTCTGTATCAACTCAGACCTTGGTGTGATAGTAGGAGTGAACAGAGGAAAGAAGTGGGTCTCACGTTTTTGTGATTTCAGATCCTGATGGCAGTAAAGTTAAACAGGCTTTTAAAAAATCTTTATCCCCATGGTGTTGGTCAGGTTAAAATAATGAGTTTTCACACTGAAGGAAAAGTGAGTTTCCTTTTGCTGTCCTTGCTTTTCTTGAAACACAGGCAACAGGTGTTAATGGTTGGAGTAAAATAGCTACATTTATTTTCTAAATAGGATAATAAAGCCACAAAGGAAACGGTTTATGGGTAATTGATATTCTAAGCAATGGAGATTATTTTTTTAAACTAGCACTGAGGATTGAAACATCACCCTGGACTTAACAGAAGCACAAAGTATAAATGGACTTGTAAAGAAAGAATGAAGCTCTCCATCTTCACAATGGAAGCAGTAGGCATAATGGCATCTGGGGTTAGTGGCAATAACTAATTTCCTACATTCTGTTTTTGTCACAAATTTCCCAAGTTAAAGTGCTGACTGCAACAAATTCAGCAAAGGCAACCGAATCATTGTGGCTGCAATAATCTATACCTAAGGTTAAGAAAATGAAACCCCCAAAGTAGCAGGGATGTATAACAATTGCTTGAATTTTCTAAATGTCAAGGATGAAGATATTCAATACAGTCATATTTGTGTGATCGTCCCACAAAAATGCCATATGCCAAATAGCCTATAGCCCATCTAAGAGGCTCAAATTCATAAGACAATTCAAGGCATTTCACAGTGTTGAAAAAGATTCTAACTGCTCTATGTACATAGTTCTGAAAGTGGCAATTTGCTAGATCCACTTTAGATCTCTCAAGATTCTTGAACATTAAACAGTGGAAATTTTGTGATCCAGAATGCCACAAAATAAGGTATTCTAAAGAGAAAACCTAAACCAGTATAAAATAAAAAATTGTAGGGAATGTCTCTTCCAAAACATGTTATTATCCTGAAATATATAGGTAAACTTTCAGTGAGAACTAGTGGATTGTGTCGTTTGATATATATTCATAACATCTGCAGAGTTATAAAGTTCATCTGAGATGCAGAAGATCTGGTATGCCCTCAGAGGTGATTGTAACCCATAGTTTCTACATTTTGAATGCTATTTTTAAAAAAAAAAAAAAGTTTAAGAAATATTCTTTGTTGCATGGGAGAGGCTGGGCCATTGCATAAAAAACAGTACAAGGTGCAAAGGTCTAAAGACAGACAGCACTGAGAGGGAGGTTGTACGTGTAGTTCCCTAATGAGTGACACCTCAAAGAAAAAGTAATTTTTGACATTGAATCAAGAATCAGAATGAGCAGACTGCAAAGGGTGCTGCCTTACACAGATTAAACAAAAGCAAGCCAAGAAATGGGCTCAGGGGTTCTATTCCTTACTGTCTAGGCTGCTAAAGCCTTGGACATCTCTCTTAATGCTTGGCTGCATTCTATTTAGCTGTGTCAGCACATTTCCAGTTGAAACCAGGGGCTGCCTCTGGGGGTGAAACTGTGCTAGATTTGGCTTCTCTGCCAGATTTGGCTCCTTTAAATTCCTTTACATTTGCATCCATCCCACTATGATATCCATCCATGTCCCAAAATACATTGGTTCATGTCTTAAAATAATTTCTCTTGTGTGCTGCAATTTAACTGCCATAGTATATTTGGAGCTGGAAAACAGAAAATACTTATTCTGTCTCAATGTCACATGTGCATCATATTGAGTCCAGAGTATGTTACTAAGTGATGCCAGTATGGCCTGTTTACTCTATATGGTGCTAGCTGTAAGCAGTCTGGACATTAATTTAAGCATGATTCATGTCACTTGTAGCAAATTATCCCTTTGCCTCTCTTTGGCAGTTGCTCTCATTAATAATTTTTTTTCCTTTTTTTTGCTCAAACAAGAGTTCAGTAGTGCTACTTTAAACTTTACTGGTTTGCAATTTTTCATAATCATCCTTTAAAAGCAGAAGTCTGTACCAGAACAGTCAAGTGACAAACAAAAATGTCTAACTGAAAACAGGGACAGGAGGAAAATGAGCACTGTAGAGCAATAGCTAACAGCAGCTGCCATGAAGATATAACTCAGAGAAATGACTGGAAGAATTTTAAATTAGGATTTGTAATTTTGGATGATTTGTGATATCCCTAAAACAGTGAAAAAATACAGTGGGGATCATAGCCACAAAATGGGAAAAGGACATTTTGATTCGAAACTGATCCTCTGATTCAAGATTTTCCCAGAATGCAGAAAAGAATGAAGCAAGATGCTGGAAGAAAGACAAAAAAATGTTACAATAGGTTGGATAAAATATGAAATATGTGTTTCAGCACTGTTGTGAAGAGGTTATTAAATTTATGAATATGAAATATGACTTATGAAAATATTTTTTATTATCAAATTATTAATAACCGATGAATCAACAACTTATATACACGTTCTAGTGCACGTTCGTGAAATACATTCCATAAATGGCTTAGTATTATGATTAGAACTTAATTAAACTATCCACAGACTGCCTCTGTTTTATGCAACGAAGGGTGCAGTTCTGCCGCTTGGCCACTAGATGGCGACTCGGCGGAACGCGGGCGGCTTCTGGCTAATATACAGCGATATTGCAATCTTTCTGTGCATCAGCGAATACTCTGCTACACGCGGGTACTTTGAACTGAGTGCTAGTGGGTGGAAAGCACGTGGAAGATATTCTGTAGCTGTTGTTTGTAGCAAGGTGGGGGTCCGGCTGGCTGCTGCTGCTGGACTGGTTCCTGGTCGCAATCGGCCCTGGGAGTCGGCTCGCACAGCAGGGCGAGGTGACGATTGCCGATAGGCGGGCTCGGAGGTTCCCGGTCGGACAATAGCTACGGGGTCGGCCCCGCGGCAGACAGTCTTAGAGAGAGAATGCGGCCTCTCTGTTCCTGGGCTTAAAGGAACCGCGGGACACTTGAGATAGTCCCGGGCTAGGTATATGCGGACTTGATCTCTGCCAAGTCCCTTCTCCCCGACAACTGGGCAGATCTTACCCTCGGGGGCTGGTCCAGTCCTCCGATAGCACAATGGGCTCTCCTGGAGATATGACCGGCTATAGCGACGTTGGCTTCTCGGGCTCAGCGAAGGTCCTCCTCTGGGCTGATCCTCACGATCAAAGTGCTTCTCACGATGCAGAGGCTTCAGTATGCGTTCATGTATGATAGAAGCAAACAACAAGCTCAATGGCAGAGGTGGTGGCTTGAGAGCTGCTCTCTCGAGCCAGTACAGAGGCAAAGTAAAGAGGACGCAACTTGTTTACCAACAGGGGTAATATTTATAGGTTCCTCGAGGCTGGGTTTGACCAATGGGCACTCTTATAGACAACTGGCTTCAGCCTATAGAAAGCGTGAAGCTGGAATTCTGCCCATACTTGGTAATTGTCTTCCTCCTGAAGGAGGGGAAACCTATCCACATGCTGGGGCCAGATCTAGTATCTGGGCAGAATGTGCCTTCACCACAAGCACCAGAAACACATTAACAAACAGGCTATTTAAGAGGAGAAGTCTGTCTGAAAGGAACAGCATGAGTGATTAAGCTGGACAAAAAAATCAAAAACTGGAAAACTGTTGCATTTGAAAAGAAAGTTATACAAAATATTGTAGAGAAATATTACAACTATCTGAAAAGAATCAAAATTTTAAAATATAACATGAAATATTTATGAATTTTTTATACAGAATATGAAAGCATTTAAGAATTACTAACTTAGGATCTTGAGTGCAAAACACACCCTTAGTGTGTTAGTTTATCGTTTCAGGTTACATGAAAACATTACAATAGTCCTACTAGAAGATATAAGAGGAGTTAACCTTTTCACAATTGTATTTCTCAGCTAATTGCTATTATATTAACTTAGACAAAAAAAACAAACCAAACCAAACCAAACCAGTAATGAGCTATATGATTTTGCTCCATTTGGCTGTTAATACAAAGATTCTGTGAACTTTCCTACAGATATAGATGAAAGTTCAATATATGGACACACTTCACAATGGAATGTGTGCCTTGAATCATCAAAAGCAAAGGAAAGGAAGAATTTTTCCATTTTACCATTGCTCATTGATGAGCCTGGTACAAGAGAAAGCACCTAGTCTGATTAAGTAGTATTTTTGTATCTCTGGAGAGGTGATATAGCCCTGAAATTAGAAAAGTGTCATACCTGCCTTTAAATAAGGAAGAAATTATTATAAAGAGAAAGTATTAATAAGAAAGATTACATACACTGAGAATTCCTGAAAAGTTAATCTATGACAAAACAGCAACAAAATTAACATACTCCACCAAGAAAGTTTTTTGGTTTTGTTTTAATTTTCAGTAAGTGCAACCTGAGACATAAAAGTAACTTAGGGAAGTTCTTGATTGTATGACTGTCAGGAAATCATTCCCAGTAAACTGTTTGATTTCAGAGAGAGTGTCTTTTCATTTTATATTTGACTTTGAAAAATTGAGATACAGCAAATACATATCTTTATTTTAATTTCACCTTGACTTTAAATACACGAAGGATAATTTCAAGACAAACAGCTAGTAAAAGATCATTCCTTGGGAGTTGTTTTCAAACAAACAAGGTATGGGAATACTTCAACAGATGCCCAACTCATAATATCATTCCTCAGAGTACTGTAAATATGCAGGCTGTGTCCCACCAACACTTACCCTGTCACTTGACACTTGCCAGTCAAAAGAAGCACCCTCTGTGGGTTAGCAATAAACACAAAGGCTCTCTGAAATGCTGTAAAATAGCAAGAGGCACATCTGCAAAGCTTGTTAGAAATGCCGCAATAAAAGATTGTTGGTAAGTTTACGGCACAAGTGGAAAGAAGCCAGGCTTGTGAGAGGCCTGGCTAATTGGAAGCATTGTTGAGAACAAAAAATGGAATAAACAATTAATTGATTTTGAAACAAGAGAAAGCCTTTGTTTCTGTTAATCAGGTAAAAGGTAATTTGATATTTTTGTGTGACAATTTCTTACATATCAGTAAGTTTATTTTTAGAGATAAGTATGCAATGAGACAATTTTTAAAAAAAAATATTTACTGTTCTAACACAAAAGAACATTTCAAGGATGCCTGAACAAGAGACTTGTTATTTTTAGCATAATTTGAACTCTAAAGATACTGTAAACATAGAAATTATATACACACACACACAAAAAAAGAAGTCTATCACATTGTAATAGAAATCTTTTTCTGGGACTTGTAATGTGTATTGCAGCCATGTGTTTGGTTTGGCTGAGATGCAATTAGTTCTCCCCATAGCATCTTTCATAGTCTTACGTTTTACAGTGGTAGCTGGATGATGACAACACACCAGTGTTTTGGCTACTAGTGATCAGTTCTTTCACAGCACCAAGGCCGTGCTTTTCCAACATCCTCCCCAAGAGTAGGCTGAGAGGTGGACAAGGTCTTGGGAGAGGACACAGCTGGGCCAGCTGATCCAAACTGACCAAAAGGGTATTCCACATCATATGATGTCAGTTTAGATAAAAAAAGCTAAAAGAAAGAAGTTGATGGCATTTGTCCCCCAGAGTAACCACTATGTGTGTTGAAGCCCTGCTTCCCAGGGAGTGACTGAACATTGTCTGCTGATGGGAAGCAGAGAATAACATTTTTATTTCCTCTTGCTATCATGTGCAGCCTTTGCTTTTTATCTATTAAATTGCTTCCATCTTGACCCCTAGGCTTCTTGTTACATTTTCCCTCTACCCTGTCCATCTAAGAATGGGAGTGATAGAGTGACTTTGGTGGACATCTGGACCCTAGCCAGGACCAAACCACCACAAGATGATTTACCCCATAGTACAGAATGTATGAGGAATAATTCTTCCAAATTTTTTCCCAAGGTCCTGCCTTTAATTGATTGTATTTTACTGCCAAATGAAAGTAACTTTAAATGAAAAAAAAAAAATTCTATGAAAATTTGGCTTCATAAAATGCTTTCTTTTTCTCCAGTTTAATCTGCTTCTTAATTCATTTTAACTCTTAAGAATTTATTTTAGCAGAAGTGATATAAAGTGATAGCTATTAACTTGTCTAACTGGATGATATATAAAAAAATGGGAAAAAAGAGTCTAATATTTATTGTGTAATAAGGACTTTTGAAAGAAATTGAATAACTGATCTAGACTAGACTAGACTAGATCTGCCTTTTCTTTCCAGTGTTGCTGCGTGTAAATGGAAGAAGAAAAGAAAAAAATAAGCTGTGCCTCAGACTCCCTTACCAACCATCACAAGGCCTTGAACTCTCTTTTGATCACTCTTGGTTTACAAGCTATCAGTTTCTCTCCACTTATATGGGAGATCAGTTGTCTCAGTCTGGAGAGGGAAAGAAACTCAGTTCTTATGAATATTCCCGTGTTATGAAATTATAGGCACAAACAAGGCCAAAATATCAACAGCGAGACTATTTATCACACAATAAAGTGGATGGATCAGAAGGGCAGAGAGAGAAAATAGAGAGGGAGAGAGAGAAGAGGGAGAGGGAAGAGGAAAGGAATTATAATACTGCACCTCTCACCCTGCAAGACAGTTTGAGTCTGTGGAGGAAAGGTGCTTCAGCTTTGGATGCAGAGGAGATGTTGGGTTTGTTGGCTGTGTTGTCCTCTGAGCAGCCTCTTCATCCCCATGAGTTGCAGCAGGCAAAACTTAGGACACAGAGAGAGGGTTCTTCCAGGCTACATGGTGATGTCTGTGTCCTGGTATTCTCTCTGTTTTTCTTCAGAGCAGCATTGCCCTGCTCTTTTTCTTCTCTTGTGTTTTCCTTCTCGGTGGTATTGTCCAGGTCTTTTCCTTCTACTGAGCCAGTAGTTGCTCAGATCTTTTATACAGTTTTTAGGTATGTATATTCCAGAGAGTATTGATAGCAGTGGCCTCTGCCCATTTCCAGGACAGCTGCAGTCTGGTGAGAAATTGCTATCTATGCACCTTCCTGAGAGTCGTTCCAGTGGCTCTGCCCAATACACATCAGCTATAGTCTGGGCAAGCAGCACAGGTGATTTTATCTTTATTGAGTCACGTCAGGAGAGGCAAGATTTAGAGTCTCACATCAGTAATAGGTAATAGTCTAAGGACTGCAACAAGCTAGGAAGGGTATTGCTTATTTTTTCCTATGTCCTTGTGTGTCTGTTATAGACCAGACAAAATGGATGAAGAGGTTGACGTATTATTCTATAAGCAGCTAGAGGCTGTCTCAAGATCACCAGCCCTTGTCCTAGTGGGCGACTTTAACCCGCCAGGTATCTGCTGGGGACTTAACACAGCAGAGAGAAGGCAGTCTAGAAGGTTCTTAGAGTATATGGAGGATAGCATCTTGTCACAGCTGCCTACCAAGGGTGAGGATTTGCTTGACCTACTCTTTACAAGTAGAGAAGGGCTGGTGGTAGATGTTGTGGTCAAATGCTGCCTGGGGTCCAGTGACCATGAAATAATTAAGTTTTCAATATGCATTCAAGCCAGGAGGGGCATCAACAAAAGCTCCACTCTGGATTTCCGGAGGGCAGACTTTGGCTTATTTAGGGAACTAACTGAGAAAGTATCTTGGGAAACAGCCCTTAAAAACAAAGGGGTCCAGGAGGGCTGGACCTACTTCAAGAAAGAATTCTTGAAGGCACAGGAACAGGCTGTGCCAATGTGCCAGAAGATGAGTCACCAGGGTAGACGGTTGGCCAGGATAGGCACTGATTATCTGGGTGAATTAAGGGAAAAAAAGAGGGGGTAACATCTTTGGAAGAAAGGTGAGGTAACCCGTGGAATGTTTAAGGATGTTGCTGGGTCATGCAGGAAGAAAATGAGAGAGGCAAAAGCCCATTTAGAGCTTAGACTGGCTACTGCTGTGAAGGACCAAAAAAAATTTCTTCTACAAATATATTAAGAGCAAGAGGAGGGGCAAGGACAGCCTCCACTCCTTGGTGGACACTGAGGGGAACATAGTAACAAAAAATGAGGAAAAGGCAGAGGTACTTAAAACCTTCTTTACCTCAAATTTTAAGAGCAGGAGAGGTTGTCTTCCAGACAACTGGCCTCCTGAGCTGGCAGATGGAGTCAGGGAGCAGTATAGTGCACTTTATTCCTTGTTACTTTTAGATGCACCTGACAGATATTCCTATTTGATGCAACTTCAGCTGTTCAAATAGTGATCAGATTTGTTTAGCCATCTGGTGCATATGATACAATCCTCTTTTAAGCATGTATGAAGTCAGCTATCCATAGCAATGCCAACAGAAAGACTACTTAGGTGCCTGAATTCTAGATCTTTAGATGGATGTAGGACGTTCTTGACATAGCTGCCCAGGAAATTGTCAGCTAATACAGATTGGACTGTGTAGCCCAGAATGGCACTATGCAAAGATGGTGGCAGGAGCTTGCTGCATTAGCCTGGGCTCTTTGTGTTGCTCGTAGTACTACACTGTGGACCTATGCTGTTTCTAACTCTCTGCCAGGCTTAGTCAGCAGTAGCTCAGATTTCTGCTGTGCTATCAAAATGCTCTAAGACTGTCTAAATTCAATTATTTCTTTGTCTTGAAAAGACTTCCTGAGAGTAAAATTTGGGAATATCAGTCTGTGCCCAGCCATTTGTTTTGTTCAGAGGATGTGTTTCACTACCTACAGGACTCTGGGATTTCTAGTAAGTAGACAATAACTCAGAAGTCTCCAACAGATGCCATGAGTATGTGGTGTGAGAATTTCCCAGTAACTTTTCTAAAAGAGCTCAGGTGTCTAGATCTGAGAGAGTGACAGGAAAGAACAATTATATTTAAAATTCCTAGACCACATGCCACAATTAGAGTTCCTGCAGTGCACCCTGAGACCTATGAGAGGGTCTTGAGTGAAAATAGTGATGTCCTATTGACAGAGCCACAAGTATGCACAAACTCCAGTGACTTCAGAGAGAGGGCTTCACTTTAAATCGTCTGTGTCATCAATATGATGTACACAACTCTAAGAAGAAAAAAAAAATAGCGAAGTTAGCTAAGCATTGTAATTTCTCAGAATGATCACACAGAATTCTGGGATGTCAGATGGGAAGGAAACCAGATGATTACACTGAAAATTATGATAATCCATTCTAGGGTGCTGAGAGAGCTGGCAGATGAGCTGGCCAAGCGACTCTCCATCATTTTTCAACAGTCCTGGCTCACAGGAGAGGTCCCAGAAGACTGGAAGCCGGCCAGCGTGGTGCCCATCCACAAGAAGGGCCAGTTGGAAGAGCCAGGGAATTATAGGCCTGTCAGCCTGTCCTCAGTGCCAGGCAAGATTATGGAAGAGGTCATCTTGAGTGAAATCACTCAGCACTTGCAGGATGGCCCAGGCCTCAGGCCTAGCCAGCATGGATTTAGGAAGGGCAGGTCCTGCCTGACCAACCTGATCTCCTTCTATGATCAGGTGACCCGCCTGGTGGATGTGGGGAAGGCTGTGGATGTAGTCTACCTGGACTTCAGCAAGGCCTTTGACGCCATCCCCCACAGCAAACTCCTGGCCAAGCTATCAGCCCATGGCTTGGATGGGAGCACACTGCATTAGGTTGGGAACTGGCTGGAGGGCTGAGCCCAGAGAGTGATGGTGAATGGTGCCACATCCAGCTGGCAGCCAGTCACTAGTGGTATGCCCCAAGGATCAGTGCTGGGCCCCATGCTCTTCAACATCTTTATTGATGATCTGGATGAGGGCATTGAGTCCATCATCAGTAAATTTGCAGATGACACCAAGCTGGGGGCAGGAGTTGATCTGCTGGAGGGTCGAGAGGCTTTGCAGAGGGACCTCGACAGGCTGGACAGATGGGCAGAATCCAACGGCATGAGATTGAACACATCCAAGTGCCAGGTTCTGCACATTGGCCACAGCAACCCCATGCAGTGCTACAGGCTGGGGTCAGAGTGGCTGGAGAGCGACCAGGTAGAGCGGGACCTAGGGGTACTGGTTGATGGGAGGCTGAACATGAGCCTGCAGTGTGCCCAGGCAGCCAAGAAGGTCAATGGCATCCTGGCCTGCATCAGGAACAGTGTGACCAGCAGGACCAGGGAGGTCATTCTGCCCCTGTAGTCAGCACTGGTTAGGCCGCACCTTGAGTACTGTGTCCAGTTCTGGGCCCCTCAGTTTAGGAAGGATGTTGACTTGCTGGAACGTGTCCAGAGAAGGGCAATGAAGTTGGTGAGGGGTTTGGAACACAAGCCCTACAAGGAGAGGTTGAGGGAGCTGGGGTTGCTTAGCCGGGAGAAGAGGAGACTCAGGGGTGACCTCATTGCTCTCTACAACTACCTGAAGGGAGGTTGTACAAAGGCAGAGGTTGGTCTCTTCTCCCAGGCAGCCAGTACCAGAACAAGAGGACACAGTCTCAGGCTGCACCAGGGGAGGTTTAGCCTGGATGTGAGGAAGAAGTTCTATACAGAGAGAGTGATTGCCCATTGGAATGGGCTGCCCATGGAGGTGGTGGAGTCACCTTCATTGGAGGTGTTCAGGAGGAGACTTGATGGGGTGCTTGGTGCCATGGTTTAGTTGTTTAGGTGGGTTGGATTGGTTGATGGGTTTTACGCGATGATCTTGAAGGTGTCTTCCAACCTGGTTTATTCTATTGTATTCTATTGTATTGTATAATACCAGAAGGACTTCCATACTGGGAAGAAGACTCATATGTATGCACCCAGCACATACAGTGAAGCTCAGAAATCTGCTAACTAGATTAATCATTAGTACCCACCATTAGGCAAAACCAGGACATGTTGATTGATGTGGTTATAAAGGAATAACATGGAACATGATGAATAAATTTGACTTCCTTATTTTGGAAGTGAGATACCTCTCATTTATGCTAGCAGGAGGCACTGAAAGCTAACAATGAAGACAGGAGTTTGAAATGCACGTTGTAATGATTGCATTGCTTCATTTTCTGGAAATAGATCCCTTTTTTTCAAAATACATACTCTGAAGTGTGTCAAATGTACTGTAAAATAGATTATTCCACAGAAACCTGCCAAATTAATTAATGGTCATAATGTTTCATTGTAATATTTGAATAATACATTCCTTTTGACAGTTTTAGAGATATAGGATTGTCTTTTTGGATCTGTGGTGCCAGTATAAGGCAAAAATGAAAAATGGCAAGAGTTTTATCTGAAATTCATAATAAAGTACATATTTTTCTGTTAATAATGCTATGGAATATTTTTTTTTTTAAATATTCATGTATTTTTTTCAATCCTTTAAGAGAAGTGTTTCATATTGACTTCCCTGGACTTTCAAAACCTGCCTGAATGCATTCCTGTGTGGCCTGCCCTAGGTGATCCTGCTTTGACAGGGGATTTGGACAAGATTATCTCTACCGGTCCCTTCCAACCCCTAACATTCTTTGGCTCTATGACTACTTATATGAAGTACATAGTATACAAAAAGCTGAAGACTGAGGAAAAAAGAAATTACAATTGAACAATTTATTTGCAGCCTGAAAACAAAACATAATGAAAACTATGATTTGAAATTTCAGAGGGTTGCTAGAAGCCTCAAAACACTGTATTTATTAACCATGTCTGACTTTATCTTCTTAAGGCTACAGTAATAGTAATGTGTCTGTCATCTACATCAAAAAAACTTTCTGATGATTAATTGTTTTATTCAAACTGAAGCCTACAGTAAGCTTCTGAAAGGCACTTCCCAGGTTTCAGTTCCTTATGACATTATCCAATCTGGGTATTTTTTTGTTGGTGTTGTGTTGGTTTTGTTTTTTAATAAACATTTTCTTAAAAGAGTTTTGCTATATGAAAAGCTCTCTGAGACTGCAAACACTGTGGGTTGTAAGTGCTTGAAAAGATGTATATTTTTTATTAGTGTAGTTCTCTTGAGAGAATAAGAGAGATATCTATATTACTTCAGGATGTGCAGAAATACAGATTTTTACTGTAAGCACAAAGAAAAGCAGTTGCACATTTTTGTTTTACTAATTAATATAACTACAAGGGGGGAAAAGGATGTTTCCAACCTGATGAATAAATATTTATTTTAAATCACACTATAAGACTTTCCTTTAATCCAGAAGACAACGCTGCTTTCTGTTACAGCATCACAGTATGTCTGAAGCCATAGCTGTGCAAGAAGGCAAAATCATATTTCACTCAAAAGGTATACTACAATAGATTAGACTAAAACATTAAAATACATCATATTTACCATAATTACATTTTCTAGACATATTTCTAAATTGTCTTCATTTATTTTTTGACATCTTAGTCCAACTCTCCTCAGAAGAAATAACACTAAATGAAACATCATAGTCACTCATATTACACCAAAGTAACTCAATATAGATAGCTTGGACAACTTAGGCAAAAAGTGTGAAATATCTTGCTATGAAAAATTCATTTCTGTGAAGCACATTATAAAATGAAGCATTTTTATGCCCTCTACTACAGATTTTACTTTGAATAAGGTAACAAGGTTTTACAAACATGAAAGTTTGATAGTCAATTCTACCACATACAGGTGGTGCATTAATGGCACCAACATGGCTATATACTTTTTACTTCTGAAGACCTGTTCAATTTCTGACACTTTTATCAGTCTGCATTACTATACAGAGTGTTAATACAAGGTATTTGTATGTATCATACATCACATAGAATGATAAGGCAAAACTAAGATACTGAGAATATATTTTGCAGCTATAATAATGAATATTAGTTAATATTTTTAAATTGGTTTTTAATCTTTATTTTTTACTTTGTTTTTAATCTATTGGTTAAAATGAATGTTTGATAAATAACTACAAGGGTAGCCTTCTGATATCCTCTATATTCACTATTGAAAATTTCTGTTACACTATCATCTGTAAAATGTAATCAGAAACATATTTTGGTGGCAGTCTTAAAAGAGAAAAAAGCAATCTTATTATGAGTACTGTGACACCTTTATCAGTTAAATAATGATATCTTCTCCTGAGGAATACTTACATTTATGCTTCTTACAAGAAGATTTCCTATACAAGTGAAAACATTTCAACATGCAAACTGTATAGCTTGCTTATCACTGATGTGTTCTGGATGAAGATAAAAACACAAATACAGTTTAGTTAATTTCTTTGTTTTCATCCATTCATTGATTCTCAGGGATAAGAACTAACTGTTTTGCATCCATGCTGTGGGAGTCTGCAATGCCAAGGGTTAAAGGCTGAACATGTAGATAAGAAAGAGTCAGGCACTGTACTAACTAAATGAACAACAGAAAATAAACCAGAAATAACCACCTGAGAAACACACAGGTATGGGGGGAAGAAAGCAAGGAAATAATGAGGCCATATTAAGTTAACACAAAGAGCAGAAGGGTCAGAATAGAACCTCTATGTCTTGCCACACCTCTGAAAATGAGCTAAGATGCATCTACTAATTCCTTAGCAGCAATAGGGAAATGAATAATGTAAGTTTTGTTCCATCAGTTTTTTGTGGTATCTTTTTACCTGACTGTACACTCCAAGTGCCTGCCTAAATTGTGTTGTTAGGACACCCTGTCAACTAAATCACTGGAACTGTGATTATTTTTCAAGCTTTCAGGGATGTGGCAATGGGGTGGATTTACAACCACTTGCATGGTAATGCAGAATGGTAAAAGTGGAAGAAACTGAAGACACATTTAGAAAGAAAATGTATACATCCATTTCTGAATATTTCCTCAACTTCCTATGCGTGCTTGCTTCCTGCAGTGCAGTCCACATTACCAGCACACTGTCTTACTTAAAAAGTGGTTGGAAGGATAAACTGCAAAACTGCATCCACCAGATGCTTTCAACTTTCTCAGCCCTACTGGAGTAGTTCCAGGCAATGCATTTTTGAACAGAAAGTGGTAGATTGTAAATAAATCATCATTGGGTGTAAAAAGGAAAATAATGATAATTCTAAACAATCCCATTGGAAAGGTATCTACCATAAGATTTAGTTTGCAAAACAATTTCTCTTTTTTTGCTTCTTCAGCTCTGGATTATGTTCCTCCTGGCTTTACTGACCTTGAATGCATTGCTTTTGTTGTGACTGGTATTAACCACTTATCTGCTCTCTCTTGTTCTTTTTATGTACAGGGGTGTAGAGAGAGGAGCAGGGGGGGCAGAAAGCTGTTGCAGCTCCTCTGATCCTTGGCCAGGGGTGTAGTGCTGTTTATCAATTGTAAATACCTGTCAGTACTGCAAATATGGTATATTTTGTACATATTCATTTCATTTCATTGTAGATTGTAGTTTTGCTTGTAAATACAGCTTTCATTTGCTTCAAACTGAGCTGGTATGACAAATTTAATGTTGGAGGGAATTTTCAACCCACCACACCTACTTTTAGTAGTATTCGGAGCTCCACAATAGGAAATAATCTTTTTAACTGGTGTTTAAGGATGAAACACTGGAATTGTTCTGTAGAGTCTATCAGTCATTTCTTTGGTGCTATCTTTTTTCAAAGGATAACAAGGTCCAAACATACCTTTTTTCATTTTCCTGAAAGTTTTAGGAAACTAACTTTTTTATCCGATTTGTACAATTGAAAAACATTGAAATGGAGTTTAGAAGACTGTCTCCGTCTTAGATAGTAGGTGCACCTACTTTTTACATGTCTAATGTACCAGAGACAGGTTGGGCTCAATGATCTAAAAGGTCTCTTCCAACCTGGTTAATTCTATTCTATTTTATTCTATTCTAAAAAGTCATTATGGTTACAACATGGTATTCCCAAGGAGCTGTCAGTATAAAGTCAATGGAAAGAATGCATATCCCTGAGAAGAACATACACCTATGGTAGGTGTTTATTTTTCTTCAGTCTGGTGTTTACATAATAAATATATTTTAAGTGTCTGCATTCACTGACAATCTGGGTGAGCTAGCTTACTTTGGGAGATATATCCTAATGAAGCAAAGTACCTAAAGGACTATTTTTATTTTACAAATGATAGCAACAATGGATTTCCATCTGTGTTTGCAAAAAAGATTAGTGTTTACCCTCTGAGGAAATGAGAAGACCAGAGTATGAGCTTTTTCCAGTTCGAACAATTATCTAACAATGCACTCTTCTCCAGAAAAAGTCCACAGAGAAGTTCCTTTTTCTCCTTTTAAAGTGAAGTCACTGTTGGGTCAGGAATTAAAGGATTATGAGGTATCCCATATCCTGACTCTCATTTGAAGTGGAGGACCTTCACCTAATTCCAGCAGTGTTTCTGCATTTTGTGTTAGGCTGTCACTGAAATGGTCCTGGCACTGAGGATCAGAAATGGCCCTATGTTTCCCAGCTGACTGTGGTAACAATCTGGCTGAAGATAATACTCTCTGAACTGATGATGGCCCAAGTAGTTGGGTTTGAAGAAAAAAATCTGGGACATCTTTTGACACACTATGATTATGTCTGTAATGTCTTCCTGGACCATATCCTGTCCAGACTGGTGATCTCCCACACAAGTGCCATGGGCACCAGCTAGTCATCTTTCTTCCACAGAGTTAAATCACACAGAATCATAGAATCACCAAGGTTGGAAGAGACCTCAAAGATCATCAAGTCCAACCTGTCACCACAGACCAGGTTTTGGGTGGAAGTGGAGTGCTGGGTAGGAAATCTGTTCTTGTATGTCTGCAACAGATTCTTCAGCACAGGTACAGGTGCCTTGGGACTTTGCAGATCAATAAGGGACACATTTAACAAAATTGGGAACCTGTAGTGGTAGAGAGTGAGCAACTTGAATTTCAATATTAAGCTTGAGGTTTTTTTTCATTATTTAATTACAATTTTGTGGTATGTACTTTTCCTTCCTGATACCTCACTTTTTTCCCTCATACATAAAATAAAAAGAATGATACTGTCCTCCTTTTTGAAATACTTTAGAAATCCACTAAAGAAAAAAAGCAATTAAAAATTCATGCAGTAATGACACTTGAGATTGCTTTTGCAGTAGTTAATGTGCTTCAGATAAAATATATATTAATCGTTGAAATGAAAACTCATAAAGACTTGTACACTTAGGAAGCTATATTATATATGCAGTGACTTGTCAGTTGTGTATGGACTTATGGCATCTGACAAGAACCAAAATGGAAGACTGAGGAAGTGTCCTGTGGGGGAAAAAAAAAATAAATAAAAAAAACATATCAAAAAGGAAAAACACAATGTGCAGGATAATAGACCTAGAAAAGGAAAATGCAGAGTAAATATTGTAATGGTTTCTAATAGGGATACTTATCCAACTTTCATCATGCTACCTGCAAAAGGGTTACATAACATACAAATATTTATTTTCCTCATCAGTTTCAATTAATGTAGCATGATATCAAGCAAGTTCACCATTTGGCAATATCCAACAATCTCAGCTATACGTGATCCTTTCAGCATAATCAAATAATCACACTTCTGCAGAAGAAAAATATCATGCATGAAACAAAAACAAACAAGCAAACCAAAACAAAACCAAAAAGACAAACAGATGAGTGAAAACAAGAAGCTATGCAGAAACTAAGTGAACATGACCTCACGATTTTGGCAATACCCTCTCATTTATTAAGATTTTATAGCATATTCACTGCAAGAGGAAATTCTCCAGCTCCACAGTTGCTTCCTTCTCTTGCTTCACTCAAAAACAGTCAAAGATATTAAAACAGAAGCATGAAGATTTGCTTCCCAGAGTTGGTGTTTCACCATCATTCAGCTAGAGTGAGGCATCCTGGCTTATTCAGAAGGCATGTTTGGTCTGAACTATGACAAGCCTTTGTATTCATTAACACATCATTTATTGTTTGCTGCTATGAAGTGTGTATAAACATTCTTTAAAAGAGTGAGGCTATGTGATATGTTCTAGCCATGCACTGTAGTTAAGAAGACCAGACATCATGAACATCATTCAGTTTTTGTGGTTGCTGCATAGGATAGGTAATCTGCTATTGGGCCATTCAGTTTTCAAAAAGGGAATTTATAGAGGATGAGACCCCACACCCTGTCTGTTAATGGGATCTGAGGCAGAGACAAGCATCTACATTGTTGTCCTGTCTTCAGGGCAATTAGATTCTTTTGTTCTAGCAGCAGTGTGTTCGAATCACAGATCTCCACCACGGCAGTGCTCTCTCTCGCTCACTTCCTCTAATTTGGGATTTACTTTTTGGATAATCCCTGCCTTTTGGATTAAAAATTACAACTCCCGGGTATCGCTTCATCCAGCTAAGGTTTTAATGATTAGCGGCCCAGTGGTTTGTGAGTAGCTTAAGCTAATTTACCTGGTTATTTCTAGAGTTTGTAGCCTGTTTACCTGTTGCTTAACTCTGTTGTGAAGCCAAGGGGTCCATCTCACCACCCCAGGTGGTAAGTGATCCAGCCCCACCAACATGAAGGGGCCTCCACAAGTTCCCTCCAGTTTATCCATGTCTTTAGCCAGGGGCTCACATTCAGCCAGCTGCCCGGTAACACCCTAAAGCCTTCCCACACTGCTGTTCTCCAGCCACTCTGTCCTCATCATGGCTGGTTTCAGGGACCTTGCCTTGTTCAGAACAGGACTTCCTGACTTTCATGGGTTTGCTAACAGACCATTTCTGCAGGTCCCCCTGGCTCGGCTCTGAGGTGTGCTGAGTTGCATGGTGGCAGGTAATTAGACCTCTGAACATTGTACATGTAAGAGTTCCCAGTGAGACCTTACAAATTAATTCCAAAAACAAAAGCTTATGAATAAACATTAGGAGTAGCCATAATGCAGTCAAGCACTTTGTTGTAATATTCTGATTGTAAAAGTCACTGAGGAATACAGAGAATAGCTGTGTATAAGCTCAGAAACCTTGAAATAATTGCAGGGTTAGAGAGTAGCACACTCCCCTATCACTTCACTGATCTGATTAAACAGCCTCTTAAAAAAGGAAGGGAATGAAAATTAAAGTCTAATGTTGTACTCTATTTATTGTAAAGAAAATTACTTTGGCCTCCCATAGGAAGATAATAATTAAGGCAACAAAAGGGAAAAAATATCTGAAGATAGGCATCATTTTTTTGACATGTGCACGAAGAGCATCAGAGACTTTAATCTCTTTTGCCCCTTGTGGCATGTGCTTTGAAGGAGAAAAAGAAGAAAAGTCTCTTGAAGTGATGTAATCTGGAGAAGAATCGTGATCTTTCACTCCTGCCCCCAAAGGCACTCACAAAATATAGTCATTTCATATATTCAAACACTGTACTAATAACTACAGATCTGTGAGCAGTAGAAGAAAAAAAATTGTCTATGAAAGCTGTCTAGTTTGAAGCTTTTGTCAAAATTAAAGCTCTTAATCAATGGACTTGATAAAAAATAAAAACAAGCTGGGGGCAGAAAGGTGAAATTCTGGCAATGTGACAATGAAGGCAAGGAAAGAGTGAGATAATTTGTTTTATTCATAGCCTTTTGTTCAAGTGTTTCATTTCAGTTTTTATCTTTTAAATTTTGTTTACCACATATTTTGTTTTCTGAGTAACTAAGTAATGTGTTAAGTAGTTTACTGAATGGTTTTGCAATTCACTCTCTCTGCTTCAAATGCTGTAGAGTATACACAAGAATTTTTATAGAGGATTAGATAAACTTCCTTGACTTATACTAAAAACATATTTAAATAAAAATTCAGCAGAATTTTCAGCAGATGCTCAGTTCTCATGTGTACAGTAATTCTCATTTCCAAAATATTCAGATGTGTGAAGATCAGATGAGTACCAAAATTTACATTGAAATAACCTGCAGAGAAGGATTATGGCTTTTTTTTTCAGGGGTTACATTTTTACTCATTTTAAATAGTTTTACATAGCTTGACTTACAACTATGAATTATAGTAACTCTGTGGGCTAAGAAAAGCATTAGAAGTATAATATAATTGATTTTTATGTTCAAACATTTATAATGTTAGATTTTATGGAAAAAGTGAAGAGTGGCCTAGAAAGGAGCCATTTCTATGGGTGTCCTTATACCTAGAGAAAAATCGTAATTTAAACACACACTAAAATAACAAATACCAGGGCATCTAGAGAAGCAAACTTGCTTGGGTGACAACATTTTATTTCACAAACAAAAAAAAAGTGTTATAAACTGATATGTTTGTATTCTGCTTTGCTGTTTTCCCAATTGCAGATGATGGAAGAGAACTGAATTTATCAAAGGATGCTATTACAGCTGTGAAATATTATATGCTATTCTACACATAATGTAGATAATGCAATAGTGTTTTTGTGGATCACTCCAAGTCATAATTCCTGACTACTATAGGCATGTCCACAGAATAGGTCACAGTTTTGGGATGTCACAGCCCACTGAATAAAACAAAACACCATATTGTGCTGTCATAGCTACCTGAGTTGAAAAGCGGAGTAACAATTTATTGAGTAGATTAACATTTTTTTAAAAGTCCACTGCTGCAAAAGCTATTTTAATACTGTGGTGAAGGCACATTCTGCCTAGATACTAGATCTGGCCCCAGCATGTGGATAGGTTTCCCCTCCTTCAGGAGGAAGACAATTACCAAGTATGGGCAGAATTCCAGCTTCACGCTTTCTATAGGCTGAAGCCAGTTGTCTATGAGAGTGCCCATTGGTCAAACCCAGCCTCAAGGAACCTGTAAGTATCACCCCGTTGGTAAAGAAGTGCCCCCTTTCTTACTTTGTCTCTGTACTTGCTCAAGAGAACAGCCCTCGAGCCACAGCCTCTGCCATTGAGCTTGTTGTTGTTAGCTTCTATTATACATGCATGCATACTAAAGCCCCAGCATCGTGAGAAGCATTCCAGAGGGAGGTCCTTCACTGAACCTGAGAAGCCAGCGTCGCTACAGCCAGTCATATCTCCAGGAGAGCCCATCGTGCTATCGGAGGACTGGACCAGCCCCCGAGGGTAAGATCTGCCCAGTTGTCGGGGAGAAGGGACTTGATAGAGACCAAGTCCGCATATACTTAGCCCCGGGACTATTCCGAGCGTCCCGCTGTTCCTGTAAGCCCAGGAACGGAGAAGCCGCAGCTCAGCGCAGCCGCATTTTCTCTCTAAGGCTGTTTGCCATGGGGCCGACCCCATAGCTATCGTCCGACCGGGAACCTCTGAGCCCACCTACTGGCAACCGTCACCCCATCCTGCTGTGCGAGCCAACTCCCAGGGCCAACCCCACGGGCTGAACTCGACGAGGAACCAGTCCAGTGACAGTAGTCAGCCGGACCCCCACCTTGCTACAAACAACAGCTACAGAGTATCTTCCACGTGCATTCCATGCACTAGCACTCAGTTCAAAGTATCTGCGTGCAGCAGAGTAATCGCTGACGCACAGAAAGATTGCAATATTGCTGTATATAGCCAGAAGCCGCCCACGTTCTGCCGAGTCGCCATCTACTGGCCAAGCGGCAGAACTGCATCCTTCATTATATAAAATATAAAAATAGTCTGTAGATAGTTTAATTAAGTTCTAATCATAATACTAAGCCACTTATGGAATGTATTTCACGAACGTGCACTAGAACATTGTGGTGGAGTAGGAAGGTTCCCCCACACACACAAAAGAATTCCACAGCTAACTCAGCCGGAGAAGCAGATGAAAGCTGTATTTTACAAGCAGATATGGAATGCAATGAATATGTACAAAAATATACAATATTTACAGTATATACAGAAGTATACAGCAATGTATGTAATACAGGAAACCTTTCCCCAACCCCCCTGCGGCCAGGGGGTTCGGCCTGCCCCTCCCTTCTCCCTCCCTACCTCCCCTTTTTCCCAAAAGGGTTAGAGAGAAAGAGAAAGGAAGGTAATTAAAAGGGTGAAAACTTGTTAAAGCTCAAAGCGAATGCAAAAAGTTAGTTTTCTTATCTGGTTAGCAAGAATCGTAGAGAGAAACGAGCCAGCTCACAGTACAGGGGGAAGAAGAAGACTACTACTGACTGCCCTCCCCGACTGAAAGACTAAACAAGAAGCCACAGCCGGGTTCCACCAATGAAATTGGATTAGCATATCGTTGTTTTCATTTATATATCAAAATATTCGGCCAGAGTGTTCAGAAAGTGTCTCTTTCTTAAAGGCACAGCCTAAACCTGTCACAAACATGTATATAAGTTGTTGATTCATCAGTTATTAATAATTTTATAATTAATAAAAATTAATATTTTCATATTTCATATTAATAAATTTATTAACCTCTTCACAACAAATACCAGATGTATTCTTATCTAAGGCAGACAGGGACAAACCATTTGAAGCAGAGGATCACATTAGAAGAAAAGTACCATATGGCTATTCTTATGCTGCACGGGAGATAGGACTGCCACACTACTGTGCTGCAAGAAGTCAGCATCACAATGTAAATAAAGTTTTGGCCATAAAATCTTTATGGAAACTGTGCAATCCACCTCTGGCCATATGAAACCACTGAAGATTGCTAAATACTAAGATGTATGCAAGCAGTCTTTGGCTGTGTGGATGCACCCTACATGACATGCAGGTAGAGAAGGATATTATCAGACCAGCTGACAGTATGTAAATAATCTTCATGACTATGGAATACTGCTTACTGAAGAGTGAAATGATATTATATTGGTCATCACAAAATGTTTTTCTCCTAAATTAGTACTCACTACCTGTTGATGTTTAAAGAGTAATAATGCTGTGGGTTGAGGTGCACACAACTGATACTGGCTAACACATATATTTCCTGGTTTTAAATGTCTTTACATTTCTTTGTAAGACTAGGTATAGCTGAAACAATAATTGCCTTTATCTTGTAGGAACCCAAAAAGGGGGTGATAATGAAATGTTTAGGTGGCCTTCATGTCTGTGAGTCTGTTTTGATTGGGATTGGAATTATAAAAATATAGTTATCTTTATTTCCCAAAAAAAACACCCCAAAATTATGTACAAAACTAATTAAATTTATTTACAGGTCCTATTCAGTCACAAATTCTACATGGATGCTTATGGGTAACTTTAGTACAAGTTAGAGAATTCAGAAAATGGAAAAGGCTAACCCACAAAATTGCTTTACCCCACTTATAAAACCAGAGGCAATCCAGGACTCCAGGGAAAGCTGAGAATGCTGGTTGTACTCAGGAGGACAGAGAAGGGATTTGGAGATAGTCCCTAAAGTCTCTCTTCGGTGGCAGGCTCCAGAACTGCAAGTTTATAATCCAATGTGTAAATAGCAAGGCAAAAATCCAAAAGAAAAGGGACCCGCCACAATCAGTGTCCTTAGGCACAGCTCCCATGAGGCAAAAATTGTGGAGCAGCACTATCTGAGCAGTGCAAGTGAAGCCACGCTGCCAGCCTGTCCCAGCCAACAGCCACAGTTTAACGGGTCACTCCAGCAGCAGGCAGGGAGCAGGACTCCAGGGTAGGCAGGTCCAGAGAGAAGCGAGGTCCGAATGCTGATCTCTCCAATTTTGATGCAAATTCAGAGTGAGAGCAGAGCAAGTCCAAAAGAAGCAGCAAAATGAGAGCAAAAATGAGACCCAAAATTAGAGTGAGACTACTTTCAGAATACAGAATTAAGCATGTTGGAAAAGACCTTTGAGATCATCGAGTCCAACCTATCATCCAACAACATATAATCAACTAAACCATGGCACTAACTGCCTTATACAGTCTCTTTTTAAACACTTCCAGAGATGGTGACTCCACCACCTCCCTGGGCAGTCCATTCCAATGTCCAATAACTCTTTCTATGAAGAATTTATTCCTAACATCCAGCCTAAACCTCTCCTGGTGCAACTTGAGACTGTGTCCTCTCGTTCTGACACAGGTTGTCTGGGAGAAGAGACCAACACCAACCTAGCTGCAACCTCCCTTCAGGTTGATGTAGACAGCAATAAGGTCTCCCCTGTGCCTCCTCTTCTCCAGGCTAAGCAATCCCAGCTCCCTCAGCTTTCCTCATAGGCTTGTGCTCCAAACCCAGCACCAGCTTTGTTGTCCTTCTCTGGACACATTCCAGCAACTCAACATCTTTCCTAAACGGAGGGGCCGTGAACTGGACACAATACCCAAGGTGTAGCCTAATCAATGCTGAGTACAGGGGCAGAATGACCTCCCTGCTCCTGTTGGCCACACTATTCTTGATGCAGGCCAAGATACCATTGGCCTTCTGGGCCACCTGGGCACACTGCTGTCTCATGTTCAGCCTAATATCAACCAGTACCCCCAGGTCCCTTTCTGCCTGTCTGCTCTCCAGCCACTCTGACCCTAGCCTGTAGCACTGCATGAGTCTGTTGTGGCCTTCCCACAGACAAGTTTGCTCCCTGGAGCCCGGGTCAGAGATGTTACCAGAAGGCTGCCTAGTCTGGTACAGTCCTCTGATTACTATCCCCTAATATTTATGCAGGTAGGAAATGATGAAGTTGCAACCAGAGCTCCCAGGGCAATCAAAAAGGACTTCAAGGCCCTGAGTGAACTCATTGAGGGATCAGGGGTACAGATAATTTTTTCATCAATACTGTTACTTGCAGGAGGGAATACCAAAAGGAATAGGTCAGCAGCTGTAATCAACAAGTGGCTCAGAGGCTGGTGCTACCAAAACAGTTTTGGGATTTTTGATCTTTGGGAACTTTCTGTGGCACCAGGTCAGCTAGAAACAGATGGAATACATCTGTCCCATAGGGGAAGAAAGATCCTAGTACATGAGAATGGCCTATCCCCAGGAATTGGAAGGGAGTTGGCAGGTCTCATTGACAGGGCTTTAAACTAGATTAGAAGGGGGGGGAGGGCCTGAAACCAGTCCCCCTAGACAAGAGTCTGGGGATTTTAAGCTGGAGTCAGGAGTGAAACCAGCATCCCAGCTACAGTGCATGTAAACTAATGCACGCAGCATGGGTAACAAACAAGAGGAGCTGGAAGCCTTGTTGCAGCAGGAAAGATATGATGTAGTTGCCATCACGGAGACGTGGTGGGACGACTCGCATGACTGGAGCACTGCAATTGATGGCTACAGGCTCTTCAGGAGAGACAGGCAAGGAAGAAGGGATGGAGGGGTGGCCCTGTACATCAGGGAGGCTCTTGATGCCATTGAGCTAGAGATAAGGGATGATCGGGTTGAGTGCCTGTGTGCGAAAAATAGAGGGAAGACCAACAGGGCAGACATCCTGGTTGGAGTCTGTTATAGACCACCCAACAAGGATGAAGAAGTTGATGAATTATTCTATAGGCAGCTAGAGGCTGTCTCGAGATCGCCAGACCTTGTTCTTATGTGTGATTTTAACCTGCCTGATATCTGCTGGGAACTCAACAAGGCAGAGAGGAGGCAGTCTAGAAGGTTCTTAGAGTGTATGGAGGACAGCTTCTTATCCCGGGTGCTGTGTGAGCCTACCAGGGGTAAGGCTATGCTTGACCTCCTTTTTACAGATCGAGAAGGGCTGGTAGGAGATGTGGTGGTTGGAGGCTCTCTGGGGTCCAGTGATCATGAGATAATTGAGTTTTCAATATGCAGTCAAGCTAAGAGGGGCATCAACAAAACCTCCATGCTGGACTTCTGGAGGGTGGACTGCTGATTACTCAAGGAACTAACTCAGAAAGTACCTTGGGAAACAGCCCTTAAAAACAAAGGGGTTCAGGAGGGCTGGACCTTTTTCAAGAAAGAATTCTTGAAGGAGCAGGAACAGGCTGAGCTCCTGTGCCCAAAGATGAGCTGCCAGGGTAGATGGCCAGCATGGTTGGGCAATGAAATTCTGGGTGAATTAAGGGAAAAAAAGAGGGTGTATATCTTTTGAAGGACAGTGAGGAAACCCATGGAATGTTTAAGGATTTCGCTAGGTCATGCAGGAAGAAAATGAGAGAGACAAAAGCCCATTTAGAGCTTAGACTGGCTACTGCTGTGAGGGACAACAAAAATCCTTCTACAAATATGTTAATAGCAAGAGGAGGGGCAAGGACAACCTCCACTCCTTGGTGGACATGGAGGGGAACATAGTAACAAAAGATGAGGAAAAGGCAGAGGTACTTAACACCTTCTTTGCCTCAAATTTCAATGGCAGGATAGGTTGTCTTCCAGACAACTGGCCTCCTGAGCTGGCAGACCGAGGCAGGGAGCAATATAGTTCCCCTGTGATCCAGGAGGAAGGAGTTAGAGACCTGCTTAGCCACTTGGATCCCCACAAGTCCATGGGACCAGATGCGATCCATCCTAGCGTGCTGAGAGAGCTGGCAGATGAGCTGGCCAAACCACTCTCCATCATTTTTCAACAGTCCTGGCTCACTGGAGGGGTCCCAGATGACTGGAAGCTGGCAAACGTGGTGCCCATCCACAAGAACGGCTGGTTGGATAAGCCACGGAATTACAAGCCTGTGAGCATGACCTCAGTGCCAGGCAAGATTATGGAAGAGGTTATCTTGAGTGCAATCACTCAGCACTTACAGGATGTCCAAGGGATCAGGCCCAGCCAGCATAGATTTAGGTAGGTCAGGTCCTGCTTGACCAACCTGGTCTCCTTCTGTGATCAGGTGACTTGCCTGGTGGATGTGGGAAAGGCTGTGGATGTAGTCTACCTGGACTTCAATAAGGCCTTTGATACTGTCCCCACAGCAAAATCCTGGTTAAGCTGTCAGTCCATGGGTTGGACAACAGCACTCTGAGCTGGGTTAGGAACTGGCTGGAGGGCCGAGCCCAGAGAGTGGTGGTGAATGGTGCCACAGCCAGCTGACAGCCACTCATTAGTGCTGTCCCCCAGGGATCAGTACTGGTCCCCATGCTCTTTAATATCTTTATCAATGATCTGGATGAGGGCATTGAGTCCATCATCAGTAATTTTGCAGATGACACCAAGCTGGGGGCAGGTGTTGATCTGTTAGAGGACGGAGGGCTCTGCAGAGGGACCTTGACAGGCTGGACAGATGGGCGGAGTCCTATGGCACTCCTTGCAACTCCTCTTGCTATTAATATTTTTGTAGAAGGATATTTTTTTGTCCATCATGGAAGCGACCAGTTTAAGCACTAAATGTGCTTTTGCCTCTCTCATTTTTTACCTACATGACCTAGCAACATTCTTAAACATTCCGTGGGTTACCTCACCTTTCTTCCAAAAGTGGTTGACCGTCTTTTTTCTGTTAATTCATTCAGAAGGTCATTGCACATCCAGGCCAGCCGTCTACCCTGGCGGCTCATAGTATCATAGTATCAGTCAGGGTTGGAAGGGACCACAAGGATCATCTAGTTCCAAGCCCCCTGCCATGGGCAGGGACACCCTACACTAGATCAGGCTGGCCAGAGACTCATCCAGCCTGGGCTTTTCAACACCTCCAGGGATGGGGCCTCAACCACCTCCCTGGACAACCCATTCCAGGCCTTCACCACTCTCATGGTGAAGAACTTCTTCCTCACGGCCAGCCTGAATCTCCCTACCTCCAGCTTTATTTCATTCCCCCTAGTCCTATCACTACCTGATAGCCTGAGAAGTCCCTCCCCAGCCTTCTTGTAGGTCTCCTTCAGATACTGGAAGGCCACAGTGAGGTCACCTCGGGGCCTTCTCTTCTGCAGACTGAACAGCCCCAACTCCTACTGTCTGTCCTCACAGGAGAGGTGCTCCAGCCCTCTGATCATCCTTGTGGCCCTTCTCTGGACACCTTCCAGCACGTCCAGATCCCTCTTGTAATAGGGGCTCCAGAACTGGATGCAGTACTCCAGGTGGGGTCTCACCAGGGCTGACCCTTTCTTGACCTGCTGGCTACACTTCTCTTGATGCAGCCCAGGATCTGATTGGCTTCCCGGGCTGCAAGTGCACATTGAAAGCTCATCTTCCAGCACATAGGCACAGCATGTTCCTCCTCCTTTGAGATTACTTTCTTGAAGTTTGTTCAGCCCTTCTGGACCCCTTTGTTTTTAAGGGCTGTTTCCCTTCTGAGTTAGTTCCTTTAGTAATCTGAAGCCCACACTCTGGAAGTCCAGAGTAGAGGTTTTGTTTATGCCCCTCTTAGCTTGACTGCATATTGAAAAATCAATTATCTCATGGTCACTGGACCCCAGACAGCCTCCAACCACCACATCTCCCACTAGCCCTTCTCTGTTTGTAAAAAGGAGGTCAAGCAAAGCCTTACCCCGGTAGGCTTACACAGCAGCTGTGATAAGTATCTATCCTACATACACTCTAACAACCTTCTAGACTGCCCCTGTACTCAGCACTGATTAGGCCACACCTTGAGTACCGTACCCAGTTCTGGGCCCCTCAGTTTAGGGAAGATGTTGAGTTGCTGGAATATGTCCAGAGAAGGGCAGCAAAGCTGGTGAGGGGTTTGGGGCACAAGCTCTGTGAGGAGGGGCACCCCATCACATTTCTCTAATGGCAGCTACATCATAACTTTCCTGCTGCAACAGGCTTCTAGCTCCTCTTGTTTGTTACCCATTGTGAGAGACTAAAGCTTGTCTCTGTGATATGACTCAACAAAAATAAAATCACCTTTGCTGCTTGCCCAGACAATAGTTGATGTGTATTGGACAGAGCCACTGGAATGACTCTTGGCAGAATCCAACGGCATGAGATTTAACACATCCAAGTGCCGGGTTCTGCACATTGGCCACAGCAACCCCAGGCAGTGCTACAGGCTGGGGTTAGAGTGGCTGGAGAGCGGCCAGGTAGAGAGGGACCTGGGGGTACTGGTTGATGGTAGGCTGATCATGAGCCTGCAGTGTGCCCAGGCAGCCAAGAAGGCCAATGGCATCCTGGCCTGCATCAGGAACAGTGTGACCAGCAGGACCAGGGAGGTCATTCTGCCCCTGTACACTGCACTGGTTAGGCCGCACCTTGAGTTCTGTGGCAAGTTCTGGGCCCCTCAGTTTAGGAAGGATGTTGACTTGCTGGAACGTGTCCAGAGAAGGGCAACGAAGTTGGTGAGGGTTTTGGAACACAAACCCTATGAGGAGAGGCTGAGGGAGCTGGAGTTACTTATCCTGGAGAAGAGGAGACTCAGGGGTGACCTTATTGCTCTCTACAACTACCTGAAGGGAGGTTGTACACAGGCAGAGGTTGGTCTCTTCTCCCAGGCAGCCAGTACCAGAACAAGAGGACACAGTCTCAGGCTGCACCAGGGGAGGTTTAGACTGGATGTAAGGAAGATGTTCTATACAGAGAGAGTGATTGCCCATTGGAATCGGCTGCCCAGGGAGGTGGTGGAGTCACCATCATTGGAGGTGCTCAGGAGGAGACTTTATGGGGTGCTTGGTGCCATGGTTTAGTTGTTTAGGTGGGTTGGATTAGTTCATGGGTTGGACATGATGATCTTGAAGGTGTCTTCCAACTTGGTTTATTCTATTGTATTGGGAATGTGCAAGGATAAAGATTGCTCACTGGACTACAGCTGGCCTGACAACAATGGACCAAGGCCTCTGTTATAGATACCTTCAGGAATATGCATAAGACAAGATCATCTCCACCCAGCAGGTACCCCAGAAAGGAAGGATGGTAAGACAGTGGATTCACCACTTGGCCCCTCATGGTTATTTGGTGTGTGGGCAGGTAAATGGAGAAGGAGGAGGTGGAGGACCCCCCTTCCCCTTCCTCCAGACCCCTGTCCAAACACAAAGGAATACACAGCAAGATTTCCTGGGGAACCTGGACTCTTACCTAACAACAGTTTCCTGAGGGACAATATTTTAACACAAACCTAGGGACTAAAAAAACTGTATAAAAAGACTTGAGTGACTACTGTCTTGGCAGAAGAAAAACACAGAAGGAAAACACAGATGAAGGAAAACACCAGAAGAAAAGATCTGGACAATGCCACCGAGAAGGAAAAACAGAGACCAAGACATCTCCATGTAGCTTGGAAGAAGCAGACCAAGAGGAACCCTCTCTCCGTGTCCTAAGTTCTGCCTGCTGCAACTCATGGAGCTGAAGAGGCTGCTCAGAGGACAACACAGCCAAAGATGCAGCACCCTTCCTCTACAGACCCAACATTTCCTCTGCATCCAAAGCTGCAGCACTGTTCTTCCACAGACTCAAACTGTCTGGGGGTTGCAGGGTGTGGTAATATAATTCCTTTCCTCTTCTCCCTATTCTCCCTCTCACTCTCTATCCTCTCTCTCTTCCCTTCTGATCCATCCACTTTATTTGTGTAATAAACAGTCTAGCTGTTGATATTTTGGCCTCATTTGTGCCTCTAATTTCATAACACGGGAATAGTCAAAAGAACTGAATCTCTTTCCCTCTCCAGACCGAGACACCCATACTGTATGCATTAGTGTACATGCATTTCAGCTGGGCTGCTGGTTTCACCCCTGACTCCAGCTTACTGCCCTCAGACTCCGGTCTGGGGGTAGTGGTTTCAGCCCCTTCCCCTGTTGTGAAGAGGTTTTTGAATTTATTAATATGAAATATGAATTATGAAAATATTATTTTAATTATCAAATTATTAATAACCGATGAATCAACAACTTATATACATATTCTAGTGCACATTCGTGAAATACATTCCATAAGTGGCTTAGTATTATGATTAGAACTTAATTAAACTATCTACAGACTATTTCCATATTTTATATAACGAAGGGTGCAGTTCCGCCGCTTGGCCACTAGATGGCGGCTCAGCGGAACGCGGGCAGCTTCTGGCTATATACAGCAATATTACAATCTTTCTGTGCATCAGCGATTACTCTGCTACACGCGGGTACTTTGAACTGAGTGCTACTGGATGGAAAGCATGTGGAAGATACTCTGTAGCTGTTGTTTGTAGCAAGTTAGAGGTCCGGCCGACTTCTGCCACTGGACTGGTTCCTAGTCAACTTGGACAGTGGTGTTGGGTACTGTCTCCTCTCTCCGCAGCAGTGGAGAGGGAATACTGGAACCTGGGCTTAGCTCGGAAGCAGGTTCCCTTCAGGACTCGGTCGGTTCCCTCCAGACAATAGGGATTTGTCCTGGTTGGGTTCGCTCTGTGGGGGTCGGCCCTGGGGTGACGAGTCTCGGGGCTGATGTAAACAGCCTCAGAGAGAGAATGTGGCTGGACTGAGCTGCGGCTTCTCATTTACTGGGCTTAAAGGAACAGCGGGACACTCAGAGTAGTCCTGGGTTTGGTGCAGTATAGCCACACTTAAGTCTTCCCTGAGATTTACAGGGCTCAGAGCGGCACACGTGGCAGCTCTTCTCCCACTATGGCGGGGCTAGGTATATGCGGACTAGGTCACAATCAAGTCCCTTCTCCCCAACAGCTGGGCAGATCTTACTCTCGGGGGCTGGTCCAGTCCTCCGATAGCACAATGGGCTCTCCCGGTCGGTACGACTGGCTGTAACAACGCTGGCTTCTTGGGCTCAGTGAAGGTCCTCCCTCTGGGGTGATCCTCACTATCAGAATGCTTCTCACGATGCAGAGACTTCAGTATGTGTGCATGTATGATAGAAGCTAACAACAATAAGCTCAATGGCAGAGGCTGTGGCTCGAGAGCTGCTCTCTCAAGCAAGTACAGAGACAAAGTGAAAGAGGGGGCAACTTGTTTACCAACAGGGGTAATACTTATAGATTCCTCGAGGCCGGGTTTGACCAATGGGTGCACTCATAGACAACTGGCTTCAGCCTATAGAAAGCGTGAAGCTGGAATTATGCCCATACTTGGTAATTGTACAAGCACTGCATGTGCTGAGTGCGTGCTGGCCTGGCTAATGCCTTGGCTTTTGTCTTCTTCCTGAAGAAGGGGAAACCTGTCCACATGCTGGGACCGGATCTAGTATGTGTGCAGAATGTGCCTTCACCATATCCCCCTTCAAATCTAGTTTAAAGCCCTGTCAATGACACCTGCCAACTCCCTTCCTAGAACACTTTTCCCTCTGTGGGATAGGCTGTTCTCATGTACTAGGATCTTTCTCCCCCTCTGGGATGGATGTACTCTATCTGTTGCTAGCAGACCCAGTGCCACAGAAAGTACCCCAAGATTAAAAACCCCAAAATTCTGTTGGTGGCACCAGCCTCTGAGCCACTTGTTGATTACAGCTGCTGACCTGTTCCTTTCAGCATTCCTCCTGCAACTAAGTATATTCATGAAAAGATTACCTGTGCCCCTGACCCCTCAACTAGTTTTCCCAGAACCTTGAAGTCCTTTTTGATTGCCTTGGTGCCTCTGTTTTCAACCTCATTGCTCCCTACCTGCATAACTATTGTTATAGATGACTCCAGGTAAAAGTTTTTGGTAACAGTTTTATTAGCACTAAAAGATCTTAAAAAGGTAATAAAAGACCATAAAAGCAGCATGCTGGGCTTGAGAAGAGACAAAACTCCACCTCCACAGCAGCTTTACAATAGCTTTCTTCATCTTATATAGTTACATCAGCTACATAAACAAACTTATGCTAAATAGAAGGCAGGCATGTGATAATGAGTCTTAGAATAGGTGATCAAATCCCTTCTCCCTACATTAAGTGTGGTAAGGGTCAAAGTATCCACTTGCACGCATGTTCAGTCGTCCAGGTTTCTTATCTAAAGAAAACAAATTCTCAGTTCTTCTCCTCAGCCTTGGGGTCTCCAATTAGCCAAACACACTGTCTCTGTTTAAGTCTGTAAAACATGCAGCTCCCCCTTTGTCCTCAAAACAGGCTCCTGCAAGCTCCTGACCCACAGTCCCAGTGCACTCTGAATTCTCTACCTTTAACACAAATCACAGAATCACCAGTATATTCATAACACTATCAAGGGATAGTAATCAGAGGGCTGTACCAGACTCAGCAGCCTTCTGGTAACATCTCTGACCTGGGCCCCAGGGAGGCAGCAGACTTCCCTGTGGGAAGGATCTGGTGGATTTATGGGGCCCTCTGTTCCCCTCAGATGAGAATCACCAATAACAATTGCCCTGCTCTGTTCTTTAAGGGAACAAGTCCTGATGTTGGGGGTGGGCTGTTGTGCTTTAGGCAACACCTTGGATGGTGTGTCTTCTGTCTTCTCAATCACCTTACCCTCAACTTCCAGTGCCCCGTATTTGTTTTGCATGGGCAGCTGAGAAGGTGAGAGGAGCTGTGAGGGTTTTATCTTGCCTCTCCTAACAAGGACCTGAATCCATTCCCTGCTGCTTCTTGTATCACCTCCCTCTGCTAGGGGAGTCTGCAGAACCTGGTTCCTCAAATCCAACTCCCTTTCACATTCCCATACTGTCCTAAGTCTATCAACTTCTTCCATCAGTTCAGCCAGTAGGTTAAGCAGATAATCGAGCTGCTCACACACAATGCAGGTGTTATCTCCACTGCCCTCCATTTCAGGTGCCAGGCTCCAGCACTCTCTGTAGCCAGTTGCCTGTCTTTGACTCTGAAAAGAATGTAAACACCTTGTAACTGAAGAAGAGAAAATAGGCAGAATTTGGTTGGATGTGTTAAAATATTGTTTTGTTATTTTGACCTATTGTATGCCATAATTACACACATGCCAGTAGAAAATAACCAATTTAGATGTGTCACATGTGCCTTCTGATAGACTATATAACTTTGCTGTATAACGTAGTAAACGTCTTTGCCTCCTTACATCTTGTCCTGGAAGCTGTGCTCAGGGTAATAGAATAACTATATTACAACAGACACCTGCCTGCATGAGTTCGACCTCAGTCTGAGTCAACACAGATCTTTTGAAAACAGCTTTGTGGCAAGTTACAACCATCCCTATCCCTGGCCACATGACCTAACTGGAGAACAATTCAGGAATGAGCCCTCGTGACTTGACACCTCCCTCCCTCTGCTGGTCTCTGTCCATGCTGCACTGGTCTCTCAGGAGAGGAAAGCTGGCTTGGAGGATGGGGTCGATGTGCCACTCCTCACAGTGTGCTGCCCTGGTGCTGCCTCGGTGTGGTGGTTTAGGCTGGGTGCTGGCCTGGATGCCACTGCACAGGCCACACCTGGGAGGTTCCAAAAGGGGGACCAGCCCAGTGGGTGATCACAGGAAGCCAGGTATTTCACCCATAATTCCCTGCTCCCCTATAAAACATCAAGTGTGGGGTCCTCTCGCTCTCTTTCCTCCCTCACCGCTGCCTAGGTAAAATGGCGTGAACTGCCTCCCTCAGGCCTGCCCAGGCCCAAGGTTGGGTTGGGGGAGAAAAAAGAGCCCTGGGGGTGGTTTGGGTGTACCCCCAGGTGGGGATGGGATATTCTTGGGTGTGTTTTGGGATCTCGCTCTCTCTTTGTCATGGTGCTTGTGGTTTTCTGTAAAACTTTCATTGTTTTTCCATTTAAACTTTACACCATTTTTGCAATCTGCTTTGTCTGAGTCTCTCTTTTGCCCGCCCCTCTGCTAGTAGATTATGACACTTCCAACACTCCTATAGATACATGATCACAAGTAGTTCATGATCTTATTGTGACTTGGAAAAGAATTAATCAACATGCTATGGAGGAAATAGGAGACGACTTAATAGCTCTTCCTGTGTTTGTTAATGCGCTATTTTTGAACCAGTGGCATGGCCACTAATGAGAGGCTTAAGAAAGACAGTTGCTGAACATGGTCTGAGTTTGCCTTACCCTCCGAGTCTTATAAGAACTGCCTTTATGCCACTCTTAACACCATTTTATATTACTTCAATTATTGGAGTAATATTAACACTGATGCAGTTGGCTGTTTTTGATACAAAGTAGCATAGGCTATGTCACACAGCAGCAACTGAAAATGCACGAAGACCACACGGGGATCCTTTACAGAATGTCACAGAGGCACAATTATTGGGTCTAGCACCACACACAGACCCACTTCAAGCAGGCTGGCACTGAGATATTCTCAAAGTAAACAACTTGCAGAGCAAGAATTATGCCATGTTCCTGATTTGAGAAAGCCTACTTTACTATTCACATCTATTAATCAAAGTCCATCAGAAACTTTTCTGCAGTTCACAAGTAGATTAAAAGATGCAACAGACAGACAAGTTGAGAATGAGGAAGCAAGAGAAACTTTACTCAGTAGGCTTGCCACTGAGAGTGCAAATGCAGAGTGCAAGAAAATGCTACTCCCGCTAAAGGACCTACAATTGTAGAAGTGATAGAGGCGTGTCAGAAAATGAATTCTGCAACAGCAGATTTACAGGCTATGGACATTAATGTAGCTTCCATGATGGCTGGTGAATTCACCACAGGTCTTAAAATTTCTCCAGTATGTTTTAATTGCAGACAAAAAGAACATGTGAAGTGAAATTGGACTATGAGATGACAGCCTGTTAGTTTTCAGCAAAATATCTTTTGTTTCAAGAGCCAGAAAGGGAATAATTTCTCTCACCAGTGTCATGCTAAATGTGATATTTATGGAAATCCTTTATCATCTCTTACGGGAAACAGGCAGCAAAGCGTGGGGAGGGATACACGATGATACAAAATCCCGCCTTTAAACAATCATTAACTCTTTCCTCCCAGCCACGGAGGAAAGCGCTGGATTGGATCTTACCACAGCACAATCAGCTACCTATGGTCCTATAGGTAGAGGGCTTAATGCCTTGCTCATAGGCCGTTCAAGTGCTACCTTAGAAGGACTATTTGTGCTGCCTAGTGTAATTGATTCTTATTTTGTAGGTCAGATACAAGCCTTAGTGTGAACTCCATTCCCTCCTGTCTTTCTTCCATCAGGAAGCATTATTGTACAACTTGTACCTTTTGAAAATCATGTGAGCAATGTAGGTGGAAAAAAGAGAGGAACAGATGGCTTTGTATCTACAGGAAAACCTGAAATACTAGACTCAGACTTTACCTAGTAAAAGGCCTTTGTTAACCTGCCAACTTCTATTTAAAGATGCAAAACCTTCCTAGGTTCAGATTTGTGGTATGATTGACACAGAAACTGACATGACCATTATTTCAGCAAAGGACTGGCTGAGTTCCTGGCCTTTGGTGAAAACTTCAGATGTACTTTCTGGTATTGGAGGAGCAGCAGTGGCCATGTATGTACAAATTGTGAGTCCAGAAGGGCAGATTGCCACCACTTGCCCATATGTCTCCACAGCAGAAAAATGTAACCTGTAGAATGATACAAGACCAAGATATGGAACCTTTACAACCAGCAATGCTTTCATCCACCATGATACCTAAGGTTTGGAACATTATAGTCATAGACTTAAAGGATTGTTTTTTTCACTATTTTTCTTAATCTGGAGGATAGACACAAATTTGCTTTTTCTGTTCCTTCCATCAATCAGTCAGAACCTTTACAGAGATTTCAACAGGAGTGCTTGCCCCAGGGAATGAAAAACAGTCCAAGTATTTGTCAAAAATTTGTAGCTGAATCTCTCTGTGAAATAAGAAAATTGTTTCCAGATTGTTTTTGCTTGCATTACATAGATTATATTGACTATGGAATCTAATCCAGCCCTCTGACTATTACCCATTGCTGGTTATCCAAGCTGGAAGCGATGAGATCAATAAGAAGGGCACCAGGACAATCAAAAAGGAATTCAAGGCCCTCAGACAATTGATTGATGGGGCAGGAGCTCAAGTGGTGGTCTGCTCAGTTCCTTCAGTGGCAGGGGGTACACTGAAAGGAGCAGGAGAACCCATGACATCAACAAATGGCTCACAGTGCCAGCAGCAGAATTTTGGGTTCCTTGATCAAGGGGCAACTTTTACCACACCTGACCTGTTGGACCTAGATGGGGTGAATTTATCTAGAAAGGGCGTGAGGACCCTAGCACTAGAGTTGGCAGGGCTCATTGGGCATTGGGAGGGCTTTAAACTAGGTTTGAAGGGGGTGGGTGAGGAAACCAGTCTCTCTGGAGAGGAGAGAGAGGGACATAAACTAGAGTTAGATGACAAATCACCAGCCCAGCTGAAGTGTGTGTCTACCAATGCACACAGTATGGGTAACAAACAAGAGGAACTGGAAGTCTTGGTTCACCAGGAAAACTATGATGTAGTTGCCATTACAGAAACATGGTGGGACAATTCACAAAATTGGAGTAGTGCACTGGGTGGTTACAAGCTCTTTAGGAGAGACAGGTGAGGGAGAAGAGGAGGAGGGTTGGTCCTGTATATTAGCGAAACTCTTGATGACACAGAACTTGAGGTTGAGGATGAAAGGACCTGGGGGTTAAAATCAGAGGGAGAGCTAACAAAACTGGCATCCTAATTGGAGTCTGTTATAGACCACCCAACCAGGATGAAGAGGCAGATGAAATATTCTATAAGCAGCTGAAGGCTGTCTCAAGATCATTAGACCTTGTCCTTGTGGGCAACTTTAACCTTCCAGACATCTGCTGGGAACTTAACTCAGCAGAGAAGAGGCAGTTCAGAAGGTTCTTAGAGTGTATGGAGGACAGCTTGATGCAGCTGTTAAGTGAGCCTACCAGGGCTGCTACCAGACCTGCTGCTGTCAAATAGAGAAGGGCCGGTGGGAGATTTGATGGTAGGAAGCTGTCTAGGATGCAGCAACCATGAGATAGTAGAGTTTTCAATATGCAGGGAAATAAGGAGGAGCAATAACAGAACCTTTACTTTGGACTTCCAGAGGGCAGACTTCAACTTATTAAAGCAACTAATTCAGAGAGTACCCTGGGCAGCAACCCTTAAGAACAAAGGGGTCTAGGATGGTTGGACCTGCTTCAAGCAGGAACTCTTGAAGGCACAGAAACAGGCTGCGCCCATGTGCCGAAAGATGAGCCGCTGGGGAAGGGGACCAGACTGGATGGGCAAGCAGTTCTTAAAGGAATTAAGGGAAGAGGGTGTATTGCCTTTGGAAATGGGGGAAGGCAACTCGTGATATGTTTAAGGACGTTTTTAGATTATGTAGGAGAGTAATTAGAGAGGCAAAAGCTCAGTTAGAACTCAAGCTGGCCACTTCTGTGAAAGACAATAAAAAGCATTTTTATAAATATATTAATGCTAAAAAGAGGGGAAAGAAAACCTCCACTCTTTATCAGACCTGGAGGAGAACATTGTAAATAAAGATAAGAAGAAGGCTGAGGTACTAAATACTTTCTTGCCTCCATTTTCAACAGTCAGGCAGGAGGACTTCAGGATAACTGGCCTCCTGAATGGTTGATGGGGTCAGGGAGCAGTATAGTTCCCCTGTGATCCAAGAGGAAGTAGTCAGAGACCTGCTTAGCCACTTGGATCCCCACAAGTCCATGGGACTGGATGGGATCCATTCTAGGGTACTGAGAGAGCTGGCAGATGACCTGGCCAAGCCACTCTCTGTCATTTTTCAGCAGTCCTGGCTCACCAGAGAGGTCCCAGATGATTGGAAATTGGCCAATGTGATGCCCATCCACAAGAAGGGCTGGTTGGGTGATCCAGGGAATTACAAGCCTGTCATCCTGACGTCAGTGCCAGGCAAGATTATGGAGAAGATCATTTTGGGGGCAATCACAGAACACTTGCAGGATGGCCAAGGGATCAGGCCTAGACAACATGGATTTAGGAAGGGCAGGTCCTGCCTGACCAACCTGATCTCCTTCTGTGATCAAGTAACCCACCTGGTGGATGTGGGGAAGGCTGTGGATATAGTCTACCTGGACTTCAGTGAGGCCTTTGATGCCGTTCCCCACAGCAAACTCCTGGACAAGCTGGCAGCTTGTGGCTTGGACAGCAGCATTCTGCACTGGCTTAGGAACTGGCTGGAGGGCCGAGCCCAGACAATGGTGTTGAATGGTGCCACATCCAGCTGGCAGCCAGTCACTAGTGGTGTTCTCCAGGGATCAGTGTTGGGCCAAATCTTATTCAATATCTTTATCGATGATCTAGATGAGGGGATTGAGTCCACCATTAGTAAGTTTGCAGATGGCACCAAGTTGGGAGCTGGTGTTGATCTGTTAGAGGGTAGAAGGGCTCTGCAGAAGGACCTTGACAGGCTGGACAGATGGGCACAGTCCAACATGATGGCATTTAACAAGTCCAAATGCAGGTTCTGCACATTGGCCACAACAACCCCATGCAGTGCTACAGGCTGGGGTCAGAGTGGCTGGAGAGTGGCCAGGCAGAAAGGGACCTGGGGGTACTGATTGATAGCTGGCTGAACATGAGCCAGCAGTGTTCCCAGGAGGCCAAGAAGACCAATGGCATCCTGGCCTGCATCAGAAATCTTGTGGCCAGCAGGAACAGGGAGGTCATTCTGCCCCTGTACTCAGCACTGGTTAGGCCACATCTTGAGTGCTCTGTCCAGTTCTGGGCCCCTCAATTTAAGAAGGACATTGAGACTCTTGAACGTCCCCAGAGAAGGGCAACAAAACTGGTGAGGGCTTCGGAGCACACCCCCTATGAGGAGAGGCTGAGGGAGCAGGGGTTGTTTAGCCTGGAGAAGAGGAAGCTCAGGGGAGACCTTATTGCTCTCTACAACTACCTGAAGTGAATTTGTAGCCAGGTGGGGGTTGGTCTCTTCTTCCAGGCAATCAACACCAGAACAAGAAGACACAGTCTCAAACTGCACCAGGGGAGGTTTAGGATTGAGGTGAGAAGAAAGTTCTTCTTAGAAAGAGTTATTTGCCATTGGAATGGGCTGCCCAGGGATGTGGTGGAGTCATTGTCCCTGGAGATGTTCAAAAAGGGGATTGGACGTGGCACTTCAAGCCACAGTTTAGTCAGTCCTGAGGTGTTGGGTAATAGGTTGGACTTGATGATCTCTGAGGTCTTTTCCAACCTTATTGATTCTAGGATTCTATGATATACTTGTCATTTCTTCAGATAAAAATCAGTTATAGCAAATAGCTATGCAAATACAAGAAGCTTTACAAAGTGAGAGCTTAAAATTGCTTCAGACAAAGTTTCAACAATTTCTCCCTGGAAGTATCTAGCTTAGAAAAATCTAGATCAAAACATTGAACCACAGCACATTAAATTAAAAATGACTGTAAAAAAATTGAATGATATGCAGACATTGCTAGGAACAATAAATTGGATGCATCTATATTTAGGGATTACTAATACTGAACTCACTTCACTTTTTGATTTGTTAAAGGGTGACAATTATTTGTTACCACCCCAACACTTAACTCCTGAAGCTGAGCAGGCTGTTTCCAAAATTGAAAGAGCTTTGACACAAAGGAAAGTTCATAGGCAACATATAGATCATCCTATTCTGTTGTTTGTTTTTGTGACTCTTTGCCAAGTTTATGGACTTGTAGGCCAGTGGATATCATCCCTGAGTGATCCTTTAATTATCCTAGAATTTATTTTTTTGCTGAATCAACCCAAAAAAAACATTTATACTAAAATTCAAATGATATCAGGTGTTATCATGAAAGGCCGTTAAAGAATTTCACAAATTTTTGGACAAGAACCATCCACAATTTATATCTCCATAACTACAGATTATTTAGATTGATGTCAGGCAAATAGTTTACCTTTACAGGTAGCCTTGGAAGGCTATCCAGGAAAAATTGATATACATTTTCCAGCACATAAATTACTGAATTTTTGCAAAGACATTGTGTTAGTTTCCAAACCATTGTGTCAGTCAACCCCAGGCAGCGCTACAGGCTGGGGTCAGAGTGGTTGGAGAGCGGCCAGGCAGAGAGGGACCTGGGGGTGCTGGTTGATGGGAAGCTGAACATGAGCCAGCAGTGTGCCCAGGCAGCCAAGAGGGCCAACCGCATCCTGGCCTGCATTAGGAATAGTATGGCCAGCAGGAGCAGGGAGGTCATTGTGCCCCTGTACTCTGCTTTGGTTAGGCCGCACCTTGAGTACTGTGTCCAGTTCTGGGCCCCTCAGTTTAAGAAGGACATTGAGACACTTGAACGTGTCCAGAGAAGGGCAACAAGGCTGGTGAGAGGCCTTGAGCACAAGCCCTATGAGGAGAGGCTGAGGGAGCTGGGGCTGTTTAGCCTGGAGAAGAGGAGGCTCAGGGGTGACCTCATTGCTCTCTACAACTACCTGAAGGGTGGTTGTAGCCAGGAAGGGTTGGCCTCTTCTCCCTAGCAACCAGCACCAGAACAAGGGGACACAGTCTCAAGCTGCAACAGGGGAAGTTTAGGCTCGAGGTGAGGAGAAAGTTCTTCACCGAGAGAGTGATTCGTCATTGGAATGGGCTGCCCGGGGAGGTGGTTGAGTCTCCGTCCCTGGAGGCATTCAGGAGGGGACTGGATGTGGCACTTGGTGCCATGGTCTAGTTGTGAGGTTATGGTTACAGGTTGGACTCGATGATCTTCAAGGTCTCTTCCAACCTTGGTAATTCTATTCTATTCTAATCTCTTATCAAAACTGGATTGCTGATTTTATTGATTGCTTTTGTTATATTGCTAATTTTACGCTGCTTGCTTTTATGTATGCAAAAAATGTTAGAAAGATCAATTAATATCTTGTTATTGTTAAAAAAAAAAAAAAAAACAAAAGGGGGAAATGTAGGGGAAGATTTGACTTTGCTCAAATTTGAGAAGGTTATGTTTGGTCTCTAACTTAGAAGAGACTGTAAACATCTTGTAACTGAAGGGAGAAACTCGGCAGAATTTGGTTGGATGTGTTGGAATACTGTTTTGTTATTTTACCCTATTGTATGCCTTAATTACATGCATGTCAATGGAAAATAACCAATTCAGATGTGACACCTATGCTTTCTAAAAGAGTGTATAACCTTGCTGTATAGTGTAATAAACATCTTCACCTGATAACATCTTGGCCTGTAGGCTGTGCTTGTAGTGACTTTAGGGTCAAACACCAAAACCTTTTTACGACATTAAACTTTTAAACATAACTAGAGGATAAATAATATCAACAAAAATTGTAACAAAATACTACACTTATGATTATTAGATAATACTGGGTGACAGAAAAAGCAGACTTTTACATGCTGTACTCACGCTATACTCACTCTGAGGATCTAAGGGATTGCATTTATTAAGGTCATATACCTGAATGTAGTCTCTAAAAGCTGCTTATGTCCTCATGTAGCTTTTTGACAGCTATCTTGCCTTTACTCCCATGATTTCTACAATTTTCTCACATATTTCTTATGTTTTGTTATTCTCTGCATGTCAGTGTCTTAACAACACAAAAGAATTGTGACCTCAAATCCTCAGGGATGTACACATCACTTGAAAAAAATGTTTTACCTTGCTGTACGTTTTAGTTTACTGAATAAGACTGCAGATTATTATCTTTGCTACTGTTCTTAAACTTTTTTCCCCTTTTTGATCTTTTTACTACTGGAGTTCATTCATTTGAATTCCTCAGTATGGGGAAGTTTTGAGTACAGTTGCTGACTATTAGTTTCAGAATCCAGAAGGAGAAATATTTTCAGGTACAATCAGAAATTTTATCATGCCACCCCTACTGCTATGTCACTGATAAATTGTGACAGATATGCTAATGAACCCAGTACTGGCTCTAGTCCTGTTTAACATCTTCATTAATGATCTCTGTGATGGGGCAGTGTACCCTTAGCACGTTTGTAAATGACACCAAACAAGGGTGAGTGCCTGAGAGGTGAGAGCCTGGGTTTTGCTGCCATCCAGAAGGACATCAGCACCTAGAGAAATGGGCTGCCAGCAACCTCATGAAGTTCAGGAAGAGGAAATTCAAAATCTTCTACCTAGGGAGGAACTACCCCATGCACCAATATGTGCTGGGATCATTCATGTGGAAAGAATCTTTGCAGAAAAGGACATGGGCATCCTGGGGACACGGAGTTGAACACCAGACAGCAGTGTGACCTTGCTACAAAGGCAGCAAATGGTATCCTAGTCAGCACTAGATCAAGTATTGGCAGCAGGTCAGATACTAATAAAGGTTTGTGCTCTGTCTCTTTATGTTACAATTCAGCAATATTTCTAATGGTTTGGGCCACATTGTTCAAGAAATTTGAGATGTTCAAGTATGTTGAAGGTGTTATAGAGATGAGCCTAAGGACAGCCTTCACTTGAAGTGAAGCCTTCACTTGCCATTTCACTTGACGGACATGGGAGAGGGTAACAATATCAAAATTGTCTGTGACAACTGTCAGGAAGACACACCAGGGTTGGAAGGATGGGATGATAGTAAGGGCCTTCAGCTTGTTGCTCTGAAACATGTTGTGAACAATACAGCAAGGGCAAGGTCTTACAGAGCTGAGCCAAGGGCCTCTGAGCTAATATGATAGGAGGTGTGGTAGAGTAGGAAGGTTCCCCACACACACACAAAAGAATCCACAGCTAACTCAGCCGGAGAAGCAGATGAAAGCTGTATTTTACAAGCAGAAAATGGAATGCAATGAATATGTAAAAAAATATACAATATATACAGAAATATACAGCAATGTATGTAATACAGGAGACCTTTCCCCAACCCCCCTGCGGCCAGGGGGGGTTCGGGCCTGCCCCTCCCTTCTCCCTCCCTACCTCCCCTTTCTCCCAAAAGGGTTAGAGAGAAAGAGAAAGGAAGGTAATTAAAAGGGGAAAACTTTGTTAAAGCTCAAAGCGAATGCAAAAGTTAGTTTTCTCTTATCTGGTTAGCAAGAATTGTAGAGAGAAACGAGCCAGCTCACAGTACAGGGGGAAGAAGACTGACTGCCCCCCAGACTGAATAGACGAAGCTGGAACTCACAGCCGGGTTCTACCAATGAAATTGGTTTAGCATATCTTGTTTTCATTCTAATATCAAAAACATTCAGCCAGAGTGTTCGGAAAGTGTCCTTCTCTTAAAGGCACAGCCTAAACCGGTCACAGGAGGGTAGCTCCCATTAAATGCTTTGGAGGAAGAGTGGGGTGCTCCTTTAAGAAGATGACATGGCTGGCAGCCCAGCTGAAGTACCTCTACACCAATGCAAGCAGCATGGGCAGCAAACAGGAGGAGCTGGAAGCTACCCTGATACAGAAAGCTGTGACATAGAAGCAATTATTGACACTTGGTGGGATGAATCCTATGACTGTAGTGTGGCTATTGATGGATATAAGCTCTTCAGAAGGGAAAGGAGAGGAAGAAGGGGTGGGGGTGTTGCCCTCTATGTAAAGAAGTGGATAAAGTGCAAGGCATTTTCACTAAAGAATAGCCATGAGCAGGTTGAAAGCTTATCAGTAGGTATTAGGATTTGGGAATAACAGAGAGAGCCTTGTGGTATGAGTCTACTACAGACTACTGATGAAGACTTCTTCTCTAGCTTGAGGAAACATCATGATCACAGGCTCTTATTCTGCTGGGGGATTTTAACCATCTGGACATCTGTTGGTAAAGAAACACAGCTCCATCATCTAGAGTGCCTAGATGATAACTTCTTAAGACAAGAAATTAACAGCTCTACCCCACAGGATACCTTATTGTATCTGTTGGTCACAAATGCAAGTGAGGTCATCAGGGATGTCAAAGTCGAAGGCAGCCTGGGCTGCAGCGATCATGCACTAGTGCAGTTCACTGTCCTAAAGGGTATGAAGCCAATGAGAAGCAGAGTTAGAACTCTACATTTTAGGAAAGCAAGATTCCAGCTTTTCAAGGACTTACCAAATAGGACCCAGAGGGAAATTGTCCTCAGTGGTAAGGGAGCAGAACAGAGCTGGCAGATCTTTAAGGATGCTTTCCATAGAGCACAAAAGATTCCAATCCCCAGGTTTAAGAAATTGGGCAAGGAAGGCAAGAGACCATCATGGCTGAGTCATGACCTGCTGGTCAAAGTAAAGGGCAAGTTGGGACTACACAAGAAATGGAAGGAGGGACAGGCATCCTGGGAAGAGTATAAGGACATTGCCCAGCTGTGTAGAGACAAGGTCAGGAAGGCCAAGGCGCAGTTGGAACTGAACTTGGCAAGGATTGTAAATTTAAACAAGAAAGCTTCTACAGGTACATTAACCAGAAAAGGAAGGTTAAAGAAAGCATAACCCCCTGATGAGCAACAGTAGGGAACTAGGAACAATGGATGAGGAGAAGGCTGAGATTCTCAATGACTTTTTTGCCTCAGTCTTCACTGGCACCCCTTTCCTCATTGCTCTCATGTTGATGGCTCATGTTGTTATGCATGATCATCTGAGAAACCTGAAGATATGGGACCTGATGAAATGCATCCCAAAGTCCTGAGGGAATTAGCTGATGTAATTGCCAAGCCACTCTCAATTATATTTGAAAAGTCCTGGCAGTCAGGTGAAGTCCCTGGTGACTGGAAGAAAGGAAACATCACACCCATTTTTAAGATGGGTAGAAAGGAGGACCCTGAGAACTAGCAACCTGTCAGCCTCATCTCTGTGTCTGGGAAGATCACGGAACAGATCCTCCTAGACGCCATGCTAAGGCACATAGAAGATAGATGATTCAAGACAGCCATCATGGCTTTACCAGGGGCAGGTCCTGCCTGACTAAACTTGTGGCATTCAATGATAAAATGACTATGTCAGTAGATAAGAGACAACCTTATCTATACGTGATCTATCTGGTCTTCTGCAAGGCCTTTGACATGGTCCCCCACAATATCATGCTCACCAAGTTGGAAAGATGTGGATTTGATGGGTAGACTGTTCAGTGGATAAGGAATTGGCTGGATGGTGACATCCAGAGGGTAGTACACAACGGCTTGAAGTCCATATGGAGAGCACTGAGAAGTGGTGTCCCTCAAGGGCCCATACTAGGACCTGTACTGTTTAAAATGTTTATGAATGACATAGGCAGTAGAATTGAGTGCACCATCAGCAAGTTTGCAGATGACACCAAGCTGTGTGGTGTTGTCAATACACCAGAGAGACAGGATGTCATACAGAGGGAGTTGGAAAAGCTGGAGATGTAGGCCCACATGAACCTCATGAGGTTCAACAAGAGCAAGTGCAAGGTTCTGCACCTGGGCCAGAATAATCCTCACTATCAATACAGACTGAGGGATGAGGTGATAGAAAGCAACCCTGTGGAAAAGGACTTGGAGGTGATGATGGATGAGAAGCTGGACATGAGAAGACAGTGTGTGCTTGCAGCCCAGAAGGCAAATCACATCTTGGGCTGCATCAAAAGATGCATTGCCAGCAGAAAGGTGATTCTGCCACTTTGTTCTTCTCTGATGAGACCTTGTCTGGAGTATTGCATCCAGGTCTGGAGCCCTCAATATAGGAAGGACATGGACCTGATGGAGTGGGTCCAGAGGAGTGCCCTGAAAATGACCAGGAGGTTGGAGCACCTCTACTACAAAGACAGACTGAAGGAGCTGGGGGTGTTCAGCCTGGAAAAGTTCCAGGGAGAACTAATAGCAGCCTTCCAGTGTCACAGTAAGGCGCAGCGCGGCACCCACGGTGACGGGGATGGAATTCAAGCAGGGGGTAGGGAGTGCCCAGGTCAAGGGCTCCTGCCTGCAGCAGCAAGCCCATCAGACTGACGACTGCCTTCCTCGCAGCTCACACTCGTTGCTCTCCTCTTGGTGTGGCTGCAGAGGATTGGCTAATTGACCTCCTCTTCTTACTGGCTGGTGATACTTATTAGGGTAGTGCAGCTGACCCTTATCACATCTATTGGAGTTACTTGTTAAGCCATCAACAGGTGGCTCCCATTTCATCTCTCCCTGCAGTTTCTCATCTTCAAGCATTCAGGCCTGGGGACACAGTCCCCAACATTCCAGTACCTGAAAGGGGTCTACAGGAAGGATGGAGAGAGATTGTTTACAAAGGCCTTCAGTGACAGGACAAGGGGCAATGGCTTCAAACTAGAGAAGACCAGATTTAGACTGGATGTTAAGAAAAGTTTCTTTACCATGAGGGTAGTGGACCACTGGAAAAGGTTGCCCAGGGAGGTGGTTGGGGCCCCATCCCTGGAGATATTCAAGGTGAAGCTCAACAGGGCTCTGGGCAGTCTGATGTAGTTGAGGATGCCTCTGCTTACTGCAGAGGGAGTTGCGCTAGATGACCCTTGGACGTCCCTTCCAACCCAGACCATTCTATGATTTTATGATTCTATGATTCTATGTTGTTAAAACCTACCAAGTTTGAGAAAAACATAAGTTAGTCATCTGGTGTAATTCAGCCCCTGGACTAACCTTCCTCTCTCAATTAACTATGCACTAAGAATCTCGATTTCTTTGAAGTAAAGTTAGCAATTGTGAATAAATCTTTGTAAAGGATAATTAGGCTTTGCAGTACTCAACTGTGTCTTTTGACTTCAACGGTTAAGAATTACTCTAGCATACCCCTAACCCAGATTCACTTTAAGAACAAAATAATTAGTAGGGTATGAAAATGGGGATCACCTAGCAGCTATTTCTAAATCTTTGGGTTAAATTAGAAGGAAACATTAATTTTGAGAAGTCAGGAGCATATTTACTGTAGTTTTAACCACTTTCACTTACTGAGGCACGCAATTTATAATAACACCCGTAGGAGTCTTTATTAACATGAGTGGGGATGTCCTTTGCTAACAAATAATCATTAAGGTGAAACCTTTCTAACAAATACAAAAAAATTCTGAGTTAGATATGATGTTGCAGAGATAAATCTATTTTTTTCAACTTCTCTTTATACTTTCATTTATTTTATTTGCATTGTGACAAGGTAATTTTCTAACTGTCCTCTGTCTCAACCTGCTGTGGTGGGAGTGTAGGTTCTTCTAGAGATATCCTAAATCAATCTGAAGGGGAACTGAGTATTCGGCTGAGAAAACCACTTCGATCATGTGCTCATGAAGGAAAGGTTTAGCTGTATAGGAAAGAAGAAAAAGCAAGAAAGAAAAGGAAAAGTGGGGATAGCTACTACCACATCTGTCCAGTCTGTGATGTCGTTCATGTTGGCAGGGAAACATTCTGTCCAAAGTTGATGCTTTCTCTCCTTTTATTGGACTGCCTCATTGTATATTCATATTCTTTTGAGAACCACTTAGCATATTCCAAGAATGATTTTGCTTAACCACACCCACCACCTGTGGTGGTGCACATGCTTGGGACCATCACTGGGGGTCTCCAGTGGTCTTCAGGGGCCCTTGAGCCCCTCTGTCAGGCCTGATTTCTGGGAATTCAGTTGGGTTGAAATGAGCATTGCCTTCAGAAAATGGGAAGCCTATCATCTTGTGGTTTGGGTGATGGCATAGGTGCAGCAATTAAAGACAAAATGAGGAAACAGTTTCTAGAATAGAATAGAATAGAATAGAATAGAATAGAATAGAATAGAATAGAATAGAATAGAATAGAATAGAATAGAATAGAATAGAATAGAATAGGACCAGGTTGGAAAGAGACCTTCAAGATCATCGTCTCCAACCCATCATCCAACACCACCTAATCAACTAAAACATGCAACCAAGCACCCTATCAAGTCTCCTCCTGAAAACCTCCAGTGATGGTGATTCCACCACCTCCTCGGGCAGCCCATTCCAATGGGCAATCACTATCTCTGTATAGAACTTCCTCCTAACCTCCAGCCTAAACCTCCCCTCACGCAGCTTGAGACTGTGTCCTCTTCTTCTGGTGCTGGTTGCCTGGGAGAAGAGACCAACCTCTGCCTGGCTACAACCACCCTAAAGGTAGTTGTAGAGAGCAATAAGGTCACCCCTGAGACTCCTCTTCTGCAGGCTAAGCAACCCCAGCTCCCTCAGTCTCTCCTCATAGGGCTTGTGTTCCAAGCCACTCAACAACTTTGTTGCTCTTTCTGGACATGCTCCAGCAAGTCAACATCCTTCCTAAACTGAGGGGCCCAGAACTGGACACAGGACTCAAGGTGTGGCCTAACCACTGCAGTGTACAGGGGCAGAATGACCTCCCTGCTCCTGCTGGCCACACTGTTCCTGATACAGGCCAGGATGCGGTTGGCCTTCTTGGCTGCCTGGGCACACTGCAGGCTCATGTTCAGCCTACCATCGACCAGTATCCCCAGGTCCCTCTCTGCCTGGCTGCTCTCCAGCCACTCTGACCCCAGCCTGTAACACTGCTTGGGGTTGCTGTGGCCAATGTGCAGAACCCAGCACTTGGATGTGTTAAATCTCATGCCCTTGGATTCTGCCCATCTGTCCAGCCTGTCGAGGTCCCTCTGCAAAGCCTCTCGACCCTCCAGCAGATCAACTCCTGCCCCCAGCTTGGTGTCGTCCGCAAATTTACTGATGATGGACTCAATGTCCTCATCCAGATTAACAAGAAAGATGTTAAAGAGCATGGGGCCCAGCACTGATCCTTGGGGCACACCACTAGTGACTGGCCGCCAGCTGGATGTGGCACCATTCACCACCACTCTCTGGGCTCAGCCCTCCAGACAGGTCCTAACCCAACACAGTGTGCTCCCTTCCAAGCCCTGGGCTGCCAGCTTGGCCAGGAGTTTGCTATGGGGGACAGTGTCAAAGGCCTTACTGAAGTACAGGTAGACTACATGAACAGCCTTTCCCACATCCACCAGGCGGGTCACCTGATCATAGAAGGAGATCAGGTTGGTCAGGCAGGACCTGCCCTTCCTAAATCCATGTTGGCTGGGCCTGATCCCTTGGCCATCCTGTAAGTGCTGTGTGATTGCACTCCAGATGACCTCTTCCATAATCTTGCCTGGCACTGAGGTCAGGCTGACAGGCCTATAATTCCCTGGCTCTTCCAACCGGCCCGTCTTGTGGATGGGCACCACGTTGTCCAGCTTCCAGACTTATGGGACCTCTCCTGTGAGCCAGGACTGCTGAAAAATGATGGAGAACAGCTTGGCCAGCTCATCTGCCAGCTCTCTCAGGACCCTAGGATGGGACCAGTCCCATTCGGTCCCTTGGACTTGTGGGGATCCAAGCAGCTGAGGAGATTTCTAACTATCCCATCCTGGAACAGAGGAGAACTATGCTGCTCCCTGGCCTCTTCTGCCAGCTCTGCAGGCCAGCTGTCTGGAAGATGTCCTGCCATCCTAGTAAAAATTGAGGCAAAGAAGGTGTTAAGTACCTCTGCCTTTTCCTCATCCTTTGTTACAACGTTCCCCTCCGTGTCCACCGAGGAGTGGAGGTTGTCCTTGGCCTTCCTCTTGCTATTAATATATTTATCGAAGGCCTTTTTGTTGTCCTTCACAGCAGAGGCCAGTCTGAGCTCCAAATGTGCTTTTGCCTCCCTAATTTTCTTCCTGCATGACCTAGCAACATCCTTAAACATTTCATTGGTTGCCTCACCTTTCTTCCAAAAATGATACACCCTCTTTTTTTTTCCCTTAGTTCTTTTAGAAGTTCATTACCCTTCCAGGCTGGCCGTCTGCCCCAGCGGCTCATCTTCCGGCACATTGGCACAGCCTGTTCCTGTGCCTTCAAGAGTTCTTCCTTGAAGCAGGTCCAGCTCTCCTGGACCCCTATATTTTTAAGGGCTGTATCCCAAGGAACTTTCTGAGTTAGTTCCTTGAGTAACCTGAAGTCTGCCCTCCTGAAGTCCAGAGTGGGGAGGTCTTATTGCTGCCCCTCTTAGCTTGGCTGAATACTGAAAATTCAATTATCTCATGGTCACTGGTGCCTAAACACCCTCCGACCACCACATCACCCACCAGCCCTTCCCTATTCGTGCAGAGGAGGTCAAGCATAGCCTTACCCCTGGTAGGCTCGCGCTGCCCCTGGGATAAGAAGCTGTCCTCCATGTACTCTAAGAACCTCCTAGACTGCCTCCTCTTTGCTATGTTGAGATCCCAGCAGATATCAGGCAGGTTGAAGTCACCCATGAGAACAAGGTCAGGCGATCTTGAGACAGCCTTAAGCTGCCTATAGAATGACTCATCAACATCTTCATCCTGGTTGGGTGGTCTATAACAGACTTCAAACACGACGTCTGCCCTGCTGATCTCTCTAATTCTCACTCACAAGCACTCAACCCAATCGTCCCTGATCTCCATCTCAATGGCATCTAGTGCCTCCCTGATGTACAGGGCCACCCCTTCACCCCTTCTTCCTTGCCTGTCTCTCCTGAGGAGCCTGTAGCCATCAATTGCCGCATTCCAGTCATAGGAGTGGTCCCACCACGTCTCCGTGATGGCAACTACATCATAACTTTCCTGCTGCAGCAAGGCTTCCAGCTCCTTTTGCTTGTTGCCCATACTTCGTGCATTAGTGTACATACACTTTCAGCTGGGCTGTTGGTTTCCCCCTGACTTCAGCTTACCACCCTCAGACTCCTGTCTGGAGGGACTGGTTTCAGCCCCTTCCCCCTTCAAATCTATTTTAAAGCCCTATCAATGAGACCTGCCAATTCCCTTCCTAGGATCTTTTTCCCTTTGAGGGATAGGCCATTCTCGTACACTCTGATCTTCCCCCTCCTCCGGGACAGATGTACTCCATCTGTTGCCAGCTGACCTGGTGCAGTAGAAAGTTCTCCAAAATCCTCTATTTGTTTGTTTTATTATTTATATCTCCAACATCCTCTATTTGTTTTCACTCCTGTCTCCAAAATAATTCTAGGGGAGCAAACAGAAGCATTGTCTATTTTCCTAAATGCCTGGAATTATTTTGCACCTGCATTTATACCAGTATTCACTCCCAAAAGGAACACTACGAGAAGAAAGATCTGGAACAACAAATGTTTACCTTAAAGCCTGTTCAAATACTTGCTTGTTTAATAATTGTGGTGGTTTGGCTCTGGCCTGGAGGCCAGATACCCACCAAAGCCGCTCTATCACTCCCCCTCTTACGTGAACAGGGGAGGAAGGGAAAAAAAATATAACAGAAGCCAGGAATAGGATAGGAGTAATTTTCGTAAGCAAACAGCAATAGACCACGTGGAAGCAAAAAGCAGGGAGGGAGATGTTAGTCTCTACTTCCCATCAGCAGGACGATGATCGGTCTTGGGAAGCAGGGCTCTCTAAGCTTGGTGGTTCCTTGGGAGTATAAATGCCATGAACGAATCCCCATACTTCCTTCTTTCACTTATACTTGAGCTGATGTCATATGGTATGGAATACCTCTTTGGCCAGTCTGATGCAGCTGGCTCAGCCGCGTCCCCTCCCAAGGTTTTGCCCACCCCTCAATGTACTCTTGGGGCAGGGAAATGTTGAAAGGACACAGCCTGGATACTGGATTCAGCAGTAGCCAAAACACTGCTGTGTTATCAACTACTGCTGCAAAAAAACCACAGCACTAGAAAGATGCTGTAAGGAGAATTAACTCCAACTCAGTTCAATCCAATACAATAATATATATTGATGGCTTAACATGCAATCAGTGAGGATGATCACGACCATGTTTCTAAAAGATCATACGTGAGTCAGCTCTTGATTCAACATTGATCTGGTTTAGGTATCGCTATATTTATTTGGTATCCAGTGCTGTAGCAGGGTAAATAATATGTGCAGAATTGTCACCGTCTGGCTGTGAAGAACTTGCTGTGTAGAGCAACTATTACAAAATGTATTAAATATTTCTCTAAATATTGCAAACAAATGCTGAAAGAACCTACTTTTTCTGCAAATTCAGTTTCTTGTTGTGAAAATATATTATGCATTTTAAGCTTCTCTGCAGAGCTCAGCAGCATTTTAAATGTTTCTGTTAATTATTGGTAGCTCTATGTACTTTCTGTGGTGTGTGGGATTACCTAATTTAACCCACAATATGATTTTGAATTAAATATCAATTTTGAGATTATGTAAAACTTGCTAACTCAGTATATTCATAGCATCTTTAAGTGTCTCATCTTATACTTGGTCTAATTTTGGAACACTGTAAAAAATAAAGGTATTATGAAAATGGTAATTTTGCAAACATTTTGGATCTTATTTATCTGATGAAGCATCTTTGATGGTTTCTTTAGGTGTTGCATTATTTAATTCAACAAAGGTGAACTGAAGCTGATATATGTGGACATCCAAGCAGAAAATCTTTTGCCAGTCTTTGCTTAAACATCTTTGACAAAAATTTTAACTACATGTGTGAGAATGATTAGTGTGTATATATATATATATATGTAAATATTGTAGAAGTTTGTTAAAGATTGTTATGTTTTAAAGCAATATCATATGACATCAGTGATTACTGTTTTATGCTACCATCATTATTATTTTGTGTCCCAAAATCCTCTTAAGGGCCTGTGATTGGGTGAAATTCCTTACTTCATCAATTTTTACCTTTTACTGTAATTCTCTTACAAATGTATTTTACGAGGAACTTGAAAAGAGCAAATCAAAGGTGAGAGATTTCCTTCCCACTACATTTTGGGTGGTTTTGCCTCTCTTCTTCAGATAAGTTCAGAAAATATCGGTACTATTTGCTTGATATTTTACAGTGTTGAACTAATTGATTAATGATGACAGGAATGTAAACTGCTAAAACAATCTCTTCTAAAATTTGGGTTAGCATATGACCTGGGTTAACACAACCCTCTCTCACATGTCCCCTTGCCCCCACACACACAGGAGAGAAATTAACAGAGGAAAAAATGCTCTGGGTTGCGATAAGGAATTTAATGAGATCTTACAATGCATAATTACCTTAGCCTATTTGCAGATAAATGCAGCAAAATGCAGAATCACCATCAGAAGCCAGCCATAAAACAATTCCCCCAATCCAAGCATGCAGCAGCCAGGCCAGCAGGAAAGACCAACACCCTAAATCCTGAAACTGGAAGCAGGAGCCAGGACAGGAAGCCTCTTGTGTTATAATGTCTGAACTTTAAGCCCCATGAAAATTTGCTCCAGACAGCACTTTCATTCTGAAGCTGGAATGATGTCAATGTGGTATTGAATAATCATCAGGAGATTCAAATCAACCCATGACAGCATAGAACATATTTTTAAACCAAGACACACTGTATTGGTTTTTATACAATCCCTCAACATGAGACCAGCCAGCTAAAACCAATACATACATGTGATAATTTTTTTACAGACACCTTTGAAAAGCCTGCTAAGACAAATGGGGGGGGGGCAGATTTATGTTATTTTGCTTAGTGCAATGTTAACCATATCTAGAATTTCTTAGGGAATTCTTTCATTATTACATTAAGTAGAAGAAGAAATTCTTCACATTGTCTTTCCTTTGGCTCCAGGGTTACTAAATACCTGATATAAAATGTTGATATAGATATCCTCATGAGGTAGTCACTGCTATTCTGTCACCTTTATATGTGCCAGTTTTTGGACTTAAGAACAATACCAAACTGCAGATTAAGAGAACATTTGATTTGTGTGTCTTCAGTCCAGACCTCATGAGCTTTCCCTGATCCTCATTAGACATGGCCACAAATGTAAAGTGCCCAGTTTTATTCAAGGTCATTCATAAATATGCCTGCTTCCACTTCAGAATAGAGCCAGAATATCACTAATGTAAATTAATACATATCAACTGAGATCGATATTGATTTATACTTCTTGCAACCTGGCTCTTCCTTTCTCGCCACATTTCTCTGCTGACAGTGGCAGGAAAGAATACACTCATTTCTCTTTTTTACTCAATGTCATTTCCTTTATTTCCTATTGAAGTTCACTAAATAAATGTTCTCTTCAGCTATTGTTCCAATGGGGCTTTTCCAGTACTCTTATACAATCCTTTACCTTCCCAATATGTCCTCCTAGGAAACCTCCAGCCTCTGTTTTAGAAAATCAGATTTTCCAGGCAGGCTTTTCAAGTCACATGATACATTGCCATTGTGTAATATTTTTTTTTACTAAACCCCAATAAAATGTACTCCAAAATACAAACATTTGAAATTCAGAAAGTTTTCTTTACCTTTAAATACATTTTAAGCTATTATTGTTCTTTGAATATATTAATTGCATTTCAATACTCCTTTACAGTAGTTAAAAAAACCAAATAATTAATTACAGGTATGGCAGATCCTTTTTCTTAATGAAATATGATAGGATGAATTACCTACAGAAATGGACACCCATATATGTTAGAAGGCTACAAAAAATGCATGTGTACACTTATACTTTGATAAAAAGAAATCTGGCTAAAAATCATGGTGTTAGAAATTAATGATTTTTAAAGCAGTGACATCTTTATTTTAGTGAGGCAGACAAGGATATTTACTAATTATGGCATCATTTTGATTTTACAGTGAAATGAATCTGTGGTAAACAGATACCTTATCAGCATAATACAGAAAGAAATATAAACACATTTCATAGTGATGGAGTTATCTGAATCTATTCCATGGATGAATGAGACTGATCTGAAAAGTTAGTGTCCAGTGCCCAGTTAGTGCCCAGGTGGTACAAACCAGCACAGTCTAAGCAATGCTAGCAAAGGCTGCTGATTAGAGTTCCCCTCCCCTACTCCTGTGAATTAACTGTTAATCTAGCTAGCACTTAATTTATGACTTATTGAAAGTGGAGGAAAGTGAATATATATAATCCATTATAACTCAAAAGGTGTGTGTTACAAGATCATTCTTTGGATCAGCTGTATCATTTTCACACTCAAAACCATCAGTACTTGCTTGGAAAGGTAAACAAAACTGCTTTGTGCTAGAGCCCTTAGCGTAGCTTTTTAACTGAGGGAATGAACATGCCACAGACAGTAGCACCAAGCTGTGCTAAGGATAGAATAAACATCAGCCCTCTGTGAATAAGGCATGCAGTACACTCAACAACAGTAAAAGTAATAAGGTGAACAGCCTGAACCCACTGCCTTGAATGGAATTTGCTGTTTGTCGTCTCTCTCTATTTGTTTGGTAATAGTATGGACAAGAAGGGCCATGCAAAGGCACATTTAGACCTTTTCAGCATGAGAAGTGTATTGTGCCACAGGAGCTATTGCTGTAGACTGCAACTGTAGAAGGGTTGGTATCTGTTGAAAGATCAATAGAATGATCCTGTATTTCTCACTTTGAAAGAAGCCATTGTCACTTGGCATTAGAATGATGCTTTAACAATCATGAATATAGTTTGCTTGTCAATTTGAGGGACAGGTTTCACCATCCCAACCAAGACTGACCATTATCTAAAGGGAACCCAGCAGCAAGACATTTAGCTTCAAAAATTGGAGCAGTAATAATTTTTATATTCTTCCTTTTTTTTCTTCCCCCTCCCCCTATGCATCATTTGCACTGGATCACTTTGGGAGGAAAACACAGGTGATGAGCACCTTTGGACATTCAGAAATTGGTCTTTCATAGATACATTTCAGAAAGCTTCACAGTCTCCATCTTACTTTCAAGTATTTTACAATACAGGCATATAAAGCTATGATTACAGACTTATTGTATCACCTCTCCCTCCATGATTTCACTGGATTGCAATGTTAGGGCAAGTAGGATGAGACAAAGGTTTTCTCCAGGGAATTTTTCACAGTATTACAGTATCACAGTATCGCTAAGGTTGGAAGAGACCTCAAAGATCATCGAGTCCAACCTGTCACCAGAGACCCCATGACTAGGACCATGGCACCAAGTGCTATGTCCAATCCCCTCTTGAACACCTCCAGGGACGGTGACTCCACCACCTCCCCAGGCAGCCCATTCCAATGGGCAATCACTCTCTCAGTGAAGAACTTTCTCCTCACCTCGAGCCTAAACTTCCCCTGGCGCAGCTTGAGACTGTGTCCCCTTGTTCTGGTGCTGGTTGCTAGAGAGAAGAGGCCAACCCCTTCCTGGCTACAACCACCTTTCAGGTAGTTGTAGAGAGCAATGAGGTCACCCCTGAGCCTCCTCTTCTCCTGGTTAAACAATCCCACCTCCCTCAGCCTCTCCTCATAGGGCTTGTGCTCAAGGCCTCTCACCAGCCTTGTTGCCCTTCTCTGGACACATTCAAGTGTCTCGATGTCCTTCTTAAACTGAGGGGCCCAGAACTCAAGGTGTGGACAGTACTCAAGGTGTGGCCTAACCAAAGCAGAGTACAGGGGCACAATGACCTCCCTGCTCCTGCTGGCCACACTATTCCTAATGCAGGCCAGGATGCCGTTGGCCTTCTTGGCCACCTGGACACACTGCTGGCTCATGTTTAGGCGGCTGTCGATCAGCACGCCCAGGTCCCTCTCTGTTTGGGAGCTCTCCAGCTACTCTGACCCCAGCCTGTAGCTCTGCATGGCGTTGTGTGGCCAAAGTGCAGCACCCGGCACTTGGACTTGTTGAATGTCATCCCATTGGACTCCGCCCATCTGTCCAGTCGTGGTCCCTCTGCAGAGCCCTCCTACCCTCTAACTGACCAACATCTCCACATTTCCTACACCACATTTTTATTCAAAATAAATCTTTGTCACCTGTGCAGTTTTAAGTGTATTTTTAATGAAAAAAAAAATGCTCTTTTCAGTAGTATACTGATTTCTAGTACCATGATCCCATGGAAGATAAGTACTTTTATTTAATGAGCAAATCTAATTATCTCTTCTTATAAAATCTTAGCTGTGCACTCTCTTTCAATCTTTCTCTTTCCCAAGCTCTTTACAGTTATACTACTGATTTCCCAGTATGATAAAAAAAATAATCTTGTGTTGGAAAAGAATTAAAATTGTGAAAATGTTCCTAAATTATAGCAATGTTCATGCAGAGTTCAGAACACTAGATATAACTTAGCATTTTTCACTTTAATAATATTAATTAATTAATGCTATTAATGATAATTCTTTGGATTTTGAATGTCCTATTGAATTAGAAACTTGTGAATAATCACCTGTCACGGGAACCTCAGACAATTCTTTATCTGTCTGTTTTGTATAAAATTATCTTGGGGGAATGCAGTATTACGCTCCTGGAAGGGACCTGTCAAGCAATGCTGATCAACTTGCATGATACAATTCGTAAGATTTTCCTTTCAAGTATATTTTATAGGCATAGGTACTAGCTGGAAAAAACATATACTGCAAAAATACTGAATTCAGACCTAAACTTCTGTTTCTGCAGGATGATCTATTTAATTTAATTGGGGTGATTCTGCCACTTTGCTCTGGTGAGACTTCACCTGGAGTACTGTGTCCAGCTCTGTAGTCCTCAATATAGGAAGGACATGGACCTGATGGAGCAGGTCCAGAGGACGGCCATGAAGATAATTAGGGGGTTGGAGCACCTCTGCTGAAAGACAGGTTGAGGGAGCTGGGGTGGTTCAGCTGGAGAAGAGGAGGCTCCAGGGAGACCTAATAGTAGCCTTCCAGTACCCGAAGGGGGCCTACAAGGAGGATGGAGAGAGAATGTTTGCAAATGCCTGTAGTGATAGGACAAGGGACAATGGCTTCAAACCAGTGAAGAGCAGATTGAGATTAGATGTTAGGAACACTTTCATTGCTATGAGGGTAGTAGAACACTAGAACACATTGGTCAGGGTGGTGGTTGGGGCCCCATCTCTGGACATATTCAGTGACACTCAACAGGGCTCTGAGCATCCTGATCTAATTGAGGATGTCCCTGTTTACTGCAGAGTGGGTTGGACTGGATAACCTCAGGAGGTCCCTTCCAACCCAGATCATTATACGATTCTATGTTTATTCCCAGTATTACTGAAATCAATTCATTATCTTCTCTGGACTCCAAATGTAATAGAAGATCTTCTCATGATAAATGTGACTTCTGTATTTTTGCCAAAGCTAAATATAAATAAAACTATGCATGCAACCACACTATTATCCTTTTCTAGCTAGAACCTAATAAACACAATGTTGATTTTTCTAAGATGAATTATTTCTCTCTTACTGTATAATTTAAAAATCTATTTCTGCTCTGGGAAGAGTATCCCATAGCAAAATTAAGTGAAGACCAACATTTAGATCTGAAAAAGAACATTGCTCTGCTGAAGATAAAGCAGGTTTATTGTGGAGGATGCTAAATGCAAATCCATTCAGTCAGGCTCCATGAAAAGCAGCAGTGGAGAAAAGCCAATGGAGATGCTGTTGCTGCCCCTGTCAGTACGATCACCTTCTTCCCTGATTCTGTACAAGGAGACCAAATCATCTGACACTAATAAATAGTGCAGAGCAATACTGACAAATCTGCAGAACAACAAAAAACCCACAAACAAATAAAACCCCCAAACAACACAACCCCCAAACAACAAAAAAAAAAAAAAAAACAAACCCCAAAAGTTGTTACTGAGGCTTCAGTCTCTACACTGTAAGAATGTCAGAGATCCTTCTTTTGAAATAGCCTTAGTTTGTTACAACAGGCATCTAACTTCTGTATTTCACTTTGTAACATGAACCAAGGTATGGTAAATAGGGATAAACAAGACATTCATTTCAAAACTTCATTTTTGACCTGAACATGCCTCCGCAATACAGAGAAGGGACTTCAGATCTCACTACAGCAGGGACCAAACTCAGTATTTGTCATCTCTCTTAAGCACACAAAGCTGCCTATTCTGGAGAAGATGATATACAATAACTACAGACCTATACAGACACTACAGCCCTACCAAAACATACCCAAAAAATCTCTCATTGTTCTTTGAGCTAGATCTTTGAAAAACTTGACACTCAGAAAAAGGAAAAGCCCTAGAGCTGGAATGTGGTGTGCAGAGGAGTTTGTTACCTTGCTATTCAAAAATTCACCAAGAAATAAGTTCCTGGTTCTCTGTGGATGCTTTCAGAGCTCTGTTCAGTACCTATCAAGTATTGCATCTCTAGTGATATCTTTGTAAGAGCTGAAGAAATTAGCAATTAGTCACAATACAATAAAAATACTCTTATGGGTCTTATTGCCCAAGGACTAAGCAGAATTTTTAACCCAGTTTCAATGTGGTAGGAAAAGACATGAAAAAATATATCAACCCAAAACTCAGGATGCACATTTAGAGCCAAAATAACTCCACTGTGCAAAATCCTGTAACAGTTTAGCATCTAATCAACTAGACTATGTCAGCAAGCACCCTGAGCTGTTGTTGTTCTTTCCAAGCAGCACCTTGAAGCAAGGTTCCCAAAAGGACCAAGGCCATGCAGAAATGCCTCACCATGCAGGCAGTAGCACCAATGTCTTAGTTTCAGTTTTGTCCTCTCCACTAACAGAGCTGAAGTCAGAGGAATGTCGGTGATGGAGACTGAAGTCAATACGGACGACCAATACGATCTAGTATTGTTCCTTTATTGTTCCAGTATTGTACGGCTATAGTGCAAGCATAGTGAGTATAGCACAGCAAAGTAAAGTGAAGTGAATGGAAAGGAAAGGAAAGTGCGTATTAAGGGAACTTATACAACTTATATAAACTCGGGGAGCATCGTTGGCATAGCTTCATTGGTTCCCCACAAGTGACCACACGTCACACTATTACAGATTATTGGTCAAGCTACTACTAACACATGAGGTTGTTGATGCAGGTGTGTGTCCTGTTATTCCCAGATAACTTGCTATGTTTATAGCTACCAGTGTCCCGCTTTAGTTACATGGTGCAGACACAGCACTGTTTTGCTACACTGCTAGCCACTTCTGCACTTATGCTGAGCATGGCCTACCACCATGTCAGGCTCTAAGCCTACATTGCCAGATTGCTCACACTGCTCGTCGCTGGCATTGCCACAGAGGAAAACCACATTTTCTTTTCAGGCAACCACAACTGAAATCTTGCTTGGCTAAGGCAGGCAAGCACAGTCCTCATCCTCCCTGGGCAACCAGGACACAGTGAGTTTGTTTTAGGTACCTGATTTCTGGCATTTGGTCAGGCAGAGAAGAGAATTTGCAAGGTCAAGCCAAGCCTTTATTGGGGAGGGGAAGGAAACCTCACCATAGTAATGGATTGTCACTGTGATGGCAGCATGGCTGCTGCCCCAATGAAGCAAGGCTGTGGATGTAGTCTACCTGGACTTCAGCAAGTCCTCCACAGCAAACTCCTGGCCAAGCTGTCAGCCCATGGCTTGGACAGCCGCACACTGCGTTGAGTTAGGAACTGGCTAGATGGCTGAGCAGAGAGAGTGGTGGTGAATGGTGCCATATCCAGCTGGCAGCTAGGCACTAGTGGTGTGCCCCAGGGATCAGTGCTGGGCCCCATGCTCTTCAACATCTTTATTGATGATCTGGATGAGGGCATTGAGTCCATCATCAGTAAATTTGCAGGTGACACCAAGCTGGGGGCAGGTGTTGCTCTGTTGCAGGGTAGGAGAGCTCTGCAGAGGGACCTTGACAGGCTGGACAGATGAGCAGAGTCCAAGGGCATGAGATTTAACACATCCACGTGCCGGGTTCTACACATTGGCCACAACAACCCCAAGCAGTGTTACAGGCTGGGGTCAGAGTGGCTGGAGAGTGGCCAGGCAGAGAGGGACCTGGGGGTACTGGTCGATGGTAGGCTGAACACGAGCCTGCAGTGTGCCCAGGCAGCCAAGATGGCCAAAGGCATCCTGGCCTGCATCAGGAACAGTGTGACCAGCAGGAGCAGGGAGGTCATTCTGCCCCTTTATGCTGCACTGGTTAGGCCGCACCTTGAGTTCTGTGGCAAGTTCTGGGCCCCTCAGTTTAGGAAGGATGTTGACTTGCTGGAACGTGTCCAGAGAAGGGCAACAAAGCTGGTGAGGGGTTTGGAACACAAGCCCTACGAGGAGAGGCTGAGGGAGCTGGGCTTGCCTGGAGAAGAGCAGACTCAGGGGAGACCTTATTGCTCTTTACAACTACCTGAAGGGAGGTTGTAGTCAGTTGGGGGCTGGTCTCTTCTCCCAGGCAACCAGCACCAGAACAAGAGGACACAGTCTCAAGCTGTGCCAGGGAAGGTTCAGACTGGATGTTTGGAAGAAATTCTACAGAGAGAGATTGGCCATTGGCATGTGCTGCGTGGGGAGGTGGTGGAGTCACAATCACTGGAGGTGTTTAGGAGGAGACTGGATGGGGTGCTTGGTGCCATGGTTTAGTTGATTAGATGGTGTTGGATGATAGGTTGGACTTGATGATCTTGAAGGGCTCTTCCAACCTGGTCTATTCTCCCTCCCCTCCCCTCTCTTCTCCTTCCCTCTTCTCTCCCCTCCCCAATAAAGCCGCTGAGTTATTTTCCTGGTTTGATTGATGCTGCCTCTGGTATTCTCAACAAGGAACAGCTGAACTCTATAGAATTAAGCCAAGGCATCTTAAGAGGATGGGTTTTGGGCTATTTATGATGGAAAGTTATTAAGACTGTATGGTATGTTACATGCAGACTATACAAGACTTCAGACACAGGAAATTAAATGAAGGCAAGCTGATTACACCTTTCGTAGTACATACAGTACCAGAGGAATGAAAATATGCCAGGCACAAAAGTGACAGCTGCTAGAAGAACTGCAAACCTTTATGTGCTATGTTGACACATAATATTAGGGGTCTTAATGGAAAACCAGTATCTTGTGAATGCTATGACACAGTTGATTCTCCCTTGTAGAAAAGCCAGTGACTACCAAACTCCCAGGGCTACTTTGGCATTTGTTAACCAAAAAACTAAACCAAACCAAATCAAAACAAAAACCTACTCAAAATTCCTTTTATGTGAGGGGTTTTTTCATTTTTTTCTATTGTTGTTTTTATTGATGTGTTTTTCTTTTGTTTCCTTTGTTTTGTGGGGGTTTTGTTGGCTATTTTTATAATTGTTGTAAAACTCTGACTAAAATTTAATGAAAATCTCAACAGGTACATTTGAAAAAAGCAAACAGCAGCAAAACAGGATGAAGTTTCAGGCCACTTGGTGGTTGTAACAGTGAGATTCCTCCCATTCCACTCAGCTGTTAAATACAAAGATCACAAAGATGTTGGGGTGACCTGTAGGCAGCAACATCAAGATATATTGTATTTCCTTGGGCTGTTGTCACAAGAAATTATCTGTCTCCTGTTTCACATAATTGTTAGAGATTCTTTCTCTAATTTGTTGTTTGGGGTTTTTTTCTTTCTTCTACATTCAATGTTTTAGCTCCAGCAGTGAAAAACATATTAGCTTATGTCTCACCAACCATATTAAAATCACAAATCATGTTTTGGGACCAGATGTACAGGCCGACTGAACATAGTAGGGAATCACATACTTCAGAAATACGCACAGATTTTTTTTTTTGGGTACTTTTATCTTATAATGTTACTTCCACCAAGCCCACATCAATATTTTTCCCATTCAGAACTAAAGCACTAAATTATTTGCTCACCTTTACCTTTACTACAAGCATAGTGACAAAAGAGGTCCCAAACCATGCAGAGTCCCTTACAGCATACCCCAAAGCCTCCCAACATTTCCCTTTCTCCCTACCTGAGGGTATACCCAACCCCCCCCCCCCAGGCTTTTTCTTCCCCCTTCCACTGTTAGGCTAATCTCAGCTGGCCAGATCTGAGATTGCCCTTCCCCCTGCTCCTCTAGCATTAGGCCTTGAGAGGCCTAAGATGCCTTGAGATAACTCCCCTTCCGTTACCAGATAGGGAGCATCTCCTGCAGGAGCAGTGAGGGAAGAAAGAGAAAGTGAGAGACTTCACAGACAGATTCATAGGGAGCAGGACATTATGGGTATGAAATACACTATTTCCTGTGTCCAGCCACTAGCCTGGACACTCATGACACCAGAGGTGTATCTTGTGTAGCAGCAGCAGGAGGCACCCAGCCTAAACTGCCACAGAGTAATGAGAAAAAGAGCTTCAAATTCAGTATTTAACCAGTGGCTGTTAACTTTCAAAGGTGTTTTTTCAATAGCTGAGGCAGAGAGGCTATGGGAGACAAAAGTGAGACTACCTTGCACATGCTTGTGAAACAGCATTTACAGAAGCAATAGTCACTTGATGGTGCTGTGGCTCCATGGTTGTCCTTTCCTGGCTGTTCTGTATTACCACATCAGAGATGCAGACTGTAAATCTTCTCCAGCAAACACAAATCTCAAAAGTTCATATAAAGACCATAATATCAAAGGTGCCTTTAGCATGGAGCCAATGAATAGTAACACATTTGGGCCTGAGGAAAAGATATGCTTATCTGTCATCAGCCTGTGGTGGGTGCTTGATGAACTGCTTGCAGCAGGTTACAGCTTGGTTTCAAGTGCTAAATGTATGGAAATAGAGGATGATGAAACAAGTAATCTGAAATTAGGATCTGAAAGTTTAGAGGGACACCGACATTTTCACCCTGATTTTACACTACTTTTTATGGTGTTTTGACTTTGACTTTGGACACAAATAGTCAACCTGTAAAGCTGAACAGTGAGTCATAAAAGCAAATGGAATTGCCCACTTAAGAGTGCACTTATCTGTCAAATATTTACACCTAGGGAGAACAATATTTTAATTAGAATAACTCAAGCCATGACATTTTTAAAGGCTTTTTGGGAAGAAAATCAAAGTTTTCAAGGAATACAGTTAACTAACAGTATGATTAGATATTCGTGCACAGGTTTTCAATAACCCTTCCCTACAAAACAAATCTCAAACCCAGTATCTTTTGTCAAAATCAATGTCTTGTTTTCTTGGTTATTTTTATTTGGAGATGGAAAAAAAGAGGTAGCAGGGTAACATAAATATAGAATGCCTAATTAACAACACTGCCCATTACTTCCATTTTTAAGACCCTGATTTTGTTTGTTTATGGCTTTTTAGAACTTCAGCCATCTGGACTGAAATTTGCCAGCTTGTAGGCTGATTAAAACCTAAAGAAAAGAAAAATAAATAAACTTTTAAAAAAAGAAAGAGAAAAAGAAAAAGAATAATTTTTTTTTAAAGAAAAAAAATAAAAAAGGAAGAGGAAAAAGAGACAAGGAAAAAAAAAGAATAAAGCTACTCTGGCATTTTTAGGGACAAGAATACAGGGAAAAAAAATGTTGTGCCATTATAAAGGAAAAAGGGCAACATTTTCTTTGAAAATTCTGGTCCATTTTCTCCTGTAGTAAAAGGACTTAAAATGCAGCAACAGGAGAGTCTCTATAGGAAATGTGACTCTTTTGTCTGTTATAAAAACATGCACAAGTAGGTCAAATAAGAACAGGCATTCATCTAATATTTTAGCAGATTAAGCATTCAGCATTTTTGTATAAAAATAACTGCCAAGTGGTTTTTAGTAAGGTTTCAGTGAAAATGAATGGATGAACTGCAAAGCTGAGACAGATGAGTTCAGAATACTTGCCGTGAGACATGCAGAACTGATAGCAGGTTCTTGTAAGAGTAATCAAAGAGCAGACTCATGCTGACAAGTGTACCATCATTGTTTATGACGAATATAATGAATAAAAAGGCATAAGTTATTTTTGATGTACAATGAATAATATATACTTTTAAAAAAAAAAGAAGAAGAAAGATACTTTAGTGTGAATTTTCAAGCAGTAGCATAGCAAAATTACAGATATTAAAAAACATGCTGTAAGTTGGCAATTCAGAAGGGAAGACATATTAATCTCAGGGTGATTTACATCTGTTACTCCTAACTAATTTGAACCAGGTGAAGTAAGGCAATGTAATGTAAGTATATGCTTAACAGATAAAATTATAATTTTAACTCCTTAACAGCTGTATGATCTATTATAAAAGTAGGTTTTATTTTACCCATGAGAAAAAAAAATATTATTTTTGCTTTAGTTCTTTATCTTCAACTCCAACGTCTATGTATTCAAAATCTATCTAGTCATTAAGAAGCTGATGTTCCAATTAACTGAAATTGCTGTTGCAATGAATGATAATTAAAAATCAGTGTTTAAAAATCAGTGTATAAAAATTAGCTATATTTTTATTCTGATCTTGGGCATAGCTTCTAAATGTTGCTATAAAATAGATTATTGCATTAACATACATTGAACTGAAAAAAAATCGGGTTTGGTTTGGTTTTTTTTTAATTTCCTTCTGACTTTATTCTTTCAGTGAACAGGAATAGAAATGAGAGCCTTTCAGAAAATGCATAGTAACAATCCTATACTACCCTGTCAGCATGTAAAGTTCACGGTGTATTTGCATTATGAGCAGGAAACTTCATCCAGATTTCCAAGCTTAGCTCCTCCATCCCTATCATCCTAGTGCCCTGCATTTGAGAGTGGGAGTATTCTTTATTTTATGAACGAAGTTGTTGTTATGTTTTGGAATTGGTTGTTTGGTTTTGTTTGGTTGGGCTTTGGGTTTTTTTTAGTTGTTGTTTTTTGGTTGTGGTTTTTTTAAACATTGCTAAAGCTAAAAATAGCAGTTTCAGTTCTATATCTATGGCTTTGGAAATGTGTGCAAGGCAATTCAGCAAGCAGAGTATTTATAATTTATTTAAAATTAATCATTACAGAAGATTTTATGTGTCAGGATTATTTATACATATTTGTGTATATTTATACAGCCTGTATTACAATCCCCATGAGAATTACCTAATGAACCTAAATTATAAATATTTTGCTTTTCCTGGGAGGCAGGTGGGTATGTGCTGCCAGAAGTATTAACTAAATCATTTGTCATTTGGGTTTATCTGCTTCAGAGCCTTGTGTATTCTGTGGGCAGAAGAGAGTGAGAAATGATACCTGTAAATGCTCAGAATGAGGTGTCAAGAGCCTTCTAATAACAGCATTTTCTCTGTGCTTTATAGCACCAAACTCACAATATTAATCTGAAGGCATAAGTGCATGCTTTCACACAACATAAAAACACTTAAGCAGCCAGATATTTATTGTTCTTTGGCCCATGAAAAACATTGATAAGTGTCTATTTCTCCTAAAGTTTTTTGTCAGTTTGTTTGTTTGCTTGTTTGTATTTTTTAGCTGGCTTTATTTTTAGCTAGATTGAAAGACGTTACAAATAACTATAACTGCAGTATCCTCAGGAACCCTTCTATCCAGCCACCGGATCTGATAAAGCTGAAGTTATCACATAGCAGCAAATTGCCAGTGTAATTTGTATCAGAAAGGGTTATCAGGTTGGGACAGACTGCCCAGGGAGGTAGTGGAGTCACCATCCCTGCAGGTGTTTAAAAGACAGGTGGGTGTGGTGCTGAGGGATGTGGTTCAGTTGTACTGGCTTAGTAGCAGTGGTGGCATTGTGAGCTCTAGGCAATCAGCTGGATTTGATGATCTCTTAAGGTCCCTTCCTCAACAGTTCTATATTTATATCTCCTCCATTTACAGAGATGTATCTGACGTGTATTGGTTGATGATTTATGCTTGTCTCGAAGGGACAACAAGCCTCAAAAATTCTCTGAACCAGACAATGAGGTAGGAGCTAGTAGGTCTGATTTTTCAGGCTTTTCAGATCTGGGTTTTCATTGCCCAGGGTTGTTTGAACATGTCTTGGAGCCCGAGTGGGCCAGGTGGGCGTGCTTTGGGCCACGTTTGGAGAGAAGCCTTTCTATAGGTTACAATGTCAGGGTTTTATCCCTCAATCTGTGTTGTCACTGGCCATTATTGTCTCGGGAAATCTATAAGTACCAGTCCGAAGAGCCAGAGCCTTCCTTTGCAATTGCCCACACCCAGGAAGGAACCACAAGCCTCGCTTGGAATCTGTGAGAAACGAGCCCACTGCTGAAATTTATAACCAGTTTATTATAAAATAAAGGCAACACAGCGCTGGGCATATAGCGAATTTGCTAGAGGCGCACCATAACAACACGAGTTGAACTTATATAGACGTCAAACATACATATTCATACCTTTCCCCAGTACGTTCCCACCCCTCTCCATCAGGGCTGGGACAAAACCTGCACTTTTGACCTGGCCAGTCTTCAGACATGCCGGCGCCTAACCTTTCTCTCTCCAAAACCCCACACAATAAAGGGCATGACTGATCAATCAACCTCACAGTCCCCAGCAATTCCCCTTGCGAAAGCCAAATATTAAAAACAATTTCTCACAATCCCTCCCCTTCTTTCTACTACATTTGGCTTGAGCCATAATAACCTAAGAAATCCTCCCAAGAGGATCCATTTTTTCCACCTGTTCCAAATGTGGGGCCGGAACAGTTACATAAACTGGCAACAATTCTGTAACAAACAAAAGGATTCTAATTTCAATTTCCTGGTAAAAGGAATGGGATAACAACTGATGTCCCTTGCCTGAAAATATTTTCCTCTTTTACTTTACTAGGTACCACACACAGGGAGTGGGTATGGTATATATACCAATGTCTGGGTGACAACTTTCTCCCTCTGAGTGGTTAATCCTGGGAATTAGGAGTCCGGTTTGACTTGCAACTCCACTCACACGGCCTATGGGGTTGCTGCCCATAGCCATGGTTCCAGTTCTTCTTCGTGGCAATTACAGAGGTCTACCCGGCCTTGCCTCCTTCAATCCCCACCAATGCTCTGCTGGGACCATGTCCCCTTCCCTTGTCCAGGGAGGTTGTACCAATTTCAAACCCTGACCTGTTTCTAGTTTGTGATGTTTTCAGGCAAGGACCATTACCACTCCTATTCTGATACTGGAACTCATCTCATGACCATTTTTATGTCCTCCATTTGGGGTACCACAGTCCATTCAGTGGGTGGATCCACCGGTCCTTTAACTCTGGTTGCATGTCAGCTGTCTGTATTGCAGTCTCTGTGGTCCCACTAGCTGAACACAGTTTTTGGTGCTTTCCTCTGTCCTAATCACTTCAAATTATAACCATCTATTTGCAACTTATTAATACCAAACAACAATTACAGAAATTGGTATAGATCTATGTTCCAACAAGCCAATTTACATTTGATAATCAAGAAGTTAAAAGCTTTTGAACCCACAGAAAACCGAATTACATAACTACAATAGCATACATTTATAACTACACACACTCTCAGCACATAAGAAATCTAAACCTAACTCATTTTGAGTGAATAGTTGTCAAGCTTTTGTCACACCTATGCTTGCATTCATTATAATCTAGCAAAAATATATAGCAGAAAATCAGAGTGCAGCAGAAAAATTTACCATCACTTTTCTAAGTTTTAGTAGGCCTAATTACTAATTCAACCTGTTTACCATTACTAATGTTGGAGAAGAATTTATCCACACCTGGGGACAGGGTCTTAGATTTTGATTGGACTCCTTCCAGTTCAGTCAGGAAAAAGTGATGGTAATCACTCCTTGATTATAACAAATACCACTTATAACTTTTACACTTTACCCATCCCCAATGACATCAAGTCCCAGGATGTTTTATACACAGAATGAAATGGGGGCTTTCCTAGATGTTTTCTTGCAATGAAATTCGATGTCACATGAGCTCCAGAGCCTTCAGACTGAGGTGTTACAGGTGTTACATAATTCAATCTGAAGCAAGTTTTGCTTTTTCTGTGCAGTCAGTAAGGCTCAGAGGCACACTCCTGAAATGGTCCTTTTACTCACGAAACATGTGTCCACCACCCTTGTTCTGCAGTATGGACTGCTGTATCTGTTGTTAACAAAACCAAGAAAATATCCTTCCCAGAGGGAAATTAGTGACTCTCCTTTCCAAGTTTTTAACACTTTACCCCCAGCTTTAATTTTATATATTGGGAATCCCCAAGGTGGGATCTGAAACAAGAACAAAATTAAAAGTGGCTTTCTGGGCCTCCTCTACTAATAAGGCCGCTGCTACTAGAGCTTATCATCACCTAGTTGCAGGATCTAATAACTTGGAACAATGCCCAACAGGATTTTTACTTCCAGTCCAGTCCTGGGTCAACACCCCATATGCTTTTTGGTTAGATGTACTTACACAAAGATCAAATGGTTTGTCCATTGTCAGGCAAATTTAAAACAGGGCATCAATCAACATTCATTTTATTTTATCCAATCACTCATCTGGAATCCATTTTATATTATTGTTATTATTGAAGGCTAATTCCTCATGTAAGAATTTTACCTTTCCTTACCCCTCTATCCATAATTGACAGTAGCCCAGAAATTCGAGCAGATGCCTTATTTCTGACCGTCCCTCACAGCAGTTACCAACATTCTAGCTTTTGCCTTGTTTCTCTTCATCCCTCCTTACAAACACCTTCTGAGCTTTGCGTAGTAATTCCTCTAAACCTCTGTCTTGCCAATCCTTGATCTTTTCCAATTTCTTTCTAATATCTGCCCATGATTTTGCCACAAACTGCGTCCTAAGAAGTATTACCCCAGTTGCAGAATTGGGGTCTATTCCAGAATACATCTGCAAGCTTCTCTTTAATCCTACCATCCACTCCATAGGAGGCTTCCTCTAATGCTCGCTAGAGGCTTTATCAAAATTTCTGGGCACAGCTTCTTTAATTCCTTGTATTATTATTGTTCTCAGGTTTCCCACGTTCTGTCTCCCTTGAAGCTGTTGATGGTCCCACTGAGGATTTTGATAAGGCCACTTCTGATTTCCTGGTGACCTACCCCCCTGCCGCGATTCTGCCTCTCTCATATTCTCATGCCATCCTGTCTGCCTTTTCCTTGTCTTTGTCCTTATTCTCAGTTGTTAATGTAAATATGGGAACAGGGGTAGGGCATGAAGCCGTAATCAAACAGCAGCATATTCAGCTTCTTCCCTACTAAAACGCTTTTTAGAATTCACGTGATGGTTCAAATATTGGCAAATCCAACCAGCAAAAGATAAACCATTTTTTTCTTTGATTTTCCTTCTCTCAACTCGTAATCACCCCAATACTGTAATATGATCCCTAAAGCGCTCTCTGGGATGGGAATGGAAGGGAGTTCTGATGACTTGCTTTTCTTTTGTCCCATTCTCCTGATCACTAATCACTGACCGGGGATCAAAACCGAGCGGCGGCAGTTGGAAGCGCCAGATCCGAGCCACTAGACACCAAACCACCAGGATCTTCTGGCTACCCACACGCCGCAGCCCAGGTCCCTGCCCTCCTGCGGAAGCCTGAAACCATGGAAAAAAAACTTCCCGAACCAGGTCCCTCAAACCGAGGTCCCCCTAGAAACCGGGACGTCAAACCCGCGAGCGTAACCGCGCCACGGGCCCCCGCAGTTCAAGCCCCACAAGGCACCGACCGCAGGATACGAAAAACTCCCGAACCGGGTCCCCACCGCCGGAGCACCCGAAACCGGGACGTCAAACCCGCGAATGCCACCGCGACGCGGGCCCCCCACGGCCCAGGCCCCTCTAGAAACCGGATCGCAGGATACCAAAAACTCCCGACCGGGTCCCTCACCACCGGGACACCGGGACGCAGCGTGGGTCGCCCGATCCCTACGGACGGCCAGTCTCCACAGCCCCTAGACCGTAGAAACAACGCTGCCCCTCACAGGCCGAATTCTCCAGGGCTGTGAAGACCACCTGACTACCACCCAGAATCCTGGAATCCCCACCCACAGTGAAATTCCAGGACCCCATAGCCAGGACCCCTACCCAGGCAAAACTCACCGAATGGCCTGGATCCTTTGCATCACCTGACTGACACGAATTATTACTCCATACATCACACCCAACAATTCTTCAGAAAAAAACCCGACTGTCCACAATACCCAGTATCCCAACAGTCCTTGCCTTGGGGCTTGAAGAGACACAATCCCCCTCCTTCCAACCCCAATTGCCCCTCCTCCCGAGATCAACAGGTTATCTACACCTAACCCCCTCTATTTTCTTCACTAGCCCAGACTTCTGGGTTAATCGCTGCCTCATCCTTAATCTTTAACTGTACTATTCTGACCGTCGTCTGCCCCTCTTCCAGATCTACCCTTATGTCCAATTTAACTATCTCTCCCTAGTAAATTACGTCTTGCACTTCGTACTACTAAGACATACCCTAGCCAAATTCTAGCTTCAGTCTCCAATTTAACATCCTTAGCTACCGGGACTTTAAACCTTTCCCCCTTTGCCCCTAAAACTCACTCTCCACACCCCCTCTAGGAACCTTGGTAACACGAGTAACCCTCATTCTCCGACCTGAGCCTGGCCACCTCCTGGGCCTGATCCTTCGCCAGTCCCTGGTGGACACGGCTCAGCCACTGTAGCTCTCCCTGCAACAGTTCCTGCTTCGCCTGCGTCTGTGCCAGCAACTTGCCCGCAGCACTACCACAGGTGCTGGTGCAAACATTTGACACTGGCCTTGCAGCTCCAGCTGCTATACGTGGAGCCCCTGCCTGCCCTCCGCAGTGTCACAGCCGCGGCCCTGCTCCAGGCCCGCCTGGAGCTGATCCAACTCCTGTAGCAACTGCCGGGTGCGGCCGCACTCCTGTTCCTCCTCCAGCTGTGCCAGGCTGTGGCTCAGCTCTGCCTTGTCCCGGGCCAGCCCTGATGCCAGCTGGTGGCCAGGGCGTCCCACAGCTGACCCTATGTTCAGCTCCTGGACCTACTGAACATTCACTCTCTTTCCTTCCTTATATAAGCTTCTAAAAAAACCCTTAAGATCTCTCTTCTCCTTGGGCAATCTCTTTTCAAATGCCCAACCTTCCCAAAATCTTCTTTTCTCTTTAGGCCCTTCCTCCATTATCCTTTTTGCCTTATCCTTATCCCGCGTATTGTGCCTCCAATACGCTAACTGTAACCCCAGAGGACTGTCCGGGGGTATATCCCTGGGTACCCTTGTTGCTCCCATGTTTCCCGGGGCTGGTCTACACCTGACCCTTGCCCCATTTCCCGAGGTCCACGCTTTCCGTCACCAACCGCTTCGTCCCTTCACTGGCCAAGTCCCTCGTGGGATACTGGAAACGTAGTTAGAAAGACCCCGCACTCGCTTCGTGGATCCGGACTGTCCAAGCCCACGTCTCATGCACACACTCACCGACCTCAATACCTGCCCAATCGGACAATACTTAACAGCTCTTTTCTTGCCCAGGATGTTGTGCACAAGAATTACAGGCAGCCGCAGCAACCGGGAGCTCCTTCCCTTGCCTTTATCTTATAATGTTGGCTGGATCGTTTACCTGTGTTCCGAGAGGCTTCCAGGGTCCTCCTTCCGGGCCGCTGAAACCAGCGGGGGCGCCGCCCTTCTGAAGGGTCCCATAAGCCGTTGCAGACAGGGTAATCATGTACGGGTCACCAAATTGTGAGAAATGAGCCCACTGCTGAAATTTCTAACCAGTTTATTATAAAATAAAGGCAACACAGCACTGGGCGCATAGCGAATTTGCTAGAGGCGCACCATAACAACACGAGTTGAACTTATATAGACGTCAAACATACATATTCATACCTTTCCCCAGTACGTTCCCACCCCTCTCCATCAGGGCTGGGACAAAACCTGCACTTTTGACCTGGTCAGTCTTCAGACATGTCGGCGCCTAACCTTTCTCTCTTCAAAACCCCACACAATAAAGACCACAACCGACCAATCAACCTCGCGGTCCCCAGCAATTCCCCTTGCAAAAGCCAAATATTAAAAACAATTTCTCACAGAAGCTGAACTGTGTTTCAGTTTACCTAGAGCAGGACTGTAAAGACCCCTCGCTGTCATAGCATTGCAAAGCCCAGGAGCAGACAGACGCGTCTTGCTGGGCTGAGAGGCAAAACCCCAGAGGAGCTGAACCCCTGGGACAGTTTCGTTTGATTGGGAGAGGTGACAAATGCCGCTGCAAAGAATTGCAGCAGAAGAATCTTTTTTCTACAAAGCTTTCAGCTACAAAGTCTTCGGGAGTAAATCCTGTCCCAGCAACAAGCTGCAGACACCAACAGAAAGTGAAACTGTGCTCCTGCAGCTTCCATGTGGTCGACGACATGTTAGTTTTGTTTAAATCCCACGCATGCCGCAGGGTGCCCAGACCAGTGAGTAATTACAATATCTGATTTTTGTAAGGTCTGTTGCCCTAGGGAATTCTGGAGTCGTCGTCCCCCCCCACCTTGTGGGCAATCACCGGCTTCATTGCCAGTGTTTCTTTTTCTTTACAGTTTAAAGTGCTGTTTGTCATTTCTGGATTTTTGTACATACTGTTTAAATTGTTACTTGTTCCTGCTGGTGAGGTATCTGTTCCACAACCTAACATTTCAAACCTGTAAATAGGTTTTATTTGCTACTTTTTGCAGGATTTTTATTATTAATAAAATCATTAGTTTTTTTATTAATTGCTCTGCTTATTGAATATTAAATAGCCTTTTACCAGTCATATCAATGCTTACCTGTTGTAACCAGTCATAGCATAAGTTTTATTGGACTACAAGGTTATGATTTTCCCTCTGCAACCCATAATAAACCCTATTGCCAGTTGGTCAGTGTCTTCCTTCAGTCTGCAAGGCTTTCTGGGGAGAGTTGGTTGACTCCTGAGTTTCACACAACACCAAGGAGTTGCTTGATCTCTGATGGTCAGGAGTCACTGGCTTGGGTGCTCCTCTTGTGTTTATCGTGTTACAGGTTTTCCCATTCCCATCACTGCTCCTTCCAGCACCCCTGGGTCTCTGTGTGCAGTGATTAGTCCTTGGTCACATAACCTATTAGTAACTGCAAGCTGCTGTGCAAGAGAATGGAAGACTGTCATGTATAAGGGCCAGAATTTACCCTCTAGGCATGAAAAGTTTGTCCCTCTTGACATTGTTTGCCTAAAGAGTTAAATGATCCTCTGCTTTTGATTTAGTATCAAGAAAACAGTTTACATATAAAGGGCTGTCTCTTAATCCAGAAGACTAGGTGAAGTCCCTTTAACCAAAGGATTAGCCCATGAATTTTGATTGTTGCACCAACAAATAAAAGAAATTAAAGATTAGAACTATAAATTGTCCAATCATTACTTTCCTTAAAAGGAGTCATGCTGCCCTAACAGCATTAGATATATTTTTATTTTACTTTGCAGTGATGTTATCACTGCACTGTGCATAACAAAAGCAGTTAGACTAGCCACTCAGGAACTGCATCTGATGAGTATAGAAGATCTTCATTGAAGCCTACTGAACACATCAGGCAGGTAGGGAAAGGATTGAAATAGAACAATTTCTTTCTCTTTTCTTGAGAAAATAGTTTGACATTCAGTCTTGCAAAACTGCTCACACATCTTAGAAAATAGTAAATGGACTGTGGAATTCAGACTTAATGTGATAGAAGGGATTTAATCCAATCCTGGCCTGTATGGTTTTCAATAGAGATTTATTTTTCCTTGTTATTATCCCTGCAAATTTATTATTTATATCACATAGTCCAACCACAGTATCTTATCATCCCATCTTATCAGTCCAAATCCTAGGATTTGCTTAATTTCTACACATTTTGTGAAGCTTCATGAAACTGCTTTTAAAAACAAACAAGAAACAAGCAAACATTAAAATAAAAAAAAAAAAAAACAAAAAAAAACCCACCACCAACTTGCAGCAAAGAAACTAAAGGAAAACCCTGAGATTTAAGAGAGTAAGACAGTCATTAATCATGATGGATATTATGCTTTTATTAGCAAAGAGAGATAGGATAGACATATTTGCAGCCTTTTACTCATCCTACCATGTTGTTTGCACAGTTTATAATGTAGGCAAGTATCCATGTTACAGTTGCTATCGACCAGTTCCCAGATGTTCATAGTTTGCCTTCCAGGAAATAGTCAGCAAATGTACACCCAATTAACAATTTTTCATGTACTGTGTTGTTTTAATATTCTTTCTATTAAAGTGAATACTATTGCAAAGTGGATATTATCATTATGTTGACTTTAATGACATATAACATGATATAAAGCCATTGCAATGTAGAGTGGTATTAGAGATTTCATATTCAGCATATTATTAATTAATGCTATCTCACTGTGCTTAGTAGGGAGAAATGCAGGAATAATAAATAGTAATAGCTCTGGTGGCCTACATTCCTATCTCATGCTAAGATTAATTTCAAAACCCAGTCCTTCATCTTGCTATGAATGCTCATTTGGGATAGAAAACTGAAAATGGCCAGATATAATGTGAAATATTGCTGTCTCATCCCATCCACAAGAAGGGCCAGTTGGAAGAGCCAGGGAATTATAGGCCTCTCAGCCTGACCTCAGTGCCAGGCAAGATTATGGAACAGGTCACCTTGAGTGCAATCACACAGCACTTACAGGATGGCCAAGGGATCAGGCTAGCCAGCATGGATTTAGGAAGGGCAGGTCCTGCCTGACCAGCCTGATCTCCTATGATCAAGTGACCCGCCTGGTGGATGTGGGGAGGCCTGTGGATGTGGTCTACCTGGACTTCAGTAAGGCCTTTGACACCATCCCCCACAGCAGACTCCTGGCCGAGCTGGCAGCCCATGGCTTGGACAGGAGCACACTGCGTTGGGTTAGGAACTGGCTGGAGGGCCGAGCCCAGAGAGTGATGGTGAATGGTGCCACATCCAGCTGGTGGCCAGTCACTAGTGGTGTGCCCCAAGGATCAGTGCTGGGCCCCATGCTCTTTAACATCTTTCTTGATTATCTGGATGAGGGCATTGAGTCCATCATCAGTAAATTTGCGGACGACACCAAGCTGGGGGCAGGAGTTGATCTGCTGGAGGGTTGAGAGGCTTTGCAGAGGGACCTCGACAGGCTGGACAGATGGGCAGAATCCAAGGGCATGAGATTTAACACATCCAAGTGCCGGGTTCTGCACACTGGCCACAGCAACCCCAAGCAGTGCTATAGGCTGGGGTCAGAGTGGCTGGAGAGCAGCCAGGCAGAGGGACCTGGGGTTACTGGTCGATGGTAGGCTGAACACGAGCCTGCAGTGTGCCCAGGCAGCCAAGAAGGCCAATGGCATCCTGGCCTGTATCAGGAACAGTGTGGCCAGCAGGAGCAGGGAGGTCATTCTGCCCCTGTACACTGCAGTGGTTAGGCCACACCCTGAGTCCTGTGTCCAGTTCTGGGCCCCTCAGTTTAGGAAGGATGTTGACTTGCTGGAACGTGTCCAGAGAAGGGCAACAAAGTTGGTGAGGGGTTTGGAACACAAGCCCTATGAGGAGCAGCTGAGGGAGCTGGGGTTGCTTAGCCTGGAGAAGAGGAGACTCAGGGAGACCTTATAGCTCTCTACAACTACCTGAAGGGAGGTTGTGCACAGACAGAGGTTGGTCTCTTCTCCCAGGCAGCCAGTACCAGAACAAGAGGACACAGTCTCAGGCTGTGCCAGGGGAGGTTTAGGCTGGATGTTAGGAAGAAATTCTATACAGAGAGAGATTGCCCATTGGAATGGGCTGCCCGTGGAGGTGGTGGGGTGATGGGGTGCTTGGTGCCATGGTTTAGTTGTTTAGGTGGGTTGGATTGGTTGATGGGTTTTACGTGATGATCTTGAAGGTCTCTTCCAACCTGGTTTATTCTATTGTATACTATTTTAAAACTGACTCCAGAGAAACAGACCTACTTGTTCCATGCCAAGCTAGTGGACCAGGAAATGTGGAAGAAAACTTTGATCTCAACCAATTAACTTTGTTTTTTCAAGCAACAGGTGATTTTATAGTAGTATTTCTCAAGGAAAATACAAAAAGCATATTGGCAGTGATCTTAAATGCTTAAAATTTGCTTAGACCCAGTCATGCCACCTAGCAAGAGGTGTTTTGCTGAGTTGGAGTATAAATGTTTCCTAAACCAAAAAACAATTTGCTGCTTCTTGTCATAGAATAGTTTGGGTTGGAAGGGACCATGTTGTCCAACCCACTCTGCAGTAAGCAGGGACATCTTCAGCTAGATAAGGTTGCTGTGAGCCTTGTCCAACATGACCTTGGATGTTTCCAGGATAGGAGTTCTGCCCCCTCTCTTGGCAACTTCTTTCAGTATCTCATTGTAAACAATTTTTTCCTTGTATGTAGTCTAAATCTACCCTCTCATATCTTAAAACCATTACCCCTTGTCCTGTTGCAACAAACCCTGATGTCTCTCCCTATCTTTATTATAAGCCTCCTTTAACTACTGAAAGGCTACAATAAGAGCCTTTTTGAAGCCTTCTTTTCTGCAGGCTGAACAACCCCAACTCTATGTCACGAGCCCACTGGTAGGTTGCATCTCTGCCTTGATGTCCTGACGAATCGTGAGCCCACCGAGCTAAGAATATCTCACCTCGGTGTTTCCAGTCAAGATCAAGACAGAGAGAGTTACTCTCTCCTCTGGTGTTCCAGCTCTCTGATAATCTTTGCGGCCTTCATCTAGAACTGATCCAGTAGATCCATATCTTTCTTGTGCTAAGGCCTCAAGAGTACAGTACTCCATGTGGGGTCTTACCAATTCAGAGTAAAGAGGGAGAATCACCTCACTTGACCTCCTGGCCATGTTTCTTTTGATTCAGCCCAGGATACAGTGCCACAACCAGCTCAGATGGAAGCAAATGGAAGCTGTATTTACAAAAGAAAAACTACACTCTACAATGGAATGCAATGAATGTGTACATAATATACAGTATTTACACTGTTATACAGGTCTTCCCAGCAGAACATACAGACCAGAGAAGAAAAGAAAGAATGGGGACGAAAGTAAAATGTGAAAAATTGTTAGGGTACATCCACATCCATTCCACACATTCTGGCCAATGAAATTTGTTTACAATAACCTTTTGTTTTTCTTTTTACACCCAATAGTGAATTGCTTATATTTTTCTACTTTTCTGCTCAAAATCTGCAGCTAAATTTTAAAGGCATAGCCTAAAACTGCCACATCTTCCTCTGATGCCTCCATTTTTTCCTGAATCTAGTTCCATCATACAGCTCCTGAACTCAGTTCTAATCTGCCACTGAGTCCAGTTTGAGGCTTCCCAGTGCCTGCCCACAGCATCAGTGGCGACATTGTCCTGGTTTAAGACATCCTGTTCTTGCAAACAATGTAAAGATATCTATAATATATGGTGATATAATTGCCATCAGAGGGATTTGGTTTGGTATTTGGTTTGTATATATTTGTACATATCTGATGTTATTGTTTTCATTAAAGAAGTTTCAGTTTTCTCATCCTAAAACTACCACACCAGTCATAAGTATTTCTCCCTGAGTCCTTTTCTCTTCTCATTTGGGGAATGGAGAAAGCTTAATAGAGAGATGCTATCACTTGTTTAGTGGCCAGCCCAACCGTAACACTTGGAAAGTACTGTCAAGTCCTTCTTCACAGGATAGCTCTCATCGCTTGCTCCCCAGCCTGTATTGATAACAAGGAATGCCCCAACCCAATCCACGTGCAGAACCTGTACTTAGCCTTCTTGAACATCATAAGGTTCATACCAGCCCACTTCTCATGCTTCTCCAGGTCCCTCTGAATGGCATCCCATCCTTCAGGTGTGTGAACTGCACCACTCACTGTGGTGTCATCCACACACTTGTTGAGGGTATACTTCATCCATACACAGTGTCTATGTCACCGATGAAGATATTGAACAATACTGGTCCCAACACAGATCCCTGAGGGACACTGCTTGTCTCTGATCTCCATCTGGCCATCAAACAGTAGACCACCCTTTGATTGTGACTATCCACCTAATTTCTCAGTCTATCAAATTCATAACCACAATTTAGAAAGAAGGATGTTGTAGGGAACTGTCAAAGGTATGTGATATCCATGGCTATATTCTCTTTTCCACTAATGTAGTCACTCCATCATAGAAGACCTCTATGTTGATCAGGAAAGACTCTCTGTTGGTGAAGCTATGCTGGCTGTCTCACATCACATCCCTGCCCTCCATGTGCTTGTAGCATAGTGTCTATGCAAATCATTTTCATGATCTTTCAGGCACAGAGGTGAGGTTCCCAGTGTCCTTCTTTCTACTCCTTTCAGAAAGAGGTTTAATACTTCGCTTTTTCCAGTCACCAGAGACTTCACCTGACTGTCAGGACTTTTCAAATATCATGGAGAGTGGCTCAGCAACTAAAATAGCCAATTACCTCAGGACTCTGGGATGTATCTCTTCAGGTCCCACAGGTTTATGTATGTTTGGATTCCTCAGGTAATCACAAACTTGATCTCTTACAATGGCAAGATTTATCTTCCCCAGTCCCTGCCTTGAGGTCCATTCCCTCAAGAGGTGGGGGAAGATACATTGCTAGTGAAGACATTGCTAGTGAAGATTTTTTGAGTACCTCAACCTTCTCCTTGCCTATTATTACCAGTTTGCTAGTTGTATACATTAGAGAGGGTATGTTTTCTTTGACCCAACCCCTTCCCGAGTCCCAGTAAAAATAAGAATAATCAAATAATATCTATCCTTAGTAGCAAAACAAAAATAAATTTAAAAAATCATACTGCTACTACAGTCAGTATGTATGTCAATGTAACAATGGATTCACATGCTCAAGCTTCCATTCTTCTTTCCCTTCTTTAAGTGTTATGGCGGACAAACATGGTTTATTTTCATGGTTTTATTTTCAACAGCACATGCATTTATTTCAGTTTGACTCCTTTCTCTTGGTACAAGAGGAAATGATACTAAATGTTTCCTTTAAAATATTTTATTCTAAAACACAGCTTCTGAATTGTATTCAATTCAATTCAATCCAGGAATGTGAAAAAATACCAAAGCATTAAGTAGCTACATGATCCAGAAATTGAAAACTGCTGCGAAATTGCATTTAATGCAACAACTTCCCATTCATGCACAGAACTGAGTGTTAGATTGGAAGATTTGCTCTTTTGTCTCCTTAAAGTGTTGTGAGCACAACAAGAAGCAGTCTTAGAGCTTGCTCAGAGGCATAAATCAATGGGAAAATATCTGTGACAGTTTTAGGCTGTGCCTTTAAAGACAGCTACTGAACACTCTAGATGAATGTTTTGGTGTAAAAAGGAAAACAAAGATAATTCTAAATGAATTTCATTGGTAGATCAGTAGGTTTGTAACTTTAAGGATTTTAGTTTCAGTTCAGTCTGTTCAGTCCATATGGGCAGTTGCTTTCTTTCTTCTGTTCTTGGCAGTAATGACCTTGGACTCATGAGATACAAAAACTAACTTTTTTCCCTTAACTTCTGCTTTGAACTAACAGAAGTTCCCTTAATATCCATTTTCTCTCTTCAATCCTTTTTGGAAAAAGGGAGGAAGGGGGAAAAGGGGTTTTGGGGAGGACACGGAGGGTAATTCTCCTCCGGAGGGAGTTTTCTGTGTTATGTTCTTTTTCTGTATATTTTTGTATATACTGTAAATACTGTATATTGTGCATATATTCATTGCATTTAATTCTGCTTGTAAAAATACAGCCTTTTCCATTTGCTCCTCTGACTGAGTTAGCTGTGGTTTGGGGTGAGGGGGTAGAATTGAACTTTTCTCGCTACCACATCTTACTGTGATCAATTGCTTTAGGCCACAGAACTTCCTGAAGTGTCTTGTCTACCTTTTGTTTAATTGCATTCTAGATTCTCTGTAGATGAAAGTATTGCAGGTAATGAGATAAGAGATAACCAGATTTCTAGTGTATTGGTGACCTGTGATAATTACTCTGCAGAAAGTGGTGAGGAGAACCATGGATATACAGGACCTCACAATAAAACAGTTAAATTTACTGAATGCATATACAGTGTGTGTATATATATAATTTCTGCATAAAAATACATTAAAAGACATATATAAATATAATCAAACTTCTTAATGACTGTATACCAAAACCCTAGAGAAAAATTGCCCTCATTCAGCAAACATTGACACAGATACTGTGCAGCATGCAATTTACTTTCTGAAAACTGCAGGTGATTGTGAATAGATGTTACTAAGTTACTTCTAGATTGGTTTCTTTGATGCCTCCTGATGTATGGCCCAAATATTTAGGAATGAAAGAAATCCAAGGAATTGCCTGCCTTTATTCAGTTATGGGAGATGTTTATCTAATAGTTGATTTATGCAATAAATTTCCTTGTGCTGAAGAATGTGTTTTCCTAGCAAAATAATTACAATTGAAAATTACTCCTTCTCAAACAAAAGAATACATTAATGAATCTCTATTTTTCCCCCACTATTTCTTAATTCATGTTTTATTTTTACTAGAGAGATATTTGTCTTCCACCATCCAATTATTGTTGCCATTCTGGAAGACAGAGTATCTGATTTTCCTATGGGCATCTCGATGGCTATCCCTTGATTTGTCTTGAATATTATCATTTTCTCCTTAGTGTCCTCATAATTGCTACATTTGCTGATGAAAGAATGCTGGACTGGAATAGATCTGCTGTACATTCTGTTCAGTGTCTTTTCTGCAAAAAAGCTGTTTATATTGACCAAAAGTAAATTTAATCATAGACAGTGAAATCTTTTCCCCCTTAGGTGATATTGAGGTCATCTACTTCCATGAAGATCTCTCTTCAGTTCCCAGTAAGTATCAAATTAGAATTTCAGATATAAGATTTTGTCTGCTTTCAATAATTCTGGTTTTGGTTTAATTTAATTATTTTAATTTGATACCTTTATAAATAAGGTGCAACTACACCTTCTTTTTCTGGCTCCAGCTACTCCATCAGAGAAGTTTATCATTCTTAGGCCATCACTTGGTTCATTACTATTGACAGTGGATGGTGGAGGATGACCATCACCTCAGATTTGCCAATTAGATCAACTCTTTGGATTGGTCCCGGGTCTACTTCAGGGCAAGAAAGTCAGGCGGTTAGTTTAAAATGTTTAGATTGGGCCATTTCTACATTATTCATTTTGATTGAAAGTTTATGAAATTTATGGAGCAGATCAACTGGTAGACCTGAGAGGCCCTAACCTCAAGATGAAGAGATATGACATGATAAGAATCATACATCTCCAGTGGTGCCAAAACCTGAGGAAGTTGTGTGTCTGTGTGGTTAGTTGTACTGAGATTTTTGGTTATGTTCCTTGACAGAATATTTTTGTTTGTATTCTATGATGAATGAAGACGTCTGGGCTGTCCCTTCCTCTCGTTACTGGAGTTTTTGATTTCCATGTTAGCATTATGAACCTTGAAATAGTGAATTATACAAGTACTCCATATTCACTCACTGCTCCTCATGACAGCAAGGAAAAGTTCCCATTCTCCAGGGGAGGAAGGAACAGTAGCACTGCCATTTTTTCAGCATTTTTTTGTCTGCCTAGCAAATCAGTGTGAATATATTAGTAGTCTGCAGAAGCAGGACCAGAATATTTTTTAGCTGGGTAATCATGTCCATTTCATCACAGTTCTCTCTTTTAGTTGCTCAGCTGGTATCAGAGCATTAACAGCAATTTACATCTCATCACTGATCGATCCCATTCAGCCACTTAACACATCTGTCACAGGACAATAGAGGCATTCTCTAATTTATTGTTCTTAGATCGATGAAATACAAAATGTCTGTACTGTTCTATGTTTCAATGTGTCTGGCCAGCTGTTAACTCTCAAGCTGCCTGAAATTTAGTGTGCCATAATAATTTTTGCCCTTTTACCTGAAAGTGAAAAACTTGGCAGGTGAAAGAGGAAAAAATATACATATATTAACAGCAAATGCTGTTATATGGCGTATTTTGATAATGGTACTATTTTGTATTCTAAGGGCACATGGTGGCATTATTTAAATATATGTTAAATATACAAACTTATACACAGGAATTTTCCCTGTGCCTAACACTGGCACAGGTTGCACAGAAACATGATTGAGTCTCCCTCCTCAAAAGTCATCTGAGGATCGTCCTGGGCAACAGGCTCCAGGTAGACCTGATTAAGCAGCAGGGTTGGACAAACTGAGTTTCAGAGATCCCCTCCAACCTCAACCATTCTGTAATTCTGTGTGAGTCTGATCTTGTTTTTATTTTACTTTAGTCACTGACTTGTTTGTCATAGCAAACATGGCCATTATCACTTATCAGTCCTCAACTGACTAAGTTGAGGAATAAATGAGTTCCACTGACTGCAGATGTTAAACCAGTCTCACCCCACCATTATGCTTACAAATTTATGAAAGCTCCTACCTTCTTACTGTAAACTGAGTAACAAGGATTATTTGGTTCAGACAGCAATTAAAAACATCCAGAAGTAAATTAAAATTCAACAACAGAATTTGATCAACTACTTTGCTTTTAAACCCTCCCAACTGTGCAACCAATAATCATAACTGGTATAATTATCCAATTGTTATTCAGCATATGGTAATCTTATTACTGTAAACAAAACACTGTGTTAACATTAATTGCTTTTTATTGATGCCTTTTGTGTAATGACTACAAAACACCTATACTAAAATTAACAATTTGGAAATTAATGTTCTATGTACCTTAGTTCCACCCAGTCTTTCTGCCTGACTGGTGGAGAAGTGCAGAGCACATTCACCTTTTTAACCATTTTAAAAATCTTTGTGTATTTGTAGTTCTGCCCCCTCTCCCCACCCCAAACTTGAAATACAACCCTTTAAATATGTCTGGTTTATCACTTCTGTATCACTATAACTTCAGTCATATTTTGCTGACATTGACTGTCCCAATGTCAGTAAGTCTTTTATGATAGTGTTTCTCTTTCATGAACACTTAGTAGTATCCATATCTAATCCTTGTCGTGTTGTGTTTTAGCTTTTGTACTGACGCAAAATGAAGTTAATCTGTTGGCACGGGCACTGAATGTTCTTCTAGGGCAAAAATAACATAAAATAAAATATTCAGAGCAGTGGTTTTCTGTCCTGCTGAGTATTTTCAGTACAACAGTATTATCCTTCCCATCGTCTGCATTTTATTTCTTTCCTTCTCTCACTTCCCTTAAACTCCTTCAAATTACTGATAGTGATGACAGTCTAAATAGGAAACAATACAAGGAAGTAGGTCTAATCTTTTGCTAGCTATTCATTCCCGTTGTGCTAAGAACACCAGTTAATACTCTGGTCCTGTAAAGTACTTATTCAACTTGGTAATTTAAATGTACTTTCTTAGTTTATAGACCATGAATGTTTTGTACTGTAATGAAAATCTGGTTCACTGATCATTTTGCAGATTATATTTTCTTCTAGAACAGAAGCAAAAACTCATGGCCCCAACACAAATTACCTGAATACTGGAGGTGACACAATGCTTTACAGAAACCTGTGGGAGATTTATGCAATCATTTGCTTCACATGTCAAAAATGTATTTTTCAACTTATCATTTAAAAATTTTCTGGGGATTACAGTTATTTTTAGACATGTTTGACTGACATCAATTTTAGAATTAGAAATAACTTTGCCGTTACTTGAATTACTATTCTAGGAAACAAACCTGCTTCCTGTTAATTGCAGCATTAACACAGTTACATATATAATGCCTTAATGTTTTTGGATACAGACACATGTCTGTTTTTCCCTGAAATCTGTATTGAAGACAATATAAAGCCAGAATTTTCCTAGTCTGTTTAATTATCTTTCTACTCTGTTGCCCATATTTGGTCTTCTCTCTTCATTTGTCCCAATCAACTTGAAACACTTAACTGTCACATTATACACCTTAACTGGAGGTTCATTTCACAAGCACTGCAGAGGAGGTGACTTCTGAGTTGTGCAAGTGCCAAATATCTACTCCAGGTTACAGATAGGAGTGAGATTTCTCTCTATGATGTGGTTCATCACTGGATCTGAAGTCAAATTAAACCATTTGTCCCTCAGAGCATGAAAATAAAAAACAGAGCTAACATTGTGATTGCATAGATTGCTGCTTTGACTTTTTCTTTAATTGTAAAGTAGCATAGCAAAAATTCAAAATAACAGCTAACACATTTTATATTATTGATAATTTTATATTTTTAAAGTAAATCCTAGATTAAAAGAAATGCAACCTATACATGGTCATGGACTATTTGTACTTGAAAAACAACTTTTCCAGAAATTTTCAACCAATTCTACTGATTTCAATCAGGCTTCCTTATTAGATTGTCCTGCATATATAGATTTAAGGAATCCTGTTAAAGTACTGACACTGTTGTTGAAATCTACTTCAATATAGTTCTAAAGTCCATCTTAGAGTGTGGGAAATAAGATCACATGTTTATTCATAGTTAATTCATGGCTGGAGTGTAACAATAATCCTGACATTACATTCATTGTGAAAGAGGCACTTTTAAAACAGATTGGTAGCAATCAGGTTTATCACTGATATGTGCTAAATACAAACCATGGAGTAAGACTCAAAACTGTAACTCAAAATTCTAAATAAGAAAAATAACAAGTAAACAAACAGAAACTTTACCCAAAAAACTGTCTTGAATTTACTTTCATTCAAGGTAATTTAAATGAAAAATACTGTGGCTTTAACTTTCAAATGCATTTCTGCCTGTGAAACACACCTTCCACCAATAGCAGGCACTACTAGAAATAAATTTGTTTTTAAATCCCATTTTCTGAAGTAATAGAAGGTCATCAGGTTTCCTGGAGTCACAGTCACTTAATTTCTGTTTATAAAATTTAACAGGAGATATACAGAACACAACCTAACATCATTTCTGAACTGTAAATTATACTGAACATTCTAATTTTTTAATCACACAGACTATTTTCTCATGCATAAATACAGTCCTCTCATATTTTGTCAGGCAAAGTTATGCAGCATGTTTGATTCCATAATAATAGAACACATTACATTACACAGTAGCATAATCATGGTTGGTTTTGGTGGGATTGGTTACTGTTTCAGTGAAAACAGTACACTTGGACCTGTGACTGTTCTAAATAACCAGAGAAACACCGTTGTAAATGGGATTTTTCCTTAAACTGTATACTGCTTGGTGTAGTCAGTTCTGATGAAAAGTAGTGGGTTTTTTTGAGCTTTAAACTTTGGAGGAAAATAGAGGTAGTCAGCTAAACTGAGTTTTATGACACATTCTTCTGATTAGAGGAATTAGCACTAAATCAATGTAGTACCTAATCGATAAAATTAATATATAGTCACAAGTATTAATCCTCAATCCAATTCAATTCAATACCTCCATCAGAGATATGAAGTAAAAGATAAACAATTGCCCATCATGGTTTCTAGATAACCAAGGACTGATGAAGTGATAGATAATAACAGAGATCCTTTTTAAACTGAGCCAAACCATTTTTAGAGGGTTGCAGTCAAAAAGGAGTAATGGGAACTGTCAGCTACTATTTTTCCTAGAGTCAGATAAGAAGACATTAATATGGAGTGACAAAAGATTATTGAATGGGAGCTGCATCCTGGGAAGAAGCAATGACCTTGTCTAAGACTTAGTGTTTGGCCCTGATGCAGAACCATCTGACCATGAATTTCCAAAAGTATTAAAAAGTTCAAGGACTAAAATTGAAGATAAGACAAATCAAGAATGAAAGAAAGACATATTGAAAGAGTGATTAACCTTTAGAAAAACTTCCCTTGAGAAGTGGTGGAGGCACTTCCATGAAAACTTTTGGAGTAAGACTATCTTTGCAGAATCTGTACTTATTCATGCAAAAATTATTGAATTTAATGAAGGTATTGCAAGGTGAAATTTTATAGTTTCAAATAAAAGCTTATTAAAGCTCATTTTAGTCTTAAATTTGGTGGAAGGAGAAAAAAAAAGGCTAACATTATAATGGGTATCTAAAATACCAGTTATAATCTTGGGTATCTTAGAATTTCTGTTGAAGCTGCTTTTCAAATTAAAACCTCCCATCTCGCTCAGTGTCTTGGATAAGGCATTAACAAGACAGCTAAATCTGTTTTGAGCCACTGCCCCTTTCTCCTCCCTCTCTGTTGCAGGGTCCGGGTTGAGGTCAAGGAGCCTAATAGGCAGGTGCTGTTAAGGCCACCTGGAGGGGAGTGGAAGCTGAACCCGATCCCCGAGCCTCACGTTTCAGAGAGGCAACTGCACGTGTCAGATTCCATGAGAGAAGGCGTGTGCAGTTTATTCTCCATAGAAACATTTTTAATTGATTGGCAGGATTTGAATGGCTGATGTGCCATTGGGCCATTTTGTTTTCAAAAGGGAATTTATAAGGGAAGACCTCCTATACCATTTGCTCGCTTGTTGCTTGTTACACTCATAGCTTCCATGCTCATTACTCTCTTATCTCTCTCCCCTGTTTGTTAATGGAATTCAAGGTGGTGACAAGCACCCTATTTGCTCCTATCTTCAGAGCAATTAGCTTCTTTTGTTTTAGCGGCATCATGCTTGAGTTGGGCCTCCACTACAGCAGCCTGCCCTCTCATTTCCCCTAAATTTGTGGATACTGCCCTTTGGACTATAACTATGAACTCAAATACCTCTTCATTCAGCAAAGGTTTTGGTAGTTAGCAGCTTGGCAATTCGTGAGTAAAATACGCTATTTTACCTGGTTATTTCTGAGGTCTATAGCTTTTTACCTCTTGGTTAACTCCGTTATGAACTCCATGGTAGTTTGTCTACGCCACCCGAGGCAGTATTGCTGTTTAGTTTCAAGCGGATAGGGAGATTCCAGTTTGTTCCTCTGTATTCCAAGTTCTGATTGTTCTAGACTATTATACTACTGTTTATTAGCCTTCTACCATGTGTAATCAACCTGTCATCAGCCAGGCAAATGAACCTGAATAAAACTGGCTCATTAAAACAATTTTTTATATTTAATAAATAATATTCATATTTGATCATATTTCTGGCCAATAAATTTATATAACTACAACATCCAGAACACTGGCTCTATTTTACACACTTTTTGCAGAAGGACCTCAACCAAAAAGACCAACAGGTAGATGTTATTGTGAAGAATCATTATGGTTTTATTGTTAGTTTTTCAGGAAAACATCTTGTTTCCAGTATCGTGAAATGCTGAGGGACTGTGTTCAAAGTTGCTGTAAGAAAGCCACCAAAGTGTGCATATAATGAAGATGCATTAAAAATATCAGGGCATAGAAAATTATACAAGAATGGGGACAATACAGCTAAGAGAATGATAATATAATCAAGGGCAACTAATGAGAGTAGACTTCAGTATCTGTGCTTCCTCTTCTGTGCATTTCCTCCCACCTCAGTGAGTTAAATTACATCTGGAGAACAGCAAATGGGAATATAGCAAGACACTTGGACTCTTTATTAAACCTGTATTACAGGAAGTCTTACTGCTTAAATAGACAACTTTTCATACACATTTTTGAGGGTATAGTTTGTGAATACATGTCTATAAATGGGTTAGCCAGATTAGGACTTTTGTTGATTACAGAGAAAATGAATAGAGAGACAGCAACAGCTGCCTTCTCCCCCTCATTTCCTGTTTTTCTTTTTTTCCCATTCTTTTTGATGTTACTGCTCAGCTACAAAAATCCACCTTTTCTCCTTCAATGTGACTTTCAGATTTACAGAGAATTAATTTTCAAGCCCTGCTTTAATTAGGTGTTGGTTAATTAATCTCTAAAGTTCCTATGTAACTAATCCCTCTTTAAGAAATCCCAGTGAAAAATATGAACACTTCTATTAGGTATATTTTAGTTATAAATTATATACTATCTTCTTTTCCTTGCCACATCTGATTCCAGAAGCAAAAGAAGACCAAGATATCTTGAATTCAAAAAGCCAAATGAATTCAAAGAAGAAGTTGCAGAATGCCATGGATGGAATCCTGGTCACACTGAAATAAATTAGTATGCATTTGCAACTGATTTATTAAGACCACACTTTCAAAACAGAACTTCCAAAAGAGTTCTAGTTTCTGCAAAACTTCTTAGTTTCATCTGAGAAATTACTTAGGAGTTATTTATGTAATAGAAATTTCTAATTCATTATAGTAAAGGCAGCTTTGGCATTTGGTATGTATATCCTGACCTAATTCTTCAGTAATAATAATAATAATAATAATAATACAATACACCAGGTTGGAAGAGACCTTCAAGATCATCGCGTCCAACCCATCAAACAATCCAACCCACCCAACAACTAGACCATACAGCCAAGCACCCCATCAAGTCTTCTCCTGAACACCTCCAGTGAAGGTGACTCCACCACCTCCATGGGCAGCCGATTCCAATGGGCAATCACTCTCTCCGTGTAGAACTTCTTCCTAACATCCAGCCTAAACCTGCCCTGGCGCAGCCTGAGACTGTGTCCTCTTGTTCTGGTGCTGGCTGCCTGGGAGAAGAGGCCAACCTCTGCCTGGCTACAACCACCCTTCAGGTAGTTGTAGAGAGCAATAAGGTCACCCCTCAGTCTCCTCTTCTCCAGGCTAAGCAACCCCAGCTCCCTCAGCCTTTCCTCATAGGGCTTGTGTTCCAAACCCCTCACCAGCTTTGTTGCCCTTCTCTGGACACGTTCCAGCAAGTCAACATCCTTCCTAAACTGAGGGGCCCAGAACTGGACACAGGACTTGAGGTGCGGCCTAACCAGTGCAGTGTACAGGGGCACAATGACCTCCCTGCTCCTGCTGGCCACACTGTTCCTGATGCAAGCCAGGATGCCATTGGCCTTCTTGGCTGCCTGGGCACACTGCAGGCTCATGTTCAGCCTCCCATCAACCAGTACCCCCAGGTCCCTCTCTGCCTGGCCACTCTCCAGCCACTCTGACCCCAGCCTGTAGCACTGCCTGGGGTTGCCGTGGCCAATGTGCAGAATCCGGCACTTGGATGTGTTAAATCTCATGCCATTGGACTCTGCCCATCTGTCCAGCCTATCGAGGTCCCTCTGCAAAGCCTCTCTGCCCTCCAGCAAATCAACTGCTGCCCCCAGTTTGGTGTCATCTGCAAATTTACTGATGATGGACTCAATGCCCTCATCCAGATCATCAATAAAGATGTTGAAGAGCATGGGGCCCAGTACTGATCCCTGGGGCACACCACTAGTGACAGGCCGCCAGCTGGATGTGGTGCCATTCACCATTACTCTCTGGGCTCGGCCCTCCAGCCAGTTCCTAACCCAACGCAGTGTGCTCCTGTCCAAGCCATGGGCTGCCAGCTTGGCCAGGAGTTTGCTGTGGGGGACGGTGTCAAAGGCCTTGCTGAGGTCCAGGTAGACCACACCCACAGGCCTCCCCACATCCACCAGGCAGGTCACCTGATCATAGAAGGAGATCAGGTTGGTCAGGCAGGACCTGCCCCTCCTAAATCCATGCTGGCTAGGCCTGAGCCCCTGGTCATCCTGTAAGTGCTGTGTGATCGCACTCGAGATGACCCGTTCCATAATCTTGCCTGGCACTGAGGTCAGGCTGACAGGCCTATAATTCCTTGGCTCATCCAACCGGCCCTTCTTGTGGATGGGCACCACGTTAGCCAGCTTCCAGTCTTCTGGGACCTCTCCAGTGAGCCAGGACTGCTGAAAAATGATGGAAAGTGGCTTGGACAGCTCATCTGTCAGCAATCTCAGCACCCTAGGATGGATCCCATCCGGTCCCATGGCCTTGTGGGGGTCCAAGCGGCTCAGAAGATCTCTAACTTCCTCTTGGAGCAGTGGGAAACTATGCAGCTCTCTGGCTCCTTCTGCCAGCTCTGCAGGCCAGCTGTCTGGAAGCCGTTCTGTCCTGCTAGTGAAGACTGAGGCAAAGAAGGTGTTAAGTACCTCTGCCTTTATCTCATTCTTTGTTACAACGTTCCCCTCCGTGTCAACCAAGGAGTGGAGGTTGTCCTTGCCCTTCTTCTTGCTCTTGATGTATTTATAGAAGGACTTTTTGTTGTCCTTCACAGCAGAGGCCAGTCTAAGTTCTAAATGGGCTTTTGCCTCCCTAATTTTCTTCCTACACCATCTAGCAACATCCCTAAACATTCTGTAGGTTGCCTCCCCTTTCTTCCAAAGATGATACACCCTCTTTTTTTCCCTAAGTTCTATTAAAAGTTCATTGCCCATCCAGGCTGGCCGTCTGCCCCGGCGGCTCATCTTCCGGCACACCGGCACAGCCTGTTCTTGCACCTTCAATAGTTCTTCCTTGAAGTAGGCCCAGCTCTCCTGGACCCCTTTGTTTTTGAGGGCTGATTCCCAAGGAACCTTCTGAATTAGTTCCTTGAGTAGCCTGAAGTCTGCCCTCCTGAAGTCTAGAGTGGAGGTCTTCTTGCTCCCCCTCTTGGCTTGGCTGCATACTGAAAACTCTATTATGTCGTGGTCACTGGTGCCTAAACACCCTCCGACCACCACATCACCCACCAGCCCTTCCCTGTTGGTGAAGAGGAGGTCAAGCATAGCCTTACCCCTGGTAGGCTCACGCAGCACCTGGGATAAGAAGCTGTCCTCCATGCACTCTAAGAACCTCCTAGACTGCCTCCTCTCTGCTGTGTTGAGATCCAAACAGATATCAGGCAGGTTGAAGTCACCCATGAGAATGAGGTCAGGTGATCTTGAGACAGCCTTAAGCTGCCTATAGAATGCCTCATCGACATCCTCCTCCTGGTTGGGTGGTCTATAACAGACGCCAACCAGGATGTCTGCCCTGTTGGTCTTCCCTCTAATTCTCACCCACAAGCACTCAACCCTATCATCCCTGATCTCCATCTCAACAGCATCCAGTGCCTCCCTGACGTACAGGGCCACCCCTCCACCCCTTCTTCCTTGCCTGTCTCTCCTGAAGAGCCTGTAGCCGTCAATTGCAGCGCTCCAGTCATGCGAGTCGTCCCACCACGTCTCTGTGATGGCAACTACATCATAACTTTCTTGCTGCAACAAGGCTTCCAGCTCCTCTTGTTTGTTACCCATGCTTTGTGCATTAGTGTACATGCACTGCAGCTGGGCTGCTGGTTTCACCTCTAGGTCTAGCTTATCACCTCCAGACTCCTGCCTGAGGGCACTGGTTTCCGACCCTCCCCCTTCGAAGCTAGTTTAAAGCCCTGTCAATGAGACTTGCTAATTCCCTTCCCAGAATCTTTTTACCTTTGGGGGACAGGCCATTCTCATGTATTGTGACCTTTCCCCTCCTCTGGGACAGATGTACTCCATCTGTTACCAGCTGACCTGGTGCAGTAGAAAGTTCCCCAAGATCGAAAAACCCAAAATTCATTTGTCTGCACCAGCCCCTAAGCCACTTGTTGACTACACCGGCTGACCTGTTCCTTATTGTGTTCCCTCCTGCAACTAACGGTATCGATGTAAAAATTATTTGTGCACCTGACCCCTCAACCAGATCTCCCAGGGCCCTGAGGTCATTTTTGATAGCCCTGGGAGGCCTGGTACCAACATCATCATTCCCTAACTGCATGACCAATAAGGGATAATAATCAGAGTATTCTGTAAAGTAACTTGATTTATTTATTAATAAACAGGAGAAAAACAATGAAAGAACAGATGACACTGTAAAGTCATATATAGTATGTACAGAACCAGGAGAATTGTCCATGCACAATGATGAGACTCACTCTTAATCAAATAATTACATCGGTGCATGAAGATTGCATGGAATAAAAATGCAGCACACCAAAATATCTGTCCTAGTAGAAAATCTCTGGTACCTCAGTGGATGTGTTTACTGATGTGCTGTGAAAACAAACTCCGTGTGTTGCATGTCTGTGTCACTGAGACAGCTTTAAGTAGTTGCCTTTTTAAATAAATAGAATATAAAACCATGCCAAGAACATAATGCTCTAGACAAATGTATTTCCTCCTTTCTTCTATAATTTTATAACTAGGCAAAGGAATTTGCACAGCTAAAATAAATAAATAAATACATAAATACAGTTCAAAGTGTGATTTGTATCTTCACTAGTGAATGACCACATAAAAGACAAGTAAAATAAAAGGCAATATCACAGTATAACCAGTATAACCAAGGTTGGAAGAGACCCCAAGGATCATCAAGTCCAACCTGTCCCAACAGACCTCACAACTAGACCATGGCACCAAGTGCCATGTCCAATCTCCCCTTGAACACCTCCAGGGACGGCGACTCCACCACCTCCCCGGGCAGCCCATTCCAATGACGAATGACTCGCTCAGTGAAGAACTTCTTCCTCACCTAAATACATAAATTAATAATAAAATGGTAAAAAAATCTTACAGAAGATAACCTTGATTTTTAATTTTATGTAACATTGCAGTTGCCCATATGCCATATATGGAAGTTTTACATTATTTTATATTGATACTGAAATAATTAGGAGCATGCATATCAACAATGGAGGCAAAGGAGTTTCCTGTGGGATGATGTCAGTCAAAAAAAGAGCAAATACCGGTATAGTATGAATAAAAATACTCAGAAATTTTGATTTGCCTTATCATTAGTTTCAAACTTATCACTATTTCTAATAACAAGGCCACTAAATCTGAAAGAGAAAATAGCTTTTAAAAAAATAGTAAGGAGGAGGAAGAAAGTTGACACAGAGAGGAACTCCAGAAGTACCAGTAGGGTTTTTCCAGGAAGCAATAAACATTAGGGAGGAATGAATAGATGTGTACAGATGTTTGCATACTTCTTGTGAGAGTTCACAATCCATGGTTTTACATAAACTGTTATTTCATTTAGGAGACTGCACAATCAAGAGATCCCAATGTTGTTTCGCAGGGGGAAAAGGATGCCAGCACTAGAGTTAAGGCAAACTATGGAGCTATGGCTGCAGAACTGAGCACCAGTATTTCCTTGGCAGCTGGTACTCAGGAATCTACCACAGAGACTTGTATGATTACAGCTTAGTCTTCCATCAGAAGTGGTGACTTAGAGCCTGAGATCATGAGCTTGTCATATTAACAGCTTTTAAAGAAGCTTATTAAATGCATGCTTCCAAGACATCTTGCGCATGTATGTTGAAAAGTGGGAATGACATTTTCAGTTTCAGCAGTCCTCAGTTAACAGGTTGGGGTTTCTGAGTAAGATGAATAAATAATGTTCTGGTTTTCAAAGATCTCACCTTAAGAATTTCTCTGTGTTCACTGAAGAGCTACAACAGGAAAGGCATATGTTAGCTAGGACTATTTGGTAATTTGAAAAAGTAATTTGAGTATCATTCTCTGATTAAGGACAATAGATTCTTTAGATAATTGTCTATGTAAGGTACATTTGTATTTTGTAAGTGTTATTGATGCTGTACAGTTATTGCACTCCTTTGCTTTGATTTAGTGCTCATCTTGAAACCAGCCGAATCTATTTCAAGAGACAGTATCTTGTTTACCATGATCAAAGTGTAAATTTATGCAAATTCAGTGCTTCACCTTAATTACCTTGATGGCGCGAGTCAGCAGTCTTTTCCATGCTTTCACTGATTAGCAACCTATCACAAATAATTATTATTTCATCTGCAATTACAATGATGCTGTGCATTGGCTTATTGCCCAGCACTGTATTGCATCCCACCCCACAGCCTGCTCTTCTGGAGTTCTGCCACACTGCACATGAAGAATGAGCATCTCTATTTTAATTTAATCAGTCACCATAAACTCCTAAACTTTATGATCCCATAAGGCAGGTTGTTTCTAAACATCTACAAGTAGAATTACTACATAAAATTGTTAAATATAGCCTGGAAAAATGCAGGGGCAAGAAAAGGCTACTTTCTCTATGATCATTTTGCATCACTCTCACCTTCTCTTTGAAAATCCTTTCACTTCTCTGCCTCCCTCCTCCCCATCTCCAGTCTCTCACCCCTCTCTTATCCCCAGAATACTTTACTTCATCAAATCAAATGCCACTACTACTATAGACAACTGAAATAGATGAACTTTAGAGGTTAACAAATTGCTTTGAGGTAGCCCATGCTTGTCTTTATTATAAAATGGGCTTTACAGCACAGAAATGGATTCAGTTCCATTGTGATGGAGGCTTTGAGTAAACTCCAATACCAAGTTCAAGTAAACATCAACTCAGAAAGTAAATAAAAATTTGTTTATTCCTTTTCTCAGTTGAGTAATGGAGCAGAAAAATTAAGATAACCAATCCCTGCCCCCATTTTAAACAAAGTTTTACATATTATGAAATGTTCACATGTATTGAGAAGAGAGTAAAGAACTGAATGGCTGACTGGTTTTCTCAATGAATGCTTATACATTGTCTTAAATGACTAATTGTGGCTAAGAAGCAAAAAGAAAATAAGCATAAAAGTTAAAAAAGGCATTAAGTAGGAACATATGGTCCTATATGTAATCACTTTAAAAAAGAATAAAAAAGAAAGAAAAGAGGAAAAAAAGGAAAAGAATGCTGAAGCAATATTCTATACTTTAACTGCCAAACAGTGTTTATTGACTCTTGAAGGCCAACAGAAAAACACCTGAAATATTAATAAATTATGAATAAACCTGGTCCAAACAAAGGAAGCTAAGGGGAATACAAAGAAGCTGGATTTAGTAGCAGCCATCAGCTTGATAGCCAAAAATGGCAACTAGATATAAAACATAAACCAAATACTCCATGGATGCAAAGATATATTTTAAAGTAGAAATATGATACTGGAAGTGGAGCAATATTCTAGAATTACTAACTTTATTATGATTAGACCAAATGAAAGAACTTGGATAAAACTTGCCATGAATTAAAGGGAAAACATCCCAGTCTAAACCAGAAACATGCGTAAGATAGTGCTTACTACCACACATTTTGAAACTATAGTTCTGCATCCCAGAATAATAAACTCAGATCACAGGACAGCTAATATCAGTTTAAGCTAGAAAATTGGCAGAGAAAAGAAACCTGGCAAAATCACAGCTAGCATGGTGCTTGGAGAGGGAGATTAGATCCTCAAGAACTTTGTTAAGACATTTTCTATTGATTTCTTTTGTGGGTGGAGTCCTCCACTTTCATGTCTTACAAACACCCTGGGCAGCCACAATCCTGCCTCCAGTGGCCACCATTGTGCTGGACCATGGAGATGCTCCTGTACTGGGTGTTGCCCTGAGTGGTCTCGTGAAATTTGGGATTCCCTGGAGCTGCCCAGGAATTCAAGCCCCAAAAGGTTGTGTGAGAACGTCAGGAGGGACCTGTCACCATGTCAGCCTGAGGTGGCAGGGAAGGTGAACAAACACAGGCACAGCACCTCACCAGGCCCCCCTTGTAAGCACATCAAGGCCCCCAGTAAGCACAGGGCTCTGTCAGTGTCCCATGGTGGCAGAGACAAGGGGCAAGAAACAAGGGCACAGCCACTCACTAAGGCCCTGTGTTGGTTTGGGCTGGGTGCCCTCTGCTGCTTGGTGTACTTCCTGTGTCCAGAAGTCCAGCCCAGTGGGTGGACACAGGAAACCAGATATCTCCTACCATAATCCCCTGCACCGCTATAAAATCTAGCGCAGGGTCTGGCACTTCCTCTTTCTTCCCCTCGCCAGCACCCGGTAACTGGGGAGACATCTCCCGGCCTTGGGCCTGGTTAGGCCCAAGGCCAGGGGGATGGGCAATCTCAGGTCTGGCCAGCCAAGACTAGCCTAGCAGTGGGGGGGGGGAAGAATGAGCCCTGGGGGTCTTGGGCTCACCCTCAGGTGGGGATGGGATGTTTCTGGGACTGTTTTGGGGTTTCTTTTGTCACTGTTTCTGGTTCTCTGTACACATTCACTCTTTTCTATTTAAACTTTCCATCACTTTTGCAATCTGTTTGTCAGAGTCGTTATTTCTGCCCGTGGTGGGGAGGGGGCTGCCTCAACCCACTACAGGCCCCCAGGTAAGAGCAGGGCTCTGGGGAAAGGCAGATGGGGGGAGAGAGGGGGGTGGAGTGTTTATGGGTGGAGTTACCCTGTTGGGACATTTTCTCCTTTTCCTGTAAAAGCTGTTTCTCCAGCACTGCTCCTTGTCTGTGTGGGAGAGGGAGGAAGCATGAGGGGCACCATCACATTGCACCCCTGAGGTGCCAAAGCACCACTGAGCCCCAGATCAGAGCTGGCAAGCCCTGATGGGCATCAAGTTCCCTAGGGGTTACTCACTACCAGCCACTGGGACAGGTAATGGTGAAGATAGGGGGGGACTCTCCTGTCCCCTGGGACAAGGGCACACCTTGCAGGGTCAGTGCCACAGGTACACAGTCCATAGGCTTGTGGACTTGTGTGCAAGGCCTTCATCATCACCACCACTAGCGTCCCCTCAGCTGGACAGGGCTGGCTGCAACACCCTTCAAAGCTTCCAGAAAATGAAGTTCATCCTTGACCTCAGAATCATAGCACGGATATGCAGAAATAGCCAGCTGTCACAGCTACTGGCAGCAACATGAACCACATTGAATGTGAATTTCTCGTAGTATTTCATTCTGCTCTACTATCAGAAGCACATCCTCTAGCACAGGTGCCTTGTGATGTTAGCCATATTCATCAGGAAATCAAAATATCACCCTTAACAAAAGCCATGGAAGTATCTGCTTTCTACTGAATGTTACATTCTATGAAAATGTATCAGAAAAAAAGAAGGAAAGGAAAGGAAAGGAAAGGAAAGGAAAGGAAAGGAAAGGAAAGGAAAGGAAAGGAAAGGAAAGGAAAGGAAAGGAAAGGAAAGGAAAGGAAAGGAAAGGAAAGGAAAGGAAAGGAAAGGAAAGGAAAGGAAAGGAAAGGAAAGGAAAGGAAAGGAAAGGAAAGGAAAGGAAAGGAAAGGAAAGGAAAGGAAAGGAAAGGAAAGGAAAGGAAAGGAAAGGAAAGGAAAGGAAAGGAAAGGAAAGGAAAGGAAAGGAAAGGAAAGGAAGAAAGAAAAGAAAAGAAAAGAAAAGAAAAGAAAAGAAAAGAAAAGAAAAGAAAAGAAAAGAAAAGAAAAGAAAAGAAAAGAAAAGAAAAAAGAAAAGAAAAGAAAAGAAAAGAAAAGAAAAGAAAAGAAAAGAAAAGAAAAGAAAAGAAAAGAAAAGGAAAGGAAAGAAAAGAAAAAAAAAAGAAAAGAAAAGAAAAGAAAAGAAAAGAAAAGAAAAGAAAAGAAAAGAGAAAAGAAAAGAAAAGAAAAGAAAAGAAAAGAAAAGAAAAGAAAAGAAAAGAGAAGAAAAGAAAAGAAAAGAAAAGAAAAGAAAAGAAAAGAAAAGAAAAGAAAAGAAAAGAAAAGAAAAGAAAAGAAAAGGGTTCTGTTAGCAATGTAGATGTTCAGACCCTCAAGGATCTATTTTTAGAGGGGCTACATAGCATAGATGATATCCAGAAAACAAACCAACCAACCCACAAAAACCCCCAACCAGCTAACACCAAAAAAACCAACCAACCAACCAAAACCCCAAGGTTTACAAGATTTCTTGTAAAAGCTTAACAACCTAAAATGTGGCCTGGAGTTTGCTGCATGATCCACAACAGTGTATACTTGATCATTTTGTGGGGAGCAAGTATTCCATAGATAGAATTGCTAAAATGCAGAGAATACACCTTACTGGGAAATATGAGCAAAAGTGATAGACAGAAAGGACATTAATCAGGACAAAGTGAACTCCAACAACAGATATTGCACTAGGGAAGCAAAAGGGCAACAGATGAGTAGTCTGCAGGAAAATGGTGATTTGTGCTTTGACCTTGTAGTAGTTTAGAAATTTCCCACTGCATTAACAAGAAGCACGTCTCACTCAGTTAGGAAGCAAATGGAAGCTATATTTACAAGCAATAACTACACTCTACAATGGAATGCAATGAATATGCACAAATATACAGTATTTACAGTATTATAAAGGTATTTACAATCAGAAAACAGCACAGAAACCCCCTAAACCCCTTCTGGTATCCCAGAAGGAGTGGGGAAACTGCTCTGCTCTCCCCAAACCACCTCCCTTTTCTCTGTTTAATTAGAGGGAAAGAGAAAGACGTTAGGAGTACTGTTAGCTCAAAGCATCATTAGTCATTAGTATTCTTATCTGTGAGGTCAGTAGATAAGATTCTCTCCAGCAAAGCAGCCAGGCATCCAGAGAAGAGGGTAAGGAATAAAGTGGGATGTGTGAGATTGCTAGGGGTACATCTCACACATCTGGCCAATGAAATTTGTTTGGAATAATATCTTGTTTTCCTTTTTACACCCAACTGTGAATTGTTTATATTTCTCCACTCTTCTGCTTGAAAATCTGCAGCTAACTTTTAAAGCCATAGACTGAAACTGCCACAGACATGAACAGATTCCAGAAAGGCTGCAAACATGTACATACATATTCTTTGTGTTATACTTCCACTGAGGTGGCCATCTAAGAAGCAAAAGAAGTAGTTTCCTGTAGTATTTTATTAACACTACTATAGATGATTTCTTCTATTATAAAATGATGGCTTTAAATATATACACTTGTGTCATGCAAAGTGTCAGAGTCCTAATCTCCATAAATATGAGCAGATAGATGGAGAAAATACATTTTTCTTCAATACAGCCTTCTTTCTCAATGACTATATTAACTTATCAACTTATACATTTTCTTGATAATTTATACCTTTTCTTGTAACTTATTAACTTAAACTTCTTCTTGTCCTGTGACCATTTTAGGCTATGCCTTTAAGAAAGGGACAGCTACTGCAACACTCTAGCTGAATGTTTTGGCGTGAAAAGGAAAAACAAAAGATAGTTCTAAATGCATTTCATTGGTAGATCAGTGAGAATGCAACTTTAAATTTTAGTTTTAGTTCAGTCTGTCTCAGTCAGTCTGTTTCAGTCTGCCTGGATGACTGCTTCTCTCTCTGTGCTTGGCTAACCTTCAACTAATGAGATAAGACATTCATTCTTTTTTTTTTTCTTCCCTTAGCATATGCTTTGAACTAACAGAATTTTCCCCTTAATAATTACTTCTCTCTCTCTAACCCTTTTTGGGAAAAAAGGGAGGAAGAGAGAGAAGGAGGTTTTTGGGGGGACCCTCCTGGCTGGAGGAGGGCAGGTTTTCTGTGTTACGTTCTTTGCTGTATATTTCTGTATATACTGTAAATATTGTATAATATATTCATCGCATTTCATCTTGCCTGTAAAATATAGCACTTTTCCATCTGCTCCTCCAACTGAGTTAGCTGTGGGTTTTGTGTGTGGGAGACTGAACTTTGTCTCATCACCACATGTCCTTAAACAATCTGAAATGAAGAGAACATTCAACTAATAAGACTTGTCCCTATAGAATGCACCAAACCCAATTTTAATCAAGTACCATCATTCATCAGATTGAAAACCTTTCACTGAGACTATACAAATTCAATGAACTCTAAGGAGTTGTTAACATAGATTTTTCAGTCTTCAAAGACAATGTCTACATTTCCATTTCAGAAGCTGTAGGAGAATAACTCTTCTTTTTCCACTAGAAAGAAATCCTTTAAGAAACAAAAACCTTCCCTTGTAATAAAAAAGCCCCTGACTCAGTGAAGTTGGAAAACTCTGTTTTGAAGAAAAAGAATAAATACTAGAAAAGCCTGGACTATGAAAGAATCTTATCTTTCACATTCACTCTATTCTTTAGTTACTTAGCAACTCATTATTACAAAAAAAAAAAAAAAAGGTCAAACTTTGGGTAAGGATTAAGCAGATTTTGTAGGTAATGTGATGCTGTAACTCTGAGAGTGCACGCTGTGCCTGTTCATGGCTGTTTCATCTATCCAGGCTCTTTATGATGGACAAAGTAGTACTTTCTGAGGCCACATATCCCAGGGATAACCCCAAGTGACTATTTTATTTATTTAATTTTCTAGTTTTTGCAAGAACTTCTCATCCTGACAGCTATGTGGTCTAACTTGGAAAATTAAAGTACAAAACAAGAACCAAGCAAAAACTGTCAATCAAATACTAAACAAAATAAATAGGTCTTGCTTCTGCCCTTGTGACAGTTTTAGGCTGTGCCTTTAAGAAAAGGGACAGTTACTGAAACACTCTAGCTGAATGTTTTGATGTAAAAAGGAAAACAAGGATAATTCTAAATGAATTGCATTGGTAGATTAGTAGCAATGTAACTTAGGGATTTTTAGTTTTAGCTCAGTCTGTTTCAGTCTGAGTCTGGACAGCTGTTTCTCTTTCTTCTGTGTTGGCTGGAGCTGTCCTTGAACTAACAAGATAAGAAACTAATTGTTTTTCATCCCTTAGCATACGCTTTGAACAAACAGAATTTCCCTAATAATTACTTTTCTCTCTAACCCTTTTATTGGGAAAAAAAGGGGGGAAAGGGTTTTTGGAGGGCCCTCCTCTGTTGAGGGCGGGCAAGTTTTAATATAGAATAGAATAGAATTACCAAGGTTGGAAGAGACCCCGAAGATCATCAAGTCCAACTCGTAACCACAACCTCACAACTAGACCATGGCACCAAGTGCCACATCCAGTCCCCTCCTGAACACCTCCAGGGATGGAGACTCAACCACCTCCCCGGGCAGCCCATTCCAATGACGAATCACTCTCTCGGTGAAGAACTTTCTCCTCACCTCCAGCCTAAACTTCCCCTGGTGCAGCTTGAGACTGTGTCCCCTTGTTCTGGTGCTGGTTGCTAGGGAGAAGAGGCCAACCCCTTTCCTGGCTACAACCACCCTTCAGGTAGTTGTAGAGAGCAATGAGGTCACCCCTGAGCCTCCTCTTCTCCAGGCTAAACAGCCCCAGCTCCCTCAGCCTCTCCTCATAGGCCTTGTGCTCAAGGCCTCTCACCAGCCTTGTTGCCCTTCTCTCGACACGTTCAAGTGTCTCAATGTCCTTCTTAAACTGAGGGGCCCAGAACGGGACACAGTACTCAAGGTGCGGCCTAACCAAAGCAGAGTACAGGGGCACAATGACCTCCCTGCTCCTGCTGGCCATACTATTCCTAATGCAGGCCAGGATGCGGTTGGCCCTCTTGGCTGCCTGGGCACACTGCTGGCTCATGTTCAGCTTCCCATCAACCAGCACCCCCAGGTCCCTCTCAGCCTGGCCGCTCTCCAGCCACTCTGACCCCAGCCTGTAGCGCTGCCTGGGGTTGTTGTGGCCAATGTGCAGAACCCGGCACTTGGATGTGTTAAATCTCATGCCATTGGACTCTGCCCATCTGTCCAGCCTGTCGAGGTCTCTCTGCAAAGCCTCTCTGCCCTCCAGCAGATCAACTCCTGCCCCCAGCTTGGTGTCATCTGCAAATTTACTGATGATGGACTCAATGCCCTCATCCAGATCATCAATAAAGATGTTGAAAAGCATGGGGCCCAGCACTGATCCCTGGGGCACACCACTAGTGACAGGCCGCCAGCTGGATGTGGCACCATTCACCACCACTCTCTGGGCTCGGCCCTCCAGCCAGTTCCTAACCCAACGCAGTGTGCTCCTGTCCAAGCCATGGGCTGCCAGCTTGGCCAGGAGTTTGCTGTGGGGGATGGTGTCAAAGGCCTTGCTGAGGTCCAGGTAGACCACATCCACAGGCCTCCCGCATCCACCAGGCGGGTCACCTGATCATAGAAGGAGATCAGGTTGGTCAGGCAGGACCTGCCCCTCCTAAATCCATGCTGGCTAGGCCTGAGCCCCTGGCCATCCTGTAAGTGCTGTGTGATCGCACTCGAGATGACCCGTTCCATAATCTTGCCTGGCACTGAGGTCAGGCTGACAGGCCTATAATTCCCCGGCTCTTCCAACTGGCCCTTCTTATGGATGGGCACCACGTTGGCCAGCTTCCAGTCTTCTGGGACCTCTCCAGTGAGCCAGGACTGCTGAAAAATGATGGAGAGCGGCCTGGACAGCTCATCCGCCAGCTCCCTCAGCACCCTAGGATGGATCCCATCCGGTCCCATGGACTTGTGGGAGTCCAAGCGGCTGAGAAGATCTCTAACTATCCCATCCTGGAACAGGGGAAAACTAAGCTGCTCCCTGGCTCCTTCTGCCAGCTCTGCAGGCCAGCTGTCTGGAAGACGTTCTGTCCTGCTAGTAAAAATTGAGGTAAAGAAGGTGTTAAGCACCTCTGCCTTTTCCTCATCCTTTGTTACAATATTCCCCTCCATGCCCACCAAGGAGTGGAGCTTCTCCTTGCCCTTCCTCTTGCTATTAATATATTTATAGAAGGACTTTTTGTTGTCCTTCACAGCAGAGGCCAGTCTGAGCTCCAAATGTGCTTTTGCCTCCCTAATTTTCTTCCTACAAGACCTAGCAACATCCCTAAACATTCCATGGGTTGCCTCCCCTTTTTTCCAAAGATAATACACCCTCTTTTTTTCCCTTAGTTCCTTTAGAAGTTCATTACCCAACCAGGCTGGCCGTCTGCCCCGGCGGCTCATCTTCCGGCACACCGGCACAGCCTGTTCCTGCGCCTTCAAGGGTTCTTTCTTGAAGTAGGTCCAGCTCTCCTGAACCCCTTTGTTTTTAAGGGCTGTTTCCCAAGGAACCTTCTGAGTTAGTTCCTTGAGTAGCCTGAAGTCCGCCCTCCGGAAGTCCAGAGTGGAGGTCTTCTTGCTCCCCCTCTTGGCTTGGCTGAATACTGAAAACTCAATTATCTCATGGTCACTGGTGCCTAAACACCCTCCGACCACCACATCACCCACCAGCCCTTCCCTGTTGGTGAAGAGGAGGTCAAGCATAGCCTTACCCCTGGTAGGCTCACGCAGCACCTGGGATAAGAAGCTGTCCTCCATGCACTCTAAGAACCTCCTAGACTGCCTCCTCTCTGCTATGTTGTGATCCCAGCAGATATCAGGCAGGTTGAAGTCTCCCACGAGAACAAGGTTAGGCGATCTTGAGACAGCCTTAAGCTGCCTATAGAATGCTTCATCACCTTAAGCTGCCTATAGAATGCTTCATCACCTTAAGCTGCCTATAGAATGCTTCATCATTTTCTGTGTTATGTTCTTTCCTGTATATTTTTGTATATACTGTATATTGTGTATATATTCATCACATTTCATCCTGCTTGTAAAAATATAGCCCTTCCATTTTGCTTCTCTGATTGAGTTAGCTGTGGTTTGGGGCGGGGGGGAGTGAGACCTGAACTTCTCTCACTACCACAGCCCTAAATTCATATGTGGATTAATCATTGGTTAGAGCTATAACAAAATGTAAGTTATTCTACCCCATTTTTACATGCTTGCCAGTTAATAAGGAAAACCTTGGTCATTTTAATATGTCAAGATTCCATTCGCAGGCATAAAGCATTAAAAACAATTTAGAGAGCACCATTTATTAATGGCTAATTTATTAAAGACTATTTTTAAAGGGTTCTCTTATGTCCATTTTGTTTTTATCCGGATGTCCTAACAGAATGAGGTTTATGTGATCAGAAGAAAGAGAAAGTTGATACATCTTTGGGTAGGCTAATTGTTGAAACTGATAGTCTTCAAATAAACTCAATAAAATCTTCACATTGGGAATTTTACTGAGAAAAATCTAGTGAAATAGGTAGCCATATTGAGATAATACAACTCCTCTGCTTTCTCTGAGAGAGACATTACAATGGAAGTTCTCATGTTCAATAGCTCAGAGAGCTCATATGGAGAGATCTTATCAGATGCTTCAGTGATAGGAAAGCTTTAATCAAAATTCACAACCCAGAAAAAATTCCATAGGAACTCGAATTTAATAGTGTGCTCCCCCTGTACCTTTACCCCCGTATGCAATAGCTACCAGTAGCGGTTGTGATGGCTGGGAAGACAGATAACAGCACAACAGCTAAGGCTATAAATCTTGCTTAATGGCTGCAGAGTAGTTGAGTAGGTGCCAGCTGAAATAATGCTGGTATGCAAATATGACTGAAAGTAAATTATTTTACTCCACAAATAGTGGACAGATGGGATCTTGCTGACCTCTTCTGCAGCAAACTGCATGCCAGGATGCCTCTCCAGGTTACTCCTTGAGGTTGAAAGAATCCTTATTGCATCAGACACTCGGTAAGTTAACTGAGAATGAGAACATTGAAAATTTGAAATCTTAGCTAGGTGATAGAAAGGATTGATTTTGCACACACAAACCTTTAGATATAAACCAGTGATCATCTTTGGGACTAAGTCTGGATCTAGTTGCATCTAAACTCCCTTCCAAGAAATTTAGAAATTTGGAATGTAAGGGGGTCCTTTCTGAAATTCATTACTCAATGGGAGAATAGAATAGAATAGAATAGAATAGAATAGAATAGAATAGAATAGAATAGAATAGAATAGAATAGAATAGAATAGAATAGAATAGAATAAGCCAGGTTGGAAAGAGACCTTCAAGATCATCGTGTCCAACCTATCATCCAACAACACCTAATCAACTAAACCACGCAACCAAGCACCCTATCAAGTCTTCTCCTGAACACCTCCAATGAAGGTGACTCCATCACCTCCCTGGGCAGCCCATTCCAATGGGCAATCACTCTCTCTGTATAGAACTTCTTCCTAACATCCAGCCTAAACCACCCCTCTCGCAGCCTGAGACTGTGTCCTCTTCTTCTGGTGCTGGTTGCCTGGGAGAAGAGACCAACCTCCACCTGTCTACAACCTCCCTTCAGGTAGTTGCAGAGAGCAATAAGGTCTCCCCTGAGTCTCCTCTTCTCCAGGCTAAGCAACCCCAGCTCCCTCAGCCTCTCCTCATAGGGCTTGTGTTCCATACCCTCACCAACTTTGTTGCCCTTCTCTAGACATGCTCCAGCAAGTCAACATCCTTCCTAAACTGAGGGGCCCAGAACTGGACACAGGACTCAAGGTGCAGCCTAACCAGTGCAGTGTACAGGGGCAGAATGACCTCCTTGCTTCTGCTGGCCACACTGTTCCTGATGCAGGCCAGGATGCCATTGGCCTTCTTGGCTGCCTGGGCACACTGCAGGCTCATGTTCAGCCTACCATCAACCAGTACCCCCAGGTCCCTCTCTGCCTGGCCTCTCTCCAGCCACTCTGACCCCAGCCTGTAGCTCTGTATAGGGTTGCTGTGGCCAGTGTGCAGAACCCGGCACTTGGATGTGTTAAATCTCATGCCGTTGGATTCTGCCCATCTGTCCAGCCTATCGAGGTCCCTCTGCAAAGCCTCTCTGCCCTCCAGCAGATCAACTCCTGCCCCCAGTTTGGTGTCATCTGCAAATTTACTGATGATGCACTCAATGCCCTCATCCAGATCATCAAGAAAGATGTTGAAAAGCATGGGGCCCAGCACTGGTCCTTGGGGCACACCACTAGTGACTGGCCGCCAGCTGGACGTGGCACCATTCACCATCACTCTCTGGGCTCGGCCCTCCAGACAGTTCCTAACCCAACACAGTGTGCTCCTGTCCAAGCTCTGGGCTGCCAGCTTGTCCAGGAGTTTGCTGTGGGGATGGTTTCAAAGGCCTTGCTGAGGTCCAGGTAGACCACATCCACAGCCTTTCCCACATCCACCAGGCAGGTTACCTGATCATAGACGCAGATCAGCTTGGTCAGGCAGGACCTGCCCTTCTTAAATCCATGCTAGCTGGGCCTGATCCTTTGGCCATCCTGTAAGTGCTGTGTGATTGCACTCAAAATGACCTCTTCCGTAATCTTGCGTGCACTGAGGTCAGCCTGACAGGCCTATAATTCCCTGGCTCTTCCAACCAGCCCTTCTTGTGGATGGGCACCACGTTGGCCAGCTTCCAGTGATCTGGGACTTCTCCAGTGAGCCAGGAATGTTGAAAAATGATGGAGAGTGGCCTGGCCAGCTCATGTGGCAGCTCTCTCAGCATCCTAGGATGGATCCCATCTGGTCCCATGGACTTGTGGGGATCCAAGTGGCTAAGCAGGTCTCTAACTACTTCCTCCTGGATTACAGGAATCTCCCTGACAATTTTATCTGACTCTGTCCTCCATGTAGCAAATACTCAAGTGTACCTAACTGTGATGGTTTAACCCCCCTGCATTAACAGACACTCAACTAACCCAGTCAGGGAAGCAAATGGAAGCTGTATTTACAAAGCTACAATGGAATGCAATGAATATGTACAAATATACAGTATTTACAATATTTTGCAGATATTTACAGAGCGAAAACAGCATGGAAATCCTCCTTGTCCAGGAGGACAGTGCCTTGCTCCCATCCTAACCTCTCTCTCCCTTTTTTCCTCTTTTTAATTAGAAGAAAAGAGAAAAAGAGAAAGTTAGATTTTCTGTTAGGTCAAAGCATTGTTAAAAAGTCAGTAATGCTTGTCTCAAAGTTAGCTGATAAGAGTCTCTTTCCAGCGAAGCAGGCATGCCAGCAGAGAAAGACAGAATGAGAGTGGAATGTGAGATTCATTAGAAACACATCTCACACATCTGACCAATAAAATTCGTTTAGAATAATATCTTCTTTTCCTTTTTATCCAACTGTGGATTTGTTTGTACTTCTTCACTCTCCTGCTCCAAAACTGCAACTAGCTTTTTTTAAAGGCACAGCCTAAAACTGTCACACTAACCATCAAATCTCATTAAACTACTGTAATATTTACTATTAAACTTTGCTAAATCACTGATTTATATTAATACATACGTTGTGATTTCTATCCTATGAGCTAAGTGTGACACTCCATTGTTATGATTGTAAAAAAGCTATTAATATTAAATAGGTGGAATGATTAATAAAATATTAATAACTTTATTAATAATTTAAACATCCCACAGAAAATATTAATAAAACCTATTTACTGGCTCAAAATATTCAATTGTGGAACAGATATCTCACCATCAGGAACATGTAGTAATTTAAACAATATGTACAAAAATCCAGAAACAACAAACTGTAAAGAAAACTGTAAAGAAAAAAATAGGAACATCAGCAACAGAGCCAGAGATAGCCCACAAGGGGGGGGGGCGGGGGAACTCCAGAATTCCCTAGGGAAACAGACCTTTAACAGATGCTTATAAAAAATCAGATTTCATAATTACTCACTGATCATGGTATCTCATGGCACATGTGGGAATTTAAACAAAATCAAAATGGCATCGATCACGTGAAAGCTGCAGGAGCACAGTTTCACTTTCTGTTGGTGTCTTCAGCTCGTTGCTGAGACACAGGATTTATCCCCAAAGGCTTTGCAGCTGAAAGCCTTATAGAAAAGAGGTTCTTCTGCTGCAAATCTTCGCAGCAGTGCTTGTTCCTTCTTCCAATAAAATGAAACTGTCACGGGGACTCAGCTCCTCCAGGGGTTCACCTCTCAGCCCAGCAAGACACATCCGCTCTGCCCCTGGGCTTTACAACGTTATACAGTGAGGGCTTTTTGCAGTCCTGTCTGGGTAAACTGAAATACAGCTTTGCTTCCATGCGAGGCTTGTGATTTCTCCCAGAGCTTGGACAATTGCAGGGCAAAGCTCTGGCTCTTTGGGCTGGTACTTACAGATTTCCCAAGACAATAATGGCCAGTGACAACAAAGACTGAGAGATAAAACCCCGACACTGTAACCTATAAAAAGGTTTTTCTCCAAACCTGGCCAAAGGCACACACACCTGTCCCACTTGGGCTCCAGGACATGTTCAGACAAGCCTGGGCAATGTGGGCATTTTCCTGAAAAAACAGACCTGCTGGCTCCTCCCATTGTCTAGTTCAGAGCATTTTTGAGGCTTTTTGTTCCTTCGGGACATCCATCCACTACTCTCTCTCACACTCATAAGAGCACTTACACGTTTGTATTCTGGTATTTCACAGATGCAGAGATCCCCTGAGCTCAGGCAATCCAATTTCTTAACATGGGACCAAAGCTGCTCTATGTGCAACCTGCAGGGAAAAATGGGCTGTGATAGTCTGGACTTAGTAGATGTCCTGTTTGCCAGTCTCATAAAAAGTGTTGTGGAGAATGTAAGGGTCTGCTTTTGTCCATTTAAAATTGACTCTGTGGTAAAGAGCATGCTTAGGAAGCTTGTTAAATGTAAATAGGGAGAAATTAATCTGGAACTGAAACTTACAAGCAAAGCCAAGGAATTTTGCTCAGTTTACCGTGCTGCAATTGGCAAGTGATTCTTTTAAGAGTCTGAAAGTCTCTTCACCGAGCGTATTTCTGTGCTAATTAATTATACTGCTGAGGCAATCTGTGTTGAATATAAATTAATGGCATGCTGTTATAATCATTGTTAAACCACCATTAAAATATAAGGCATCTGTAGTACATTTTTGTCACTGGAATAAGTAAGAAAAAGTCTGTCTCCTGTGGTTTAGCAGTTGAGAAGTGATAATGAACAGCATGTTATAAACTACTAAATTTTGGGACTGTAGTACAAAGCATTTTAACATCAGTAGCTTTCAACGACTTCAGGTTATAACATCTTATTATACAAAAGGAAATGAATGCATAAAGGTAACAGATAAGGTAGATGTTAAATTTATCTTTACCAGCTTTTAAAGGAGAACTGTTAAAGATCAATGCAAATGTAGAAAATCTCCAACATTGCCATCATATCTACCGTTTAAACCATATTTTATACTGTGACATCACTATCAACATCACCTGAATGCATTAACATGCCTGAGAATTTGTAACTTTAGCCTATCGTGGTCAGCATTCTTTTTCCTCTTAAAATAGAAAATACTTCTTCTGTTTCTTCCATGGATTTACTATAGTTTTAGTCCTCACACTATTTTGTCTTTGGAGGTTGCCATGTAATCTTGAAAAGATTTTCTGGACAAATAAAATAAAATTAAGTGAGTGTAGCTAAACAGAAAGAAATCTCAAGATTTCAGGCTGTAAGTACTACATTATAAATCAGCACATAACAGGATCACAAGATGTTAGGGGTTCGAAGGGACCTCCGGAGATCACCTAGTCCAACCCTCCTGCTGGAGCAGGACCATAGAATCTAGCATAGGTTTCACGGGAACACATTGCTGGCACCATCTGTTGAGCCAATTGTTGATAGTGTGGCCTCTCCTGTTCCTCTCAGTGTACACCCCTGCCACTGAGGGAACTGAGCAGAACACCACTTGAGCTCCCGCCCCATCAATCAATTGTCCAAGGGCCTCGAATTCCTTTTTGATTGTCCTGGTGCCCTTCTTATCAATCTCATTGCTTCGAGCTTGGATTACCAGCAATGGGTAATAGTCAGAGGGCTGGATTAGTTTGAAAAGTCTCCTGGTGATTTCCCTTATCTGGGGCCCAAGTAGGCAGCAGACTTCCCTCATTTGATTTAATGTCCATAAAGAAAACATCATCTAAAATCATTAACTTTCCCTCAAGACTCATGTGGAAGTATTTTCCTCCTTTGCCTCTCTTACATGTTTGGCATGACAAAGTAATGTATAGCTTTGTTATTTAAGGTTTTACTTGAGCAGTGTAAATCTCCTTGCCATCAAAGATGTGAAGCTGCTTGATTGTCTCATTCAATAATTCTTTAAGCAACAACTTTAGGTTAACTAGGAACTTAAGGCTATAAATAACTTATGCAGTGCTGTAACACAGATAAATTAACATTGCCACTGTCCTTGATAATTTTCTGAGCAGTTTTTATGGAGCTCTAAATTGCTCATGTATTCTTTTTACTGTATGTTTTTGAAGTAAATTTCACTCCCTGTGAAAGCAGTTGGATTGGAACATATGGAATTTCTATTTTATTTTATTTTATTTTATTTTATTTTATTTATTTTTTATTTTATTATAAAATCTGACAAGTAGTGAGAGGAAATAAAATTCTTTCATCTGACCTACTGCCATGATATGCTCTGATGATGAGGCCTCCTGAAATATGGAAGGAAATTGTTCTTCAGTCCCATTCTGTCTTTTTTTACTTTTATACTGAAAAAGCTGACTAAGCTCCTAACAAATGCAAACAGTACTTTATTTTTAATTCATTTTCTGATGTGGAAAATTGGGCCACTAGAAATCAGACTGAGATCAAAGTATTTCAACATGAAGCATGAAACAACCTTCTGCAAGTAATCTCTTCTTTAACAGTTTGAGTTTAGTAGTGGAGAGCTGATGTCTACTTTTAGAAATCTGACCACTATCACTGAAGCTGTCATGAAATCTCTGATTTTAAAAAGGATATAAAGGTTGCTAAGAAGTAGTCTAACTCAATGTGATGTAGCTTTTCATGCTAATGCCAATTCTCCAACCACCATTCCACTGCCAGATAGGTTCTTGATTGTTGTTTGCCAGTCTCCAGATGTGAAGACAGTAATCATAGAATCATAGAATCATAGAATCATAGAATCATAGAATCAGTCAGGGTTGGAAGGGACGACAAGGATCATCTAGTTCCAACCCCCTGCCATGGGCAGGGACACCCCACACTAGATCAGGCTGGCCAAAGCCTCATCCAGCCTGGTCTTAAACACCGCCAGGGACGGGGCCTCAACCACCTCCCTGGATAACCCATTCCATAGCTTCACCACTCTCATGGGGAAGAACTTCTTCCTCACATCTAGCCTGAATCTCCCCACCTCCAGCTTCATTCCATTCCCCCTAGTCCTATCACTACCTGAGATCCTGAGAAGTCCCTCCCCAGCCTTCCTGTAGGCCCCCTTCAGATACTGGAAGGCCACAATGAGGTCACCTCGGAGCCTTCTCTTCTCCAGACTGAACAGCCCCAACTCCTTCAGTCTGTCCTCATAGGAGAGGTGCTCCAGCCCTCTGATCATCCTCGTGGCCCTTCTCTGGACACGCTCCAGCACGTCCACATCCCTCCTGTAATAGGGGCTCCAGAACTGGACGCAGTACTCCAGGTGGGGTCTCACCAGAGCTGAGTAGAGGGGAAGAAGCACCAGATCAGATCAGATCAGATGTTACTCTCAAATCAGATTGAAAAAGCCTGTAGAGATTAATGTTTTAAATAATTCCGTCTTTTTTATTTGCAGTGATACAATTCCTGGTATCATCTGGGGACCTGTCTGTGAAGCAGATCATTTTCAGTCTCTCCTATTCTTTTTCCAGGTCACATTTTGGCTTTGTTTTTTGCTGTTTTGTAGTAGGGCTTTTCTTTACCACAGCAGAAGTGTTAAGCTGGCAAAGCTATCACCCTACTAACCTTCTGCTCAGGGATTGCAGAGGACAAGACTCACTGGTTTAGAATAGCACCATCCAGGCCTGTCTTCCTAGTTAAACAAATAATCAAGAACACACTTCTAAGCCCTGTGTAGATGCTGGAGTGTTATGCCCTCAGAGACACCAATGGGGTGGAATGAGTGCTCTGGACTTCATTTGTTTCTATTTTTATGGCCTATTTTTTTTCATCTTCTTATTAGAAAGTTATTTCAATGTTGCCCTTTCTTATCTGCTACCCTGAGGACAGCAAGACAAAAAAAATTCAATGTTATCCTTCCACTTTAATAACAGAAATGGAATATTTTGTTTGTAAGCAGGAAATAATCTCCCTAGTTTCATTTCACTCTTCAAGAGAAAAAATGTTTTGATACGTAATAGAAAGTGCATCTACATTTACTATTTTCCCCTGAAATTATAAAATACATGATTTCATTGTTAGTGAGCTTTTGAACAGTTGACAACTGTAATCTCGTTATGTACTTCTGGATGGATTTGGATTCTTGTAGGTACCAGAGACAATCAAATAAGTAACATGACGAAGCAGCCTCCATGTATTACTGGAGTTAGAAGACAAGCAGGAGTGGGCAGAGATCTCTAGAAATGGCTCTGAAAATGTATTTGCATCATGACAATGTTAAAATGGGATAAAGCAGACTAAACACTTGTCTGTAATAGCAAGACTTTAAACAAGTGCTTTCACTGAGTTGTTCAGGACTGAGAAAAATGTCCTACAGAAAGCTTGTATAAGAGTTGGGAGAAATTTGATTTGGATAGGTTGCAGGTTCCTTAGACGTTTGTTTTGTAATAGTCTTTCCAACCTTGCTATCAGAAATGCAATTTTTCTTCCTAGATCTGTTTCCATTTTGAACTTTTTCTCATGTTTAAGAATAATGAAGACACATTTGAGAGGACATGCATTACATTGTATTTCTTGGTATAAGTAACCTATGCTGAGCCATGCTAAAAGAAAATTCATGTTACCTGAAGTTTGATAGGATAATGTATTTCTTGGGCTTGCTAAATTAATTTAAAAATAATGACAAATAACATTTTCAAGAAAATAGATTAACTTTGATGAAGAAAAAAAAGGCATTATTTGCAACACACTTGGCAGATTTTCTTTCTTTGTTCTTCAAAAAAAATTAATTAAGTTAATGAATAAACAGATGCATTTAAGTAGAGGGTAAATCAGAAGGAGAACACTAAATACTTGCAATGCAATTGTACCTTCTGTGATCCTCTACCAGAGGACAACAAAAAATGCTCGCATATGCCTTTCTTTATTTCTCTTTACTTGCAGAGTGTGGTGGAGTAGGAAGGTTCCCCCACACACACAAAAGAATTCCACAGCTAACTCAGCCGGAGAAGCAGATGAAAGCTATATTTTACAAGCAGATATGGAATGCAATGAATATGTACAAAAATATACAATATTTACAATATATACAGAAATATACAGCAAAGTATGTAATACAGGAAACCTTTCCCCAACCCCTGTGGCCAGGGGGTTCGGCCTTTTCCCCCCTTCTCCCTCCCTACCTCTCCTTTTTCCCAAAAGGGTTAGAGAGAGAGAGAAAAGGAAGGTAATTAAAAGGGGAAAACTTTGTTAAAGCTCAAAGCGAATGCAAAAGTTAGTTTTCTTATCTGGTTAGCAAGAATCGTAGAGAGAAACGAGCCAGCTCACAGTACAGGGGGAAGAAGAAGACGACTGACTGACTCCCCCCGACTGAGAGACTAAACAAAAATCTACAGCCGGGTTCCACCAATGAAATTGGATTAGCATATCATTGTTTTCATTCATATACCAAAATATTCGCCCAGAGTGTTCAGAAAGTGTCTCTTTCTTAAAGGCACAGCCTAAACCGGTCACACAGAGGAAAAGAAAATCTAATTAATTTCTCCAAAAGCCTTTTTTATTTTTACTTTTTTCTCTTGGTGTGTATAGATGAATAGCAAAGGTTCCAAGGTCAACTGGTAGATGATAAAGTGTATATTTCACTTGAGGAGTAGGATACTCTTTGTAAAAGATGACAATTTCTTAAGGCTCACAGCCAATATGATATAAGGTGATTGGAACTGTTTGTGGTGGTAGTGGATATTTTCATGGGAGGGAGAGTTGGTAAAAGGGGATTTTTAGCCTTTAGTGCCACTGACCGCAAGGTAGACTCTTAGTTAAAGCACCTTTTATTGGTGCTACATTTTCAAATGATAACGCTTTCAGCACTGAATTTGAGTGTCTGGCTGATAAAGAAAAAACTCCCATTTGTCCTTTTTCTTTTAAAACCACTTTCTTCTATTAATTGTATTGAAGAGTTTTGGTTTGGATTTGAAATGGCAAAATTTGAGTGGATAAAATTTGAGTACTTGTATAGGCTTAGTGTTCTCTAGTTTTATGATTTTGTGGGGGGACTGTGATGAATCTGTGGACCTTCTGACGAGATCTGCTGAAGAGCTGAACATTGAAAACATCATTGTGATTCCATGAGAATCTGGAAAGTCCCTGGACTGAATGTTTGAGGATGAGAAACCGCACAATGAGACAGAGGGGCCATGTGGGCTAACTTAACAAGTAACCATATCAATGCTATCACTAACCAGTAAGAATCTTGATAAAAGTTTGTTAACTAATCGCACGCAGCCACACTAACAACATACATACAAATATGTGTTGCTTTGCTGGAATAAACGGAGTCTTTTGTCTTTGTCTCTATACTCTGCTTGTCATGAGTGTATATTTTTGTCACTTTGGCCATCACCATATACATATACAGCGACATAATTTGATACTTTCAGTTTTCTCAAAAATATACTTTAATTATTACCTTTCAAATTTTTATTTTAATTTTCATGTTTAATAACATATAATGGTAGAAATTCAGCTACAGGAGTAAGCAGGAATTTCTGGACTTTGTGATGCTCATTTTGTTTTGCGGGAAAATAATCTAAGCCATACTAATGTTTTGTTCTGCTGAGTACATTAGCTATTAGATGCGGAGAGTGCCTGGCACTTCAGAAGGCAAAACTATCTAATAACAGAAGGAGGGGATGGAGGATGGCTGCCAAAATACTGTAGAATTTATAGTAGCTGTGATGGATGACCTAGCAACAAAGATGAAGAAGTGCACTTAGCAAGAGTGCACAGATAGAAAAAAAAACATAAGGTAAAAGAAGTAGAGACAAAAGGAAGAATATGGATCTGAAGTGGAAACAAAGGAATATTTCAAAGGAGTAGGTGAAACTAATATCACTTTATTTGCCACAAATCAAAGGAGAGAAAACTTATCTTAGGTAATTGCCATGATTGTTTTGATAGGCATACCACTCTCTTAGAGTCTTAAAAGGGCAGAGTATGTGCACCAATTATGTTTAATTCAGCATTTAATCTAATTCTTCTCTGTAACTGTATAAAAAAGCTGACTTCTAACCATTTTCATAGGAGCAAACAGAAATAAACCCCAGTACATTGTGAATAATGAGCAGTTGTAATTCCAAGGAATTTCTGGATTAAAAGCTTATCTTTAAGAAATAAATTCCATACATGAGAATCTTTCATATATTTACAAAAATAGAGAGGATACGTTAACTAAGAATGATTTCAAACCAAGAGAGTGATACCAGTGCCGGCCAAAAAGCACTCCATTTTAGTTTCTTTTTGAGACTTTTCAGGGCAGGAAGACCTTGGCAGAGAATGAGGACCAGCAGGGTCATCTTCTCACATGCCTGCTCGAGATCGTGATGTCAGCCACGGCAAATTTACAACACAGCAGGGCTGAGTCACACAATCACCATTTTGCAAGAGAGATGCCTTCTTGCTCGATTGCAACTAGTGGCACATGCTGCAGCACTTTTTTTATTTTTCCAGTCGGTCAGTGGCCAGCAATAGGGATGGTGGTAACTCGCTGCAATGATGTTTTCAAAAGATCTGTGTCAACCCATGTAATGAATATGCCCTCAGAAATGAGAGGCAGAGATATCAATGAAAAATATATGTTAGGTTTATTTATATATATATATATATATACACACAAACTCTGCAATGGGGTATGTACAGTTCCCCTTCACAGGTATCAATATTCAGTTAGTGGAACTATCTTTACAGAATACTTAGGTATAGGCACTTAAACCAAATGATGTATGGAACTTAGAATCAAAACTGATTTGGAAAGCGGCGGGGGAGGTGGTTGGTCCGTGATCAGCAATCCTCTACCCGGAGCGGTTTGCACGCTACCCCAACTGAAACTCTATGAAGAAAGGCTTGGCTTACTCACAAGCTGAGAGCTTCATGAAGTCTTCCCTTAATAATGTTTATAGTCCGCAGAACGTGGCACGGATATGCCGTAATAAGGACGCAGGAAATGGCGCCAACCTCGTGGCTGCGCCGCGTGGCTGCTGCTTCTCCCAGGATACAGAGGTTCCCCGCTTGGGAGGGGTGCACTGTGGCAGCTCAGCAATGCTGGTTCACACGGGTTACCAGGTTTTCTCCTGTGGCGATGGATCATGGAGCGGTTGATCCCACGGGGTACTGTCCACAGCACTGCACGCAGTTGGGTGACAGTGGCAAAGTACTACAAAGCCTCTTGGAGCACTGGCTTTAGTCCCGGGCAAGATGAACCACAACAGCACTGGTGCACACACAGATACAGGCTCAAACACAAATGTGGGGGGGCTCATTTACCAAACGACCCCTATTTACCATTTGCCCCAGTGAATACTGGTCCAATGAGCATCTGTTGCTAACACAAAGATTAACCAATGAACTGGCATCTACCAAATATGGTGTAAGCTCATGCTATAAACAAGGAAACAAACATATAGCCTGACCCTTGTGTACCACAGGGGTGAGACCACACCCAGGCAGGCAGTTCACCTGGACTCAGTGGTGCCAGGACCCCTCCTGCCACTTTCAGAAAGGAGGGGGGAACAAAGGAGGATTAACACACTTTCTAGGCATGTCCCAGAAATATTTGGGGCACAGTCCTGGCCATAAGCATCATCCACTACAACATAGACTGAGGTCGAAATTAAGCAGGTAGGTGTCCAGGCAACTGGCTGCAGAGAGTGCTGGAGCCTGGCACTTGAAATGGAGGGAAGTGGAGATAACAGCTGCATTAGATAGTGGATAACAGCTGCATCGGGTCCATGTCCCAGTGGAGGCCAGTGACAAGCGGAGTCCCTCAGGGATCAGTCCTGGGACCTGTCTTGTTCAACATCTTTGTGGGTGACATGGACAGTGGCATCGAGTGCACCCTCAGCAAGTTTGCTGATGACACCAAGCTGTGTGGTGCAGTGGACACCCTGGAGGGAAGGGATGCCATCCAGAGGGACCTGGACAGGCTGGAGAGGTGGGCACAAGCCAACCTCATGAGCTTCAACAAGACCAAGTGCAGGGTCCTGCATCTGGGTCGAGGCAATCCCAGGCACAAATACAGGCTGGGCAGTGACTGGCTGGAGAGCAGCCCCGAGGAGAGAGACTTGGGGGTGCTGGTGGATGAGAAGCTCGACATGAGCTCTCAATGTGCGCTTGCAGCCCAGAAAGCCAATCAGATCCTGGGCTGCATCAGGAGAAGTGTGACCAGCAGGTCAAGGGAGGTGCTTCTCCCCCTCTACTCAGCTCTGGTGAGACCCCACCTGGAGTACTGCGTCCAGTTCTGGAGCCCATATTACAGGAGAGATGTGGACGTGCTGGAGCGTGTCCAGAGAAGGGCCACGAGGATGATCAGAGGGCTGGAGCACCTCTCCTATGAGGACAGACTGAAGGAGTTGGGGCTGTTCAGTCTGCAGAAGAGAAGGCTCCGAGGTGACCTCATTGTGGCTTTCCAGTATCTGAAGGGGGCCTACAGGAAGGCTGGGGAGGGACTTCTCAGGATCTCAGGTAGTGATAGGACTAGGGGGAATGGAATGAAGCTGGAAATGGGGAGATTCAGGCTGGATGTGAGGAAGAAGTTCTTCACCATGAGAGTGGTGAAGCCCTGGAATGGGTTGTCCAGGGAGGTGGTTGAGGCCCAGTCCCTGGAGGTGTTTAAGACCAGGCTGGACGAGGCTCTGGCCAGCGTGATCTAGTGTGGGGTGTCCCTGCCCATGGCAGGGGGGTTGGAACTAGATGATCCTTGTGGTCCCTTCCAACCCTGACTGATTCTATGATTCTATGATTCTGTGATTCTATGATTAGGTGTGAGCAGCTCGATTATCTGCTTGACCTACTAGCTGAACTGAAGGAAGAAGTTGATAGACTTAGGACAGTAAGAGAATGTTAAAGGGTGTTGATTTTGAGTAACCAGGCTCTGAAGGCTCCCCTAGCAGAGGGAGGTGACCCAAGATGCAGTGGGAGATGGATACAGGTCCCTGTTAGGAGACATAAAGTGAAACCTTCACGGCTCCCCTCACCTTCCCAGCTGCCCTTGCAACTCAAATATGGGGCACTGGAAGTTGAGGGTGAGGTGATTGTGAAGACAGAAGAGACACAATCTGAGGTGTTGCCTAAAGCCAAACAGCCCAGCCGCCACATCAGGACATGTTCCCACAAAAAAAAGAGGAGAGTAATTGTGATTGGTGATTCCCTCCTGAAAGGAACAGAGGGCCCTATATGATGGCCAGATCCTTCCTACAGGGAAGTCTGCTGCCTCCCTGCAGCCTGGGTCAGAGATGTTACCAGAAGGGTACCTAGTCTGGTACAGTCCTCTGATCACTATCTCTTAATAGTTGTGCGGGCAGGGAGTGATGATGTTGAAACCAGAGCTCCCAAGGCAATCAAAAAGGACTTCAAGGCTCTTGGAGAACTGGTTGAGGGGTCAGGGGCACAGGTAATTTTTTCATCAATACCCTTAGTTGCAGGAAGGAATACTGAAAGGAACAGGTCAGCAGCTGTAATCAACAAGTGTCTCAGAGGCCCCTCAGTTTAGGAAGGACATCGAGACACTTGAACGTGTCCAGATAAGGGCAACAAGGCTGATGAGAGGCCTTGAGCACAAGCCCTATGAGGAAAGGCTGAGGAAGCTGGGGTTGTTTAGCCTGGAGAAGAGGAGGCTCAGGGGCAACCTCATTGCTCTCTACAACTACCTGAAGGGTGGTTGTAGCCAGGAAGGGGTTGGCCTCTTCTGCCGAGAACGGAGACAGGGACGACAAGACTCAATATGAGTCATAAAAATCATCCAACTTTATTGTACCACACTTTGTTATTGATTGTCTTATCTTATGCATAGTTAATTCTATTCTAATTTAACACACACTATTGGTTCATCTCTAAAAGGTTACATCTGTTTATTTTCACAACTCTGTGGTATTTTCTACTCAGGCTAATTGCTCCTTTTCCCAGACCCTGCTTTCTCCTTATCTTGTTTACCTCTCCTCGAGGTCAGCTTGACCTCAGCATACCACGCAATCAGCACATTTCCACAGCTCCTACTTCACTGCTATATTTTCAACAGGAGCTCCTTCAAGGCCTAAATTGCACAGATGTTCCTGGGACCCATGTCCTTTTTCTTTAAGCCAATCCTCAACACTCTTCTCTCTAGCAACCAGCACTAGAACAAGGGGACACAGTCTCAAGCTGTGCCAGGGGAAGTTTAGGCTCAAGGTGAGGAGAAAGTTCTTCACTGAGAGAGTCATTCGCCATTGGAATGGGCTGCCCAGGGACCTGGTGGTGTTCACCATCCCTGGAGGTGTTCAGGAGGGGATTGGACATGGCACTCGGTGCCATGGTCCAGTCGTGGGGTCTGTGGTCACAGGTTGGACTTGATGATCTTTGAGGTCTCTTCCAACCTTAGAGATACTGTGATACTGTGATAGAGGCTGGTGCCACCAAAAGAATTTTGGGTTTTTTAATCTTGGGGAACTTTCTATGGCACCAGGTCAGCTAGCAACAGATGGAATACATCTGTCCCATAGGGGAAGAAAGATCCTAGTACATGAGAATGGCCTATCCCCCAAAGGGGAAAGGGTTCTAGGAAGGGAGTTGACAGGTCTCATTGACAGGGCTTTAAACTAGATTCGAGGGGGAAGGGCCTGAAACGAGCCCTCACAGACAGGAGTCTAGGGGTGGTAAGATGGAGTCAGGGGTGGAACCAGCAGCCCAGCTGAAGTGCATGCACACTAATGCACGCAGCATGGGTAACAAACAAGAGGAGCTGGAAGCCTTGTTACAGCCAGAAAGTTATGACGTAGTTGCCATCGCAGAAACGTGGTGGGATGACTCACATGTCTGGAGCAATGTAATTGATGGCTACAGGCTCTTCAGGAGAGACAGGCAAGGGAGAAGGGGTGGAGGGGTGGCCCTGTACATCAGGGAGGCTCTAGACACCGTGAAACTAGAGATTAAGGGTGATCAGGTTGAGTGCCTGTGTGTGAAAATTAGAGGGAAGACCAACAAGGCTGACATCCTGGTTGGAGTCTGTCGTAGACCACCCAAACAGGACGAAGAAGTTGATGAATTATTCTATAGGCAGCTAGAGTCTGTCTCAAGATCACCAGACTTTGTTCTTATGGGTGATTTTAACCTGCCTGATATCTGCTGGGAACTCAACACAGCAGAAAGGAGGCAGTCTAGAAGGTTCTTAGAGTGTATGGAGGATAGCTTTTTATCCCACATGCTGCGTGAGCCTACCAGGGGTAAGGCTTTGCTTGACCTCCTTTTTGCAGATCGAGAAGGGCTGGTGGGAGATGTGGTGGTTGGAGGCTCTCTGGGGTCCAGCGACCATGAGATAATTGAGTTTTCAATATGCAGTCAAGCTAAGAGGGGCATCAACAAAACCTCCACTCTGGACTTCCAGAGGGCGGACTTCCAGTTACTCAAGGAACTAAGTCAGAAGGTACCTTGGGAAACAGCCCTTAAAAACAAAGGGGTTCAGGAGGGCTGGACCTACTTCAAGAAAGAATTCTTGAAGGAGCAGGAACAGGCTGTGCCCATGTGCTGGGAGATGAGTCACCAGGGTAGAGGGCCAGCATGGTTGGGCAGTGAACTTCTGGATGAATTAAGGGAAAAACAAGAGGGTGTATCATCTTTGGAAGAAAGTTGAGGTAACCCCTGGTATGTTTAAGGCTGTTGCTAGGTTATGCAAGAAAAAAAGAGAGAGGCAAAAGCCCATTTAGAGCTTACACAGGCCACTGCTGTGAGGGACAACAAAAAATCCTTGTAGAAATATATTAACAGCAAGAGGAGGGGCAAGGACAACCTCCACTCCTTGGTGGACATGGAGGGGAACATAGTAACAAAAGATGAGGAAAAGGCAGAGGTACTTAACACCTTCTTTGCCTCAAATTTTAATAGCAGGAGAGGGTGTCTTCCAGACAACTGGCCTCCTGAGCTTGCAGATGGAGGCAAGGAGCGCTATAGTTCCCCTGGAATCCAGGAGGAAGGAGTTAGAGACCTGCTTAGCCACTTGGATCCCCACAAGTCCATGGGACCGGATGGGATCCATCCTAGGGTGCTGTGAGAGCTAGCAGATGAGCTGGCCAAGCTGCTATCCATCATTTTTCAACAGTCCTGGCTCACTGGAGAGGTCCCAGATCACTGGAAGCTGGCCAACATGATGCCCATCCACAAGAAGGGCCAGTTGGATGAGACAGGGAATTAGAGACCTGTCATCCTGACCTCAGTGCCAGGCAAGGTTATGGATCAGATCATCTTGAGAGCAATCACACAGCACTTGCAGGATGGCCATGGGATCAGGCCCAGGCAGCGTGGATTTAGGAAGGTCAGGTCCTGACGTCATTTTTCAACAATCCTGGCTCACTGGAGAGGTCCCAGATAACTGGAAGCTGGCAAATGTGATTCCCAGCCACAAGAAGGACCAGTTGGATGAGACAGGGAATTAGAGACCTGTCAGCCTGGCCTTAGTGCCAGGCAAGATTATGGAAGAAGTCATCATGAATGCAATCACACAGCACCTGCAGGATGGCCAAGGGATCAGGCGCAGACAGCACAGATTTAGGAAAGGCAGGTCCTGCCTCACCACCCTGACCTCCTTCTATGATCAGGTGACCTGCCTGGTGGGGAAGGCTGTGGATGTAGTCTACCTGGACTTCAGCAAAGCCTTTGATACCATCCCCCACAGCATACTCCTGGCCAAGCTGTCAGCCTGTGGGTTGAACAGGAGCACTCTGTGCTGGTTTATGAACGGCTGGAGGGCCAAGTCCAGAGAGTGGTGTTGAATGGTGCCACATCCAGCTGACAGCCAGTCATTAGTGGTGTCTGCAAGGGATCAGTGCTGGACCACATCCTGTTCAATATCTTTATCCATGATCTGGACAATGGGATTGAGTCCATGTAGCAGTTTGTGCTGGATGCCCTCTGCTATGGGGGTGTTTCCTCTGTCCAGAATTCCAGCCCAGAGGGGTCACACACTATTCTTTAAGCACAAAGCAACAAACACAAAATCCAGTGGCTTTCTATTCCTGCAACAGTCCTTTATGCTCCTGGTGTCATATTGATTCAGTTGACAAGATTAGTTGTGTTTTGTCTGAGATGTGAAGTATTATCCTAAATTTAACATTGTCAGTACATTCAAGGGAATAAAGTTCACCATTCAATGGGCTTCAAGAAAAACTATTTCAAAAGAGTTTTAGATAATAATCATTTTATTCAATCTTACACTGTACCTTCTCTTTATGCTCTCTGCTGAAAAAAAAAGTGTGTCAGGATGCAGAGTTCATTTTACGCTCTTTCTTATGTTCATCAGTCTGAAGTGTGAAGGTTGGTGTTGACCTACATTAATATGTTGATATATACCCATTCTAAAACAAAATTACATTTGTATTTTTTTCTTTTTCAGTTGTTGGTATCATCTTGACTAATAGTATGTAATGAGGCATGACTACTGCCACAAAGGAAAAAAGACTGGTCTCCTCTGCATTCCACTTCTTTCCTCTTGGATGGTTTTGTGATACCTACAATAGGGATGATAGGTCCATTAGCTTTAGGGATTTACAAAATAGACCTCTACATGTCAGTCACACATCTAGGTCTCTATTACAGCAGATTAGCTAGTGAGATGAGGTTAGGATGAAATTACCTGATCAAATGTATATTCTGCATCACGATGAAATGAATAAATCACAGGAGGCCATGGTTATCTTCGAGCAGTCTCAACAGAATAAAAAGAAGGTCTAGATACTTTAGCTGTCTAGATCTATATACATTATACCAAAGCTGGCAACACCTTAAAGTATGTGAGGTGTTGTCCATATTGAATATCACAGACTATTTCAATGTCAAAAGATTTCATGTATTTAGCTATTTATTCTGACATTTCTGTATCATATGATGCCATAATATTTAGTGAAACTAATGAAAGTTTTGTCATGCTTAGTTTGAAATAAATTATTTATCATTTTGGTTTCTTTACAAGATGAATTAGTATTTGTCAGGCATGCAATTTTAAATTATTCAAAATGTTTAATTACTACTTTTTTGCCATGCTTATTAAAAACTACTTTGAAAGTAACACCTTATTTTTCATTGATGGGTTGAAATTATGCTTTTTGTTAGTTTCTTTCATGACAGTCAGCAAGCATGGCACATCTTCACTAAGGAGATGCAGTTTCACTCCATAACAAGAATGCTTGCTAAATCTTGTTTGCTGACATTCATGCAAAATCTTTTACACTAAGGGATATTTACAGTAGCACAAAAATTTGCAAAAATATATAATTCCAATTCTGTCTATTATTAATAACATTGTTCTGTTTTCAAGGTGCCAATAAAGAGTGCATACAGTCTTGTAGAACTTATATCTGCCTTACAATACCTGAAGGGATTCTACAGGATGGCTGGAGAGGGACTTTTCATAAAGGTATCTAGGGATAGGACAAGAGGGAATGGTTTTAAGCTGAGGGACAGTATATCTAGATTGGATTTTAGGAAGAAGTTCTTCAGTATGAGGGTAGTTGGACTCTGGAATAGGCTGCCCAGGGATGTTGCATTTGCCTCCTCTCTGGTGGTGTTCAAGGGATGAAGCCTTGAGGCCTTGAGCTGGCAAATCTACTTGAGAGGTGTCCCTGCCCATGATGGGGAGGTTGGAGGAGATGATCTCTAAGGTCCCTTTCAACCTCAGCCATTCTTTAATTATATTGTCCTATGGGTATGTCGACCTGAGTAAGTCATTTACACATACACATACACAGAGCTAGAAATGAAAAATAGTTAATGAGTTTGTGGAATAAAGAATCTAAACCATGCAATTGGAAGGAATTACGCAAGTGTGTGTATGTGTGCATGTATAGTTTTAAAGACCCAAGTAAAAGTAAAATATTTATTCATTTCTTTTGTATCACTTAAAATATGTCTAGCTATTTAGCTTATGAGAAATGTGTAATATTTTTAACATATGCAATGTCAACAATATAAGTAAAGAAGTGTCTAATGTGCTTCTGTGCTATTAGATCATGTTTTATCCATTTAGACCTGTTTATTCTACATCCTAATGTACATAAATGCTATTGGTAGTTTCAGTTTATGGTCTAGGACTTGGAGGTGACCACTTATGCTATAAGTTTAACATGAAATGAAGCAAGATGCTTACATAGGGTGTTATACTTGTGCTGTTATAACCATGACATAAATTAATATTTTAAATTTTATAGAAAAGGTTTTGTCAGATGACAGCTTGTTCTTTTTATTCATTTTTACATATCTTCCTGCATTGACCTTGCTTTGAAAAAGAAAACTTTTAAGGAAATTAATAATTATCTGTTAGAGGTATTTGTCAGAGGCTTTGCTCCCTAACATCTATTTAATCACGGCTGATTGTCAAGAATCAAGTTTCTGTTAATATCTTAGATTAAGTTCTTCTATTTTTCAATCTAATGCAGAAATTTTTTTTGTCAGATTGTTACAACAATGGAAATATGTTGCTTCCTAAGTCTAAGAAATTTCTCAGAGACTTTGTGCATTAAATATTTTTTATTTATTGTTCTAAGCCCTATTTAGTCAACCATGTGTTTCTTTCAGTGAAAGCACAATGTTGCCAACTACATGTGGTCCTTTAGTTAACATACTCAGTGAAAGAAATGTAACAAGATCTACATCACTTTCAATGTACTGAAAGAACCATTGGAAAGGTGGAAGAATCAGAACAGCTGGAAATCTACTCTATGGCTCCTTTTCCTCTCCCCAGACCATGACTTTTACTTAGTGGAAACAGGAACAGATCTTACTGACAGAAGAATCTTTGACCCTGAACTGTTGTCTTAGTCTACTGTGTGTATGGCAGGAGCAGACATCATAGGCTTGCAGGTAGGTTTTGACCTTCTACACCACTATAAGGTGGGTACCCTCTGCCTTCTGAGCTGCAAGGAGGGTTATCTTCTTAAATTATCTTCCTTTCTATAGCAGCTTTACAAATACCATGTTGCATAAGAGGAAAGCGCTGTCAGTTTTGCAAATGTGGAACCAAGTGGTATCCAAGAGTAGAGAAAAAAAGAAGGGGGGTTCTAAGGCACTTTAGCCAATGCAATCCCAGCTTTCAGTGAGCCTTGTCACATTTTTGGTGTTAGTCAATTTCTTGTGGATTCCTGTTCATGAGTCTGTGAATACATTAAGTTGATAGGCACTCTGTCTGTATTTTTGGTTATAATTGTTTCTGCAGATAGCCTAGATGTCCTAGATTTTCAGTTAAAAGACTTCTAAAGTTTGTTGTCCATTCCTACCAAGATATACAATTGATTAAATATAATAAAGTGAGACCCTGTAATAGTATCACACTTCGGATTTGTAATTGCAAATCTTTGGTATGATGGTTTCCTGATGCTGATATCTATTTTTCCTGCCTGATTGGAATTGCAAAAAATCTAGGCAGGGATACAGACTTTGGTTAGCCCATCTTCTTGGTTATTTTATAAATGCTTTTCAGATAATGTACATTTTGCCAAAATACAATAGACTTAATACTTTCAGTTGATTTTAGTTTTCTAAGAGTGCAAGCAGAAACGCAAAAAAATTTTGTTAATCATACATCATAAGGTGCTCTGGTACCTTTTTCTTTTTTAATATTCCACGGATGTCAAAAAGAATATTAGAAGATATTGTTCACTTCTCTTCTTTCCATAAATTTGTCGGGGTGTTTTGTTTGTTTGTTTGTGGTCTTGTTGTTTGTTTTTTTGGGGGTTTTGGTTGGTTGGTTGGTTGGTTTGGTTTATAGTAAGTGTAGCAGTTTGGGCTGGGTGCCCTCTGCTACGTGGGGTGCTTCCTGTGTCCAGAAGTCCAGCCCAGTGGGAGACACAGGAAACGAAGTATTGCCTACCATAATTCTCTGCACCACTATAAGATCTAGCGTGGGGTCTGGCACTTCCTCTTTCTTCCCCTCGCCATCACCTGGTAACTGGGGGAGATGTCTCCCGGTCTTGGGCCTGGCTAGGCCCAAGGCCACCAGGGTATGGGCAGTCTCAGATCTGGCCAGCTGAGACTAGCCTAGTAGTTGGGGGGTTGGGGAAGAAGGAGCCCTGGGGGTCTTGGATGTACCCTCAGGTGGGGATGGGATGTTTCTGGGTCTGCTTTGGGATTTCTTTTGTCACTGCGCTTCTGGCTCTCTGTACACACTCACTGCTTTCCATTTAAACTTTCCATCACTTTAATCTGTTTGTCTGAGTCGTTATTTCTGCCCATGGTGCGGAGGGGGTCTGCCTCAACCCATTACAACAGGACATTTCAACCCTGCTGCCATTCCCCTTGTTTAATTTACATCAATTTTCTTGAGGTCAGTAACAAACACTTCAGTTTTTAGTTAAAGCAGTACAACTAGTGTGAGATTAATTAAAGAAGTCAATCTGCTAGTTAAACTCAGTCAATCTACTGAAAACAACAACAAAAAATTGACTTCTTGTGACAGTGAAGTAACACCAAAAAACAGTGATGTTGACGCTGCTTTGTCACAACTATGCCAGTCTGTGTAAAGGTACTGGATTTCACTGGAGAGCTTCTCAGGTGCAGACTGGCTGATTTCTGATTATGGCTGCTGTGATTCTTCAGTACACATCACTCAGTAAACCAAGTATAGATTATGGAAGACCCATATCAAAAGGCCTTTTTCCCATCAAGCTTTACAAAGGAGAGCCTTACTCCTGAAAAAACTAAAGCCAAGGTAACACAAAATGCTGGGAAACACCAGATCAGAAAACAAAAATGAAATCAGGTGAAAGTTCAGCACACTTAAATATGGCTACAAAACCTGCTTAATCTTGATTACACATATTTAATTCTCACTGGCTACTCCTTTGTAGGTACTTTAGCCCAATATTTTCAAGCCAACTGTCCCTTCACTTCAAACAATATTCAGCACCCACACTTTTGTAGGATCATTTTTAAATGTCTGTACTTCTCATTTTTTTGCATCAAAGAGGCTCAAGATTTTCAAGTGAGAACTTAAGAGAACTTGCTTATTATTCAGCAGCGCTTTTGTTTTAAAACTTGTGGATGGTGGCAATCTAATTCCAGCTTTATTTCTGTAGCAACAAATATCTGTATAAGAAAAACCAATTTTCACCTCTATGAAGCTGGATTCAGTATGTATGAGAGGTGCTATTAATTTTAATAGTTCATATTAATTAAATTAATTATTATTATAGTCCCTATGCACCTGCAAGGTAAATGCTTGTCACATTTAGTAAAAGTAGGGCTTCAGCTAACATGAATATAATATAGAGGCAATATTATTCCAGATGTTATTCCAGTTTAGGAGTGTTAAAAACACCATCAGAAAGCATTTTGCTTGAAAAAAATAATTTCTTTAAATATTCATTTAGATTAAAATGTAATTTTTCACCATTGTGCATAAATGTCCTCAATAAGTTTTCCTCTCCACACCTACCAGCTAAAACCTTCAACCTTAGAAAAGAAGCATTTATTTTTCTTTCTTTATCCACAGCAGACCTCACTAGACTCAACCTCCAACACTATTTCCTATGCAAGCAAATTGCTTCCTACACTTTTCTCTCAGAGCAGACAATCCCTGTTTTCAGGTTGAAGTACCTCCTGGAAAACCTTCATAGGAAAGGATGGCATATGCCTGTTTTTCCTTTATATCTGTTATCTTACAGACAATCTGCCAACAGTGGCAAATACAAGTTTTGCTAGCTTGCATGCTCTATCCCTATCCTACAGAGAGAAGTAGCAGTCACTAGGGAATAGGAGAAGCAGCAATGCATTATTTTTAAGGCTTGTATCCTTGTCTTCCATTACTCACAGAAGTAGATTTTATGACGTTGCCATTTTAGAGCTTTCTGCTTTCAGAACTTAGTACTGTGGAGGTTGTTTCTTCTTTTAGTAGCCCCTGGAGTGTCTCAAATGATATTGATAGAAGACATGGCCATAGTCTTTGTGGTATATGGGGCATTTCTCATGAAACTGTCATGATTTACTTTAAATCAAATTAGAGAAAAGAAACGAGCTGTGTCACACATCTTGCATGTATTACAAAAAGAAAGGAACCAAAGGCTAATAATTCAGAATAATGGAAGTAGTGGATTTTACTGTATCACAGTATCAGAGTATCACAGTATTACTATGGCTGGAAGAGACCTCAAAGATCATCAACCACACACCTCATGACTAGACCATGGCACCAAGTGCCACATCCAGTCCCCTCTTGAACGTCTCCAGGGACGGCGACTCAACCACCTCCCCAGGCAGCCCATTCCAATGGCAAATGACTCTCTCGGTGAAGAACTTTCTCCTCACCTCGAGCCTAAACTTCCCCTGGCACAGCTTGAGACTGTGTCCCCTTGTTCTGGTGCTGGTTGCCAGGGAGAAGAGGCCAACCCCTTCCTGGCTACAACCACCCTTCAGGTAGTTGTAGAGAGCAATGAGGTCGCCCCTGAGCCTCCTCTTCTCCAGGCTAAGCAACCCCAGCTCCCTCAGCCTCTCCTCATAGGGCTTGTGCTCAAGGCCTCTTACCAGCCTTGTTGCCCTTCTCTGGACACGTTCAAGTGTCTCGATGTCCTTCTTAAACTGAGGGGCCCAGAACTGGACACAGGACTCAAGGTGTGGCCTAACCAAAGCAGAGTACAGGGGCACAATGACCTCCCTGCTCCTGCTGGCCACACCATTCCTAATGCAGGCCAGGATGCCACTGGCCTTCTTGGCCACCTGGGCACACTGCTGGCTCATGTTCAGGCAACTGTCGATCAGCATCCCCAGGTCCCTCTCTGTTTGGCCACTCTCCAGCCACTCCGACCCCAGCCTGTAGCTCTGCATGGGGTTGTTGTGGCCAAAGTGCAGCACCCGGCACTTGGACTTCTTGAATTCCATCCCATTGGACTCCGCCCATCTGTCCATCCAATCGAGGTCCCTCTGCAGAGCCCTTTTAGCCTCTAACTGACCAACATCTGCTCCTAATTTGGTGTCATCTGCAAATTTGCCGATGACTGTCTCAATGCCCTTATCCAGATCGTCAATGAAGACATTGAAGAGGATGGGGCCCAGCACTGATCCCTGGGGGACACCACTGGTGACTGGCCTCCAGCTGGAGGTGGCACCATTGACCACCACTCTCTGGGCCCGGCCCTCCAGCCAGTTCCCAACCCAGCGCAGAGTGTTGCTGCCCAAGCCACAAGCTGACAGCTTAGCCAGCAGTTTGCTGTGGGGGATGGTGTCAAAGGCCTTGCTGAAGTCCTGGTAGGCCACATCCACAGGCCTCCCCACATCCACCAGGTGGGTCACTGTCTCGATCCAGAGAGGGAAAGAGATTCAGGTTTTTTCATTAATATTCCCATGTTGTGAAATTAGAGGCACAAACGAGGCCAAAATATCAACAGCTAGACTATTGATTACATAAATAAGGTGGAGGGATCAGAAGGGGAGAGAGAGAGAAGAGGAAGAGAGAGAAGAAAGGGAGAAGAGGGAAAGAATTATATTACCACACCCCTCACCCCCCAAGACGGTTTGAGTCTGTGGAGGATAGGTGCTGCAGGAGATGTTGGGTCTGTAGAGAAACGGTGCTGCAGGAGATGTTGGGTCTGTAGAGGAAGGGTGCTGAGGCTTTGGCTGTAGAAGGGATGAGGTCCTCTGGGCAGCTTCTTCAGCTCCATGAGTTGCAGCAGGCGGAACTTAGAGCACGGAGAGAGGGTTTTCAGAGTCCAAGATCCATTGTGTTGCCCCGTGATGTTTCCAGCGTGTGCTGCCGTCTTCTTTCTTCTGCATCTTGCTTCTCCAATTTTCTCCTCCTAGTCAGTAGTTGCTCCAGTCTTTTATACAGTTTTTTAGCCCTTAGGCAAGTGTCCAGGTGTTGTTCTCCAGGATATCATTCTGGGAAATCATCTTTAGGTGCAGGTACCAGGTATCGTTCCCCAGGAAATCTTTCTGTATACTCAGGTGAGTTTGGGCAGCCACTGGATGGAGGGGGGAAGGCCTCTGCCTCCACCTGCTCCATCTACCTACCCACACACTCATTACACATCAGGCCATTGTCCTTTCCTGGGGTATCTGATAGCAGGAAATGATCCTGTCCTGAAGGTGTGAATGCTGGGACCCTTGGACCATTGTTGTAGGCCAGCTGCAGTCCCGTGAGCAATGTTATCTTTGCACCTTCCAAGAGTCCTTCCAGTGGCTCTGCCCAACGCACATCAGCTATTGTCTGGGCAAGCAGCAAGTGATTTTATCTTTGTTGAGTCACACCAGGAGAGACAAGCTTTAGTCTCTCACAGTCACCTGATCATAGAAGGAGATCAGGTTGGAGACGCAGGACCTGCCCTTCCGAAATCCATGTTGGCTGGACCTGAGCCCTTGGCCATCCTGCAGGTGCGCAGTTATTGCCGCCAGGATAATCTGCTCCATCATTTTCCCTGGCACTGAGCTCAGGCTGACTGGCCTGTAGTTTCTGGGTTCCTCCATCCATCCTTTTTTGTGGATGGGGACCACACTGGACAGTTTCCAGTCATCTGGGACCTCACCGGTCAGCCAGGACTGGAGGAAAATGATGGAGAGCGGCTTGGCCAGCTCACCTGCCAGCTCTCTCAGGACCCTAGGATGGATCCCATCTGGCCCCATGGACTTGTGAGTGTCCAAGTGGCTCAGCAGGTCCCGAACTATTTCCTCATGGATATCCAGGGCATTACACTGATCCCTGACCCCATCACCCAGCTCAGGAGGCCACTCGTCCTGAACTCCTCCTGCCTCACTGTTAAAAATTGAGGCAACGAATGTGTTCAGGACCTCAGCCTTTTCCTCATCTTTAGTCACCGTGTTCCCCTCCAGGTCCAATAGGGAGTGCAGGTTCTTCCTGTCCTTCTTTTTGGCATTAACATATTTGTAAAAGTGCTTTTTATTGTCCTTCACTGAGGTGGCCAGCCTCAGCTCCAACTGGGCCTTTGCCTCTCTAATTTCCTTCTGTTGAATTACAGACTGCTCAATTGCAAACCTCTACATTGTGCCCAAGCTCTCCAGACACCAGAGGTCTTCAAAAGGTCCCATTGTAGTGTTGTTTTTTTTTCCTTCTGTGAAATGCAATAGAGAAATATTCTAAAAAACAATAAAACCAATCTATTTTGAAATTTTTAACACAGTAATAAAAATGCATTTAATTTCCTCTATGGTCCAAGCATAGCTGTCACAGCCATAAAGAGACTCAGTCCATTACCAGTCTTAAGTTCTACTTGGGAATTTTCTGCACTAAATCATATAAATTATTTACAGCACGTAATACAAACTTTACATTGAATTCTTACCTTCCATTCCTTATATGCTTTCAAAGCCTATTAAAAGACATCACAGATGTTTGAATCCGATCCATTTAATTCTTGTATTGCTTTTCCATAATTTTGACAAAAAGCGTCGGAGTTATCAATCATTGTATTTTCCCAAGAGAAGGCAGCTATCCTGATGATGAAAATTAGATATAAACCAGTCCAAACCTAAGTGTCCCCCAACGTCACTTGAGTTTCATCTGTGATTAGACCAGAAATTAGACCAAACTTTTAATGAAGGTTTGAAATGTTCAGATAATATTTTATTTTTATGTATGCAAATTTTCCTTATTAGTTCCTGATGGAACTGCAAAAGATACAACACCAAGAGTATTTGTTGCAGTATTTCAGAATCATAACCAGAACAGCTCTAAATTTCTCAAGAATATCTCTTCTTGTAAAATCTCCAAATTTGTCCTAAAACACAAACTATTTAGAGAGTTCCGCTGAATTCTGTCTACTCATTTACTGTACTTAGATGAATATAATGTAAACAAAGAATGGGGAAAAAAGAAAAAAAAATACATAGAAGATTTGAACAGGTGTGGGGTTTGTCTCAGTCCAGAGAGGGTAAGAGACTGAGTTCTTTTGAATATTCCCGTGTTATGAAACTAGAGGCACAAACGAGGCCAAAATAGCCAGTGAGGCTATTTATTAACAGAATAAAGTGGATGGAAGACAAGAAGGGGGAAGAGAGAGAGAGGGAAAAGAGGGAGAAAGAAGTGGAAAGGAATTATGTTACCACACCCACCACCACCCCAAGACATTTTGGGTCTGTGAAGGAAGGGTGCTGCCACTTTGGTGTGGAGGAGATGTCATCCTTGTTGGCTGTGCTGCCCTCCACTGGAGGAGAGGAGGAAGAGATTCCAAAGTCCAAGTCCTTCTCTGAGCAGCCTCTTCAGCTCCATGAGTTGCAGCAGGCAGAACTTAGGACACGGAGAGAGGGTTCCTCCTGGTCTGCTGCCTCCAGGCTACATGGTGATGTCTTTTCTCCAGTGTCTGTCCTTTTGTCTCAGAGTGGCATTGCCCAGTTCTTTTCCTTCTTCTGAGCCAGTAGTTGCTCAGATCTTTTATACATTTTTTTAGGTATATGTCCAGGTGGTGAAATCATTGTCCTTTGCACCATCCTCCCTTTCCGGTAGCCGATGGGTAGAGATGATCTTGTTTATACACATTCCAGAAAGTAGTTTTCCAGTGGCATCTGCCCAATACACATCAGCTATTGTCTGGGCAAGGAGGAAAGGTGATTTTATCTTTGTTGAGTCACATTAAGAGAGACAAGATTTAGTCTCTCACAGGGTTGGAGATCTGAAAATACTGAAACTTAATTCTTAGTGATAATGTTCTTTGCTTGTGGTGGTGGTTTAAATCCATAACAAAATTATGAAGACTCTTAGTGATGTTAATAGGTGCTGGATCATGTTCTTGATGAAAAGAGGAAATAGAAAGAGGTACAGAAAAGTGCTGTTATCTGCCTTGTAATCAGCTGTTACTGAACTGAAGTGCTTAAGGTTCAGAAAATGTACCAAAGAAATTTGCCCAAATTAGCCTATCAGATAGTTTAGCCCTTTCATTTCTCATCCTAAGTGCTAAACAGTTACTGAAAGAACTTAAGCTTGGAAGTCTCATAAATGGTGTACTTTACTTTTGAGAATGATGAACTTTATGAGAGTGTATGAATAAGTTTCCATTCTCTTTACTCAAGGAACTGGAAAAGCCATAAAAATTGTTTATCAGGAGGGTTTTATTGCCTTTTTAGGGTACATCAACCTACGTACTCAAAATGAACAATGTGCGCATAAATTTTAAAAAACCAAAGTTAATTTATTTCATGTGATCTTGTTAACCAATTAGAAAACATGATAAAAGCATTGAGAGTGAATCGAGAAATTAGTGTATACTTTTTTTAAAATGCAGGAATACTTAATTCCCAATAAAACTTTAAGGGGGCACAACTGTGTAATTTAATCTTTACAATTCTTAATTATCTTCCTGCTTTGTCTAGAAATGGGACCATCTTCCATTTGTTCTTTGTAACTTGGAATAATAAAAAATCCATTATACTTCACTCTCCATTGACAGTACGTAAATTAAGCTTCATCAGTGTTGAAATATATGCAAAAAGTTCCATGACCCTTTCAAAGTGTCACTTATATGCAATGCAAATTTCTCTTGGACTATCAGTAACTCAGCAAATATTTTACAGTTAGAACTCAGCTAAGCAGTGTTCATTTGTTGATTCATAGTTCAAAAGTTACTGAAGTGTTTATTTTTGTTAATCAAATGTACACTTCTTCTAGTTATTTCTACACTCCAGAACTCCCAGCATATCTCAGCACTGAGAGCTGCAGAAATATACAGCCAAACTTTCACTGTAAAAGTGCCTGTTTTCACTAATGCAATAAGATGGAACATGAAGCCAATTCTGTTAAAATGTATTCCCTGTTTTGTCCTTTTTGTTTGGTTGATTATTGTTTTCATATTTATATTTTACTTGTAAAACAATATAAATTAACCTAATTCAGTGATCTGATATCCTTGACTCAAGTCCAGTATCAGCTAATTGAATTAAATGTCCAAAATGTGAAGCTACAAGAATCCAAGGCTCACAAAAATGAAAAAGTATTTGTTATTAGCCTAGGTCAGATATATGGGTATAATTTTTTGCAAGCACCTGCCATTGTCTCTGGCTTGATTAGTGCTTCTCAATTTTAGTATTACTATGTGGAAAAATTTGTCCTTGTACTCTTTTCTGAACATGCTACATGAGTTTTTGATTCTCATTCTCACATCTTAGCAAGTGCTAAGAGGTATGTACTGCTGCAAGGTATATACCAACAAAAATCTTGGACATGTTGGCTGCAAGTAATCTCTAGAAGTCATACAGATCTCTGATTAGGGGTCATGAAGACCAAGATATGGCTGGAGATGAACTTGGCAAGAGGCAAAAAGAATAACAACTTCTGTTGGTACATCATCTAGAAAGAGATGGTCAAAGAAAATATACACTCCTCTAACACAGACAAATAGCAAACTGGTAACAATGGATGAGAAGAAGGTTGAGGTACTCAAAAAATCTTTTCCTCAGTCTTCACTAGCATTCTCTTTTCTCACACATCTTGAGGGGATGGATCTCAAGGAGGGAGCAGGGGCAGTCCAGTGCAATCATCACAGAATCAGCCAGGTTGGAAAAGACCTCATGAAGTCCAACCTATTACCTAATAACTAACACCTCATGATTAAACCATGGCTCCAACTGCCATCTCCAATACTTTTTTGAACACCTCCAGGGATGGTGGCTCCAACACCTCCCTGGGCAGCCCATTCCAATGGCCAATCACTCTTTCTGTAAAGAACTTCCTCCTCACCTCGAGCCTAAATTTCCCCTCATGAAGCTTGAGACTGTGTCCTCTTGTTCTGCAATTGATTGCCTGGAAGAAGAGACCAACCCCCATCTGGCTACAACCTCCCTTCAGGTAGTTGCAGTGAGCAATAAGGTCTCCCCTGAGCTTCATCTTTTCCAGGCTAAACATCCCCAGCTCCCTCAGTCGCTCCTCACAGGGCTTGTGCTCGAGACCTCTCACCAGCCTCGTTGTCCTTCTCTGGACATGTTCAAGTATCTCAATGTCCTTCTTAAACTGAGGAGCCCTCAGTTTAAGTCCTGGACACAGGACTCAAGGTGTGGCCTAACTAGTGCTAAGTACAGAGGCACAATGACTTCCTTGCTTCTGCTGGCCACACTATTCCTGATACAGACCAGGATGCCATTGGCTTTCCTGGCCACCTGGGCACACTGCTGGCTCATGTTCAGCCAGCTGTCAACAAGTATCCCCAGGTCCCTTTCTGCCTGGCTGCTCTTCAGCCACTCTGACCCCAGCCTGTAGCACTGCATGGGGTTGTTGTGGCCAATGTCCAGAACCTGGCACTTGGACTTGTTAAATCTCATGCTGTTGGACTCTGCCAATCTGTCCAACCTGTCAAGGTCCCTCTGCAGTGCTCACTTACCTTCTAACAGATCAACACCTGCTCCCAACTTGGTGTTATCTGCAAATTTATTAATGGTTGACTCTATCTCCTCATCCAGATCATCAATAAAGATATTGAACAGGATCAAGCCCAACAGTGTTCCCTGGGGAACATCACTAGTGACTGGCTGCCAACTCTCTGGGCTCAGCCCTCCAGCCAGTTCCTAACCCAGCACAGAGTGCACATCTCCAAGCCATGGGCTGGCAGCTTGGCCAGGAGTTTGCTATTGGGGACGATGTCAAAGGCCTTGCTGAAGTCCAGATAGACTACATCCACAGCCCTCCCCACATCCGCCAGGCAATCACCTGATCATAGAAGGAGATCAGGTTGGTCAGGCAGGATCATGAGATCTTTATCAGACATCTTCTCACTTCAAATGTATTCTTCAGTGAATCACACTTTCAACAATTCAGGTAAAAGAGAAATGTTGAAAATTTTCTAATGTCTCTTTTGCTTAATGTAGACTTCTGGGGAAAAAAACAAAAAAAATATATAAAATCCAGGAATTCCCACATAAAAAGGAAAAGCTTTGCATGCTTGATTTCATGACCAAGAAATATAACTTTCTTTTAGATTTGCTTTGTGGTTTTTTTTAATACTTGAGCAAATTTGTCTTAGCATAAAATGGAAGATTATAAGTAATGTGTTTCCTTATTTCTTTCTGTCATTGATTTGACTCTTCCCCGAGGAGAGACTTGATTGTAGTCTTCACATTATTTTCTGATGGGCTGAACTCCTTCTGCTACTGCCATGCAATGAGATGAGTAGAGGTCAAGGGTAAATCGAAGAGGGCAGGCTTTCATTTTAGAGACACTCACATCACTGCTCTATTTCTGAAAACTGTCAAGTTGGGAAAGTTTCCTGTACATTTATTATATTATCTAGAAGTCTGTTAGTTTAGTTTAGTTGAGTGTGACCGTTTTAGGCTGTGCCTTTAAGAAAGGGACAGTTGCTGGAACACTCTGGCTGAATGTTTTGAAAAACATTCAGATATTCTAAATGAATTTCACTGGTAGATTGGTAGAATGCAACTTTAAGTTTTAGTTCTGTTTGAATTTCAGTTCAGTTCTGTCTGTGCCTGTTGGCCTGTCTGTTTCTGTCTCTGAGCTACAGCTGCTGGACGGAGTCAACCTTGAATTAACAAAGCTAACCAGATAAGAAAACTAATTCTTGCATATGCTTTGAGCTAACAGAATTCCCTCCTTAATAATTACCTTTTTCTCTCTCTCTAACCCTTTTTGGGAAAAAAGGGAGGTAGGGGGAGAGAGGGGGGTACAAGATGGGGGGACCCTCCTGACTGGAGGAGGGAAAAGGACTTCTGTATTACGTTCATTGCTGTATATTTCTGTATATATTGTAAATACTGTATATTGTGTGCATATTCACTGCCTTTCATTCTGCTTGTAAATACAGCTTGTCCATTTGCTTCTCTGCCTGAGTTAGCCGTGGTTGCTTTTTGTGTGGGGGGAGAACTTTCTCTCACCACCACATTGAGTATTTAATTAAATCCTAAGTTCTTTAGAAGAAGTTGACTATTGCATTTATTATATGAATCATGAGCATTTTCATACACCTTTTCACTTTTTAATGCATCTACTCTCTGGTCTCATAAAAGCCATTGTCTTGATCTATTTGTAAAGAGCCCTTGTCAGCTTTAATTTACATGTATTTATTTTCTGCTGCTCTTGTATTGTTTGTTTGGTTTTTTGAGATATCAGATTAATCTCAGTTGTTTGTGCAGCAATTATGATGCTGTTGGCTGACTGGGCATCATAGGTAAGATTTGCTTTCATTCAGAAATAATTCATAAGACTTTAGCAGTAACATTGTTCTTTTTTTTCTCTAGGTGGGACTTAACAGAATAAATGTAAAACTTCACCCCTGTGTATTCATTTCCTTACAGTCTATGTCTAGCTAAGTGAGTGAAATAGGAACTTCCAGGTCATGATTAACCTTACTAGCTAGCTAAAATAGATCATATGAACAGAAGTCTAGAAGTGCCTCCTTTTCACCACTGGTTGTAGAGGGAGCTAATGAGAGTCAGATCAACTTTAGATATTCATAATTTAGAAGAATCGTGCCAGAGATGTGTTAAGTAAAAATAACTTGGAAACAATGGAGTCTGTGCTGGTGTTTTGTTTTAATTTTTTATTCTGTTTGGAATTAGAGGGAAATTATTTAAGTGAATTATTTGGTGAAGCATCAGAAAAGAGTACTTAGGCATATTGTAGAATCCCCATTACTGGACAGGGTACTGGACAGTTACTGGATTTTGAGGTAGAAAGAAACCAGAAGCATTTGCAGACACTCCTGCACTGCTATCAGGGGCACACTGTGCAGATTTTTGCTATTCTTCCCTTTTAACAGGAAATTAAAAAGAGGTGTTCATCTGTTTGCACATCAGAGACTATGAAATAATTATTCTTACAGGTAACACCATATAATTTTCTACATCCCTGGGTAGATCTTTCTAATACACTTCCAGTTAGAGTTCCTTGTGGAGATAAACAACTGAACAAATAAAAACACCTTGCAAGTGGAGACAACATGAACCTGTTCACCATCCTACACTGTGCTAGAATGAGGAAAATACTTAGAATCATAGAATCAGTCAGGGTTGGAAGGGACCACAAGGATCATCTAGTTCCAACCCCCTGCCATGGGCAGGGACACCCTACGCTAGATCACGCTGGCCAGAGCCTCGTCCAGCCTGGTCTTAAACACCTCCAGGGACAGGGCCTCAACCACCTCCCTGGATAACCCATTCCAGGGCTTCACCACTCTCATGGTGAAAAACTTCTTCCTCACATCCAGCCTGAATCTCCCCATTTCCAGCTTCAATCCGTTCCCCCTAGTCCTATCACTACCTGAGATCCTGAGAAGTCCCTCCCCAGCCTTCCTGTAGGCCCCCTTCAGATACTGGAAAGCCACAATGAG